>OY740765.1:151621841-152822700 GCA_963513935.1 Aphrophora alni
TCCAGCCAGCCAATGACAAATACTGAATTTTTCATTTAATCTAAACCCCTGTACTCCGTTAATCGTATAGCTTAATTTGACATAATTTGTTTATTATAGAGTCATTACGGGTTTTATTAATAAAACTTAACTACAAGCTGAAATATTTACGGTTAATTTTTCGAAAGCTGTGGTTCATGGTTAAGTGCCTTGACAGTTGGGAAAATATATAGTTCTCCTCGATAGACTGTTATGATAGATTGCTGTACAGCTCAAACGTCTAGAGTGTATTTTAATCAAATTTGGTACGTGGATATATTTTCTTTCACCATTTATGTTGTTTTAGGTAGAGTCCATCCTTAAAAGTTAATCCTCGACTTTCCCACAAGAAGGTGAAAAATGTCCGCATTAATTATTGCACAATTATCTGACTCAAAACATAAATAAGAATATAATATATAACCTCACGTATAATTTTATGCATAACTCGTCGTGGTTTATTAAACGCTTAGGGTGAAGGCTGTCCTATGAAAAATATGCACACGACGAAAATACAATAATATTAGGGAATAAGACAACTGCTTAAAAGTTCTGAAATTTTGTACACCCTCTCACCGTTATTTACTGTACTTTAAGAAATTTCTAACCTTGGAAAAAAGACGAAAAACCTCTCGGTATTTATCACCTGATAAAAAACATAAAGTGATTACCCCTAGTCCTGGTATCTTCAGCTTCGAAAAGAACAAGAGTTGATCAAGAAAGACCTGGTAGGAAAGAAGAAAGATAAGGGATATAACCAAAGAGTACGTAATGTTGTAGATTCAGCCAGGGTCCTTCGGAATTTCCAAACTCCTACTCACTAAAGTGAGTCCTTGAAAGCTCTACTTTATGAAACTACTGTTTTCATCATACAATAATAGGAATCTTACTTCACAAATATTGTAAGAACCAAGTGTTCTGGTAGCTGAATGGTTAAGGGCATCACTTCTTTAATGAAAAATGGTAACAGAGATTGAGGATTGGAATCGCAACCAAGACGGAATATCGATTTTGACAAATAAATTGTGTTTTCAGTTTCAAGGACTTAGTAATATTTTTGTTAACGTAATTTCTTAATAAAATTTTAATAAAAAATGTTAGATCCGATTAAACTCGTTTAAACTGTAGAGCACTCTTTTGTACTTAGGTGATCTCAAAATGAACACTTCAGCGAAAAACTAGACGTTGATTTTTTAGCTCTTAACATAACTTTCTTTAAAAAAATGATTGAACTACCATAAAATTAAGTGAAGTACTTAATAAACTAACCAGTATACGAGAAGTAAATATTTCCATTAAAACAAACACTGATAGCCCTGATGGTATCAAGGCTTCTTCGTAAATCTTGGTTAAAATTTGCATTCAGTGTATACTGGAGATAAGGGGATATTTTCTGGATACAATAAAATAACCTGACTATAGAATTCTTGTTATATCAATTGTTTCAGTGAATTACGAGTTTCATGCTTGAATAACTTCTATTGTGTAATACTAAAAAAAAAAAAAAAAAAAAAAAAAAAAAAAAAAAAAAAAAAAAAAAAAAAAAAAAAAAAACTGTAAATATTCATTTAATAGATTTATTTTAATCCCTTGAAATTTGTAAATGTTCTTGAAAATTAAAATATAGAAAGTAGTGAGTATTTGTTTTTTTTATATTTTTTATCAAAATTTTTTTTTTGCTAAAGAGTGTCTAAAATGAATATTTCCGCAAACAATTCGTCGCAACTTTTTAACCTAACACAACGTTTTACTACCGCCAGAACGTAAAATTATTGATGTAACTTATCTTGGCAATAAATATAACTTTAAAATATTATTTTACAATGAGTCCGTTGAGGGAGGAGCCAGTAGAGAGCCTGACCTTGAAGAAAACGTGCCGGTTTACCAACTCGTTTACCCGATGTGACAGTGCTTGGAACTGGATTCTTTTGCAGTTACGTTCATAAAGGCGTTCGGAAAATCATAGATACTGCATACAATTTTGCATTGCAGTTGGAGCTTTATTAAAAAATTTTAAAAATACATTCGTAACTGCTTTCCTTTATATAAACAAATCATCAAAAATGTCTCAACGGGAAACAATATTTTTCCGACTAAATAAATAAACGCAACAAAAATCTTTCCCCTTAAATTGCAAGAAACTTCAATTAGATAGTAATATTTATTTTGTACTGAATTATTACAATTATTACAGAGGTAATAGTTATTACCGTTAAGACAAAAACATTATAAAAATAATAAAAAACATATATGTCGGTACCGCTGACATAATGTTAAATTATTAAAACAAAACATATTAAAAACTGCGCAAAAACAATAAAACTACATATTTACGCAACTCTATTAGCATTGCAAGATGTTGGTAGCTTTGCTCGGGGGTTAGCCTCGTGCAGGGTGCTGTTCGAATTGAAACCGCACGCTACTCTTGCTCTCCTATTGAACTATTACCGAATGGACTTTATTCGTAACGCATAGTATAGACATTTTGCCAGAATTTAACCAATCAAATTAAAATACAAAAATGTGAAGGGTAATGAATATTTTATTTTAGTTTATCTAAGTCCAAAACGTAGTTGTCAATCTGTTGTCTGTGTAATTAGGACATAAGCCTAATTATAATGATAATGTTAATAACGCGTTTAATCTATAAACTGCACATTTGTTAGAAGAAAAAAAATACTATAATTTTATTTAGAGTACATAGCAAACAGAATTAAATATAATAAAATAAAGTGAAACTCTCTATTATATTACCACGACATGTCGTATATCGTCTGGCAGGTTGGTAACATTAACAAAATATTTTTATTCTAAATAACTACAAATAGTGCCTCATTAAAAAATAAAGAACCCACTATTTAATATAATATACCCCTCAGGACGTTTCCCCGTTTAGTAACATTTTATAATTTCTAACAAAGTTAAACATGTACCCAAATAAAATGTACAATGTTTTCTCCTCCCTAAATTTAAACAAAGGGTATCTTACATTTTCTTCCCTGACTTATGAAACTCCTCGCTTTAAATGCACTAATTTTTTTAAAATTTGTATCTGTGACCTAAACATAAAATTAACTTACTGTAAATATTATGAAGTTCTAATCTATTTAAACGATTCAATCGAGTGTAATCTTATTAATAAATCATTTAATGTTTGGTACCACTGTCCTTTTTTAAACGTTTAAAAAAATCCAAATTATAGATGTATTTTTCTCCCGTTTACGACCAAACTTTAGTCCCCAGAAGTTGAATTATGATTTGTGCTTAATTAGTTTGTTGGTTAATTGAATTTATTACACAAACAGTGATTTCTGAATATTCAGTGAATATTTACATTTATAAGAAACACTGGCAGCCTGAAGGTACAAGGTTTCTTGGTCTATCTAGGTTAAACTTTGTTTTCAGGGCATAATGGAGAGGGGGTGCGATTGTCTGGCAACACTGTATTAGGAATAAAATAGCCTCTTCATTTTCAAAACTATATACATTTATTGTTATTTATCAGTTATTTTACATTACCACGTACTAACAGATACAATCTTCAAACTCCATTTATTACCCCTTCTGTCATTCGATACCATCATGGTTGTGGACAACTCATGTGGTACATACAGAAAGTTTCTAATTTGAATAGGAGAAACCATGGATTTGAGAGAGGCCACATTCGAGACAATTAAGTCTACACAGATGGACTTCTTGCATGTCTACACAGATGGTCAGTCAGGGTCAGGATTCTAATTTCTAGAAATAGAATATGAATTTTTTGTATTAATATTGGTGTGGATTTTGTTGAGAAGTAGTAAAAGTCTCATTTTATAAAAATACACATTTTATTTTTCTACGTCAATTTGTCTAATAATTATTTAAAGACTCTCGTATAAAACACCTTGTAAGAGAGCACGAAATCTCTCAAAAGAAATTCATACAAGGTAGCAACTTAACCTCTTCATGCATGAATTATGAAAAAGTTTAAACAAAAAAATTTCTTTTTGATTTTCTTATTTCTTAGACCTTTTTGAACACAAATTAACCTCTTTTTTAAAAAAATGGCGGACCCGTCGTCATATGACACCTCCATGTATAAGAGATATAAAAAATTTAAAAAAATATATTAAACAAAATTTTTATTACTCATTTTTGTTTACATAATAACACTTATTTACTAATGTTAGAGGTATATAGAAATATTTTTTTAATAATAGCTAAAAACATATTATTGTTTTTAGTAAAAATACACAAAATCCTTAAAAAAAATTGTAACACAAAATAAAAAACACATATATCTCTTAGGGAACAGTTATGAGCTACTTTTAATTGGTATGAAATGACTCCATACAATCTGGGCAAATATATACATCACATTTCTTGCACTTGAATCTAGTTTTTCTTGAGCAATCTTGAGATCGGCAACGTTGTTCTCTCGTGTTTTCCAATTTCAGGGGCCAGTGACCAATATTATCATATCTCAGCTCTGGGATCACATTGGAAACCAATTTCCTTTTCTTTTTTAATTCCTTATCATTCCCTGGAGACATTGAAGGCCTTCCCCTCTTTTTTTCCATGGTCAACCCTTTGATAAGGAGAGTGTTTTCAAGAGATGATTTGAATGTCAACAAATCCATTTTTTCATCAACTGGCTGTCTATAGCACAGCCATGCATTTACAATGGTAATATTGAGTAGATGGAAAAAAATTCTACGATACCATTTCTTTGACTTCAGATAATGTGCTATCATTCTGTCTGCCATATCAACTCTCCCCTCCATATAGGAATTATATTCGGAGATTGCGTAGGGTCGTGTTATTGTAACAACAGTTTTTAACTTCCTGTCATATCGTTTTGCAGTATCTTAATTCTCTTAAGTACTGATCTATTATCTCATTGCATTACCATCTATTTTTAACACCTAAAACGAGAGAAAAACACCAATAAGTGAAACAGTACCTATAAACTATTAGAGGCACATTGGTTTCACTTATTGCATGGTGGTGTCATGTGCCACTCTGTGTATATTCTCACGTAACTTTATAACTAAAAATAATTTCATTATGGTATTAACATAAATAAGAACTATTAGGCTAATAAATACATAAAATATTTTTTCTTACCCTGAAAATAGTCTTTATCACCCACAAAAAAAATTAGCAAAATGCACATAACCTGTCACTCGCAACACACTAAACTTGGCTGGAATGAAACATAGCAGAAAATAGACCATGTGATTTACAGAGTGATTGACCGGATAGTGCTGCTACCTAGATTTCCAGAATGAACTAAATTGAAAAAATATTAGTCAGAGTATGATTGCTATTGGAAAAAAGTAATAAATACTAAGCGGTGTCAAATGACGCCGTCTTGCACGAAGAGGTTAAATAAATTATAATTGAATAAACTTACTTTTTGTAGTCAATAGTGGATCTTTTTTTATTATTTGCACTAAAGCCTTTTCAGGATAAGTCCCATCATCGGGTGCATGTCAATTGAATCAAATTGCATAACTTATAACAACTTAGCACCAAACTTTAACTATTAAAATTATTAAGACTAACATAAATATTAAAAGTCAAAAAATATTAAAATGTTAAAAATATTAAAAAACTGAAAACATTAAATAGCAAACATGAAATATTATAATTTAGAGTTTCACTTAAACATGCTTCACTCAACGATAAATTGTGCAGAGTCATCCTGCTTAAACTCATCCTGGATAAATTGTGTGGGATTTATCCTGAAAAAGCTTTAGTGCAAATAATCAAAAAGATCCACTATTGACTACAAAAAATAAGTTTATTCAATTATTAAAATAAGTAGGTCGTTTTAGACATAAAAAACTGCATAATGATGTTAAGTAAATTATGCCAATAACAAAAATAAATGAGTTGATGGATGTCATCGTGGTACTTAATCAGCCCCATTATACAATATTATTATAAGCAGATCTTCTAAATGATATGTCCAAGAGTTGGTTTTTGGGCCTTGTACGAAGATGTGAAATTGTATTGGTAGATCAAGAGATCTTATCCAGTAGTAGGATAAGTTTGTTTAAAACAGTTGTTACACAGGTTTTCTGAACCTCGTAATTATGTATATTACTACTTTTTTTTCCTTTTTTTTCTTTTTTTTATTTGTTTTTTTTAAATTACTGTTGAGACCGATGGTTCTTGGTGGAATTCCATGTTTAAAGATAATAAAACACAATTATTTATTTTGTAATATCCACTTTTAATTAGTCTAGCCGACCAATGGTTTCGCCTGCTAAGGCATTGACGAGGCTGTCTAGCAGGCGAAACCATTGGTCGGCTAGACTAATTAAAAGTGGATATTACAAAATAAATAATTGTGTTTTATTATCTTTTATAATACTACTTTCTTGACATCGGCTAAGCCCTGGCGGTCTTTATGATGTGTATATATTGAAACGTTTACACTCATTTCGCCCGTGTCAAGTTTCGATCCTATTGGGGCTTGAAGCTTTAATGGAGGCTCTACGCGTTATATCATCTAAAACTGTCCCTCGCCAGTTCTTGTAACTATACGTAAATCACATTTCCTTGTTAGGTAATGGTACGAAATTACATTTGTTTCACAATAACTTCGCTATTTGTTTAGTAATGAGGTGGAGTTGATACCATTACTTGCAGAATTGAAGATGGAAATTTTTATCTAATTTAGTATGTTTGAAGTTGAATAACACACGATATGGCCGAAAATTTTGTAATTTAAAAAAAATTATAAAATTCAATTGTGTTCCCATATGAGCACACTATACCAAATGTCACCGTCCTATCTTAATTTGTATGAACGCTATCGTGCTTACGTACAGATGATGACATGACAGCTTCGTATACTGGTCAAGAGATAGCAGAAACAGCTCTATTTGTAGGTTAACTGCAATGAATTACCGCCGAAGAAGAACTAAATATAATGTTATTACTGAGATTTATTGTGATAATTTACATAGCCCTACAAATGTTACTGTGAAGAGATGTAATTTTTCTCTTTAGGTATCCTAATAAAATAACGTTATTGACTTGCATTTTAGTTACAGTGGTCTAAAAATCGTCTTGGCTCATCGGGAACTTCAAAATGATTGGTCACTTGGCCACAGGTATCATTAAAATTTTCCATTTACCCCTGAGGTACAAAATTTTAAAACGTGTGCTCATAAAGGTAACCCCCCCCACTACAAAGCTTGTTGCAAACCTTGTTTTTCTATGTTAATCCCCCCCCCGTTTGATAAAAAGAATAAATCTCTCAGTCATCATCGCCTTAAAAACAAGAAGAAAATAACACAGAATAAAGACCGGTATCCCTAAAAAATCAGCCTCAGGGTCAGGGTCGAAAAAGAACAAATTAGGATAAGAGAGATCCGATAGGCACTGGGGATACGAAGCCCGTACTCACAATGTCAGCCCCTGAAGGCGTAGCCAAATTGGGTTTACAAGAACGATTAATTGAATGTAATAAAAGAGTGAGGTCTACTGCTCACAGATTTTTTTTTTTAATTTTGCAAGTAAAATTGTTTTCTAAAGTTTGGCCTTATATATTCTAATTACCCTGTATAAATGATATTTAAATATCTTTAAAATATTGACAGGATACTGTAAAACATAAATAAAGAGTCACTAATACAGGTGTCGACTGTTGTATTCCCCAATGGTAGTTCAGTTATTACAGGAGGCTTTAACAAGTGATACATTTGTGCGGGGGGGATATAAAATGGTTGATAAAAAAAGTCTCGTGTGTAAGATGCTTACAACTCGCCATTCCAGTCAGAGTTAAAGAGTGTATCACTACTCCGCTGAATAAAATAATCTTGGTTCAACTACTCCATTTTGTGATTTAAATCATAATTCTAATGATTGCTCATTTTCGTTCCTGTGAATTGTTTGTTTTATATCAGTTAGTACACATATTTGGATCAATAATCTTCACATTCAGTCAAGATTAGAACGAAATTGGTTTAATCTATTTGATACGTTAATCAAAGCTGAGTGAAAAGTGTTTTTGGTTATTATGAACCAGCTATTTTGAACATACTGATATGATTTGTTTGAAACCCTAGAGGGTATAAATGCATCAAGACCGTTAGTAAATGAAGCAGTGGTTCCGTGACATTCAGAACAACGATCGGACTCGCATCCAAATATGAAAAATTCAATCGAAATAGTTTTCCTGTTACTAATTGCTATTTACGATTAAAACTGTTATATCGATAATATTAATTAATGCAATAATTAAATCCCGTTTCCAATAAATGATTGTGAAATGTTACTTGTTGTTGGCAAACAAAAGATAAAACTTGAGTAACACTATCAGTGCTTGTAACAGCAATTAATCGCCTATTAGCTTCAAGAATGAATTTAAATTGTCAACATAGCAATCTGATAATTGATAAAGTCTTTCGGGTGATACTTATTCTGAAACAGTGAAGCTTTATAATTTGTGTGCAGAAACACGTTAATAAACAAAAGTATAAATCTAACATTCTGTGCTCTAGATCGTGTTGTTTTAAAGGGATGGACACACCCTTACAGAAGGGTTGAAATAAATAAAACCCTTGTCTCTGTAAACACACTTTGTAAATATTTGTTTAATGTTAATGGTTTTTAAACGCCATTTTGCAACGCTAAAATAAAAAATATATAAGATTTAGTGGTAGCCTATACTGTAATCTAATAGGATAAAATATTCCACAAAATGTCCACAATATCTTAATCCGTTCTGAGGTAATATCTTATTTATAACAACTCGACAGGTCAGTCAGTGACAGGTCAGTCAATATTTTATTGACAATCCCCAATTTATTTTTATTTTGATTGGTTTGAGTTATAAATTTAAGGAATTGGAAATGTCAAAATGGCTACCATTTTAAACAGCTTTTTGTTCATATCTCGTGTGTTATTCAACTTTAAAACTATTTTAATTCTGCATACAATGGTACTAACTCCACTTCTCTACGACGACATATCAATCCTTTAAAAGGTAATATCGAACTCATACCTAATAAAGTTTCTTTCATATAGTAACGAGAACCTACACGGTCGAGTCACCAAAACTTGCGTTGTGATTGGAGAATCCTCACACATGTACCGATTCGAGGTCCTTTTGGGCCGAGACACTGATAAGAGCGAAGCGAGTGAAGACTTTTTAATACATACACGTAATTACGGTGTTCAGATAACCTGTTTACCAATTGTTTTTAATAAACCTACTATACTGAGTAAAACCTCTCGATCTAAAATAAAATTTACCATTTCTTACAACACTCAAGGAACCAACTTTTGGGCGTTACATTTAGAGAATCTGTTTGTATTATGTTGTATGTATGGTTGGGTAAGTACTACGATGGCGCCCATCAACTTGTTTAACATTGATCTCCTTTTTTTTTGAAAAACAATAGACTTCATTGTTCCAGAATAAAAGTCACCCGAAAAACTTTATCAATTAATCAGACTGCTCTGTTGACAATTTGAATTCATTCTTGAAGCTAAACGGCGATTAGTTGCTGTTGTATCAACCCCATGTCTACCCTCTTTGTGTTGAAGGGGTGGAAAGGTACAGTGCACTAATCACCTGCATAGTGCAAGGGGTTGTACAGATTTATTTACCCGACTGTGAAAACAAGACAACTTTAAATTCCTACTTTAATGCTGGAATTCAAAACATTTTATTTTTAGTATAGTCATGGATCAATAATGCTTATTGTTTAGGAGAAGTAGTCAATGTCTAAGTGTACCTTTTGTATGTTCTAGGAAATTAAGAAGGGTACGTTTTTGTTTTTTTACCGATATTTCATATATTTTTCAACATACAATGAAAATAAAAATAGTTATTTAGTTTGATTCTTGACCAAAAAATCTTACGAATTCTCGTAAATTACCAAGAATAATTTTGTTAACAATATTTTAGTTATTTTAAACACACAATAAAAATGAACCCATCATCTTGTTCAGCATTAAAAGGGTTAATTATTTTATATCATTTAATAATAATAATAATTTATTTTATTTCTCATGTGCAAGATTATACACTATAACAAATACAAAATTTACAATAAAACATACCACAACAAATAAAAATATAATACAATACTCTAAGTAACTTATTTAACAGAAAATAAAATAAAAAAAAAAAATGACAAACAAAATTGCACAAGAGAAATGTAGGAGGTCCTAAGGAAAAGCCTATATTGTACAAAATTGTATAATCTACATTTTAACCAAATTTGTTGAAAATCTGTGATTTTGAGTTATAATTTATTGCAACTCTCGCTCTTTGCCTTTGAGCGAGATTGGTAATTGGTTTTGTGAGAAAGTTAGTGCAATGTTTATACGCCGTTTGTTTAAGGGAAATTCAAGTTTATATTCATAAAAATATTGTCATTTCCAATATTCAAACTTTCCAGTTCACCAATTAGATATTTAAAAAAAGTATCTCATGTTAAAGAGAAACACCTGCGGGTTCAGATTTTAATAACTTCAACAATGAAATGATTCCGTCCTACGTCTGCATAATTATTAATTTCAATGAAAACGTAACAAATCTTTCCCTTCAGCTTTGCCGTAAAATTACAAAGACTTTGTGAAGAGTTGACTCCGTAAAATAATAATTATTTTGGTTTAATAATTTAAAAGCGAGTTTAGAAATTTCACTTATCTAGAAACACATATACCATTCTCATTCTGAGTCAGTCTTTTAATACTAAATAGTAGATATGTACAAAAGATGAATGTTCATGGGTTTAAATCCAGACTGGGTCGTAATTTTTTTTTACTTGTCTGAACGAGAAAGAATACTTAAAAACATTTATTTCCTTTTAACTCAAATTAATCTCCATGGCGCAAGTTTGAGCCCCCAATAGGATTGAATCCGGTGTCTCTCACTCATGAAGCCAGAATACTAACCACTGAACAAGCCGGTGCTTTTTTCTTCCTTTAAGCTCCAAAGCTCAATAACTAACGCCATTTCAGAAATTCATGTTTGTTGATTTTTATAAAATAAAACAAAAATACGCAAAATAGGATATTGTTTGCAAAACGATAAGTGTACTGTTAGAGGGTTCAGATTTATCAGAAACTAAAATTTGAGATCCCAAGGGATTGAACCCAGTAAAAATGAAGCCAGACTGAAAAATGAACCCAGACTGCTCCCCATTACAAGCCAGGGCTTTTTACTTCTATAAGTTCAAAACTCAATAACTAATCTCATTTCAAATATTTATCTTTTAAATGTTGATTTTTTAAATCAAACGAAAATAAGCTTAACCAGATATTGTGTGCAGAAAAATGAGGCTACACTTTACACCACCTAGAGGCTTCAAATTTAACTCAACCTAAAGTTTGTGCCCCAAGGCGATGGAACCCGGACACTCTCACTCATAAACCACTGAACAAGCCGGTGCTTTTTACTTCCTTTAAGCGCAAAGGTCAATAATGCCATTTCAGAAATGTATGTTTGTTGATTTTTATAAAATCAAACAAAATTACGCAAAACCAGATATTGTCTGCAAAATGATAAGGGTAGGCTACTCCTTACATTACACAATTCTTCCAAATAGATTGCCATTGTACGATAATTCAGATCATAACTTCTATATCCGCTTTTACACGAATTTTACATTTAAGTAGCATGATTTACGAGTAATATTAAATATTTTGGTAACTTCTTATAAGTAGCTCCCTCTTTACGCTATTTGGATTTAATTAGAATAATATATATTATCTGCAAACGTTGTCCTATCGTCATTTTGTATATCAGAATTATCATTTATATATCGTTTTAATGAACACGTTCTATGAAAGAAATAAACAACGTTTACAATTTTTAATTATTTATGTATATATCTTTACCCATTCATTGACAAAAGGAAACTATTGTACAGTTAATTTTCTATTAAAACAAATAATTGTTATTCTATAACTCGAGAAACTCTGTACGCAATTTAACTCGTAAAGCAAAGACTTCGCTGATGTCAATAAGTATTATTTTATTCTCGCAGAGCACTAATTATTAGTAAACCCTTCTGAGTTAAATGAAGTTTGTACTATTGTTGGTTTAACAGCAAATGCAATGAAACAACACCACACTGTACTCTGTGTTGGTGAAATCGATACTGCCTCACAATTAAAAACATTTTGAAACTAAAGAAATTGGATTTAATAAACAGCTAAGCGGATGAATGGGAGAGAGGTTGTCTTTACCAAAAATACATAGATAAGCATATTGGTTATAATCAGCAAATTTAAAGTTACAAGGTATTTCCTAAAATTATCCGACTTCATTTTTTTCCCCGCAGATAGACGTATGAACAGATTCGTGTGTTTATATGAACTTTTTACCGTCCGCGTAGAGTGGCAGATGTTGGCAATTAACCTACGAGTGAGGGAGGACACTCAGCCTCCTTAGTGGAAACCGTTTGGAACACTTAGGAGTCTTTAGTCAATTGTATTAGAGATGGCCGCACTCATCTTTTGATACAACTTTATCAAATTGACGAGGTTTTTGAACACGTGCAGACATTGGGTCAAGCAGGACCATCGATTATCGATCCAAGAACGTGCTGATAAGGTGGGGTTAAACACTGGTAACCTAACCTGATATGATTCTCCTTACACAGTCATCAGTATCTAAAATCAGTGGCGACCATAAGTACCCGCGGGCCCCTCGCAAGTTTGTTCATCGGGCCCCCCTCTCCCAATAATATTTTCCCGGATGTTTATCTTTTCGCCGGCCGGCGCCGGTGAGTCACCGCGATTCGCGACGTAGCGATAGCTGCATTACTTATCGGCCAACGATAAACAATACACATACTTCGTATCATGACATTAAATAATAATAAATACTGCTCTCTAAAAAATAATGATTATTGCCGTTTTGGATGCATGATGCACAATTTTGTCTGAAGACATTTTACCTTATTTTAGTAATTTCTTGACAATACTCATAAAAAATATTGTTATGATAGGGGGGCCCGTGTGGCAGGGCCCGTCGTGAGTCCGGGTCCCGGTAAAATTTCCCGAAAAATCCCGGTCAAGACTCGCGCCCCCCAGCACGTGGGCCCCCCCGCATCGCCGCCACTGTCTAAAATGTTTTAAAATGTTGAAGAAACACGAAATGTAGATCGGTAAACAGAAACCAACAAAAACAGAAGAAGTAGCTCTGAATGTGTGTCATTCCATTGAAGAGACGCCCATACATTTTAACTAATCAATTTCGTGCGAATGAAAACATCAGCCAGCGTAAGGTCAGCATAAACCTTAAGAATGAGAATTTTCATCCTTGTAAAATGGAATTCATACATTGGAACTGGTAGAAAACGATTTTGATCGTAGGCTACAGTTTTGTGAACAAATCATACAAAATATCGGGGAAGATGGTAGATTTTACTTTAAAATGTTTTTACTGATGGAGTTATATTTACTATTTCTGGAAGTGTGAATAAATAAAACATGAAGTATTGATCAACAGAAAATTCTCACTAGATGAGAGAGCAACATACTCAATGGCTTCAAAAAGTATACGTCGGCCCCGAGATGATTGGACCACATAGTATTGGCTCCTTTTTACGAAGAAACACTATACGGCGAACGATATTTGGGCTTACTTGGTAACAGAGGAAGATAAATATGGAAAAATATGACTATGCGTACATTTAAAATTTCTCAGAAAAACACATGCTACAATTTTTGAATCACTGTCTATTTGAATTTTAGTACTGGAGCACTCTGTACCCTAGACCAGACCTTAACAAAATCTTGTTTACAGCCTATATACAAAATATATTCAAGACTTTCTAATAACCCTGTATATTGCATAGCTAACATATATTATTAACGAACCCTGAGACCCATTATTATATTCCCAATTTGTTTCAAATTTTATTTGTGTTTAGGGCGAATTTGTGTCAGAAACTAAATAAGTTGTGGCTTCCCTTAAGTATATAAATATTTTGCATAAATCAAAGGCTACATAAATTGTTCATTTTCACTTTTTTAGTAAGAAATATCGACCTGACTTTTGGGGGAGGTGTCAGCAGGGACGAACCAGGGGTTATTCCTCCCAGGAGAAGTGGCTTAATCCTCTCACCCCCCCCCCCACCTGCAATGTCTGAGATAAATTAAATTTTTATTGACAAGTTTATTTTTGTAATTGACAATTTTGTAATTTGTTGTTCAACATTATCGATTTATTTTAGCAATATTTTTTTTTTTAATTGTGGCATATTTAAAATAAATCAAAAATAAATATTTTTTGAGGTAACCAAATTTATTTTTATTACCATCTCAGAGCATTAAAATACCATAAATATCAAACCCTAAACACGTCTGTAGCAAGGAATTTCTAAAGGCACATTTTTTAAAGCGTATTTTAACGGTTCTAAAAATATCTTCGTTTAAATTGTCACACTTGTTTATCATATAAATCCTAAAAGTTTATCAAATTTAAAGCATTATATATTTAGATGAAAAATTGATATTTTTTTTTTGGTTATGCAATAACCTTTATTGTTTTATACTATTTAGTTTTTGGAAGGCTTTATAATGGAGAAATTTCAATTCTATCCCCCCCCTCTCTCTTCCGATCCAATCGATAAAACTGGAGATATTTGTCAAACAAAGCTGCAGTTTTTATTTAAAACTGTCTCAATTCGTGGCCTATTGTACAAATTGTCATTTTGGTACGCCTCTACAATCCTCAAAGTTAAAACAATAATATCCTTCTAACTACTTCTTTATTGTTTTTAATTTCTCCACTATCAAACTTTCAGTCAAATTAGAGCACTGCTGCACTTGGGGTACAGAGTCCTCAGGGACTCACTATAGATTGTACAGGCGTAACAATTCTGAGGTAATCTAACTCGATCTATAAATTTTTTCATGTAGTCTAGGGTTAGACCCCTCTCTTTCATCTTACTTATCAGGTGTCTAGTTTGACAAACTATTGTTGTCTTTCCACTCTGAAGCTAATAGAGGATTCTAGAGCTAAGGGTTTTATTTTATTCTCTTCCCTTAATTTTTTGTAAGATAATGATGACTGTGATTAGGGCTAAAGCTCCAAGTGCGCTCTTCAGGTTTTGTCTATGTATCTCGGGGTTTACTTTTTGTTCGATTTGTATTTTGTTTTGTTTATTTGGATGTGGATGTGAGAAAGTTTGAGCAGTTACCAAAAAAGAAAGTTAGTAATATTTATTATTATTATTTTGGGTTGCACTGTTTTAAAAAGTAAAATGACAAGTATGACGTCACGATGCGCTATATAAGTGTACAACTAAAGCGATGAGAAAGTATGCAAACTTGTTTGTCTCAGAATCTCGTCTACTTTAATAATAATAAAGTGCTCAGAGTTAGCAATGCCTCTTACAACGTGACTGTATGCAACGAGGACAAATAATGGCGACCAGAAGTGTTTCCAGGAATTTAGATTTTTAATAAACGTCGTGTTTTGGCTGTGGAATGTCATCTTCATAGCGCATTTAAAATGGTTCATACAATACACTGAGGTCGTTGTGTTTTAGAGAAAACAACTATAGTTTTTAATGAATATAGCAATCTTAGATATTCTATTTATAGGAAATCCAAGACTATGAAATGTCCACCGATCTTAGGCCTAGAAATAATGTTCATTTTTTTTATTTGTTCACATATAGTCTACAGGAAGTAATGTGATGGGTTTAAATATTGACGAGTTTCTTTGCATTAATATACGTTTCAAGGTCCACGGAATCCAAAAAGTGGTTTTTTAAGTTTGGTGTGTAACTTATGGCTCTCTCCAAATATGCTATAAAATATTAGTAAAATTTTATAAAAAATCCGTTAACAAGTAATTCTAAAAATTGACTCTATCGAATTAATTAAAATTTTAGTAAAATATGAAAATGACGCAAATTCGTGTGCAAAATTAAATTAAAACATACATACATGATACGGTTCAGGAATAATTAGAAGGAAAAAAAATCACAAATGAACCTTCCTGCTAACCACAGCAACATTTTAAATATATAGATTTTTTTTTACAAAGACGGCATCTTTTTAGTCAAAAATCTAAAATGAGACATAATTATTTGATAACTCATTTTAAAGGTTTCGATGGGATAAGAAAACTGACATGAAGAAATTGTGTTTTAATCACCGTAACTTAAATGGACGCCGTTAACGTGTTTGTTGCTATCTAACCTAACCTAACCTAACTTAACCTAACCTAACCTAACTTAACCTAACCTAACATAACTTTAACTTTATTGTTTGTTGAAAATCTTCTCAGGTTAGAGAGCCTGCCTGAATAAGTCTTAGTTGTTTGTATTTCCCGAGAAATCCTGATACCGAGTATTACCTTGAAGGTATCAAATTTTCTAAGTATTAATCTAACAGTACTGAAATAGACAACCTAACAACTACATCAATCAGTTCATGTAACATTTGATCAAAGTCAATTATTAATGTACAATAGATTTCACGTTCTGTATTTAAACGTTAATAAATATATTAAAATAAAGTTTCTTACCTTTGTTTCCGTCAAGTGACCTCTTTTTGTAATCGTGACGCGTTTTGGGACTTTTATCCCATCTTCAGACACAGGTATATTAATTTAAATTACTCGACCGAGGTCGTCAAACACTAAAATTATTTATAAAACACACATATCACATTAAAAGTCCGTTTTAGTGTACACCTTCTGGCTACAGGACGTCAACTGTCCATCTGTTATCTCGCGCACTCCGAACCTGTTCTTACCGCGGGCTTCTTGAATTCTTATCGCCGTGTCGTACAAGGTATTTGAATCAAAATTTAGTTGGTCGTTCAATAGTCGATGTTCGCCATTTGCATCTCTTGATTTGAACGCCTTATAAATCTTTTACTCCTCGACTGCATTCATATATCTACCTTTAGAACATATTTTGATTGCTTTCAGGTTATTCTGTAGGTCCGTGTATCCATGATTCTCGTCTATTAGATGACGTGCAAAATATGGATTCATTAATAAATTAATTCATTAATAAATATATATTAATTGCCTTTTAATAAGATGTAAATCCCACACGTAGGCTGTATTTATTGTTTTAATTTTATAGGTTATAATTTGCAATCATTCCATTTATTTATTTAAATTACAACAACCGTTGTTCTCCTCCAACATTGTAAAAACTTGTCAATGTTTTACACATTTAGCTGTCTAATGTTTAATTAATTTCCATTCATGTAAATAAAAGGTCCAAACTTTCGCCCTCACTCATCCTCAAAAAGAAATCAAAGTCAACAAAAAATAATAATTAACCATGGACCTTATCCACAAACAACAAAAAATATATTGAACTACGAGCTTAATTGTGCCATTAACACGTTCTCAGATTAAATGGTATTTAACTTAAATCGAGGTTTAATAATGGCGGTCCAAGTTAATTTTTATATTTTGTCAATTTTTAAAAAAAACAGTGTTTTTTTTTTTTTTTTACTTCCAATTTTGTACATGGGTTTGTGTTATTAATCTTAACATTTCACTAAAATTTAAACGAAAGCCTATTTTGATAAATTACGTTTTTTATAACAGACCCATGGATGATTTTGTTTGTTTTTTACCGACAACTTACGAACCGGCAATTTGTTGATCTATAGTTTGTTTGGGTCCTTAGTGTATATTATTGTGTAATATTTGATGTAAATCTTTAAGAGCAGATTTTGAGATAATCTTATTTATTTCTTCTCATGGAAGCTGGCAGCTACCTTCATATTTTGATACATACATTACCAAAATGTGATTAATATCGTCCTTTACGTGTGGCTGTAGAGCTCTGCACAGATGACAGTCACCAGACACGCAGATATCATTCTAAAAACACTTTTTTTGTACTCAGAGGATCTCAAAACAGATATATCCGCAAAAATTTGACATTATGTTTTTGATCCATCCTTAACCTTCTTCATACGTACATGATATTTAGTTTCTTTTGGAATACAACTTTCTAATTTTATATTTGCCTAAAGTACTTACTAAGTATTCGTTGTCTCGTCGCTTATATATCATTGAAGCACGCAGTAATGCTATAAATTGTATTTATATTGATAAAATGGAACAGCAAAGCCTATTTATAGCTGGACTAGATTTAATTATGTCTAGTTATAATTTACACTTAATATTGTAAGTTAACTGATTAATTGTTGTTTGAAATTATCAATGTTGGTTCCCCGTTTGTTGGTTGGTTTTTTTGGGGAATGTCAGGGATCCAAGGTCCGGTATTCAGATTGACGTGTTTAGGCTTAGGGTTAACTGCAAGGCCTAGTTAAAATTCATAACTGTCCGTTACATTTCACATCACCGCCGAAACTAATTTTGTAAATAGATGATACTATTTTTAGTCATTTTTATATTACAGGGAAATTGACTAAAAAACCGCCGTAATAACAAAAACAACGTAAGGCTGTAAATTGACATAACTAGGCCAATATGATCAAATCGGGGGGGGGGGATAATAAGTTCAGAAAAATATCTTAAATATTCTCTCTTAATTTTATGATTAAACCAACGGTTTTAGAAATATTTATCAAATACGTTCACGCGCGCGCCGATTTTTAAACGATATGAGTTTATAACTCTTATACTTTAAATATCTGTAAACAATATAATTTTTATCATAACGAGATAAAAACAATAGAAATTAAAGATTAGAAAATTATCTTAAAATCATCTTTCTTATTGTTTTGAAACAATTGTAAATTGAGTGTCTGTTATATTTTAGAAGGTTTGTATTCGTAAATGGTATTCCAATTTTAATGGTTACATTTTGTGATATTTAGACAAGTAAAAAAATTAATTTAAGGTTTTTCTCAATATATATATATATATTTTTTTTTAATCTCTCCGTTTTTGAGTTATTTACGAAAACCCCCATTTTCATTCATACCTTCATGTGTTGGAAAATCGATCAAAAAATAGACCGTTTGACTACAAAGCAGGTGAATTTTATCCATTTTATAAACTCAGGATATTTCAATTGTTTTATTCTAATTTTTGTACTATTGTCAACATTTTTGTCTTTTAGAACAAATAAAGGAGTGTTAAATACCGAGTATTTCATAAAGAACACAACACGGTTGGTAATCTTGCAATTTGTAATATTCGACTGTTTTGGAGGTTTACATAACCATCCAATTGAAACCAAGTCTCGTCACTAAAATAAAGACGATCCGATTATGAATTAGCGCAAACCAACCACAGAAATGTTAACGTTTTAAACGTCGGCTTGAAACAGAACGACACTGGTGGAGTAGACATTCAGTCTTAACTTGAACATTGCACTCGTTAACAGTACCACCTGTGAAGAAAATATCCTCACTAATTTTCTCTGTGAATGTGTTAAACGCTGAGAATTTCGCGTAGTTAACAACTTAAGACGATCTGAGCTCTGGAAGTGTACGAAACCTTAATTAATTTATTTTTATACTCATTGTTGTTTAGACTTAGAACTACATTTATTTTATAAATAAACACCTCTTTCAGTCAATTGTGTCTACTACGATATTACGTGGCTTCATATTTCACTACCACAGGCAGTAACTTATATTCAGACCAATTAAAGTCAAGTTATAGAATATTACACAAACATAAAATTTAATTAACACATTTAAATACATTGACTGTACATGTAGCACAATATTTAATTGTTTAAATAAATATTTATTTTATTTATTTATTTATTGCTCACATTCTTACAAAAAAGAATGTCCAACTTCGTGGCTCAGCTTTCCAGCCATTTAGCCTCATATACATAACCCTTCGCCATAGTAAAATATCAATTCTTAAAATAACTAATAACTACAAAAACTTGATTTTTAACAAGTAATACACTCCACCAAATTTAGCGATTACCTTAATTACATTAATATAAATAATAACATATATATAAGTCCAACCAAAAAACAATTATATCATACTTCATCCTAACACACCATTTCTATAAATACATTCTATACATATTAATAACTGTAAATAACTTTATAAATAATAATTCTTTACAAACGACAATATTTAACTCCATACCGAATCCTGCAACAAAAAACCCCCACTAATTATCATTATATACATCTTACTTATCTACCTCATTCCATTTCTGTCTAATTATCGCCATAAGCAACCCTACGTCCCTTAGAACCTGGTCGTCATTGCTTCTACCAATAAATAAATAATTATCCTCCTCAGACATCCATGATTTTAAGTGCTTGCCAATTAATCTAGAACGTAATTTTTTTAATTTATTGCAATTTAATAATAAATGTTGTGCTGAAACATTACCCCCGCATAGCCGGCATGGTTAAATAAATAATATGATATGTCGTTATTTAAAAACATAAGTCTCTATGATATTAACTGGAAGAGGCTTCTTTCATAATGTATTTGAAAAACAAAATAAGTTAAAACCATTTATTTGTAATTAAACTGATTATCATCAATTGTATTTCAATCAGTTAAAAACGGTGCCTAATGTGACAACATATGTTTTGTTATTGCTGAGATCCTAATGATCTGGGGGATTGTAGTGCGAGAGTTCGTTCTACTCCAATCATTTATTATTGCTATGTATGTTTCTTGTGTATTTTTAAAACACTTGTGGACAAAACTGTCTATTAATCGTTATAAAAAACGTTGTTTTGTCAACTAGACCTATCGATGAATGTGGTAGGTTTTTAAAATTTTATTTTCCGTTGTTAGGTTTGTGCCGACTCGAAACTATTACTGCATGGTTCTCTAGGTTTCACCTATTAGAGGACTTCAAAATGTTTTTAATGGTCGAAACGAGAATTCATAAAAACAAATTGTTTTTAATACCAAATGTGAATTAAAATGTTTGCTGTTTTCCAAAACTTTTGCTGGGGTCGGTTTTACCTGATTAAAAAATGTAAAACTTCACTACTTTTTAACGGTTTCATTTACATAAATTAAAACACTTTCGAGTTTTATAAGATTACAGAAGAAACAAATAAATTAAAGTAACAGTTAACACTTTTTGTTTCCTGTGTATCTCTTAAAAATGTTTTAACTTTTGTATAACTTGACGTTAATTAGAGTAAAACATGAACAGTAATTTGATCGTTTACGTTTCTAACCAGCCACCGAAGCCACCTAGTGGTGGGGGTAAAGCTTTGTTTTGCAGGAAAGGCTCAAAATTTCACAATTTATAAACATTGATGATAACTAAATAATCATCAATGAGATCCCAATGAATGCTAAATTACAATCACACTGCAAGAAGGAAGTCACCAAGTTATTATTTCTCCCTGTCACTGGTGTACAGTAGCTGTTGTATTATTTACTGTAACTTCTTGGTCTATGGATATTGTTGTGTCACGTGACACACCAGACTGTAGCCACGTTGGGTTTATAAGAACCTTTTATTGAATGTTTTAACAATTTAAGGAACGAACTCTACTTTTCATAGAAGAATTATTAAATATATTCGTGAAACAATAATAATAATAAAAATTTAAAAAACTGATAGTTTTTATGATGTTTTGGGCCACCCTGTATTGACGGTGCAAGATAAATGAAAAACTTTTTTTTTTAATGATCAGTGTACCGAGACCTTTAAAATGAGGTACAACACGACCTACCTTTACATTTTAAAATTTCCCAAAAACCAACCCCCACCCTCAAAAAATACCCTTTTGGGGCATTTTAGAGGGTTGAAAACATTTTTCCTGAATTCCTTGGGGTCGAAATAGGGGGTTATCAGTTTAAAGTAAATGTCTAAGTATTCTCGTTTCAATGCTATACAAGCCGGCCACCCGCTCTGATACACCCTGTATATATATATATATATATATATATATATATATATATATATATTTCTTGGGTTTGGTTTTTCCAAACACCCTATATAAGATGTTTTAAACTTGTCTTTCTCTGATATTGTTCACTCCAGGATTACACTAATCCCTAGGGATTAAACTGACGCCCTTCTCACTCTTCCTTATTGATTTTGTTTCACGTCTTTCCAACAAAACTTTGTATTTTTCAACGCAATTTCATTTTTGTAATTTTAATCTTTTTATAATTAAGTAGTATACACAATAATTCCATATCGTGGAAATATATTTTTTAATATCCCCATAAAACGTGTAGTTAAACTGTCATTGGTGTAAGATAGAATGCTCTTTACAGGTATATAATTTTAGATTACACATTTTTTCAGATATCATTTTCAGTTACACGTCAGTTAGATGTCTTATACAGTCACGGGTTAGTGTAGTGATTGTTTCTTAATGTGTGTCTCTGTGTTCAGTTACCACTTATTTATTACAATCACCTATGAATTACAATCGTCTATATGACAACGCAAAAATTATCTAATGTTACTCGGTGGAACCCCAATCAATGATAAATTAAATGTTCACCGAAATCTTACATCACATTGTATTAAAGCCTGGCGATAATACACGACTTTTATTATTTACTTTAGAGAATTATGCATTTTGTAGGTAAACATGTTAAACTTGTTTTGTTTAACATTATGTATGTTTGTTAAACTTTATAAGAAACGTCATTTCCTGAAATCTCAGTAAAATTCATATTTACAATTTTTATTTACTTTTTGTATCAAACATTTTGTATTATTTACTTTATAAATTAGCTATTTAAAAACACAACATTGTTAGATTTAAGGTGAATGAATACTTTTAAAAGAGAAAAATAGATGAATTCAAAAGACAGACAGATAGACGTAAAATGAAGCAGCTTCAATTCATAGAAAACAGAGACGACTGGAATAAAAGACTGAACATGAGGGAGTCAACTAACCCTCGAGGGATGCTATGTATTTGTGTTTTTATCATCATTTACGTGGAGGAAACTCATCCAAAAAGAAAATACTTTGTTGATACGCTAAAAAAAAAAAAAAAAAAAAAACAGCAAATCAGTTGTTTATTAAATTTTTTTTTAAAACATGGTCACCTTATAAGGAGGTAAATTCTGTAAAGTAGATGAAATGTTAAAGTTCATGACCCAAATAAATTTTGAAAAACCGCTGGGAAAATATAAATATTTCTTAATTTGAAAAATATTACGAAAATAAACCAGAATAATAAAAAAGTGAATTATGGTATTTTTTAATAAAAAATAATGATCTACGTCTTTTTAAAATAGGATTTGAAACGGCTTTTCAAAGTTACTTCTTAATTTTTACAAAGTGCATAGTGAATAAAATTAAACATAAAACGCTTTTGTTCTAGGAAGCAATTAATTTTTTTAATGAGTCACAAGCAATTTATTATTATTTAATTATTACTATTTATTTAAAAATTTTTTATTAGGCTAGGGATAAATTTGATTGCCTTAATCAGTTTTTAGGGACAATTTTAAAGTAGCATATCAAATTTATCCCTCTCTAGAAGTGAGGGAATTTTGGTAATACTAATTTAAGTTGTAAAATGGTACCTTTTTTTTATTTACCCAGTATACGAAGTGTAAGGTAAGCTAGACAATCGCAGAAAATTTATACCTCCGTTGTGTTTTTTCACGTTTAGGCCTTAGTACACCGAAAAAAGTATTTTCGACATGCCGTCCGTCCGTCGTCGTTGTCGTCTGAATGTAAGTACGGCAGCGCCCACATAAAGTAACAAAACATGAAATTTGTTATAGAGACTCAAGTAGAACTCATTGAAATCCATAAAAATCGAATCGAAAAGTCGAAATTTAATATAAATTTTGTTATCTCAAATTCTGTGTCATTTAATTAAAACGCACTTTATTACACACAAATTTGCAGACTTCAATTCTGAATGGTACCAACCTCCACCTCTATACGATTACAAATAGATATGAAATTTCATGCCCTGATGTCACAACAACATATAATATTCTTATGGTTATGAAATCCTGCTGGGCCGAGTCACGGCTGACACGAGCGTAGCGAATTGGTGGCTCTTTCACATATATACGGCTTCGAGGCTTTCAAGGGACGAGAAACTGACGAGCAAACCGACTGGGAACTTTTTATTATACACATCTACTAGGCCCGTTAGAGAATAGCCAATGTCAAGAAAGTAGTGATAAACACAATTACGAGGTTCAGAAAACCTGTGTAACAACTGTTTTTCAAAACTTACACTTTTGGATAAGACCCCTTGAGTTATCAATGCAATTTAACATTTCCTACCACGACAAGGAAACCAACTTTTGACATTACATTTAGATAATATGCTTCTATTGCATCGTGTATATATATACCTATATATATATATATATATATATATATATATATACGGCAATAAAAAATAGTTATGAAAAAAAAAATGCTCATTAGTAAAAAAATAATAATAAAAAAATAAAAATAAAATAAAATGAGATGAGTTCAAAGCTAGTGGTTCTATTCTGCGAGTTGCTCCATAACTTCAAAGATTGCAGAAGCTTGATTTACAATTAACTCAGTATAGAAATGTTTGATGAATTTTACATTTCAGGGAATGACGTTTCTTATAAAGTTTAACAATTTTATGCTCAATTTTAAATCAACACATATTCTACAAAATGCATGTTTTAGAAAAAGGTTGATTTCTTGTAGTAATAAACTAAAACTTAGCACACACTTCAATTTTCATTTAAAATCATTTTTAAAAAACTTAAAAAAGGTACCATTTTACAACTTTGTTGTAGTACCTTTATTAGGCTCACCTCCAAAATGTGCCTAATTTCTTATATAACTTTAAAATTTCAATAAAACCGCTTTAAACAATATAATCTACTAAAAGTAAATTAAACAAAAATATTTTATTTTATTCAACAAACAATAAGGTAGTACATATTTTATTCAAGAATGAAACTACCATGTACGTCCAGAAAGTAAGGTCCGTTTGGTAATAAAAACAAAACTAGTACAGATACAGAAAAACTATTTATTGCAAACAAATCTTAAAATATTTTTCTACATGGCTCCCACCATTTTGACGGTATTTGTCATAGTGCGGCACAAGTTTTTGTATGCCTTCTTCGTACAACGTTGTCGCCTGTGTTGTCAACCATGTGGTAACATGTTCTTTGAGTTCTCATCGTTGTTGAATTTTGGACCACCAAGGATTTCAGGTGAAAAAAGAAATGAAAGTCGCTAGGGTCGTCCTAGCGATGTAGGATCAAGACTGTATGGAGGGTGGTCAAACTGGTCGCAGCCAAGTCCTGTAAGAGTTGTATCAATTTCGTAGAGTGAGGTAGGTTATTGTCATAAATCAAAACAATACCGTTTGGGATCATTCTTCGGCGTTTATTTTGTATTACGCGACGCAGTTTAACATTTGCATTGATTGTTTCACGTCGCAGTAAAAAATCCACCAGTAGAATGTCGTGTCTGTACCAAAACACTGTGCACTTGATTTGCTTGGATTTAGTCTTTGCTGGTGGCGGAGTGTGCCTCCATCCCATCGATTGTCGTTTGATTCAGGAGTTTCATAAGCGTCCCAAGTCTCATCTCCGGTCACTTCCTGACTCAGGAAGTCATCTCTGTCTTTGTCGTAACGTGTCAAAAAGTCAGGTGTACTGCCTTGACGCTGATTTTTGTATTCCTCTGTAAGAGTTTTTGCCACCCAACGAGTACAAAGTTTTGGAAAAAACAGTTTTACAGAAACAATTTCTTGAAGAAGTGATCTTGAAATTTACGGATATTCTATAGAAAGAGTAGAAATTGCAAACTTACGTTTTTTCTTTAATCTTTTCTCGTACTGCACGAACCCATTCATCGCTAAGCAAAGCTGGACGCCCACTTCGTTCGTCATCGTGCACTTAATCACTTCCTTCATTGAACTGTCTCGCCCATCTCCTTACCATTGAATCACTCATAGATCTGTCATAGAATGTCGACTGGTTTAGTGTTCTTCCTATTCAGAAAACGAATTAAAAATCTAATCTCACAAGCGGTGGGATATTCAATCAACTTCGTCAGTCCAAACAAGCACTACAAAGCATAAACAACAAACAGCGATGTGAAAATAGCGTCATAGCCTTCTCCTTGACTCCGAGTAACTACCGAGCATGCGCTGAACTCCGATTGTAGCTCTGTCATGGCAAGAAGTACAAACGGAACTTACTTTCCGGACGTACCTTGGATAATAACAAAATGAAATAATTGCCCTGAAAAAAAAATGAAAAAGAAAATAGTTCTTTTTTAAAGAATCTAAACAGAAAACATGTATTTTTATTTAATTTTTTAGCTCTATTATTATGTTACCTCTTCTTTTGTTATGGAGGGGGGCGGTTGCCAGTTACGTTTCTAAGTTACTATTAATTGAAATAGTTACGTTTCTAAGTTACTATTAATTGAAATAGTTACGTTTCTAAGTTACTATTAATTGATATAGTTACGTTTCTAAGTTACTATTAATTGAAATAGTTACGTTTCTAAGTTACTATTAATTGATATAGTTACGTTTCTACGTTACTATTATTTGAAATAGTTACATTTCTACGTTACGTTAACTATTAATTGAAATAGGATTAGAGATGTACGAGTATTATTATTATTATTAATGTGTATCCGACTAAGGCATTGCATAAATTTCTGTATAAATATCAATCTTATATAATAACATCGTCTATATTGTGATGATATTTGATTTAAAAGCATGGATTTTATTGCTGCTCTGTGTAAATCATTGGCTCTGATTGTTACAGTTCAGTACCAAGAAGTTTTGTTTACATTTAACATCTGAAGATGATGATTTGGTCATTGAAACGTCGCTTCATTTTGTTACAATCAAAGTGTTTTATTTTATTTTATTTGCCGATTGAAGTTTTCAAATTGTTTCTCATTTCATCTGGATAATTAGATATCAACACATTTAATGAATAATAATAATAGTAATTTAATAACTAGTACAATATCATCAAGTTATAATTAATTGCCAAGTTATAACATCAATTCTAGCTTAATTAACAATAATTAGTAAATTAATTAAATATAAATAAAAAGAGAGAAAGAGTATAACAAGGTAATGACACTAAATGAAGGCAGATATTAACAAATAATTAAATTAAAAACAGAAATTGTATCACACCCAAAACCATACCAATTAAGTTCAAGGAGAGGGTGCGGTTATATAAAACCAAAATTGAATTTTCAATTTTCTTAAAATTGTTTGAAATATATTTTAATGAAATGTTATTTTAAGTACCCAAACAAAGCAATTCGCCATTGCGTTTTGCTATTCAGAGTAAGCTAGGTGAAGGCATTTCATATCCTGCCAACAAAAACCTTCAGAGGCTTTACTATAGTGAAAACCCAAGGGGTTCTTGCTAGATCCAAACCTGTTTTCATCTAAGATTGGATTCCTCTATTTCATCTTTCTTATCACGTCTTGATTGATTAATTTTAGTTTTTTTCAACACTGTCGCTACGCTATTTCTTTCTTTCTTTTTCTTTTTTTTTTTATATAAGGCGATGATCCCCGAAAAAGGTATTTCACCTCGACAAAATGCGAGAAGAAACATATTAACGTTTTATTCAACGAGTTTTCTTAAAACAAATTCAGTTATTCTTATTTTGATAAATTTGACTAACTACCGAAATTGAAGTAAATTAAGGGAGGGATATGAAAGTTAAGGATGGAATTATAAACCCTAATGTAAGCAAAGCTGTATTATACGAGATAACGCTTTGTGTAGTCCTGCATTCATGTCGTGTTTATTTAGGTCTCGTCAACACGATCATCAAATAATGACATAAAATATTGATACAAATTATCTTGTAAATAAAACGGAATATAGAACCGTTTGGAGGGGGATATCATCCTGGTTGTGGTCATTTGAGATCATTAGGGAATGTAGCGGAACTGAGTAAGTTTCCTATTGATTCCAAATGAGTCAATTTTATTGCTTAAATAGGTTGTTAAGTACATTATAAAATTACACAAAAATCTGTCTCTATTTGGAAATGAGCGTCATTTGGTATTAACAATATAAGTTGCAAAACCGTTATATTTTTTGTTTTCCGGGAATAAAATAACTCTGTTTATTTCACTTCCACGACAAAATTAGTTATAAACAATTTGTTTTGTTATTGCGTTACAAATAAATGATTTCTCATTAACATCTCTCTACCCATTTTAGATAGAGAAATAAACCATCTCAACAAAATTTAAATCATTAGATTATTATTTATAGTTTGAGATGTAATCACGACAAATCTTGTTATTACATACCCAGTATCCAAAGTATAATAAATATATAAGTAAAATAGCAAAATATAGACCTCCATTTATTGACGGATCTTCACGTTTCATTTCCTCAGGAAATCGAAAAGTGATTTTCTGTCATTCCGTCTTCGTGGTTCGCTGAATCAAGACACAAAAATTAAGATAGGATTATGAAGTTCTTACAGAGTATTTACAGTATGCTTATGTAGAAATCTTTAATAATTCAAGAAAATTGAACTCAAAATAGTGGCCATTTTAAACGATTTTTTTTTCTTATCTCGCGTTTTATTCAACTTATAACACACTACATTATACTCGTATAACAATTTTCAGATGTAAATTTTATTATCCGTTTAACGGTAGCAACGCCATATCCTTACGATGACAAATACCAAAATGTGTTATTGGTATAATTACGAGAAATGGTAAGGCCTAGGACACTGACACGAGCGAAGTAAAGACTCTACAATACACAATTACGAAGCCCGTTGGGGGCATAATGACGTAAAGAAAGTAGTGATTTACACAATACGATGTGCAGAAAACCAGTGCAAGAACTGTTTAAAAAAACATACCCTTTGTTCTAGCAATATAATTTAACAATTCCTTCAAGGACCAAGAAACCAACTTTAAGTTATTAGAGGATCTTTCTTATATTATATTTTATAATTATGATTGGGTAAGTTCCATGATGGTGCCCATTCATTTTTTTTTTTTTTTTTTTTTTTTTGGTGCTACAGTTTTTGGACCGAATTTAAAGACGTATACACCTCATAATACACGATGTTTGATCAAATATTTCTCCTAATATCAACCCCTATTTCAACCTGTTCTCTACACAATGACTGTTATTTCTCTTTGACGTAATTAAAAAGTTCCAAGAAATAAGGTAATTACTTAATTTACTTTAATGAGGAAATTTTATCAGCTAGTATTTGACGAGGTATAAAAAATATTCCCTTAAGTAAACATAGTTGTGGTCAGTGGATGACGCTTTTCCAAGGCTTAAAGTCTTTCCTTGTTAATCTAGGTTCAGTCAACAACTTTATATTCAGTTTATCTAACTACTTGAACAATTCAAAGAAATACAGTAACAATTAAAAGTTTTTTTCGGTTTTTTTAAAAATTACTTTTAATGGATTAAATTTATAATATTAAAACGCTTGATCCAAAACATCAAATGTTTTGTTTGAGAAAGGAGACAAGTAGTGCGCAAAATATCCGGAATATATTCTTTATAACTATATTTTTTTGGAAAATAGGATGTTTCGAAGTATCGTGAAAGATGGTCGCCAGTTCTCTCGTTAAACTCCCAAAGGTCGATTGAGACTTGAGCGTCTAACATCGCACCGAATATCTCACCATACAGTAGCCAGCGTTGGATGAACCCAAATAACACTAATTAGCGCCTCTGGGTAACTTATAAACACACGAAATTCACTTCATACACGACCCTACTAGCAACCTGCCATTTCAACCTAGTCAGTCATATATTGCCCGAAATATCCTTCAACTACGCAATCCGACCTGTATCGTGCCACTTGTCTTCCGCACTTACCAGGAAAATATTATTAAATAATCAGGGATCGAATTAACAAATCAAGAGTGCTCCACAAAGTGCACAATATATCGGTCTACTCACTGTCTGGTTGCTTGATCTCGCCCTGATGGGTTCTCACCACAATACCTTTGAATAATTTCAATTTCTAGAGGATTGTCATTTATAAAATTTATAATCATATTACTATATCTTAACAAATAATTATTTCATACATTGTTGCTATTCGTGAATAACAATGCTTGTATAAAGTATAAACAACAGAAATTTCAGATAATAATATTTAACACAACCTCTGAAAAACCCTAATTGTTTTATTACTAAAAAAAATCATAATCCAAAATTTGTTCGATCGAAAGATATAAATAATGAAACTTCGTGTTTTTAAATAATAATTTTAAAAAAATGCAGTTTTTAAGTACTTAAAAAAGGTTAAAATTTTAGCCCAGGTAAAGTAAGTTTTATTAAAATGGTATGTTTTATAAACCTTCAACTTTCAGATACTTAAATGTTATGTTCAATTTTTGATTTTAAATTTGGCGTATTATTTATATTGCTTATTATTTACGAATATTAATAATTTTCATCAATTATTTTTGAAAATTCAGCAATTTGTTTATAATAATTGATTTGTAAGGTATATATTTTGTATAAACCTTAATAATAATTGGGATGGACGTATTCTAGAGCCGATAACGAACATTTCGGCACCGATTTCATGAACATCCCTCCATCCTGATATATTTAAAAATCAATTATAAAAAACCCCTATTTTGCAACTTTAGTCAGTGTGTGAACCATACATTTCAGAGATTTCCTCCACAACGAAATGAAACTGTATACTTGTGTTTGTTTTTAAAGAGGGAAATATAAATTGGATGTCCCAGATCGAGCACATATCAGATATTTTGTCAATTATTATTCCAAAGGTAAATAATATCACTGATATTATTCTCACCGACACAATTCAGTGCCAACAGACAAAATGATTAAATGTCACAAACATTGGTTATCCATAAATAAAAGTAAATGACACAACAATGGTTACCCAATTATAAATAAAACTAAATAAGATTTAAGGGATCAACAATTATTTTTAAATTATAAATGAAAATAAACAATATTAAATGACAACAGTTGTTACCAATTCTAAATAAAACTAAAAATGCATAAATGGGACTACAATGGTTACCCAATTATAAATCAAACTTAATAAGATTACATGGTACAAACTATGGTTATCCAAATAAAACTAAATAATATTAAATGGCACAATAATGGTTACCTAATTATAAATCAAATTAAATGGCACAACAATGGTTACCCAATTCTAAATAAAACTCAATAAGATTAATTTCACAACAATGTTTAGCCAATTCTAAATAAAACTAAATGGCACAATAATGGTTACCTAATTATAAATAAAACTAAATAAAATTAAATGGCACAACAATGGTTACCCAATTCTAAATAAAACTCAATAAGATTAATTTCACAACAATGGTTACTCAATTCTAAATAAAACTCAATAAGATTAATTTCACAACAATGGTTAGCCAATTCTAAATAAAACTCAATAACATTAATTTCACAACAATGTTTAGCTAATTCTAAATAAAACTAAATAAGATTAAATGGTACAACAATGGATACCCAATTATAAATAAAACTAAATGACAGCTTTTCATGCACCTACAATATTTCCTTGACAATTTGAAACGACAACATGACTGTATGTAGATATTGTATATTAACTAATATTTTAAGCTATAGTTATAATATGTGGTAGTTTTCTAGAATCAGGAATCAAGTATAGACCTACCGTGTTTATGTCTAATTAAGATATTTAAAATAATTTGATAAGCATATTTTAAGTTCCAAGTCACACTTAAATAAAATATTAAATTACGTCTAGTGACTTCATTTTGGTTATTTCTTACTAGTTTCGAGGTCGTAACCCCATCATCAGATAATATCTTCTTTCACTTTGAAGAACTCGTCATATATTAAAAACACATTCAACACAAAAACATACTCTGACACAAAAACACATCAATATCAGCTCGTCTGGCACTGTTGTGTGCTCAAGGCACTAAAGGCAGATTATTGAACGCGAAGGAAGTATTTGAGATTTATAGAGCGTTCAAAAATGATCCATTTAACATCTTGAACGATAAACTTTCCTTCCAATCACATCATTTATACGATACAGCCTTAAAACATCTACCGAAAACTTAACATAAGTCGTTATCAGCAAGATTAATAACTTTAACCGGCAGTACTCCAATAGATATGACAGAGCAATATCTGTCAATATCATATACTAATGTTACATATATTAGAATTGAATCAATAAATATTAACTTGATACTTTGTACCGGATACACTTTGTTTCTGATACTATAAACTTCCACAGAACTGCTACATTTCACAGATAGTTTGACTTCACGCGTACACCTGTTATCTACTTACAGAAGTTAAAAGTGACTATCTGTGATATGTAAAAAAACAGTTCCTTTCTTCTAGATTTAGTCTGTTAGTTCTAGAGTCACTAGAGCTTGAATGTCTACAGTGGAGAATCTAATACTCATTCATTTCATATTTATCATCTACTTTTTTGTTGGATGTTAACTGCTGTCTTTAAAATTTCGATTTTAATAAAATGCGATTTACGTTGAGAATAAGTTTATGGCACAAGCGGTAGATACTAAGATTCTAGATAAATATATATTATTATTTTGCAAGGTTGTTTTTTATTTAACAAAATATTGACAATCGAAGAACGCGTTTGTACCCATTGTTAATAATTTTGGAATATATTTCACAAATAATGTAATAAATTAAGTAAGTAAGTTTAAACACTGGGTATTATGAAACTTTTTCACATAAGGTTCATTTGTTTTAAGTAAAAAGATGTTTTTGCAAAAATAATTTCATATTTCTTGTTGTGGCTCGTATAATAAAATTTTATAAAATATTATCCATAAAAAAAAAAATTGTTAGATTTTAAAATTTTCCGCCATTTTAAATTTATAACTTTATATTTTCGTTAACATACCTATTTCATGGTTTTAATAAAATGGTACTAAGTTTGTGACCTTTACTAATAGATATGTAATCCTACAATGTGTAAGAGTTAATTTTACAGTAATTGTAGTATTCCTGGTCGTTGAACAGCCAAGGTGTTAGCACTTCCATGAGAAAAAGTAATAACTAAATTATCTATACTAGGAGTTTGCTATTGGTAGAAAAGATAGTTCACAACGATTTATGAAAACATCAGGTTTTCATTTGACAAGACTGTCAAGAAACATAATAAGCAACATCATTGAATGAAATGTTAATATTTATTAAATTTAATATGAAGCAAATTACAACTGTCAAGCAACAGCTGGACTGTCGAGAAACAGTTTTATTTTTATTGACAGAATAACTCCCAATTATTTCTTAAAGTCGTAAAGGGAGTGTTAAAACCATGAAATGTTAATCATAGATTGACAAAAGACACATAGTATCGGTTTTCTAATATTGGAATTCATTCAAGCTGTTACTATTTACGCCATAGTAAAACATCAATTGTCCACAGAACCCACACATTGCAATAATATGTCACAACTTTGTTTTTCTCAGTGACTACACATATTATTAAACAATATATAGGGTTCAAATTATATCGGGGGAAGGGGGGGTGACATTATAAAATAGCAAATAAATAATTTCAAAGCTATCTTTAAAATATATGATATAAACTCTAAAATATCAGATAATTATCAGAGCGACCACGGGTCTATCAGCAATAATTATATTTAATAATACTTTGTAAAATATTAGTGTTAAGTTATATAATAATAATAATATAATAAACAAAGCAGATATACACAAATAAAATAGAAAAATAATTTTTCCCCCACTACTACCTATGCGTTTACTTTGTATTTAGATCAGTTGTAATAAAGACCTAGTTCACGTAACAAGATTCGTGTAAGTTTATTTATAACAGAATCCTTAATATAAATATCTAAAATAATATAAAATATATACAGTACTTTGATATAATATCTGAAGTAAGGTAATATTATATCTAGGATACTATAATATACTATATCTAAATAAGGATACTTCGGTCGACTCTCGCTAACTTGAATTTCATGGGACTACAATTTTTCTTCGAGTTACGTGTAGTTCGACTTAGGCATAGTTCGAGTTATAGGAGGTCAATCTTGACTAAATTCGACTTACAGAGGTAACGAGATATAGAGGTAAACCAAATAAAAATTCGAGTTACAGAGGTAAAGAATAGTGTACTGTACTGTACTTTATTCCCTCTAAAAACTAAGCTTTTAACTGAATCAATATTACTCTATCAACAGAAAATAGGTGTATTTAGAGTATACATAATAAAATACGTGTATATACACGGTAAACAGTACAGTCCTTATATTAATTTCTCTGATTAAAAAAGTCCGCAATCTTCTTCTGATTAGGACCGTTGGCAGCTAGTTTGTCAATCATATTTTCGATTGAAACAATCGAAGTAAACACACTGTCTGGTGCATCACTGGTTTCTTCTAAAAACACATAAAGTACGTATTGCAGCTTTGGCTTCTTTAGGTGTAATTTCTGCTGGCTCCTCTTCCTCGTTTTCTTCGTCAGAAGGAGCATCCTCATCGTTGCTCGAGATATAGAGGTAAACTTCGACTTGTGGAGGTAAAGTGCAAATTGAATTCGACTTATCTACTGAACTTCGAGTTATAGAGGTAATTTTTGTGTCTCTTCGACTTATAGAGGTAAAATATAACCGTAAAGTTATTTCGAGTTATGTATTGTTATTTTTTCGGCTTAGACAGGTTTTTCCAAGGGGATTGAAAATAATTCAAGATATCGAAGATTTCGAGTTATCGAGGTTCGAGTTAGCGAGAGTCGACTGTATATCTAAAATATAGATTTTAGGGCTCTGTATCCACTTTTAAGTATCTCGCAAAGGTCTTGGTTCTATGACCAGGACATTGGAATATTAATAGTGAGGAGCTTTGAGCTTAGATAAACTACAGTATATCTTTTTTCATAGACTCCAGCTCCAACTCCACTAATGTTAGAGCTATACTTGGGCACCCTCTTCGACTTCTAGCCTTTCTTTTCGGTTGAGAACAATTACATTCAAAAAGCGATTAAATTTAAATGTCTTCTTCATTAAATCTGAATGTCTCATTAAGCAATACAAACTTAATTCTTTTTGCCCAGTTTAAGAACTATAGAGTATTTATTATTAAGACTGGGGAGAGTGTTTTAAAAGCCTCCTCCACTGGGACCTAGTTAGATCTTTTGTGCCCCCCACTTGTTGGACTCAGGAGAGATCTATGTCTTTGACAAAATTGATCAGACCCCTGGTCGGGAGGTTTAGTAATTCTTCCTCCAAAATGAAGATAAATTCTAGAGATTTATGTCTTTTTTTGGCATAAGGCCGGGCACTCCATGATGATGTGTTCCATGCGTTCCACCTCTTCACCACAGTACCTGCAAGTATCATCATCCACCACGCCCATCTTACTTAAGTGGTACCTGCAATGGATATGTCCTGTTAGTATACCACAGAGGAGTTTTAGCTCTCTTCTGCTTAAGTTTAGCACTTCCTTCCCTCTCTTTTTATTAGGGCTAAGGAACTTCTTGGAATGTATAAGACCCGGCAATGTATTCCAGGTTCTGTTGATTACTTTGTTGGCTGAGTTGGTAATAACCTCCTGGTAATCCCTAGGGCCTAATCCATACATAGGAAATGGCCCTGTAAAGGGTTTAGATGCACCAAGTTTAGCTTGCTGATCTGCTTCCTCGTTGCCTGCTATTCCCTCATGCCCTGGCACCCAGACAAGTTCAACTTTATTCTTGTCCGCCAGCTGGTTTAGGGCCTGATGGCACTCGTGAAGCATAACTATAGAGTAAGGTTGGTAATCGAAAAAAAAAAATCAACCTCAGTTTTTAGAATGATCTTCACGTTTAACGGAAAAGTTACTTTAGAAATGACGTCCGTCCGTCGTCGTTGCCGTCAGCACGTAAGCACGTTAGCGGCCATAAAAAGTGAAGAGATGAACATGAATTTTGGCATTGGGGACTATAGTGCGCTCATATAGCTTCTGAAATTTAGAGAACTATAATTGAAAATGTCAAAATGGCGACAGTATTTTTTGTTCATATTTCGTGTTTTTCAACTTATAACATACTAAACGGGATAAAATATTTAGATTTCAAATCTCAATGTAATTGTTTCAACTCCACATATCTACGACAAATAGCTAAGCTATTGTTAAAAATATGCCATTAACAACAGGTAATATGATATATTACATCAATGCCAATTTTGAAGTCGCAAAATTAGCGAACTTCAGATGAAATACTCTTATTTTCAATTCACCGAATTACCTTCTTATCAAATATAATTTTCACAAAACACTAAAACGTAGAAATTGTGGTAACAAATTTTAATCATCCCCACCCCCCAACTATGTTATCGATAAAAGGCAAGTATGAATCTAAACTTCTTATTCAGATGTCGACAGCTGTGTTGATGGTTGTATTATACCAAAGCAAGAGTTTTAAAAATAAGGCTTTACATTGGGATCTGATATTTTATGAGAGTTTATTTAATTCATGTTTTATGTCGAATACGATAACTAACAAGTTGATGGGTACCACCATAGTGCTACGAACAGATCCTTTGAATATAACACCCTACGTTGATTGTTTAGTTTAGTGTAACTTGAGTGCCACAAGAAAATTTTCATAACTGGAAAATTTGGTAACACATCTAAAATGCACAGACTCACCCAAAAATGCCACAGGTATAAATGGTTTTTTGGAGAACTTTGTTATAATTGACACAGATTAAATTGTATACAAGATATCTTAACAAATTTAGTGTCAAAATGTTCAGTGTTACCTAGGCTACAATAATATTTGTAAATAAGTTTGGTTTCTATATATACCTATATAAAAAATATTTATTATAGATCAAACTTTATATGATATATAGAAAAAAAAATTTACATTTTGTTATTTTTTTTACCTCACAAACCAAAAATATTTTACCTATAGGAAGTGTGCTATTTTCTATCTATATACTGTTTTCTATAAGTGACCAAATTTTTAAGTTATTTGGTTGAAAACCAAACTCAAACAAAAAACTTTTATCTCAGAACTAACCTAACCTATGCCTATTTTGTTTACCTGATGTACTAAGTTGATCTAAGTTTAAATCAATATCACTATCACTAAACTGATTGTCAATATCACTTTCTGGTTGATATAACGGGTCTAGATCACTGTCATCCCTAAATAAATGTAACAAATCATCTTCAGAGGCTAAAGAGTCATCGTCTGAATAACCTAAAAGTAATCTGTCTACTTCGCTACTTCTTAGGTTTTCTTCCGCCATTTCAAAGCAATATATTATTCCAAAATACTACTTTAAACTTGTAATAACTAAAATAATAACCTTCAACAAACAAATAATAAAATAAAACCAACAACAAACTGCAAAAAAACTGATGACTGTAGCGAGATAATAATATTATCCCACAAGGACAATATCAGTACACTTCTAACCTGCAAGCGAAAATGACAACAGCTGATTTTGTGCATCTGTGATCTGTTTAGTTAGCCAAAACAAACAAATTTCCGCCACTGAATCACTGGATATACCACAAAGTATTTTAAAACACCGAAATACTATATAGCAGATTACAAATAAATAAATTAAACTACGAAATACGCAGTGGCGATGGATCGTCACCGTGGCATTTCTAGCACGAAAAAATGGTGACGATAGATCGTCATCGCGGCACTCAAAGGGTTAAAGCTGTACATATATAATCTAACCTTCACTCCCTATGTTCGTGTCGATAGTTCCCCTATGTTCACATTTTCTTGAGATTTCACTGTTTGAAACTACATTTTTAATAATAGCGTTTCTAGTTGTCATCGTAGAGAGGTCGGCCTTGGTACCGTTACATACAGAATTGCAATATGAACATTTTTATCTAATTTAAAGTGTTATAAGTTGAATAACACACGAGATATGAACAAAAAATTTTCAAAATGGCCACCATTTTGACATTTTCATTTTAGTTTTTCTGGATTACAATAACTTTCAATATGAACACACTACAGTCCTTTACGTCAAATTTCTCCTATCTTAATTTATGTGGAAGCTTACGTGTGTACAGGCGAAAACGGCAATGACTACAATGACGACGGACGGACGGCTGAGGTTATGAAACGTGAAAATCAGTCAAATACAGACGACGATTACTAAACTTACTCTCTATTTCGTACACTGTGTAAGTAAAATAGTTTTATGTGATGTACAAAAATGTTTTATTTATTTTTAATTTTGTAGCTAAATCGTTCTGAAAGGTTAAAAGCCATAATAGATAATGGGAAGCCCTTCATCGTACACGGTATTTTTCTAAATGGTGAAAAACCTTTATAAACAATTGAAAGCCTAGCGTTACACTCGCTATTTTAGGCCTAACATTTAAAGGATCTAATTGTATTACATTGTATTGTCTGGGTAAGTACAATGATGGCTACTTTAACTTATTTTTCTTTTTAAAGACTTGAAATTATTAAAATAAACTGCGATATCAAATTTTGTATTATCCCTCCCACCTACCCCCCCCCCCCACTATGTTATGTAGACTATAAAGAGACAGTATAATCTCAATCTAAACTTCTTATTCAGATATCGACATCTGTGTTGATGGTAGTATTATACCAAAGCAAGAGGTTTAAAGATGGCGGCTTACAAACATTACGGTCTGATATTTCATGACTCGAGTTTTGTAATACATGTTTTTATGTAGAACAGACAAATTTGTTGTAAACTTTCGAAATTTGTATAAAACCGTAGCTGAAATGAGTCAATAACAAATAAATTTGAAATAACTAACAAAAGTAGTTGGCTATAGATAAACGTGATAACGATACAATTAATGAGCTGTTATTTATTAATAACACAATGTTTTGGTTAAGTTATTTCAATTATTGTTCTTACAATCTAATTATTTACAATTTTTAATCATATAAGATCAGTTCTTAATCTAGAGCCTTTGAATTACCTCGGTTAGCTTTTATGTAGGATTCTCATTTAGCAACAATAATAATAATCATTTGTCACAAATAAATATTAAATTAAACATTAACAACATCAATTTGGTGATAACTTACAGGAAAGATGGGTGATAGATTTAGGTGGAGCTATGAGATGAGTCACGGTTATAACAACATAGTGTGAATCACATAAAGTAATTAAATTATCTAATTACTTGTTTGAGATTTAAGGTTTATAATAAACAGGTTGGTTATTGCTTATGTAGTTAATCCTGATGGACGTTGAATTCGTTTCTGCCACCTACCAGTTTTGCAGATATTTATAATTTCGAGGTTTTTTGGAATTTAAAAAATGGCTGGCTTACATGTTCACGTGTTTTTTATATCTGAAGTGATATAATTGTTCTCTTTTAAATAAATTATTTATACCACTAATTATTTTACAGTCCTTTTTATGATCTACCCAGCTTGTACTCCTCATCAATAATACTTCATTTTCCTTTGCCTGTTGAAACCTTTTATTCCATATTTCTTTTTTTATTTGCGCTGTAATTCAATTGTTTCTATGCTATGATTACTTTATTCTTTGACTGTACTTTGCTTCTATTTACAATAACAAAACTCAAGGTTACACCAAGTGTAAATTATACCTTAATAGAGCGAATTTAAAGTTTCAAATGTGAGAATAATTAAAAAGCAGTTTAGGCGTTTCTTAACTTTAAAAAAAAATATTTAAGTGTTAAATATATAGATCGATATACACGAGTTATTATAAAATAATAATATATTATTTTATTTTTGGCTCAACTATACTGTAAACATCTTCCTATTGTAGTAGAACGTGATACAGAGATGTACAAATAGTTTTGAAACAGACATTGAAGGATATATTACCTGTATTTGTCCGTTGTCTAACTTTGTTTCTCGTATTTTCTTCTACAATACGAAAAACATACAATTTTTTGGCGTTTCGGGAACGTAATGTCTTTTTCGGGTATTGCTCAATTAAAGGTCATTATTTACACATTAAACACTTCTACACTTAACAGTAACTATGCAATGTGCATCATCTCTTGGTTTGTGAGACACATATACACAATTTATAACATTTAAATATTAATACAATATTCAGCACAACCTTCTCTAGTTATTTTGGAAAATTAGGTAATCAATAGAATTCATGATTCTTATTAGGATTTAACTGTCACTTTTAGCTTAAAAATGAAGTGAATGATGCGACTGACTTGAGCTTCTAACAAAGAAAAAAATATGTATTTTATATTTAAGAGTGCTAAATGAAAGACTCAAAAAACAATAATTAAATTATAAAATAATAAAACAACGTTTTTATTACACAAAAACAAATTTTTACACTTTAAAAAAGTAAACTTTCTTTATACCTAATTCGTTACTACAATAAATAATAATCAAAAATATGAATGGGATTTGTGATATTTATACATAGTAGTAGCACGTAATTTAGTTGCAGCATACATTTGTATAAAAAACCATAGACAAAACAAAAATGTATCCACTAAACGTATAACATTCCCTCTATTGTCAATAATAACACGATAATACTAAGCAACTATACACATACATGTACGCACATCCACCTGTATATTATACATACTCAAATATTACATATTCATGAATAAAATTCAATTACAAACTTAATAAAATAAGATCAATAAATAGAGTACCAGGCCTATTTAAAAACATACTGATAATAAAATAAATGTAAAGGCATATTTAAACTCAAATGTAAAAGTTATTTTTGAAGCAGTAGATACATGAATGAATCTATGTTTAACCTTAACCGCTGGTCACGCCCCCATGCAGCAATTTTCAATTGTCTGGGCTCCTTAAAGCGATAATGTGAGTAATCTCCATAACTCCCACGCACACAGAATATTGTTTCCTATAGCCTACTACAACTGAAGGAGACTGCTATAGCTTTCGCCGAAATGTTTTAGCTATAGAGAAGTTATTTTTAATTTCTATTCTGAGCATATTTTATGTGTAACTTTTGAACTTTTCAATATAACCGTAATATATTAGAGCAATATTATTATGTTTAATTAATCGTTATAACGTTTTGTGTGTTTAATTTTTCAATAATAACTTTTTGTTTCAAAATAACTTACTAATAATACAAACAAAACAAGTTCATAATCATGATACTTGCCCAGCCCTATCATACAGTGTAGTACAAGCAGATCCTCTAAATGTAGTTCCAATTGTCGGAATTGTATTGGTAGATAAATGGGTAAGTTTGTTTCAAACAGTTGTTACACAGGTTTTTATAAACCTCATAATTATGGATATCGCTGTTTTTTTTTATGTCGGAGAGTCCACGGGCCTCGTATGTATTGAAAAAACTCCACTTGTCTCGATCGTTAGTCACGACATGACGGGCCTCATAAAGTACTTACAGGTAGTAAAATTAAAAAAGATTAACTCCTTCACGAATTGTCAAGAATTAATTAACTAAACACAACCTGTTCGCCAAATTTGAACAAATAATGACAAAAAATTGCGTCAATGGAACTGATTTATAAAAATTTCAACTTTTCGTTTATTGATGTCATACAGACTTCAACAACACATATTCAAATCGTCCATTTATTTCAAACTACATTACTACAGAATTTACAATTTTTGAAAAGGCTTAAGTACAAATAAAATCCCTAAAACAAATGATAAAAAAATTCTTGATAATCAATCGCAAATTATAGATATATACAGAATTTAAAGATATTAATAAGAAAAATTGGGAATTTGTAAACATCTAGTTGTGTTCAATAATTAAATATTATCTGCAGAAAGGAAAAAAAAAGATATTTGACCTAATTTAAAATAGACACAGGTAAGTTGTTTATTTTCGTCAAGAATTTTGTTTTCTTTCGTCGAAACACCTAAATCAAATGATGCATTAAAAAAAAATCCTTGGTTTTTATTCTACACATACCTGATCATTCCCTTCAGTACAAGTGAAGGAACCTCTACTTTCAAAGTTCGAACAGTTTAATCGGATCTGAATTCCGAAGTTATGGTCAAAGGGGTAATTTACCCCAACCCCGATTTCACATAGAAACTGCGATGTTCGTAGGCTCTAGCGGGGCCTAATCGACGTCAATACAAGTTATTTATGCAATTACGAGTTTATGAAAACCCCTGTAACAACTCCGTTAAACAACTTGCACTATTGTGCAAGACCTCTCGATCTACCAAACATTATCGTACTAGACCCAAAGCACAAACCTTACATTTAGTGAATCTGCTTGTAGTGTATGGTAAGATGTGGGCAAGGTTTATGTTGACGCCCATTTTTTTAATGTTAATTCTTAATTACTGTAATTTATTTATGATTGGTCTTACAATAATTATTTAGGTGATTTTGACTTCATATTACAAGCATTGGAAAGAACAAAGTAAAACATAAAATTATATATATTCTGAACCCACTGTGCTTACTTTTTAAACAATATAGAACTGTATCGAGGTGTAAAACTGTTAACTGTGTTACACATACTCTGTTATAATTTGCATTAAACAAAGGTGACCTTTTGATGTATAGAATATTAACGTCAAATTGCTTTAGAAACTCTATGAAAGTCACTCAACCCATTTTCAGCTAATTTATTAAGAAAAAAATATTTTAAGTCTATTAAAAACTAATTTACTGAGTACCATAAAATGGACAGTCACATCACTTCAATATATTTAATGTAACAGACAATGAGACAGGTTCAATAATACCAATTACGGTAACACTTCGTGCTCTATAGATTGTAATTAACAATAATTAGGTTTCTGGTAAATTCAGTTTTAATTTGTAAATTAAGTTTATTGCACAACCGCAGTAAAATATATTATATAATTCATTATTTATCCGTCTATCAAATTTAATGCGACACTGTTAATGTGACATTATTTAGGGTAGGTCATTTTATAATGAGTTGGGGATTTAGAAAATAAATATTTTGTTCGTTGACGGATCGAAGCAAATGTTTAATTCGACCATTTCGCACTTCTTTTGCATGTTTATTATACAATTAGCGCGTTTACAGTGAACGAATTCAAGGATACATTTTTTGTGAATAAACCAAACTATGTTGTACAAGATATTTGATTTCCCAACATACACGAGTATGTAATATAGAGAATGTTACATAAAATCAATATCGTTGTTAGGTCTGCTTTTTCGAAAAAGTGGTTTTTGGATTGACGTCCGTCGTATGTGCAGACAAAACGCGATCTTTATTAAATGTGGTATTTGGGGATATTTAACCAATATCTCGGGATATGTTTTTATGTTGATAACTGAGTAGTGGGGGTAGTTGTCTTAAGAAAAAAACACAAAATTATGATTATGATTAAATTTTGCTCGGTGTAGACTCTAAGGACTAAATAGTCGACATCACACCATAAATGTCGATTAGTGGGATATCGGCAAAAAACAACAACAAAATCGCCACGGGGAAGTTATAAAATAGGTAATTTCACAAAATCGACTCAAGCGATTTCGTTAAATTGTTAGTCTAAGGTGAATAGCCCAACCCCGTATGGAACTTTTTTTTATTGTTATTTTTATAAATTCTGATACTGTAATTAAAAAAAACTTTGCTTCTAACATAATCTTACGTGTTTTAGACAACTATTAAGAAATTATGTTTTCGATTTTTTTGTCAATAATTCGACAAACTTTAACTTAATAATTACTAAAACTCATTTTATTTCTAAAAGAGTATATTTTTTTGTAATTTTTTTTGTAAAATTAATGGTTTTCGAAATATTTAACATTAAAAAATTATACAAATAATGTCTTTAATTTTTGGACACTTGTAAAACATTTTCCAAATCTGAACTCAATAACTTATCTACAACAAATATTGTTTGAAAACGAAGAGTTTCGGACACGTGTTTATATAAACTTTTTTATTAATTTTTATGTAAGAAATCCGCTCCCGAATATTGTCAAATGTATTTCAGGAACACCCTGTATATAAAATCTTAAGAGCTTTTTTAAAAAAAATAGAAGTGGTAGAGACCAAAGACTCAAAAGCTACGAAATAAAACAAATGTTTTTGTACCTAAGCCTAATTTATCAGTTTGTACGAACTTTTGATAGCTTCATAGAAGAGGCATCTAATAAACTTTACTATAATGTAAGGAAGGTTGCCACCAAAAACATTTAAACTGATAGAAAATCAAATATTAAGATAAATCGCTCGTAAAACTAAGATAGATATAAGTTCTTTGTTGCCCAGTAACACTGAGCACTCCAAAAATTATTATTTTAATTCCGTTATTCCAACAATTTTAGGAAGTTTCTTATGATTTTATATCCACACCAAGTATACATTGCGTAAGTGAGAGGTTGCAATTTTGATTTTAGGCTTTAACACATATAAAAAATTGTTTTTCATTGGTTGAAATTTTTACGATGTCGTACAGATAGTTGCAATAAATCTCTCGTATGGCTTAATTTATAATTAGGCCTATATGATTTTGTGTATGTGTGCTTCTTGTTAGTTTTTTTACTTGTTAATCTCTGTTTACTGCCGTATAATTGTGTTTTGTTATATTGCTGTACATGACTTGTGCTTGTGTACACGGGGAAAAAAATGTGTTTACTTATTCCAAAATTTTACGTTTATTATCGTTGGAACTGACTGAAAACCAAATTTTAAAATAAAACATTTCAATACAATTTTTAAATTAATACTTTTAGAGTTAGCGCTTTGAATTAGTGATGTTTGCCGGGCAAAAAAATCGATTTTCCGCAAAATACTAGAAAAGTATGACATTTAAGGGAAAAGTGATAAAGACAAAAAATAAAATTTATAAACTAAGAATGAATTTGCTTCCGTATATTTTATTGATCTTCATGTGTATGTGTGCGCGCGTGCGTGCGTGTGTGTGTAGGAATTTTTATAAATTTGAGAATATCAACTATCTTAGGTTTTTGTTAGATCAATTTTTTAAAATTAAGATAGCTAGTTAATTAATTTTTTTGTTAATGGGTTTTGTTTTTATGACGGGTTTACTCTTTAAGTTATTATGTTAAAAAGTTATTTCAGTTAATTTTTTTACAATAGATTTTTGTGTGTGTATGTAGTTATAATGCAATCAAATCTTACCCTTCTAAAATCAAGTCGTAATATCCTACTTTTTAGTTTAGTTTTTCAAATTGTATATACCGGGTGTTTAAAATAACCTATCAGGACTTTGGGATATGATTCCTCATACAAAAAGGAAGAAAAAAGTTCATATGAAGGTATGTTCTAAAACGTTTAATTTTTTTACGCACGAAAAATACGAAAGTAGTGTTTTTTTTACTTAATACGTTATATCTTAGGAACCTCTGAAGATATCAACTTCAAACGTGCTACATGTATTACATCTAATAACACGCATTTTGGTATTGAATATCAAGTTTATACTTTGTACTATTTCAAAATGGCGGCCATTTTAAATTTCTAAATCTCAATGTTATTGCAATTTTTCGAAATAGAAACATAAAATTATGCCATTATTACTACAAAATTCGCATGAAATCATTAACATAAAATTGCAATGAAAACTGTCTCGAAATACGACAAACACAAAATTTAATCGAAAATTGTTGACCCGTTTTGACAATAGATCACTGATCAGATGTAGGCGTTATTCCGAAACAACATTTTTGAATTCATTTTACTTAAATACCTATATAATTTTTTTATACGTCGTATAACCTTCTCTATACTACGTATGTATAAGAATGTATAAGATGAGAAAGTTATTGCTTATTTGTTAAAATCCTCTAGATTCAGGTTAATTGCTAAGTAAGCACAACATCCTAATGTCACTAATTTGTCGAGACGGAGTTGTGATTTTATTGTAACTTTTTTACAGCCCAGTAAAGTTTCTTTCATTAAATAAAGAGGGAAGAACTGTTATTTTATTAAATCATTTCCTTTGCTACTTTTAGAAGAGGGGGAAAGGAGAGACGTGGATGTATAAACAGTGGAGGACAGGATAAAGCAGTGGAATGTTATAGGAATAAAACTAAGGAAATATTGTATAAACAAAAGACCTGACTCACTGCGTTAAACAAGGACCTCTTTTTTCTTGGTTACTTGACATAACATATAACTTTCTCTTAACGTATAGTGAACACATTTCGAATCAAACTGCTAAAATGCTCTGTAACTAAATTACCCAAAACAAATTTAAAATGCTTTCTGATTGGAAAATAATCAAAATTATCAGAGCACATTTTTTTTTAAATCATAATTTTTAACTGTCGGGAATTACAGTTAAATTTTGAGTTAAAAAAAAATGGTACTATATATAAAATTTATTGATAAAAGTCAGTTTATCATTGTACTGCACAGACTATAGACAGACACAATTTCAAAAATTACTTTAACCAGATATTTCCGCGAAAAACTTGACATCGAATTTCGAACCGCTAATCAAAACTATGTGTAAGAAGTTACATACTTTAAATGACAACTTGTGAATTAAAATCACTTTCTACTCTGTACTTATCCAAATTGTAGAAAGATTATGAATTTCAAACAGAACTAACGAATAATATAATTATTTGTTTATTTTAGGCTTCCACTTCCCAACCCTTAAACTTGGATCAAAACCAATTGGAGATTCAAGCTTTGAAATAATTGGGTCAATCGTTGTTCTCATTGATTTATTTAAATTATTTCAAGGTTAGAAAGATTTTTAAACCGTTTACAAAATTTTATTTTATAATAATATTAAAAATATTTTTGAGTTTTTTATTGTGTTGTTCTATCATCATATTGTTTTAAATAAATAATTAAATTTAGTATGTTTGTATTCTAATTGATATAATATTTGTATGGTATTAAAATAGCAGATAAGACCTGATAAATTTAATAAGACCTCACCTCGTCTGTCGAATTTATTTTTCTTCATTTTTCTGCGACATTTTCCGTCCAGTTCATTTCGTCTTTTGACATAAATCTTTGTTTCCTTTCTTTTTCCCCTCTCTGTTTATACTATTCTGTCTTTAACGTTTTCCACATTTCTTAAACCAATAAAGCAATGCCAGTGAAATAAAACACATTTTTATAAAATATTTTATAATATCGTGAAAAAATTTTCAGATGGAAACTAGTTTTTCTCCAATAATTGTAAGTTTTTTTTTCCAAAAATTTTAAAACCCCGAAGGTATTTATCAAAAACTTTGGGCTCAAGGAAAATATATGTTTTATCCGATTACTATTAAATTTCAGCTATCTGTTATTTTCAACCTCGATACTGTGTTATATTATTGGAAGAACACTACCCATATTTTGACTTTTATGTGGTAATATCTTTACTTTGGGTGTCATCATACCAAACAAAACATTAAGTAAATATTCAAACAATAAGGGGGTATCCACCATATTTTGAAACCATTTTATCCCTGTATAAAATGAATAAATATTTTACAGAGATAAACCACGTGGTGAAAAACCACGAATTTCGACTGTTTCACAATGAGGGGGTGTTATGAAGGGACATTTCTTCACTTAAATCTTAACAATTGTAACCCAATAGACCGATTACAAACAAAACTAATTTAATGTAAAACATTTAAAACCTAGGCCTCTAGAAGTAAATACTCCAGATACATATTATTTCCCAACATTAATTACTAGGTAATGAATTTTTTTTTTTTTAGCAAAATTTTTGATTAAAGAAATATTTGTATTCTCCGATCACTATCAAACATCGGTTATCTGTTAATAAACTACAAATTATTTTTGATAGAATTATCAAATTCCTAATATCTTGATACAAAATTTTAATCTTATATAAAGAACTGAAATTGTTTTATAAAGACTATACTTGGACGTCTGTAAAAAACGTTACCTGATGTACTAATACGTTGCAGGCAGAGTCAAAATAATTAAAATATATTTTTTAAATTTCTGAACAAAATTCATCTTTTATTCTCTTTGCTTCTAGTTATTTATGGCAATTCAAACATCTCATGAAAACTGTAAATTTTGACTTAAATTTAGCGGATTTATGCGAAAACACTTTTTTATCAAACCCGCTATAACTTTTAACGCACTAGACGGATTTCAGTGAAACAAGATAAAATCGATGTAAGACATTTTAAAATAGGTAAAATTGTTTTATACTAGTTTTATCCATTATTACAAATGGAGAAGTGAATTGAAACAGAAGCAATATTTTTTGAAAAATTCTACAATTTATTGAGTCTTCAGGTCTCTATAGTTCAAAACGGATAAATTTCACTTAATCAACAAAACTCAACGTGTTGTTGAATATTTCAAAATATTGTGTTTATGTTTCATTTAACACAGTTTTACCAAGTCTATAGTATAAATAAAATAACAGGGGCTGATTTTTTAAAAGAGATATCTTCTCCTGTAACACTGTCTTTTCCTCTATATTCTTTTTACTGTTTTTGTTATACGCTTTGGACCTCTCTTGCAACAAGTATTCACATATCCTACTTGGACTCTCCCAATCTCGAACAAAGGTTATCAATATCAATCCCAACTTTAACATGACATCGCAGTTAATAACAATAGCCATACAACACATAACCTTGTCAAAAATATAAATTAGAAGTTTACCATATTTAACTGGGGATTGACAAATATTGCACAAAATGTCTTACAGATCTATACATGAAACCATGCACCAACATCCGTATAAAGCATGCAACAGTTACTGTGAATTTACAAAAGTTGCACAAACTGCTGTATATTTGTAGAATAACAAATAAAAATGATGTAAAAATTGGTTCTTATTGTAGTACTAATCTAGGAAAGTTGATAGTTAATAATAAAGACAAAAGAGAGTTTAGATAATAGTTATGTATACAAAGTAAATTGTAATGAATGTAATTGTAAATACAAGGGTCAAATAAGTTGATTCTTTAAAACTAGAATTAAAGGACATGTAGATTGTTGGAAGTATGGAAACTGATTCAAAGTTTGCTAATCATTTATTAGATTCTGGTCATAGTTTTGATCCCACTGAAAATGTCAGTGTTATACATATTGAACAAAAAGTAGAAAATTAAATTATTTTGAAGTTTTAGAAATCAACAGAACTCAATTGATTTCAACCATGCTTTCAGCCATGCTTTCAACATCAATGAACAAGTGTTAAAACCCATCTCCTTTGTTAAAACTCACCCTGCCTGCCAGGTCATTTACCCATTCTCAGGTAGTCCTGGGTCAGTCCTATTCCTTGCATTCCATCTTTCACTTTCTTGTTGGATTTTGTAAATTTTAGTTCATAGTTGTCTGAAGATGCTTAATTGCGAAACAGCTATCATAATATATGTTTATATGTACATTTTACATCTGAGTTATTTATTATTTACAAACTGTCTGCACACATATACGTGAAACCATGTAGGCCTACTAAATTCCCTACTAATTAGAAGCTTGTTAATTGAGGATTAACAAACAACGAACATACTGTCACACCTATACACACCACAAGATAAAAATTATGTTTTTTTATATTGATTTTAACGTTTTAAATTAAATTTTTATTTTGTATAGTCTTAGAGATCAAATGAAATTTGTTGTTAGCTATTTTATACAAAACTGTCTGTTAGAGAATTGTAATATGTAAATGATCGATAATCCCTGTTATAAAATTTGGAATAATTCAAAATAAATTCAATGGATATCGATGAAATTTTGGTGAAATTGAAGATATCAATCCATATTCCAACTGAGGGCAAGAAAAATTATATACTGAAATTTTGGGTCTCTATTTTTTCATTAATATAATAATTTAAAATATTCATGGACGATTTTTATTTTTAAATCAATAATAATTTTCGAACTTGTATTTTTGAAATATTAACCAGTACGTTTGGTTTATGTCCTTCTCTACAGGTTACAATTTATCTAAATTTGATCAACACAGTTACAGCCGATTTTATTAGTTACCAGACATTTTAAAGTTATAAAAAATAAGTCTGAATATATGGACTACACTCATATACTCGTTGATCACCTTTCACTCGTTTTAGCTGTCTACACGACGACAGACAGACAGAATTCTAAAAATCTTTTTTTCGACTCAGGAAAATGCAAAACGGATCTTTTCACAAACTTCTCACAAAAAAATACTTGGAGAAGTAAAAACAAAACGAAAACTAAACTGTGGTGTTTAACACAATGCAAACAACCAGTCGTACCATTGTTGTGATAATAAAATCTGAGACTTTATTTTAAATAAAAATAAAGTTTTAAATAAAATTATCAGTTGGAAATTGTGAAAGAATAGTTTCTTTTTATCTCAGTGCATTTGTGAGTATTTTTTATTAAAAGGCACGGCTTTAAACATTTCAAGATAAAAATGTAATACGAAATTAAAATTAAATGTTTTCTGCTTCAAAGCAAGCTTCACATATTGCACCAACGACAGTAAATTGTCTAAGATCTTAAAAATTAACGGTCATATTATGTTCTCTTATATACATAGTTTAGAGAAAGTTGTGTGTTTGTTTTTGTGTGAAAATGTTTCTCTGACTGTAAGAATCTGGATGTTGGAATGATTATCGTCGTTCGCAGCCTCAAACGTCTAAACCAATTTCGTTAAAATTTACTGTTTGAACATATTTTCACCATATCTGAAGATTTTCCTCTTAAATTTTAGTAGTACAAAGTTCATATTTTCTTAAAATCGGCGCTCATTATTCATACACTTCTATAAAATGTAGCCTTTAAGAAACTAATTAAAATGTCTGTTCCTCATCTGCTCAACAGTGTCGATTCTTGAGATATTCAGATTTTATTAAAATTTTAATTAATTTCATGATTAAGGATCCACACCAATGTGACACCCGTCAAATAAAGTAAGGCGTCAAATTCTGGAGATTAGTCTGGATATCAAATTTAAAGAAGCAAAACACATGTCTAAAAATGCTTCGTTTCCCATCTGCTGTCTATTTGTCTTTACAAAACTAGATATATCTCCAAAATGGATTGATATATCGATACTAATGTTTTATACGTTTCAATTTCAAATTTGATAGTTTTTCATTTACCCGTTTTCATTTTACAAACTATTTAGAAAAAACAAACAAGCTTTTTTAAGGCTAAACAAAAAATCATTATTTATGTTATATAATGAAAAGTAGCCGATATATTGGTGAAAGGTAACGGTTTTGGTAATTTATTAGAACTTATAATTGCATTTCGTGGTCGACCAGTATTCGACAATCAACTTAACTATTTTAAAAGTTTGATTGTTAAGTGCTGGAAAACCAGGAAATTTTTTTGTTTGTTCTAAAATATAGTAAAGTACAAGGCATTAGTTTATTTGTAAAGTATTTTTACCGATTTCTCGAAACAATAATATAGATTCAGTAAAATATTGTTAGTCGACTAAATATTTTTAAAATCTGCAGTTTTTAAGATTTTTGATATCAAACATTTTTGAAGAATTTGATTTTTTGATACGATGCAAACTAATAGTATACAACTTTCTGTAAATTTTCTTATCAAGACATGAATCCATTCTGCAATTTATAACTGGTTTTTGATGAAAGACAGACTGGCGAAAAACGAAGCAATTTGGGATGTATACTCATAGAAATCTGTAAAAAAATCTGACAATTTGACTTATAAAACACAAATCTTTCACACTTTTAATATCAGGATCGGTGGGCATTTTATAATTTCCAGTCTTATCAGCTGCAACAGGCTAAAATTGACATCTTTCATTAAGTCTTTATCGCATAGGATTACGATCACTATAATGAGAATAACTATAAATTTAAAACGCCAATTTTAAATACGCCGAAAATTAAATAAGTACAGAGACTATTTAAATATAACTTGATTTTCTCAAACTGAAAAGTATTTTTTAAATTTCAAAATATCGTTTTAATACAATTTAAAAGGAACATTCACAGACGTTTCTAAAAAATAAATAAAAATATAATACTGTATAAGTTTTTTATTCCTGTCATGTGTACAATTTGTCCGATCAGCCTTACAAAATACATTGACCCTAGGCATTTATTCATCCGTGGAAACCAAAGCAGGGATATTTTTCTCTCCCTTGGAGGGAATTTTACTACGTAAGGTTACACAAGATGGCTGCCCTCAGATCAATAGGTTTGCGCGGGGGTGAATTCCACGGCAGCGCAGTCCAGTAAGAGTCCTGGGTCGACTGTTTGGACACTTGTTAGTGCTGTGATCCTACTATAGTGCTGTTACAAGTTTATTATGTGTATATGTGTGTGTATATGTGTATGTTACAATTGACTTCGTTCGGCCTAACTTGACTATATATGTGGTATATCGTCCTTAAATTTAAAATTATTTTTAAATAGGAAAAATTAGTTGTTAATAACGTTTAAATAAGTAAATTTTAATATTATTAAATTTTAGTAAATTTTTAATTTGTATTGTTTAATTTAGGGGGGTGAAGTGTGTGAATTTAGCGTACACAACAGTACTAAGATTTATAATTCTTGGATTTTGGCAAGTACTATAGTTAAACATGAATATACAATTGTATTTTTTTTTCTAAATTATTTGTTTTTAGGCTATAATCTAAAATTTCAATGTCAGGTTATTTTAAATCAATAATTTTATGAAAGTTATAAATTTATCTGAAAACAAAAATTAATCAATTAGATAAATTACAAATTGATAACATGAAATTGAAATGTTCCGGTAAATTTAGAAATAAAATTTTAAAAGTATTGAAACCGGGAAAGAGAGCTTTAAAAATTTAGTTAAAATGTATTAAAAAAAATTGATTTGAATTTAGTCTATTAAAAAGGTCCGAAAATATTGCACTAACTTTCTCACACACCCATACGCAAAACCAAAATTAATATTGGGCGCTACTTACAACATATCTCCATAATAATTACTCTTGAAAAAGAAACAATGTAATTTTAATTGTACAAGTTTCCCCATGTGTTGATATGGGAGATAAATTGGTCGCCTCTTATCAACTGTTGGTGAAATTAAAACAAATAATTTGAAAGATATATTTTTAAATAGAGCCTAGGATTGCTTTGTTTTATTCATGAACTGAAATATTATTTGATTGATATCTTTATCTAATACTGTGACTAAAATTCGTTAGTTTATTTTGTTTTAATTAATCCTAAACAGTTATTTTTAAAATATCAATTTTACACAATGTTTTAGACTGTTAACATTCACAATTTGAACACAATTTGTATAGACGTGTGAGATTAGGTCTTTTATAAGAGATTGATAGTTGAATTTTTTATGTGCTCAACAACTCTCGAATAGGAGGTTGGGGGATATGTAAGTTTTGTTTTGTTCTTTACGTTCAACAAATTTTGATTATTTTCGTTTTTAGATTTGGTCTACAGTAGCTACTAAAAAATTTTGGGTTATCGAAAAAAAAAAAATTAAATTCGTGGTCTGACAAAATATGTCCACGTACCAAATTCGGTTCTCTCGCTTGAGTTGTATTCTGCAAATGATAGATAGACTGATGACAGACACACAGCTACATGTTGATTTTTTAGATTTATGATATTAATAAACTCTTGAGACAAAATCCAAACAAATTAAACGCTCCTTAATACGAATTTCATCACAATCAGATTTCTAACTATAACTTTCATTAATTTGAGACAGTCCTATTTTAACCACTCCTATAATAGGCGCTTTGGCCCTAAATTAATCGTTCCCTGCAGAAAATTACAAAATTACATAAAATGTGAAGCAATCATTTTCACATTTGTGTGAAATCTCCTAAAATTCCAAATGTATTCAATTCCCCTTATATTTTCACTTAAGCTCAAACCTAAGGGTCTGTTACAGTAAACAGTCAAACTGGTATTATTTGTAGGTTAGATTACTGAAAAGTATATATGTAGTCAATAATTTATATATTCTATTTTTACGTTTTCTCATAATCATAGCCTAGCATAAATAAAGTTATGTGTTGGATCCAAAAATTGATGTCAAATTTTCATGGATATATATATTTTGAGGCGTGGTACAAAAAAAAAGAAAAGATTTTGGAATTATGTCTGTCGTTTTTGCAATAATTTACTGCACAAACTGATCATATTTTTATTTGGACATAATTTGGTTAAATGTACAGTTTTTCTTTTTTTCTATATTTTCGATAATTAAAAATTTGGTGGTAACTCTAGAGACTGTGTCTTCTAAGGACTCAAACAACACGTAATTTCGGTAAACAACAACAAATCTGTCTTGAAGCTGTTATGAAAATCAGCTTTACAAATTCCGAATATTCCCAAAATCAGCATGAAAAATTCTAAGTAAAAGGAAACATATTGTTCAGGTATAATTGCCAACAAAAATTAATCCTTACAATCGTTATTTTACGTCAATTATATAACTTTTCCTCTAGATGTGTTTATGGCATAAGCGAAGCGAGGTTAAGTCTATTTAAAGTTATAAGTATCTTTTGAAGCTTTTCCTTAAATCATAAAATCTGAACAAGGGTGAACATGTCTGTTCCATGAAATACCAGTGGAAAAACTGATTAATGAAACTCGTAGTTTTCTTTCACGAATAAAAAGTTTTGAATGAGACGAATATTATTTTGGTTTTGTTGAAAAAAAAAAAAAAAAAACAGTATAATGTTTTTCAAGAGTCATTGTCTTCGGTAAGTCTTGAAATAGTTCAAGAGCTTTAGAAACAAAATCGTAGGGTGGTAAAAATTTTGAAACCGCTATATTTAAAAATAACTATTCTTTGGAATATGCGGAAACTAATCTGAGGAAACATTTTTTTACATCCCAAAATGTTATCAAAATGGTTAAATGTTAACAAAATACAACGAAAAAGTCTTGAATAAAACAAAATGTGTGGTAACATGATTGACAAAATAAAATACGTTACCATCGATCACATTTTACAATATTACTTTCACAGAGAGACGTAGTTTAAAGAAAGTTTTATGATTGAGGAGGTAGGGAGGGGGATGTTTGATAATTTTCTTATAATTAACTGTTTTGAGGCTTCCCTCCTCTATTACAGAGGTTTTTTTAATTACCTACAGCCCTAATAGATATTTGATCGAAATTATTATATAGATATATTTTTAAAATATCATTGTGAATTAATTTTTAATTATTTTGTATCTCAAAATATAGGAGTAGCTTTTATTAAAAGAAACAAAGAATTGAAATTACGAGACTTACCATATATTTTAAATAAATGTCCAAACAAAACTTATCGAATCCTACTACCCTAAAAGTGTCGTTTCAAGAGTTGCACAAAAACGGTCCGTGGAGCTGTTGTAAAGGTGCTGGTTCAAGAGTTAAAAAATTTCAAAGTACTCCTGTAAAAAAAAAAAAAAAATTCTAAAAATCAACTCTACCGATTTTAGTGAAACTTCGGTGAATTGTATATATTGTTTTAAATCAATGAGTCACACAAAATTACCGTTCTAGTGCAAAATAAGGAAATAAACTGAAACGGCTGTTATTAAAAACCTCCAGTTTATTTATTATCGCAACTAAGAATGGTAGGCTCACTCAATTACACCATAAACTTTCAACCCATTACCAAGACTTGGTTTTATTGTAGCTAAGTACAATAGAAAAATGAAAGTGACTATAACATGACAATAAAATGAAGTGAAACGTTTTGTAAGTGCTTAGAAGGGCCAATTTTTTAGTTTTACGATATCGGTAATTATTCCCCTAAAATGACTTTTCCCAAAACCAAAACCGTACAGGAAAATAGGTTCACCCCATTACAACAAAATTTGTCTACCCGTTTTCAAAACAAAATTTAATAAAATTAATGGTTTATTTAGTAATATGAGATCGATTGATTAACAGGGATTAAAGTACTGTATTTCAATTTTTTTAAAAAAAATGTATAACAACGGGCTTTGAAGCGGTGATATAAAATATGCATGTTGACTTTTCATTAGGCCAACTTTGTGCATTGGCTTTTGTGACGGTCATTATACATTTTATCTGTTGTATTACTGAAAGGTGCGGAATACCAGGTACAAACTACCATTTGTAGATAATATAATTTTAAATTGTCAGTATTACAAAACCTAATCTAATTATTTAAACTAAAAAGGAGTAGTTATTTATCTTGAATGTGGATTTTATTGCAATCAGTTCGATATACAGTTTTCTGTTACTAGAAACCGATTTAACTAAAGCTATACTTTTAAATAAATTTAGAGAATTACATTTTTTTAACTTAAAAATCGGCCTTACTAAGGACAAAACAAAAAATATTACATTTAATTTTGGTAACTTTCTTCTCTCAACTTTCCTTCTAAAAAACAATTTCAATTATAATAAAATATCACATTAATCTGCTAGAATGAGTTTGTTTTTATTTTATATTATTATTTTTAAAATTTAAGTATACATTGTTTTACGATTTGTTTTAAGTTAAAATATTTGTAAAAATTTGCAATTTCTTGTATGGGGTTATGTGGACGAGAGGACTGGAGAGTCCTAACCTCGCTCAAAAATAAATAAAGTCATTATCACTTTGTTTATAGTCACTACGCAAAGTGTTAACGCAAGTCCACGTATAAAATACGTATATTCAGAAACACAGATTGTGTAACAGTTTAACTAATAGTATTCTGGTATATTTGTAAATAATTTTGAAAATGGGATTAGGGATTTTATTATAGTGGGGAAAAACTTACCGATTTCGGAAGCGAGAGATTGACGAAGAGGTAATACGTGAATAAAACTTGTTTTACCCTCAACAACTCCCAGTTCCACTATTGCAGACTCTCCACCGTGCAAATACAGCAAAACCTATTTATGGACTACCTGTTATCTCAAACAGAATGTATTAGTTGAAAATAAATTATTTTATCATTGCACACCGTACGCTACGATTCGCCGAACTCCATATCATAGCGATAGAGAAATTATATTTTTAAATCTTGTTCTGGGCGTTTTATTTTGTTTAATATTTCTCATCGTACCCGTTATATATAAGAGGAATATTGTGTGTATATTTTTTGTTTGTTTTATGTTCAGAAAATGAAAAAATAATAGGTTCAAAAGTTTTTACTATAATGTACGAAAAAGCCTGATCATTCATCTTTGTTTCGATGTCGATTTTGTTTATTCGGCTAATAAGTTTTACATAATTAATATTAATGTTTTTGACAGAAAAATCTAGATAAATAACATAAGTTAAAATATTTTGTACACTTACAACCCCTCTTTACTGCGTAATGATCGGCGCTTTATATACAGGGTGTTTCACGAAGAAACGGAAAGAATTTCTACTGGTGAAATTAATGAAAAAAGTTTAAAGGAACATATGTCCGGGAACTCTTCGTTTTCCGTCTGTACCCCATTTTGTGTTTTTTTTTTTTTTTTAAATTGATGATAACTTTTGAAATTAAGGATTACGAGTTTACACTTGGTATAGGCATTATTTATACTATTTTTATCATTATGCCAAGATCTAAAACTTTATCATGTAAATATTCAAAACGGCGGTTGAAATAGTCAAATATCTCGGAAACTGTAAAATTTACGAATATTTTAAAAGTGACAAATTATTTATATTTTTTAATGACAACCAAACGGTTTTTTAAGTTTTTCCTGTCCCTTGAAATTTAATTAAGTTCTCGTCAAAAAACTGTTCAACGGAAACAAATTGTTAACTGACAAGAACACACAAAACTTAATGATCTATTAGTTACATTTTATTATCGATATACTTGTACTAAAAAACAATATTTTTTATCATCACATACTCAAAAAGTAGACTTTAATTCGTTTAAAACTTAAAATTTTCTTTATTACAAACGTTTAATTATAAACATTTATTAACTATATTATTAAAATATATTATTGAAAAATCTAATAAAACAAGACACTGAAGCTTACCTCTATTAGTTTTTGAGAAATCGGGTAGAATGCAAATAAATTGGGGAAAAATCCCGTTTTTTTAAGTTTGATATAATAACACTTTGTTAAAGGGTTAGTGAACACATAAAACTTTTAAACAAAACTTGTAAAGGATTACTTTCTGAGAAAATTGATGTGAATAAAGTCAACTACAAAACAAAAATAAGTTTTACTTTAATCAGAAAATTTTAAAGACTTAAACAAGGTAAAGTCTACTTTTTGAGTGTAAATAAATATTGCTTTTTATATAAATAAACATTGTTCTGATTTAGCAGCGAGTGGTTGAGATTGCATTATTTGTTTTACTCAATGTATCTAAATAAAAGAGACTGGATTATATTGCTTGTGACATTGTAACTGCTCAATTATAGTTTAATTGGTGTAGTTCGTGTATCACTGAAGAGGACGACCTTGTCGTCGAAACGCGTCTGATACTTAGGCGTATTTTTTATGAGAATTGTGTTCTGTGTGTTTGTTATATTGAATAATTTTTCTCATAAGTCAAGCTCAACATTTAATATAGTTATAAACAGATAAACGTAAAAATAATTAAAATTTTCTACGAATTGTAAATTGAAGTTTATTAAATTATTCCGTTGCATATTGTGTCTAAACTTAAAAGTCAGATTCCCTCTGTTTATGTGCACTCTCCATCCACCCTCTAAAAAACCAGCTTCTTTTACTTGAGTCCATATCAATTGTTCTTGATGGATTGGCCAAGGTATAACGTAACATATTTTCTTGGCCAGCCAGGGGTTGAATTCAGTACCTCTTAACGGCTCTAATGAGCGACCTAAGTTACTTTATAAATACTCTATTTTCTGTTCTAATCACGCAACATTTCTTCCATATTCCTCCCTTCACTCTAGTACTTTACGTACGAAGTACCTAATAAAAGTTGCCTTATAAAAAGTTGCCAAAATTTTATACGGATTGTAAATAGGGTTTTGTGGTTTTATCACTGTGGTAATACCCGTCCATAAGGAAATAGTTTTAAAGTTAACTATTTTGACCATCGTGTTTTGACTGATTTTCAAGTTTCATGATATCTGGAAACTAAAAATATTCGACAAGCCTTCCATCCGTTATCGTTGTTGTTATGGAGGCCGTCGCTGTCGTCGTATGTACGCACAACGGTAGAAAAAAAATAAATATAGGAAGATGAAATTTCGTGTAGGGGACTATAATGTGCTCGTATAAAACATCGTTAAAATTCAGAAAAATTGAATGGGATTGATGAAAATCGCGGGATATTAAACAGTTTTTGGTCATACATCTTATAACACAATAAAATAGATTGAAATGTTCAGATTACAATTCTGCTTGTAATTGTACCAATCCCTTCTCTCTACGATGACAAATAGCGAAAATGTAATTTAGAACACTGACCTACCAAGAAAATATGATTTCGTATATTTACGAGATCCGATAAAGCCAAGTGGATGCTCCTTCGGGGCTCATCAGGGTGAAGAGAGTGGAGGCTCCTTCGGGGCTCATCAGGGCGAAGATAGTGGAAGCTCCTTCGGGGCTCATCAGGGTGAAGATAGTGGAAGCTTCTTCGGGGCCACCAGGGTGAAGATAGTGGAGGCTCCTTCGGGGCTCATCAAGGCTAAGATAGTGGAGGCTCCTTCGGGGCTTATCAGGGTGAAGAGAGTGGAGGATCCACGAGACCCGTTAGACCCTCGCCGACGCGACGTAGGCCTAAAGAAAATATGGATGCGTAACTACAAGGTTCAGAATACTTACCCTACTGGATAAGACCTTTTGATCTATCAATACAATTTAACATTTCCTACAAGGTCCAGGAAATAAACTTTTAGGCATTACATTTAGAAGATCTGCTTACATCGTATGATGGGGCTGGGTAAGTACAATGCTCGCGGCAGTAGGGCGGATGCGAAACGAAGAAAATTTCGCCGTAACATAATTCCTCGGGATGATTACAATGGTTTATTGTTATTCTCTTTAATTGTTTTTACTTTGACCTAAACCATTTTTGAATCCATACAAGTGTATGTAAAATGTTTGTCATTGTGTTTATAACGTTATTTAATCCATTTCAATTTCAGTTTTAAATTAAAAAAACAATTTGCAATTGGCAACACTCCAACCATAACAGTAAGATCAAACGATCTGAAGCTCCCGAAGCAATCAACTGGTGTTGATATAAAGGCAACAAATAGCCTACTGCATTTTTCAATAAATCAATTAGTAGATTTGTATGGGTGGAATTTTTTTATTTAGGAGGGTTCATTTGATTTTTTTTTAAATGACCCCTTAATCGATATTAATATCTCAAAATCCGTTCAAATAATTTCGTTCAATACTAGTTTGTAGGTACTATTGGGAGATGTCTAATGATACAAATTAAATGTTTTACGAATCAAATTTGCCACAAGACCAAAACACAAAATATTAAATCACAATTATTCTGTGTATATTTAAGTGATAATAATCATAATTTCTATACAAATAATATATATATATATATATATATACAGAGTAGTTGTATATAAAATTGCAACCTTCCTTATTTTAGATCTTTATTTAAATATACAAATATTTGTTTCAAAAATGGCGTCCATGTTTCGTGTTTACTTTTTAATTTAAAAAACTTAGGAACCAACTCTGAGGAACTCTCAGAATGTATTCATACTTACAGTTATGTTTAATAATACGCCCTAGAAAATAGTTCTGAATAATATTATCTCCCTACAATGCTTTTTATTGTATAAGTAGCATTTTACGATTAAATTATGTATTTTTACAATGAAACAAAAGTGCTCTGAAATAGAATCCGTTAGTTGACCCCAATACTTAAACATAACCTAACCCTACAAAATTTAACCGATAACTTATAATTTCTTGTATTGTTTGTCTTGCTGTTTTAAAAGCGAAAACCTTTCGGTTTAACCGTTATAAAAAGAGGAAGAAATGAACGCGAAGTGTACTCCTAGTTTTCGAATACACTAATAGCGCCAGGGTCGGAAAAGAGTTGGTCAAGAGAGGCCTGACGGAGATGAAAGAGAGAGATCTAATCCAAGACTAGATGGAAAATGAAGATCAAGTTAGATTCCCTCTTGATTGCCAAACCTGTACTTACTAATAAGTCCTAGAGAATATATGTTTCAATATCTCCTGGAATGTAAATAACGATTCCATTATAGGAAGACCATTGATCTCATAATGGGCGATGTGTTCTACAATAATTGGCAATAAAGTCTTTTATCCTCTACAGGAAAAGAAACGATCACCTATTTCTCGGTATTAGTACTTGATTGATTACCCTGCATTTTTTGCTTACAAATACAGAATAATTATTTCGACCGTTAAAATATTCACAGATAATTTTAGGAAAAACAATTTTGACTCAACAAACTGTCCTTAAATAATCATCCCAACCCCACTATCTTACTACGATTTATTTCCAATTCTGGTTGAATTTTAGAGGTGTTAGTTAAAAACTCGCTCAATACAAAAAAAAGCAAAACCTTCGAAAAGGTTATCTGAGAATTTTCCTCCTTTGTAAATTAAACGATAGATTACAGTTAGTTTTTTGTTTACACAAATCGTAATCTTCTAAAATGTTATTGTGAACATCCACTATTCACTGCTATAACTACTCATTGAATAAATTGAGTGCCACTTGCGGTTCAGATAAGAAGAGACTTAGATAACGAAATTTGAATCTGTTTGATTACAATACGACCAATTTAAAATATCCTAACTCAATATAACAACGTTTCAGAATTCGGGTCAACTATCGGATCGTGACCTTAATGTGATTTTAAGCATTATAGATTTGCCAAGAAAACCAGATGTGTATTTTGAACACTGTGGAAATTCTTATTGGTTAGGAGTATGTGTGTTCTATTCATATAGTTGCAGCTTGGTGGGGGGCTGTATAGACAAATTTTTCAAAAATACGTGTTAAAATTTAGTGGCATCACTAAAGATAAAAGTTCTTATATCCTAAAATACTGCGTTATAAATCTGAGATTTTGTGTTAACAAAAATAATGATAACTCTAAGAATTATAGTCGAAATTTTATAACATATCGAGTCGAAATTTAGTATACATATATACCAAGAATCAAAACTTTATGTTATAAATTAACAAAATGGCGGCCGTTTCAAATTATTAGTATTGATTATCTAAAAAACTGTTAAATTTGCATAAAATATAAACCCAAGCTATTTTTAAATGATGTAAAATAACGTTTAAACTCTGGTAAGACTTGGCTAAAAGTTTATCAAATTTCCGCTTAAAATCTTAATAATTTATAAAATTACAATATTTTCGAAATAACACAAATATTGTTTATACTAATGACCGACGGTACTTGATAAAATTCCATGTTATACAAATAAAACACACAAATTCTTTTGTTAAATTCTACATTTATCGGTCTAACCGACCATGGTTTCGCCAGTTACCGCATTGACGAGACTTATACAAAGACCTAAGAAGACTTGTAGACACCTTTGAGACCAAGCCCACAAGTCCCGTTACATGAAAATGAAACCTGTAGACAGGAAACCCAGTGAGTCATAAACTATTTTAAACATGCTTTGACAAAGGTTGAAGTAGTGGGGAAAAAAGACATGAATTCTGTTTGATCGTTTAAAACTAAATTAACATTATTACAAGAAAGTCTGTTCAGTGTTCAAAGGCATGGTTTTTTTTAATGACTGGAAAAACTAGAATCGTTATAACCTAACCGCCAACTTCTTTCATGTTCACTTAGTCTACACTTAAAACTACGGCCTGTTTGACCAACATAAGCAGCAATACAAATACTACATGTCAATTTATAAACTCCACTTTTTTGAATTTTTTATATTTTATCTTTAGAATTTATTAAAATCTTTCCTAAATTTTTATTACAGTAAAAAGCTAGTTTGTAGTGTTTTTTTCTTTTCTAAAATATTACCCACTTTGTAGCTACCTAATCAATGTCATAACTGGCGAAACCATGGTCGGCTAGACCAATAAATGAAGAATTTAATAAAAAAATTTGGGTGTGTTTTATATATATATATATATATATATATATATATATATAATGTCTATAAATATAATGACAATGACTTTCCTCTAATTAAGTAACTTTTTAAGGAAAGATCTGGGCTAATCCTCTTAAACAAATATGATTTTAAAAGACAGTTTAATTAAACTCGTTGTTTAACGGAAATGAGGAAGAAGATATTTTCCACTTTATCACTAGATGCCCTGTACTTCCTGAATTAAGAATAAAATATTCAAGCTGCAAGTAAATGAGTTTATGATTTATCTAAATGGTGAAAACAGAAATGACTGAAAAATAAAGTTGTTTTTTGTAAATATCCTTGGTCTATATAAGTGAATACAGGAATTTATTGATTGAATCAATGTATTCTTCTCGTTTCACTGTCATCCTGTATCATTTATTTTAAACTATAATTGCTTTAAAATCAACATGATTTTACTTTGCTAATAACAAATTAATAAAGATAATACAACACATTTTTTTTTATTTTGTACTATCCACTTTTTATAGTGGATAAAAAGTGGATAGTACAAAATAAAAAAATTGTGTTTTATTATCTTTAAACATGGAATTCCACCAAGAACCATCGGTCTCAACAGTAATGGGAAAAAAAATATTTATTTCAACTAATTATTATATTTCAAAACGAGAAACATTTTTTCACTAATCTATTGTGTAAATAGCCTACTACCATCAGAATTTTATATTTTGATTTTATGCTGGTCCAAAATATACACACATTAGACAAAGTTATGTGATGGTTTTAATATCGATTTCGATTTTTTGCTGATGTATCCATTTCGATTTCCCTTGAGCCCCAAAAAATAGCTTTTGGATTTTTTTCTGTCTATTTTGCCCAAACGTGTGGATCGATATTAATATAATTTGGTGGGTGGAAATATTTTTTTCCATATTTCAAGAAGTATTTTTCTTATGTAAAACTTTAGGGGTAGCACAAAATTAAAATCTTCTCAAAACTAATAGATTTCGTTCAAATTTTGATATATGTAAGTTGATAATCGCAATTAAAAATATAACGCTTCAGAAATAATCTGTAAGAAACAATAATGAACCTTAATAGCAGTTGTGATAACCCTAATTTTAATCAAATACGACTTGTGCTGATGACATAAACGAAACAAATTTAGACCCTTATTTATATATTTTTTCAAAGACAGCGTCTATTTTTCATTTTATATATTAACAATACCGAAATGGAATTTTTGGTGACGAATAATTTGTGTTCGTTTTTGTGGGCGGGTAAGTGACAAAAGTTTGTGCAGTATTTTCGCGCACCGTTTACTTTTATACAACCTCCCTCTCTTCTCAGTGGAAGCCAACTCGAATTCTAAAATATGAAGAGTGATCGCGTGTTACTGTCACTTTAAAAGTCTTGATAAGTTGAGGGATAAATGGTGAAAATTAAATATAATGTCATGGGATTAATCCAAAATAGAAACCGATCAAAAATTAAAACAGAGCTTTGTGATCTCACGTTTCGCATGAGATAGAGCAGTTCTTAACAAAGAAAAAATGTTTTGTTTTAACTCTCTTTTTTTGTGTAAAATGTTGTATTGAAGTTTTATCGTAAGTAGAGGGCGAAATTAGTAATTTGGGGTGAAAAATGTTCACCAAAAAGTACAATTTACACAACTATAATTTGAATTTATTATTCCCATTATAGTAGAGGAGAGAAAAATTATAATCATACTGTTTATTTTGTTGTCTTTATTTTTTAAGGAATTTTTTTTTCCACTGAAAAATTCCATATTTTTAACATAAAATGTTACTAGTATACTAAATATAAATAAGGATGATGTTATTCAGAGCCATGTTTTAGGACAGTTGTGTAAGTATGAATACATTCTGAGAGTTACATCTCAGCACCGCCTTACATTGAGAAAGTACCCCCCCCCCCAGCACTTAGTCGCCTCCCCTCTACTACCCCTCAAGGTCACTGAACGTCTGCATGAACTCTTCAACTTTAATTAACTTCTTCGTCTTCTCATAACAAACGAAAAAATGTATGCATAGTTATTTGTTGACTAGAAGCTCAATAAAATCTTTTTATGTTTTTAGTCCAATTTAATGGTGTCCCTGCTGTGTCTCAGCTCCAGCGTGGACGACTTTTCTGACACCCCAGGGGAGGAAAAAAGTCTCTTCGTAAGAAAACAGCTGACAATACGATACGTAGTATATGTTTCGCGTTGTAGCTGTCATACGTTGTGTAAAAAAAAATGTATGATGAATTTTTACCGGATATAACCGTTTTGAGGTCCTGGTTTGTATTTTTTGGAGTATTGTCAGTCTAGAGATTAAACAATTTGACTAATTTTGATGAAATGTTTTATGTGACTCTATTGTCATTATACTTCTCGAGGTTTTTTTACATTATTTTGATAACTCAAAATTCGACCGTCGCTGTAATAAAAAAAAATCGATTTATTGGTAAAATGTAGATCTTACAGACCCAAATATAATTTATTTGTCGCCATCTCTCCATAAATGCCAGTTTAGAGAACAAAAATCAAACAAAATACTATTATTCTCAAAACCCGCTTATCAGATTTCGTTTAAAATAATTATCGGAAGCAATATGTTAAATTGCAAGTAAAATAAAATCAGGGTTTAGCAATAATTGCAAATAAACTAAAATAAATTTTGTCAGTCGTCATTAAACACTAAATTTTAATTAAATTACGTTTTATAACGAGTTTACGACTCAAGCTTTGGCTGCATTGAAATATATCGACAAAAACAAATATTATAAATATTGTACAATATTTTGTAAAGGGGATATCTTTTCACACCGACCAATCTTCAATAAGAAATGTATGAAAAATAAACGTAAGTAGTAATAGAGTCACTGTTGTCGAAATGGCTACGAATATTGTTTCTTCTTTTTTTACTAAATAATTTATATCTGTAGAGTTAACCGATTGAGTTGAAATTTTTCACCAGTACTCATCATTGTAAAAACCTAGTAAAAAAAAATACTTAACTTGTTCCAATAATTTGTTTCTAAATGGTGCCCCATTTAAATATATTAATTGGAAATAACTTGCAATGAATTATTTTTATTTTTAAATTTTATTTTCAAACGGTTTACTTGAACAATTTTTTTTTAACTAAGTCTTTACATTGATGAGTACCGTACAAAATTTCTACTCAATCGGTTAAGTCGTTCTAGAAATTTAGATTATTTAGTAAAACAAAATGGCGGATAGCTGTTAAAAGAAACATTTCCGGACATATGTTCATAGGAACATTTTTCTTTATTTTGAGCCATATAACTACCCCCTTGAATTATCTCCACGCATTATTGAAATACCCTGTATACAAAATGATACACTACGATTGAGTACGAATCAACTTAAATTCAAGCGTTAAATTTGTTATCAATCAAACTAGTATTATAACATTTATCTAGTAATTTGGTACAACGTGTTTTGGCTACCGTTGGTAAAAACTGAATAAAAAAATATTAAAAACTTTAATAAACAGTCCCATACTTTAAATAAGGCTATGATATTTTCAGTTAAATCTCATCAATGAATGATCAAAATATCACGTACTAAACTTTTAACAGAAATAACCCCCCCCCCCTATTAAACTATTACGTAACCACGTCGTTGGCATACAACCCCTGTTTTGTTTTTTTTTACTTTGTTTAACTTGATTCTCAGTTTAACTTGATTCTATTCCTTTTTTTAGTGTATTTCGGTGACTTATGTTTGCCCTGATATCTTGTTTGTACACAGTGTAATCATGTTATCGTGAAGGGCACTATTAAAATCGTCGAAAACTATCGATCTTATGAAAAAATGTAAATTGGAAACCTTCGCAATTTTTTATGGAAGTTAACCGTTATCCAAACTTGAAAGTTGCCGCCATTTACAATGTTAAACAAATTTTACAGAAGCCTCTATATTTGATAGTGATTTCGGATATTACATCAAATTTTAAGATTTATTAATTTTGGATATAGACTAATTTATAAACCCAGTCGTTAGGAGTTAAAATCGCTTAAAATTTAGAAATTTTAGAGTTTGGTGTATTTTGGGGAGGCGATTTTCCGTGTTTCCCACTGATGTATCAAGTTAAAAATATGAACTGTTATCACCGTCACTAGGACTCTATTAATCAAATACGATTTATGCTTAAGACTCGTTAGTCCTTATTTAAATTTATATTTTTTTTCTTTTTTTTTTTTAAACGACGTCACGTTTTAGCTGAGAACTACCAACTGATATTTTGATGGCGATTAGTTTCGATTAGTTTTTATTTGGTTTTAGTGATATGTGAGCGAGATTGTTTGTGCTTTGTTTATCTACAAATTAATTCTAGTAATGATTATCCAAAACGGATCCATTCTGTCTTTCCCTTTTTATACGAAATATGTAACGAACTACATGGCTATTATCAAATCAATCTTGTTCCTATAAACCCAAGAGTAAACTTTGTTTTTCCAAGAGATACAAAGTAAAGACTACAATACCCCTTCCCCCCCATCCTCCTCTCAGTTTTTGCCTCTGCTAATGGCCGTCCAACACCACTTAGCGCGGTCCAACCCGCTACGTGTTAGCTTGGAATTGCTTCTTTTTATAAGTTCATTATTTAACAATGTTAGCATGTAATAACAAGTCACGATTCAAGGCTCATTTATTGTGTAAACACTCTTTGTACGAACTCAACCAAATCTACATATCACCCGTTGTACAAAATAAATTCTTTCATGTTCATATAGGTCTACTCGAAAAGTTACAGCCGAAAAGAGTTTCAAAATTCGCGACTTTGCCCTGAAATGGTTAGATTTCATTTGGACGGTTTTCAAGCCTACTATTAAGTACCAGACAATATATATATATTTTTTTTGAAAATGAAAAATCTTTATTATTTCTTCCATTATAAAATACAAAATACAATACCACATTTTACATATGCATAGGATAGAAATAATAACCACCTAGGTTATTTACCTGTGAAGGTGGATTTAATATTCTAAGGGATCACTATAGTTTCAATGAGTATTGGAAGGCAGCGAACCAGCCCAATAATAATATAATAAACACACAAAACAAAATAACAAAGCACTAAAACAGATGATTAACTCTTCTGAATTACACTTCATTCACTTTACTTACTATACAACATAATACTAACATTTCTAATTAATAGTATTGAAAAAATAATCAACATTTTCGATCTCTAGTAAATACTCCCACAAACTCTTGGTAAATTGAACTCTGTTACAAGAAGATTTTATGTTTAAAGGCAGACAGTTAAAAAATTTTGGTGCCAGAAATATATAAAACTTTTTAAAATGTGACAAGTTAGGCATGGGGATAGTTCTGTCAAATCTGTTTCTTATTGCGCCTATTCTATTTTTCCTGCCTGTATTACCATTTCCACTTCTATCAAAAAACATACGCAAAACCTTACACACATATAAACTCCTGAGAGGTAGAATTTTTAAACATTTAAAAAGAGGTGCTGTATGTTCTATTCTTTTCTTGTGCATAATTAATCTTATAAAAGCTTTTTGAATAGTTATTAATGGCCTTAAATTCATGTCATATATATATATATATATTCTTATTCATATATTTATGTTATAATCTTTAGATGAGCAATTTTCAGTGCAACTTCGTATGATAATAAATCAAAAAAAAAAATTAATACTACCCAGATCTTGGATAAGAAATTATACACGATGTATTATGCATATTGTCTGCATTGTATAAATACTTTAGTTGAAACATGTGACCTGGTTTGCAAATTGTTTTATCACCCCCCCCGCCTCTTCTGTGTTTTGTATAAAGAACTTTATAAATTGCTTTTAATGTCATCAGATTAGAACCGTGGTATTTTTAATAAATTATTTCTAATTAAGCTTATTTTACCTTTCTCTTATACTTCGTATATCATTGTAAAAGATCGATAAGATCGATGTTGAATATTTCGCGGGTTTATCTGTTTTGAGATCCTCGAGTGTTATATATACATTTTATAAGTTACATTTTATTTTCGATAACGCAAATTCATAACAACGCAAATTCGATAACGTAAATGACATAATAACAAAGAATACAATCAGAATTTTCTGTAAATTTACTGTGACGATTTTGATACAGTTTTTCTCAAATAAAAGTCCTAGGAATCCAAACAAAGTTTACTAGTTTTAAATTTAAATATATATGTGTTTCGTCAAAACTTCGTCATAAATTTGTAAAAAGATCGTATGGACTCAAAATATCATCCATTGATTTCGTTAAAATTTGATAATATATAAAAATTAATAACAGAATCCAATATGTATAAAAAAAATAAAAATAACATAAAAAAAAGGTTCAGCTAAAATTAGCACTGAACAAAAATGAATCTTGACTCAGTTTACGTTTTGATGGAACAATCAAAACAAACGCACACTCTATTTTAATATCTAAATAGTGTTTTCAATGTCTACAATGTGGGTGTTTTCCACATTTTGACTCACAACTATGGAACTGACATTTTATGTGATTGTCTCTAGACATGTGAGAAGTAGTGTCATATAAACTTGCCATACATTATAATATACAGTACGTACAATCTTTGGGTGGTTGACCTCTGCTACGCCCTATTAGCCAACGAAGGAACTATAACTCATATAAATATATTACACATTAAATATACCAGTCCTGTGACTGTGGACACTTGTCTCCTCTGTGTTTTGAATATTGATTTGTTGTATTATACATTTTACCATACGAAAAATTCCATACAAACTATACAAAACAGTTCCATACAAACTATACAAAACAGTTCCATACAAACTATACAAAACAGTTACATACAAACTGTACAAAACAGTTACATACAAACTGTACAAAACAGTTCCATACAAACTATACAAAACAGTTCCATACAAACTATACAAAACATTTCCATACAAACTATATAAAACAGTTCCATAAAAACTGTACAAAACAGTTCCATACAAACTGTACAAAACAGTTCCATACAAACTATACAAAACAGTTCCATACAAACTATACAAAACATTTCCATACAAACTATATAAAACAGTTCCATAAAAACTGTACAAAACAGTTCCATACAAACTGTACAAAACAGTTCCATACAAACTGTACAAAACAATTCCATACAAATTATACAAAACAGTTCCATACAAACTATATAAAACAGTTCCATACAAACTATACAAAACAGTTCATACAAACTATACAAAACAGTTCCATACAAACTGTGCAAAATATTCCCATACAAAATACACAAAACAGTTCATTACAAACTGTACAAAATATTTCCATACAAAATACACAAAACAGTTCCATACAAAACAGTTCCAATTCAATTAGTTCAAATCGAAACTAATATGTACAGATATGATGGACCAAGAATAATTTTTTAATAAATACTGTCGCTATTAAAAACTTAATTTCAATTAATTATGATTTACATTTTTATGAAGATATCAAAGCAAGTTTAATCTCTACATATTACGAAATATCATTAAAAGAAATAAATAACAAAAAGTTGATAAGTAACTTTTTGCACCAACTCTGTACCAATCTCCTGTAAGACATACACGGGTAACCTCAGTAATAAGGAAAATAACTTTTTTCTTTCTTACGTGAACGTAGAAGATTTATGTGTGCATTTTTATGTAATTTTATAGTTTGCTGTTAATTCCAAAAAATTGTAACTAAACCAACATCATTAATATTAATAATATAGAACGAATAGAGACACATTATTGAAGAGGGGAGATTAAAAAATGACGACGTTCGTTTAAGAACGTTCGAAACAATTTTATTCTTAGCTACACAAAAAATAACGATACGTTATATATAAAATACTGCCCTAATATACCACAGATATTTAGGAAGCGTTAACAAAATTTAAATTTAATTACACATAAAAACGCACAGAACACGAATTATTATTAACTCTATCGCTAAGACATATGGTGTTCGGCGAATCTCAGCGCGCCACGCCAAATAACGTGTGTATTGATGAAACCATTTATATTTAACTTTTAATATTATATATCCGATTACAGATAAATATAGACGGTTTTTACATTTGTGCAATGTTTAGACAGTAAAAATAATAAAAAATTCCAATTTCCAATTCATACAATTTATTTGCAGTCAGTTAAAATCCATCATCCAGAGACAGTATAAGGGAATTCCTCTAATTTTTTTCAATACTACACAGCTGAGTCCTTACAGAAAACAGATGGAAGAACAGATGGCAGGAGACGGATTGAATGTTGGAGGCGACATGAATTTCAAAATGAATGTAATCTAAAGCCTTAATGTTAATGCAGCTAGATTCAAGTTGCTTCTCTTATTGTGATTATTGGTAGAAGCTGAGGTTTAAACAAATTATGTAGACGTGCTTACAATCTTTGCATCACTTGGATACATTTTGAATCAGTTTATAATCTTTAAATATGATACACAAAAACGGTGCGTAGACATTGCACATTTTCACTCACCCATCTCCAATGCCAAATTAAAATGAATCCTTATCGTCAATAAAAATGTTTTTTCTGTAGTTGGCAATCAAAAAAATGAACCGTGGGGACCGCTTTAAAAAAAATAATTAGAATCTAAACTCTCTTTGCTTGTGACACAACCATGTCCAGTGTAAGGCCTACTTGACTTTTTGATGGCGGTTAACGTTCAATTTTGTTTTTTTGACAAATATTTCTGAATCGTAATTTGTTTTCATCATTATATTTCACTAAAAATTAAACAAAATCGGTAGAGTCGATTTTTATATATGACATATTATATAACTGAATTTTATTACCAAAAACTACGAACAGGCATTTTTAGTAAAATGATGATTAATACGTTTATTTCTTTGTGTTTTTTGGTTCTTCTAGCAAAGTTTGTTTAAAATAATTAGATCTGACTTAATCACAACTATCTCCAATTTTTCTATTACATATTTTTATACAAAATAAAATATTTAAAAAAAGTCGTGGGATGTGACCATAATATCTCCGCAAACCGAAATTTATTTAAATAGGTCCACGCGTTTAAACTGTGTTTACACTACAGATTGACATTATTAAAAAAAAAAAAACTTTTTTAATCTCAGATCTTAAAACTCTTACGTGCTCAACAAAATTGACAATTATTTATTTGACCAGTCACATAACTATATATATACTTAGCCTAAATGTGAGAAAGTAAAATACATTTCGTAGCTTCATAAATTATTCAATACAGTACATAAATTAAACTACATGTTTCGCCGTTTGTCATTATCAGGCTACAGACATAAAACATCTATATGATGGACAACAACAAAGGAAAAAAGGGAAGGCTAAAAGAAAAGCAAGGTTGATAACAGAAACAGTGAACTATGGATACTGTTTTCGTTCACAGGTCATCCTCCTTCATTGTCATTTCATGTCCTTGAAAAAATGTATTGTTAATAACTTTACTTATATATCTTTAATTAATAACCTTTCATATTCCAACAGGATTTAGTAGAAACTTTTCCAAATTTGATGTGTTGGATCTTTTATTAAAGTTTATGTTTCGGTTTTAATTTTTCACTGAGGACAACCGATGTTATTTGTATACAACTATCAAATACTTAACGTTTATGGTCACGATTTTCTCCACTTCATTAACATTAAACTTTCCTTGTAAATGGTTTTTAGATTTAAAATGGTTAGGATGTTTTTTGTGATTTTTCGAAGTGGGCAAAAATAGTACAAAAAACATCATAAAATTGCGCGATTGTAATTCAACTTATCTCAAATTTTAAGCGAATTTTTTACAATAAACATTGATCTTTTGATATTTTAATATAAAATGCGTTAGAAACGAGTTGTCTAGTTTTTCTATTTGAAAATATTGTTTGCTTTAAAAACTGGATGGACGAATAGTGTATATTTATACTTTGAGCTAAAAACGCCAGTTTATGTTTATTTCTTTAAAATGCTGCTATTTTGTTTATATCTAAGTTTCAATACAATTTTATTCGGTTAACATTTCACCTACTGCCACTTCTACTACATACACAAAACATAATACATCTTTGTCATTAAAACCCTCTTCATTTCTATTTTCTTGTTCTTAACATTTAATTCTTCTTCAGTGATAACTTTTAAGTTTCTACCGACAGAAATGAAAATCTCTTTGAAGTGTTTGAAGGGAACTGGCATCTGTTATCTCGAAGGGATGAGGGGAGGAAGGGGTAAGAAGAACTTTGCAAAACAGCTCAACCCCCTCCCCCCCATCCTTTTCCAAACCATCAACAAACCAGACTTCGTCGGTTTAGTCTGATGGAAGGGATTTTGATTATTTATACAATTACGGATTGAAAACTTTTTTTTTAAATAAAGAAGTTTTGAATTTTGTTCCAAAAAGATATATAATTATCTTTAACAGATTTGAACATACTAGGTCCAATCAAATCAATGAGAACAAGATGGAAAAATTTTGAGAAAAAATTTTGTTTCTTTCGCCAATTAAAAATTTTATTCAGTATCAGTGTTAAAAATTTTTACAGAAGGATGATCAGCTGTGATTAAAAAAGAAAACATTGCATTCCGCCTACTTGTAGTTTGGAGGTCGACTACCCAACATTGAACAGAGATGTTTTCCTTCCAGATGTGTCATGGGCTGACGTACTCCCGTCCCTGTTGGCTATTTACTCAAAAATCCAATTTTTTATTGTCGTCACTTCTTTTTCTTCTTCAGATATTCGCCTTCTGCCGGAATCGAAGCACCTCTCTTTGACATGAGTTTAAAGATATTTTGCCAACTTCCTCTGTTTGTATCTCCTTATTTTCTTGACAAAATTTGATGGAGATCAGCGACTCCCGCAGATGATCCATTATTTCCAAGGAGTCCTCTAGGAGAAGAATACCTTTCATGATACTGTATCAGCACTAATATTTTTCTGACGCTCCGTGGCGTCATTTCGATTAGGATGTCTCTGCAATTCTTAAATTCGTCTTTCTCGTCTTCATCATGTTGACGATATGCTCTTTAATGGGAGAACGAATATGCTCCCAATCTACTATTTCTATGCTCGAGTCTTCGTCTGAAGTAGCCATCTTCACCAAAGAAGAGTTTCTTTTCTCCAGTAAGTCCGTGAGCATCATCTTGGAACGTGTCATCTTTACAACAAAATCCTCTTCCCAAATGAGTCTCCTTTATCTTCTCATCATATAGGTGAATTCCTGCTATCTTAACTTGTAACTTCTGGGTTACATCTTAGGTTAAAATCTCAGACGCCCCCTCTAGGAAAATTTCCATCTCTCGTTAGGTAGTGGTAAGGGGGCTGTTAGAACGTGTTAACATACAGGGAGTGTACTGGGGAGCCTCTTTGCTGGAACGGGAAACTGCAGAGCACTTGATAATCAAATACAATTATCTCGATCGGAAAAAAGATTGAGAGCTTTGGATCTTTATAAAGGGGGCAAACACTCCTTCTTTGACTGGATTCTGAAGTTCGTTGAACTTACGGGTCTTCCTGTTGAATCAAATAATCTATTTTTATTTGGGAACGCAATAAGTTTTGTGTTTGATGTCCAAAGGGATATATCGTCCAATTATAGAAGAAGAAACAACAAAACAATCGAAAAGTTTTGTTTGGGCTCTTGGAGACTAGCAATATGTTTTCTGTAAATCTATAGAACTATTTTGTTAAAATATGTAAATTATAGTTTTTGCCGATTTTGTCAAAATTTTAAGATTAATTTTAGGGTTTTTATAGTCTCTACAAATTTATTTTACTTTTTGAATTGGTTTTGTATTGATTTAAATCTCCACCATACTTTTTACTAATTTCCGTCATTAAAAACCCACTTCACGATAATTAAATATTCATATTATTCAAACTATTAATTCAAAATGAATTACTTTGAAATAATTTTGACATTAATAAATACGGTTTAACTTTGGTATAAAATATTCAACACGCAAACAAAACAACATGACGGTCCTGTCAACTTTTGAACACTAAAATATGAGGAAATCAATTTACCACGAGTAAGTGGCGGTTTTACATGAACTCTCCTATAATTTAAAAAACAAAACAAAAATATCCTTTATAAAGTTGGCAACGCTTAATCAATATATGGGTCAACGTCATTTTACTTCCGGTTTGGACACGCCATTAAAGTCCAGGAAAGCAACAGGGCGATTCGGGATACAGTGCCAAATGTGTGCCGGATATTATTATAAGGGAAATTATTATTTATTGTTACATTAATATTGTGTCTATATATATTATATGTAGTCTTTCATTTTCTCATATACAGGGCGACTGGAAATTAATTTACACTCTCTTTAAAAATTAACACTTTGATTAAAAATTAAATAACGAAACATCACTTAGTCCATTTTTGTCACACTTATTAGCGAGGAAATGATTCATTTTTTTAGGTTCATTGCCTAACCACATTATAATAGTACTAATTTTGGAAAATATTCCTTTCCCCAATATACAGAGTGTTTTAAGTTGGCCACCTTTGCTACCGTCAAACATATAAAACACTTTAAATTATGTTAAACATTTTACAGACAAAAGTTGATTTTTATTTCAAAATAGAAGTTTTTATTTATTATGTTCAGACGATACAAATCGATTAATTTTAATAAGCAAAAAGGAATCAACGTTCAGAAATTCGTCTTTTTGTGTTTTTTACTACGTTTTTGAATTTTACAAATGACGCTATTTCCATATAATTATTTCTATTTGTATTTTAAGTATCCTCAAATGTAATACTAACTAAAAGTAATCGATGCTAGTAGCTTAAAACAAAACTTCAATAGTTGGTGCTAAAAACTCAATGACGTACCATTGACGTCTATGAAGATATATATCAGTCAGTGAACGTTCTACTAAATTGTTTTCGAATCTGAAACATTTTTACCTAACGAAATGTAAAGTAAAGATAGTTGAAATACATTATTATTTGAAACGGAAGGAAGAAACAATGATAGTTCACCGTTTCTGTGATCAACCTTTCTTCCTTTTAATTCTATAGCAGTGATGATGATGATGGTAATATGAACTATTATAATGAATGATTTCTTTCTTTTAATATTTAGTTTTATCAAGTACCGGCGCCTTGTAACGAACTCTAACATCTGTCGTTACCACCTGCTTAACGAGAGATCAGATACACGAAGTTTGCTCATCATCAATCCTGAACTAATCATCCACCACTTCGCCTCAAGTGCTGATGACTTGAATAGACTTGGATCTCTTAGATATGAATTTAGGTGATGACGATTTGTTATCCATCATGTCTACACTTTCTTTCCCACTAGTGTCCAGAAACCCAACAAAGTGAAACATTCTAGACAATCCGGATCCAGTCGTGATGTAATTTGAAACAATCCCATACTAACTGTGATCTGAATTTGTTATAAGGCTTTCAAAGCTACCCTGACTGTTTGATACATATATCCTTATCTCTAAGAAAGGTTTCATGTACACGTTTTATTAAGGCTGTAATTAACTGAAACACCGTTGGGTACATTCCCATCCGAAGGACATGTTTCTGCTCAGGTCTGCCTTCTCGAATTTCGCAATCGAATCTCGTGATTGAACAATTTAGCAAAATTGATGACAATCAGAATTGTAATTGTTGGTTTTAGAACAGTTATTCCGAAATTGTGAGTTATGGAAAGAAAACTAGGTGATATGAATTTGTCAATCTTAATTAAATTCCGTTTATTCATTTATGCCGTAGAAAACAGCAGACATTCCAAAAGTCTTGTTACAAGGTAGATCTCAAAATTAATATAACCATGAATAACTCGATACTGATTTTTGGTCACAATTTTTTTATACACTTCACTATACCTTTATGCGGGAATGTAAAAACTAAAACCTAATGACGTTAAAAAATATCTATGTACCCTACTAATTGAAATGAATTTGAAAACATTATTTAAAGATTTATGCACAGTTTCCTCTATAGCAAGAATGAAACAACAATCTCCATATTTTTTCATACCTCTTTATATTCCACTCTGTAATTTATACCTCTTTGTCTAAAAGTCTTCCTTTATTTTATACTTCTTTGTCTGGAACCGAGAAATCCAATTTATTTTCACTCTACCACAAGTGCTCAGGAATCTCGGAGCAACACGAAACCAACTTTCCCTTTTTCCCTTTACAAAACAGATTCTAAACGTTCTGCAAAAATTATTCAATTCCCAAAAGGGGAAATTTCCCTCGCGGGGAGGATTTATTTACAAAAATGTAACTTCTACAAAAAACATAACTGAAAATAAGATATACTCTGAGAATTAAAAGGAGATTCATTTAATATAAATAATATATTTTGGATTATCTATATAAACAAAATATGTAAAACTCGCAAATTTGTTTATCTTACAGAAACAAGTATATTTTATATGCAATTATTACAGTTCTGGTTTTAATATATTGAATTATAATAGATATTCATATTTATTGATCTAATTTATTAAGAAAATGAATCCCGAATAGTTTTGGTCCAAAAATCATAAATTCAATTTAAAATAGTGGAAGAATAAACACCGGGAAAATATCTTTAGAAATAAGCCGTTATCAAGCAATCAATAAAAACTAAATAAAGAACATAAAAATGCCTGCAGTTTAAATAAAACTGAAGGATTTTTCGGTTAATTCTTGTTAGTGATGTTCACAAAATCATGTGTTAATCTTTTGCGAGAAAGGAGAAAAGGTTGGTCACTCCGATAAAACCATTAGGTAATCATGTTTTTAGCATACAACCCCTGTTTATTCAGTTGAATTGTGTTATTCCTTGTGTTCTGTAGTAAACTTGTGTATTTTCCTGTTCAAGTTTATATGTCTTACTGTAGTTATTTTGTCTAATTTTAGCTCTGTGTTCATGTGTTCGAATATTAGTTTTAGTTTACAACATGGCTGGCAGACCATGATACGTCTTTCTCGTGTATAGCACTTGATAACCGAAGTTGATTCATACTCCCAAAACGTCGTATATTACTTTTTAATACACAAAAATGATTACATAAATCCGAATAAACTATATTACTTATAAGACCAATCCATTTTTATGCAATAACTTTAAAACCAATATCAATTAAATGTGATCAAAATTGACAGACATGTTTTTTTTTTTACTATAGAGTACTGCAAAGATCACAGACGAATTGTAATCACGAAATAGATTATTGACCACGTTATATTACAATGTATATGCGAGAAAATAAAATTATCTATTTTTTTTTAAACAATACTCAACAGAATAAATTAAAAATCCATTCGGTCACAATAATTCATTTACATTTCATAATTATTGTTCCCAGACAACTCTCTTTTAGGTTTGATTTCCCTCGGGATGGACTCGTATTTCTTCGGAATCTTTCTGACGCTTCTGTTTCTTCGGTGAATGAATTGTATCTTTTCATTTAATTTATTATACTTTATAGGTAGACATAACCTCGAAAATTAAGGCAATAAGTAATAAAAGATACGCCACATGTAAACTTGTAGACTTTGTATTTCAATGCTTCTACAGGGAGATTAAAAAAAATATATAATGATTGTAGTTGCAATAGATTAAAAACAAAACATATTTACAAATATGCTTCCTTTTTTTAAGTATTGGAAATGAATCCAGAATTTATACACGAACTTTGTATATATACTTTCTTCCAATATACGGGAAAAAAAAAAAAAACTTTCTTTAGTATATTTTCAAAATGGCGACCGTTGAACTCTATAGTGACAATTTAAAAAATCGTTGATTTTATTTTCAAATTATAAAATACAAAATATCGTGGTCCTTTCTTATCTTACAATGTAATGCAATTAGTTTCTCTAAATGTAATGCCAGAAGTTGGTTTCTTGGCCCTTGTAGGAAATGTAAAATTTTATTGTAATCAGGTGTCTTACTCAGTATTTATTTAAAACAGTTGTTACTCAGGATCTCTGAACCACGTAATTCTGTATATCACCACTTTATTAATATCGGCTAAGCCCCAACGATCCTCGTAAGTATTTGTTAATTAAAAACTTTGCACTCGTTTTGCTCGTGTTATTGTCGAGGCCCTGACCTCGAAGATATTGATACGCCAAATAGTCTCCACTCACCACGTTTTTGGCGATGACTCGATCTTGCTGGATCTTGTGACTATACGAATATTACATTCTGTTGGGAGATCGGGGTTTGAATTGTTTTTTGACAATAACTTCGTTATTTGTCATCGTACAGTCGTTGAATTGGCGCCATTAGATTCAGAATTGAAATCGTCAAATTTTTATCTAATTTAGTGTGTTCTAGGTTGAATAACAGACAGTATATGAACTAAAACAGTTTGAAATGGCCTCAATTTTGATACTTTTTTCCCTGTATTTCAATAGGGTTCTTTCACACTATGATATTCTACACACAATTTCACGTTTCTTACTTAGTTTTTGTGGCCGCTATTCTGCTTGTGTACAGATGATAAGCGACGACAGACGGACAGTTTGTCGTAAATCACTTTTCTGTTTCTGAGGGACGAAAAGTGAAGTTCAATCGAAAAACGGAGATCTAAATTTAATTAATTATCAAACTTACCTTAAGCTTCATATACTGGTGTTCGGATTCGGGTTCAGATATATATATATATATATATATATAATATAAGCCCTACTAACCCTAACCCTACTTTCGAATATTAAGGTGTTAACAAATGCCTCGCGTCATTCTAAATAACTTCTAGTAACTTAAATAACAAGCAAACTATTCGTCTTAAAAATGTCAGTTCTCAGTAATAAAATGAAAATCAACCATGCACGTCATCTTAGAGTGTTTAGATCATTTTAATAACTTTATTAAAATAAGGCCCTAAACTTAGTGCAAGACGAAATAAAAGTTAAAATACAACGGTGTTTTAAAAATTATTCATTAACTTTAATTTTTTCCTTGAAATTTTGCAGAATGTTTGGATCGTTTGCCTTGACATTCCACGAAAATCTAAACTTGGTACTGTTAATTTTGACAAATGCAGAATTTTTGTCATTATTGATAATTCACAAACTGACGTTTTTAACGACTAATTTAAATTTAAATTGGCCATGTTTTTTTTAACACCTTGTATGTACAGTACGAAGACGTATTTGAAAGGATGGAGACAGTTATTACTTTTAGTTTTATAAATGGCTGTGTCAGAGAGTTATTGCAATGTTGTTAAAGTAAATTTAATAATTTGTTTGATTACAGGCTTTATTTACATAAAAATAAAAAGCAATTTAAAGTAAATAATTACAATTGATAGAATATCTATATATTTTAAATTTCCAATACTACAACGTGTATGTTTTGCTCTTTCTTGAATTGTAATTCGATAGAATGTTGCCATGTTTTTAGTTCAAGTTAATGGTCTCCCTGCTGTGTCACAGCTCCAGGATGGATGTACTCTCCTGAAACCCTCCCCCCCACACAGAAAGGGTCATTGAATTACAGTCTCTTAGTAAGAAAATAACTGTAACGCTGACTTGACAGTAAGCGGCGAATTTTTGTATTTTATGTAAACATACCGACGCGACACTCCATTTTTTTAAAACACTTATGATCATACTTTAACTTTAGAAGTAGGCCTATGTAAATTTTGTTATTCTCACTTAACAGAAAATCATTTCCAATAATTCAAGTTTAAAGTAATATTTCATCAGACAATGATTCAGTACGTGGTGTACTGGTAAAAACAATTAAAAAGGTTCATATATATATATATATATATATATATATATATATATATATATATATATATATATCAGAAAATGTTTTCGTATATCCATCATTTCTTTTTTTCTAGTACTAATGGTATTTTTGGTTTGGTTTGACATTTTCCAAACCAAATATGTTTTACTCTAAAACATATTTTCGCTTATTTATATTAAGTTATTTTAATTAATAAGATTCAGAGATAAAATTATGAGAATTCTTAAATTTATTTTAGATTAAAACATTGGTGTTTTAGATAAAGTCCAAGTTATTCAATTTCTAGTTTTTTGATAATTCGGTTTTGGTTGATATACAGAAAATTAAACAATAAAATCATGTTTCTTGTTTAAAGGGGATATTATTTAGTCCCTTGTAAATTTTTGTAAAGGTTTTCAAGATATACGTCGTTAAATATTTTAATTTACATCCATTTTTAAAATTTACTAAATAATTTCTTCGTGTTAGGTTCGTAAAATGTAACTTGAAAAATGTTTGTACCACACAATAAATTATTTATTTTCAAATAAAATTATAATCTTTTTAAGGTAAACATAAATAGTACTCACAAGTAAATTTCACAAAATACAACTATATTTATAACAGCTGTTTCACGGTTAAGCATCATCAGACAACTGAGAACTAAAATTTACAAAACAACAAACCAACATCAATGTTAAGATAGTGTGGAGGAAGAGGAAGGGAAGGGCCCTACCTTGGAGTACCAGAGGATGTCAATGAACTGACAGATGGATCGAATTCATTGGGTTTCAACAAAGGGGATGTGTTATTTACAGATTAAAGGAACATATATAATGCTGGAAGCTTGGTAAAACAGAGTCAAATTTTGCTAATGACTTACTAGAATCAGGACATTCTTTTGATCCCAAAAATAATGTTAAAGTCTTGCATATTGAACAGAAAAGTAAAAGACTAAATTGTTTGGAAATTTTAGAGATAAACAGATCTGTATACAATGACCATGCTTCTATCCTAAATGAGCAGGTACATAATCCATCCCCTTTGTTGAAACCCATTGTATTCAACCCACCTGTCAGTTCATTGAAATCCTCTGGTACTCCAAGGTAGGGCCCTTCCCTTTCTCTTCTTCCCCACCCTTTTAACATTGATGTTGGTTTGTTGTTTTGTAAATTTTAGTTCTTAGTTGTCTGATGATGCTTAACCGCGAAACAGCTGTTACAAAATATAGTTGTATTTTGTGAAATTAACTTGTGAGTACTATTTGTTTACATTATCATGCAATTTCACCAAGAACCGACTGTGGTCACACTTAATAATCTTTTTTTTTTTTTATAAGACAAGGCTTTAGACGGATAACTAAGCTATTTTGGAACTATGTTACCCTCTTGAAACACCCCCTTGCACTTCTTCCCCCAAATTTAGAAATACTAAATTGTATTTAGTTTAATTACAGGTTTCAAATGAGAAAGTTTCATGTTTGTTTTTCCCTTTATTTCTGAATTTTAGTTTGACTTTTAATTGTTAATAATAGACACACTGTTCTTAAGTCATTAATCTTTACATTTCACTAGAAATTTGATGAAATTGTTAGACAACTTGAGATGTAATCAAAACGCTTCCTCATTATAAAATTAATTAAAATCTGTTTAGTTCACCATTTATTAGAGATTGTTGTTAATGTTATTATTTTCTAGTAACATTTGATATCCTTGAGTTTTCTTTTTTGGCAAAGTAGTGAAACATATAATTAAAATCCTGTACTGACAAAATATGTTATCAATCCAAAAATCTAATCAAAATTAATTTAACCGTTTCGGCTGTGATGTAAGACACAGGTAACAGAGAGTCTGACAGTTTTTTTCTTTCTTTCTTTTTTTTTTTTTTAACTCAGGGAACATTAAAACCCAAATTTTAATATCGATTTGTTATTTCCCCAATAAAAACACTGTAATAAAATTAAACCAGGCATGTTTCATTGTTAATCTATCAATTATCTTAATTTAGTAAGAAGATTACCGGTATTACACTTGTTACGGATATTGATGTCATCTTCAGTACAACAAACTAAAGTTTTGGGAACGTAGACCATAACTAATATTAATCTAGAAGATAGTCAATCTAGTTAAATGTCGGAAATAAAGATGTTGAAATCTGTGTGGTAACAGTTAATGAATGACCAAATCCTACTTGAATAAAACATAAAACACTTTTTTATTGAAGTACTGTATTGGGAAAATCTCTACGACCGACCTTGGTGAAACTTTTCAAGAATAAATAGTTGACACGTAAATTGAAAGGTTTAAGGTTGCAAACGACATTTCTGATATTCATCTACTTGGAAACATTTTATCACAAAAACTGCAATGATTGGAAAATAGTTTCACTACGTCAATATGCCGACTTGATAGAACGCTAATTTTTTTGCGTGCAAACTATCTTTTGACCGTTTTAAGTAGACTCTATTTTTAAACATTTCGACAGTGGTTTTCATATTATATTTATCAATTAGTTGTATTTAATTTTCACACTAAATATGATTGAAATTCATGTAAAATACTAACAGAGTTGGTCAATATTGCAGTTTTTTATGATTTTTCCGTTCTAACATGCATGTAAGTATAGAGAAAGTTTTGTGTCTGGTCAAAAAATAGTCTGAGTTCTAAGTTGTACGTCCATTGTATCTACAGCCCAAACGAGTGGACCGATTTTTATCAAATTATGTATAGCGGGGATAATTTTGAGAAATCGTTACCTTTTTGGTACTAAAAACTTAAGCGTACCTGTACAAGATATCGGTTATTTGAGCCCTGCTTAAGCACTAAATTTGATTGAAATTATTTACCGAATCAGTTTAACAAAATGTAGCGTAAAGGTAATTACCAGATGGTTTTTCTTATTTGCTGTTCTTAATTTGTTATTAACTTAATTTTGATGTTTTGTTTATATTAAAACGAATATGCAGAATGTCTGCCCAATGTATAATAATATTACTTACAGCCTGATTGAAGTTTGACAACATTGCATAGTTAAATAAATTGTGAATAAATGTAGGGGAAAAAAACTATTTTAATTAGTAGACTATTATTTGTTTCTTTATGAAACAAAAATTTATTTAAATAAAAAAAAAACCGAAGGAGAGTTGTACCACAGCTTTTTTTGTCTTACATCAGAGAGATAATAATGATGCAAAGAGAGAGAAAGCATTTCTGCTGAGCAAACTGTCGAAGCAAACACGATAAAACTACTTGTCTATGTTTTCATTTAATGAGGCGTCGGATCCTTTAGTTGCGTCCTGTAGGTATCACATGACTATCTTCCAATCTAAAGAATAAAAACAAAACTCAATGCACGATCATTTCTTTTGTGGTTTGTGTCGTTATATGAATGTACTTAGTATTGTAACATGTGGATCATTAATTACACAAAATAAACCTCTCGATGATACATAAAAAAGAAGAAGATAAGAGGGTGAAATAATCAGCCTTAACCCTCGTATACCCTAATAGCGTTAGAATCTAAAGAGGTCAAAGGACACTGGAAAGGAAAGATTAGAGAGGGAGATCCTACGTATACTAGGCAAGACCTCGTGTGCTACCACTACAATTTATCATTTCCTACCAGGCTGATGGCATACAACTCCTGTTTTGTTTTATTAGTTAAATACTGTGTAATTTCAATTAAACTTGGTGTCGTGAAGTTCTATGACTCATTCTACGTAGTCTTAGTTGTTTTGACTGCTCAGGATTTAATTCAAATTTCTTAGTTTACTCATTTTAATTTTATTTTCTTTAGGCTTGTTCCACTTCTCATATTCTAGATTTACCACTAGATGACGGGAGATGTTTTATTAGTTTTGTTGTTGTTGTATTTACAAATGATGGGCAAATTTAGATTAATCTATATCAATACTAGTGCTTTAAAAATTGGTGCTAAATATTCGTAATGCATAGGATCAGTGTACATTTCATAGACTCTTGACATTCATTGAACGAAATCGCAATAGCCATACTAATAATAGACTTCCGACACAATTACACTGACGGCTTCCACGCAATTTACTTAAGAAAGCAGAGGGTAGAGACAGGCTAAGTGGCTATAAATTGACCTCCGGGGGGGGGGGGAGTTGACTTGTATCAAATTAATTGATCCATCGTCCTTGAGTCACTTGATTTCCCTCGTGTATGGGCGTCTTCTACAGAGCCACCTTGACATTGCAAGACAAGGCCGGTAATATTGTTATTTAACAAGTGGATTAATTGGAATTTAATGGTATTGTAAATTGAGTGGAATTTCGATACATATTAGGGAAAGCAAGTTGGTGGTCGCTATCATGTATTTGCCTACCAGCACCATCATACAATGTAATACAAACAACCTTTAAACGTATTCTCCAAAATTTAGTTTCTTGGCCATGTAGGCAATGCTGAATTGATATCAAGGTGTATTACAAAGTATTATACAAGACATTGTATATATCACTACTTTATTGACGTTCTATAGGCTCTAACTAGCATCGTAGATATTTATATATATTAATAATTTTCGTTCGCTTCGCTCGTATCCATGTCTCCGCCCTAGTGGGCCTCATAGCTGTAAACATTTGATGGGGCCTCTACTTGTTACCCCAGTGTTGGTGCCGCGGCTCTTATTACTATACGAATAACAAATTTTCTTTCGAGGTCAGTTATTACATTTTTAACAATAACTTCGCTATTTAGCATTGTAAAAAGTTTTACCATTGCATGCAGCATAGAAATATAATTTTCATTACTGTTGAGACCGAAGGTTCTTGGTGGAATTCCATGTTTATAGATAATAAAACAAATTTATTTTTTATTTTGTAACTTCCACTTTTTATTAGTCGACCAATGGTTTCGCCTGTTAAGGCAATGACGAGGCTGTATTACAGACTGAAATATCTAAATTTGTATCCTAGTTTATCCTAGAAATATCAAAATTTGTATCTTAATTAACATGTTAAAAGTTGAATAACACAAAAGGTTAGAAAAAAAAACTGTTTTAAATGGTTTTCTGAATTTCAAAAGTGTTCTATATGATCACACTATAATCTCATGCATCAAATTTCATGTTCCTTACTTTTCATGGCCCCTAACTTGCATCTTTGTGTGGCTCCTATCTTTGTGCTTTTTCAGTTTCTCGAGGTCATGGAAAGTAATAAAAAGCGGAGGTCGAAATTTTCGATGATTATCAAACTTACCCTATACTTTCGAATACTGGATAAGTAAAAGCCCACGCTAAATTAGTCAACTGAGATGACAGGAAATACAAAACGATGTAACAAAAATAACAAATAATAATAAATTAAAACACTTTAATGACAAAAACATAATCTAATGTTATTATTGCAAAATACATTAATAAAATCACAATATTTACAACAGCAAAATTTGTAATTACCTAAAAACAAAATTGTACGTAGTGAGTGGAACAAAGTTATGAATGTTATACATGAGTAGGCTACAAGAATTCCGATAATGACATTTTTATATTTCTTCTTATAATTGGAAAATCTTATGCAGTCTAGAAGATTGTTAATAAACGTTACCAGTATCCTATGGAAGCATTCTATAAACTTTAGCCTATTAGGCTAATAACCGTTTGCTCATCTGATGTTATAATCATGACAATCTTTGTTATAAATTGGTTTACATTTGATCCAATTATATTTAATGGTCTCCATTTTTAGACTTGAGAGAAGTAATATTATACATCTTTAAATACCTGCCTGTTGGATTCTATTCTTTTAAAAATAACCACTAACTTAACCCAATTTTTTTGTAAAGCTTAATAGTCTTGTATTTATGTACTTGAAGACTACCGTATTTTTATACTTCAGATGTAGGTAGATAAGTTCAGTTCATCTGAATTATAACATGTGTTCTTTTAGTGTAGCAATGTTTTAAGGTTTTTGGTATGAAAATTCCAGAGTAAATAGAATTTTTTAAAAATAAAAGTAATCTTGTTTATACACTTTTTAAAGTACCACTTTAATAATTTATTATTATTCCACATCTAAAAATGCACTAAAACAAATAATAAATTAGTATACAACAAGGTACGGATTCGTCCTTTCCAATTTAGCAGACATTTTATGTAATGACAATCCCACAAAGGGTAAATTTGTTAATCGCAAAAAAATCGACCATCGTTTTTCACTGATATTTAAGTCTCATAGCCTAAGGAAACCGAAAAAAAGATTTTTAACATAAGACGTTGTTGTCTGTACTTAGGGGAGACAGTGGCGGCAAAAAATAATATAGCCACAAGAAATTTAATACATATGACTATACTGTGCTCATACAGAACCATATTGAAATTCAGAAAAATGCAATTAAAAATATCAAAATTTTTTGTTTAAACATTATTTTGTTCATATAGACTATTAATTTATAACACAATAAATTAGATAAAAATGTTTAGATTTCAATTATGTATATAATAGTACCAACCCGACCTCCCTACGATGACAAATAGCGAAGTAATTGTCAAAAATGCAATTTCTATCCCTGACCTCCCCCCCCCCAATTGTTATATTCATATAGTTACTATATCTGTCAATCAGAGCCACCGACACGAGAGCAGCGAGTGGAAGCTCTCACTGTGTATAGTTTCGAGGCCTGAGAAGGCACGAGCGAAATTAGTGGAGACTTTTACTACATAAACATCTACGAGGCCTTTTGGGTCTATCCGACGTCAACAAAGTAATGGTATACACAATTACAAGTTTTAGAAAATTTTAGTTGCAGCTGTTTTCACAAACTAACTCTATGTGGTAGAACTTCTTGATCTACTAATACAATTTACCATTGCTTACAAGGCTAAAAATCCATCTTCTGGGCATTACACTCAATACCGGTGCTGGGTAACTAACATAGTAGCTCCTGTTAACTTTTTTCCCCACTGTGATACGTTGTTTACATTCTGGTTAATCATTACCTATTTATATATATATGCAGCGCATTGTGTTCAAGTGGAAACCATTTTAAATACGGAAGTGTTTTATTTAACAATTGTTAATTTTATAATGATTTACATGCCATTCATTGTGTGCTTTTGAAGTGTGAATACAAAAATCAAATTATTTTTATAGAACGTTGCCAGAAATGATTAAAAAGTAACGCGACACCGAATCTCAGCATGCATCATTCGCCAATGACAAAGAAATAAGTCGAGTTTTAATGAACCCTTGTGTAGGGGATGAAGGTGGAATTGTTATAAAAGATTGAAACCGCAAACCCTTTGTCCCTACAAGCAGTGTTTTGGTTCAATCTTTTAAAATGTGTAACGTTTATAGTTTGCTTATTTAGCTTTCTAAATGATATATCACTATTAACTAGAACAAGTGTTTTGCAATGTTGTCCGTACATGGTTTTATGTTATATAAAACTAATCTGTTCGCGGTGTTACATCTAGGTTTGGAATGCAGGGGTTCGTAGTGTTTGTATTGTTGTTTGTGGTAACTGTACACAGTGCCCGTAAAGAAACTTCCATCCCTTTTAACTTTGGTGTTAATTAAGATAGTCTATTTTATTTAAGTACTACTAGCAGTACACGTATTTCAATTTTGGACTTCAAGGAGTGGGAGTAAGTGTAGGTAAAATGTTTCTTATCTTGTTTATAATGTCATTTAATCCATTTCAATTCATTAAAAAAAACTATTTACAATTAGAAGCAATCTAATAGTAACAGTAAGTTCTGAAATACCCGAGACAATCAACTCCTCCTGATATAAGATAATAAATGTATTGTTTTCCATTAATCGATCGAGACTTTTTTATGGGTGGTTTTTTTGGGGTGTTTTCAAAATGTCCGCTCATCTGATATCAATATCTCAAAAACAGATTTCGTTCATCATTGGATTGAAAGTATTTTTAGTAGATCTTCAATATAGCCTACACATCAAATGTGTTACAAAACAAAATTTCTACAAGACCGGAACATAAAAACTATTTAAAAAAAATATTTACAACTATTCCGTTTAAGTGATAATGATAATATTTTCTAAACAAAAAGCAATTAAATAAAATATATACCGAGTTGTTAAAAAGACTTTCTCCACACTTTTGTTTAAACTCCTTTTTAAATCTATATTAATATTTTTGTCGAAAACGACGCCCATGATTCATGTTCACCGAACTGAATTTTTGTTGCGTTTTCCACCGAACATCGGCTGCGTTGTTGCTAAATGGAGGAGGAACATGACACAACTAAAAAGCCATATTGTGTGGAATAGCACGACTGTGGCGAAGGGTTACATTGATGACTTTGTGCAAAATATGAACGCTAAAGCTCAAAAGATTTTAGAAAGTTATGATCTGTCAACATTAACACACGAATTCCTGCGTTTAAGACTAAATCATATATCTGACGATTTTGAGTCATCTGGGTCTGGACTTGTTATTCAAAACTACAATAACTGTACATTTAACATAAATATATCTAACATTAAATAACATACCAACTAATGTTCTGCATATAATATAAATTACATTACCGTTGTTCTATAATATGACAACCTATATTATGTATAGCTATCGTATAATCTAAAAATAGTAGGAAATATAATGTATCGGACGGTAACTTTTTCCTCTTCCTATGAAGACCTACTTTACACTTTTATACATAAATTACTATTACCTATCTTAATAAATAACTAAGTTTAAAGGGATTGTGTAAGCTTCATTTTGGTCATTTTTATATTTTTTAAATCTAGACAAACGTATTATAGGTAATACGACCTGGTCGAACTTTATATACCCGATTAAATATTTCCCATTGCAATAATTACATATTATATTTAAATATAAACATAAATTCTGCAAAAATTCTGCACATATCTGTTTTAAACTTTAATTCGATTTGTTGTATCAACCCTTTTCGTACTATACAGCTATTTAAAAAAAGTATTAAGGTAAATGAATCATTTCTCTCCAATGTAACTAATTGTGCGTTTAAAAATCCAAAAGCATTTTGTCCAGACATGATTTCCTGAGGGAACATCCCTAGCGACCCCAACACTGTTTGTGTTCTATAAACGTAACGTCAATATTATTGAAAGAATCGTGTTTCAGCCAAAGTCGGTATTTTTTTAACCAGTGGAAGTAAACACAAATGCAATTATGAACAAACATCATTATACTGCTATGTAATAACATCAGATATTGATTATATTTTTTGGAAAGGTCAAAGATAAAATATTTTACACAAAATTAACAACTAGGTTATAAAAGAACTTTTTTTACAAATAAATAAGTACATTATGTGCTGATTCGTTTTAGTTCAGAAAGTGGTTTCGCAAATGATGCCTGTTGTTTGTAGTCTATAGTTCAAAAGAGTGAAATGTAAGTAGATTTTGTACATATCTCGGTGATATTTAAAAAAAAATTCAATTACAAAATATTTGCTGGTACCTGCAGGAGTCAAAACAAAAATTTCGATTTTCTCTAAATCGTCTCCAACGTTATTAATCAAATTTGTTTAATATGTATTCAGTATATAAATAAAACGTATTAATAAGGGTTTGTGAAATATCGAAATATACACACAAAAATTACCTTGGATCTTTTATAATAGACGTTAGTTTCGGGTCTATTTGCAAAATTTTATTTAATGAAACGTGTTTTAAGTTGAATAACACGCGAGATATGAACCTAAAACCGTTTAAAAGCCATTTGTTACACTTTCAGTTCGTTTTTTTTTTTTTACTTCAATAAGTTTTTATGTGAGCACAATATAACCCTCAAAGTAAACCTAGATATATATGGGGAATGCGCTGACTTAGTACACAGACGATTCCAAAGGTACTGGGTCAGGTGTTTACGGAGTCAGACCCAGAGAAAGCTTCAACCTAAGTCTGGGGATGCTGATAATTGCGGAGGTGATTACCCTTACAGAATGTGCGAGAATAAATATATATAGGGGCTACAATGATAAGACCATTTATATAAACTCAGACAGTAGGAAATCACTTCTGGCTTTGACAAAGACAATTATACTTCTTAGGATAGTGTGGGAATATCAGGCAGAAAACGCTGACAAAAATCAACAAAGTAAAATCTGTTCTGTGTCCCGGGTAATCAGGGTATTGAGGGGAATAAAGAGGCAGACAGATGTGTTAAAATTGTAACCGTATTGTCAGAACCTGTCCGGGGTCCAGAACCTTAGTAGGCAGGTGTGTCTCCCAATGGGTTTTGAAAGGACACCACAGAAGATTAGGGAGACAACGAAGAGTAATGCACAGTGTAAGAGGATGCTCAAGGCTCCGGTAAGACTCCGCAAAAAGAAAGCACTTAGATTGAACAGTACTGATCTACTAAATGTCATGTTCCATATCTTATTTTTTGGCCGCTATTGTATACACAATAACGGTAACGATAACGACGACTGACGGACGGCATCTTGAAAATAACTTTTCCTGAGGACATGAAACGCAAGGATCAGTTAAGAAAAAGTTGTCGAAATTTTTGACGATTACCAAACTTGCCCTACACTTTGTATGCTCTGTAAGTATACACTAAGCCTGTTTAAAATCGTTTAGATTACAGCTAAACGGAAGTATTGACAACATGACAAACTTTTTAGAATTGAAAAGGTTGCATCACTTTGAAAGATAAATAGGTTTTAAAATATTTAAAAACCTTACACAATTTATCTTACCAATTTAAAAATAATGATAATGAACCCATACACTGGTTGTGAATGAAAAGAAAAGGTTTGTGGTTTCAAGCTAATCCCCAACCCTTTATTAAAACCCAACAAGGCTTTATTAAAACGCTACCTATTTCTTCGTCTTTGCCGAGTGAATCATTCTGAGACGCGGTGTAGCGGTAATTTGTAGTAATTTTTAACACACTTTGATTTTTGATTCCCGTTACAAATTATGTACACAATCATTGTCAATATGAAATTAACAATTGCTAAATAAAACACACTATACAAAACTGTTGTTTTTTTGTCTTGGTGTTTATATGTCATAATCACTAGAGTCACTAGAGTTGATCAAGATAGACCTGATAAAAGAGATACCTAACTCAAGACTATATGAAAAAAAAGGTTAGATCCAGCTCTAGGTATTGCAATCAGTATAACCACCCTGAGAGTCATTAATTTTTAAGTTGTACAAGAGCCTATTGCTTAAACATAAATCCTTATAATAAAGGTACGGAAGAATAAGCAGAACTAAAATTAGAAATATCGTGGGGATAAACTTACTACATTACTACATTGTAATTACCATTATAAAAATTAGTGTTTAGTTTCTAACAAAAACGTAGTAGCGAAAGTTATGTGACGCGTCAAAATATCGATGTGGAGTGGTTTGAGATCCCCTGAGCAACAGAAGTGGTTGTTTAATGATTTCTGTTTGTCGTCTGCCTGTTCTACTCTAAAGCCCAAACGTATTGAACGTTTTCAATCTAATTTGGCTATGTCTCGGGAAGCTTTTTTATTATATTTTTTTACAATTTGGGACAGCCGCCTTAGGAAAAGAAACGTTCAATTGCTAGTTTCTCAAAATCGGCTAGAACCATTTTAATCAAACTTAACTAAGTAAGCTTTTAAGGTCCAAACAAAAAATGTTGGTTGTTATCTCTTCAAAAATTCTGGTTCCTGGAATCAGTAAAAAAAATTTTTTTTCGTTTGTCAAAAACAGCTGAACCGATTTCTTTCAAATATTAGGAAAACGTGAATATTAATAAATCGCTTTCAGTATATAACGACACATAATGTAAATATATTTTTCAAAGACGGCATCCATCCATGGTTCATGTTCACTTTTTGACCGACAACCGACATTTTTTTGACGAATATGTTTGTTTTTATTCGATTTTGGGAATGAGTGAATGAGAAAGTTTACCCAATGTTTTTGGACTGTTTATTTATTTAACCAATGAAAATAATCACCAATCCAATAATTATAAACACACATCATTATACGGTGATTAAATGACAACAGATATTGTTTATAAGCTCAAAGATATATAATTTCAACACAGAATTAGTCACTGGATGAAACAAATATCTATTTACTTTCTTTGACCAATATGTCACGGACAAAATGATTTTTTTCTTTCATGGGACAAGAATAATCGATGATGTATTTTTCCTGGAAATATTTTTTTTTTGTTTCTCAAATAAGTGGAAATATATTTTGATAAAATTTATAACAAAATTTCACTATACCTTTCGTTTATTTTGGTAATAAAGTTTGGGATTATCCGCTTCCTTTAAAGCAAAAACTAAAAAGTAGGATTTTTTTTTGAGAAAATCTTGATGAAATTTTGCTGAAATATACGTTAAAAAAATACGTATTTAATCTCAGAAACACTAACGAGGTACCTAAATTAACTTAAATTTTTTTTTTAATATTCGTTTTTATTCATACACAATTTACGCAATTTATAGCACTAGAACAGAGAGCTTAGGGTCCATTTATATATATAGTTTTTAAAAGGTTTCACATCTTTGTAATATAGGAGAGCATGACAGGTTTTGAAATAGAAATGTTACAAACGTTGTATCTCTAAAACTCTTCTATTGGTCATCACAATTTTTGCTCTTAAGTAACACTTGACAATGTTTTTTTTTTTGACAAGAGAAATTTTGAATTTTTGACCCAAGTCATGAGTCACAATTGTCAAAAAATATCAAATACACTAAAATTTTTATCAATCTTAGTTATTTAATTTTTGCGTTTCAACAATCGTTACCGTGCCATAAGAATTAATGCAAATATAACAGCTGCTTCTTTAGAATAATCTTAAAATTATAATTTTATTATTTCCGTCACATCCTATGATATTTTCTATCTCTTTTAGATAAAAAAACAATACAAACCACCACGAGTTAAGTTCGTTGAAGGAGGAGACAGTAAGCAGCAAAACCTGGAAGAAACCAATAGGGATTGTACGTGTTTGCCAACTTGTTTCGCCACTGTGACATCGCTTGGCATCGTGATTCAGCTGCAGTTACGTTCATTTAAGGCACTCGAAAAAATCATTGATGCTACATTTCATTTTGCATCACATTTTGAATGAACAATTTAAAAAAAAAACCTCCTTGGCTGTTTCCTTCCTTGTAAACAAATCATCAAAAATATCTAAAAAAAAACAATATTTTTCCGACTAAATTAATAAATATAATAGAAATCTTTCCTATTAAATTTCAATAAACTTCAATTAAAAACTTAAATTTATTTTTGTACTGGTTTATTACCGTTAAACCAAATGATAAATATGTGATTACCGCTAACCTAATGTTGATGTATCAGTTAGACTAATCATTTTAAAATTATTAAAACAAAAAAAAACTATCGTTTAACTTTATTACGCAACTCTATTACCATTGCAAGATGTTGGTAGCCTCGCTCGAGGGTTAGCCTCGTGCAGGGAGCTGTTCGAATTGAAACCACGCGCTACTCTTGCTCTCCTATTGCCTACTACTCAATGGACTCGATTCGTGGCGCATAGTATAGAGTGTAACACGGTGTATCTTTGTCGCGAATGCGGATAAATAACCTGTATAAGTGTACAATGTTGCACCATGGACCGATCACACACGATACAGTTATGACCAAATGGATTGATGACAAAGATATTTATGAAACGTGACTAGCTGTTGCCCAATGTTTCACCATGGTCTTGGATCGGTTAAAATCGATGTCAATACATTGTGTGGCGTTGACAGATGTGATTTCATTAACAACAGCTGCCGCTGATGTTTTCTTTTGTTCCCGACATAGCTTTACTCTCTCATAACAAGTTTGAGGAGCATCATTGGATTTCTATTGAAATATTTTTTCCGATCATATATATATATATATTTCAACTTGGTTCCATAAGTATAAACTGACATTGTCTTTAAACTTGTTTATTTTGAACATCAACACAATGACACTTCACTAGAAGAACTTCAAACTCTACACTAAATCTATTGTTAACAATAAAAACTGTCAAATGAGACTACAATAAGAACTGAGTTAGAATAAGTAATACTGCGTGAAAGTTTATAATTTCATTTTCTATGTACAAGAGAGTTCTTGAGCTGGAACGCGAAACCATGTATCCTGATTTTGTTATCAACAGATTTTCTTTAATGCCCACCATATTTAAAGACATATTTACGTATAAAGACCTCTATCAAATTATCTCACCAAAGAAATATTCATACCAACGTTTCAACGCCAGTCTCAGTCCATATACCCCGGCACCAGTACCGGCCGTAATTTTTTAACCATCGGTATACCACACCAGGTTTCCTGTATTTTCTAGATCTCGATTTTCACCACCTTGGTTCATTTTAACTTTAAAAGGTCTTGAAAACGAGTATCTGGTGTCTATCTAATCGGTACCCATACTTAAAATCAGGTGGCCATTCCCCCCCCCGTAATTTTGGCATGCCTCATATGTGAATTTCTCCAGACTCCACTACAACTCAACATATAGGCTGCTTTTCTTGCTTCCGCCAAGTCAATAAACAGGTCAATGGGTGGAAGCCCGAGTAGTATTTCCATTGTAGCGTTTTGTGTAGTGGACATGTCTCGGTTGCGCATAGACATCCCATCCTCTGGACCTTAGTCAAGAGTAGTTTTGACATGTCCCAGCTCGGTTCCAACCCACCACACTATCGTAGGTCGTATAACAGGAGTGTACTCATCATTGTTAGTCTTAGTCCACATGTTATGCTTACTGCTCTTTTTGCTGACATTAATGTATGTTTCCCCTTTCTGCAGTAGAACCGGAAAAATCCCATATGGGCTCGGCGACGTGAATGGGAGAAAAGAATTATTACTATTTGGTTTGGAATACGCCAGTTCTCCCTAGTCGGAACTATGCAGAGAATGTCTGATCCTCGCTCCCGATCCATTCTCTAAATAACCTAGTGAGGAAAGTGTGCCCTGAGTTTCTTTCAACCGTTTCCTTTACTATTTCTGTAAACTTACCACTTGGGTCTATAAGACTCCCCATTGGATTTAGAGGATCGGAGGCAAGGGTTTTATGAAATCGTGCTCCTTGTGCAGTGCAACCAAATTCCCCATAGAATTTTCTCCAAGATTTGCTTCTTGCTTTTTAATTTATTTTTATACCCTGTGAGGGACCGTTTATAAGACTCCCCATATAGCCTAACGTTTGGCTATATTAAACAGCCTGACCTGTCTCCTTTGGTCAGAAATTGAGTGAGTCCGTCACTTGGTTTGACCCCCATTCACTCTTTGTGTAAGAGGACAATTTAAATGAAAGGCGTCCACAAAAATATTAGTCAAGCTACTCGCCACGAGCTCTAATTCTTATGAGTTACCGATCGATCTCCCAAACACTTGAAGGTTAATTTTTGAGGTTTTACTCATACGCCCCCCTCCCACACTGGTGTTCCTGTGATTTCGTAAAGTGTTAACTGATCAATTATCTAATTGGAGTTCTATAATAATGTGTCGAAGATCCGACATAGACGGCTCATTTGAGACATACTATTTATTTATACGGGTTCAAAGTGTTAGATCCAAACATCACTTGTAGTCTTAGTATGAAAGGTCTTAGTATTTCCTTTATTAACTATACAAAGATTAGATGTTAAAATATAAGAAAGTAGAGACTCACCTCTATTGTTGGTATCACTGCTTTCCCACACAGTATGATGTGCATTAGAATTTGCTCCCACCAGTAGTTCAATGTCCCCACGCACGAAGTGCTCTACCACCTTTTTGAAGTTGGCGGGTGGTGGATTGTCAGCTAGATCGTGTGGGAAGTAAGCGGAAGTGAAAATCAGCTTCCGAATTCTTGAGCCCACGCGTAGGTCAGTCCTTACCATTGATATATATATATATATCGGGAACATAGAAGTATACACAAGTTGTGGGTGTGACAAAACATAAGTATCTCAAAGTTATTCCTAATTAATATACACGTTCTAGGTTTATTGGTAGATTTATCATATACTAATTTACCTCCACTGATAGATAGCCCTGCAATTCTGCCACCTGTCATCCATGGTTCCTGTATTAGGGCGACATCAACTTGTTCCTACTCAAGCACCCTCTGTAAGACAGCGGTTATCGCATTACTATGATTAAGGTTTGCTTGAACTACCCTCGTTCTTCTAGAGATTGAATATGTTTTACTACAATAGGATAATTCGGAACTTCCTGAGTACCTACGTCCTGCTAAAGAGGTTGGAGTGTAAATTTTACGCGGTTATTCTCAGCCCCTATTTCCCCCATCTCCATCTGCTATATCCTCCTTGAGTTGTATTTTCCAAGCTCCTCAATGTCAACTACTTTTTCTGGTTTTGTTGAGTCCATAAAAGGTCCACGAGTAACTACGGATATAAACGGCTAAAAACCACTTTATTGGATCCATGTTGTCTCAAAAAGATTATTTTATTAATATATCCAAACTGATTATTAAGTTTCTGTACCACTACCTATAACAGATGAAAATCAAATCAGGATCGATTTTCTACAAACAGAAGATCCTTAAAACAGAGCCACAAAAAAACTGTTCCTTAAAAGTTGTTCGGAGATAAAACTGTACGAGTGATGTCTATTGTTGTGCAAGTAACGTAAAAATGTATTGGGTGAAATATTTTTCTTAGATTTCACAATAGTCTGGACTTACTTAAGATGTTCTCAAAGTTTGGAGTTAGGCCAAGAAGAGCAGTTTTGGCATGATTCTGTTAAAACACTTCCTGACGTGGGAAACGTTTTAAGACAATTTAAATTATAAACAATACGAAGTTGGGAATGGAGGTTCATATATTTGAAAAGAGCGGAACGCTGAAAAAAGATTGCTTTTTTATTGTTTGAGACATTATAATTAAGTCTATATTAAAATGAATAGAGTAAATGAAATTTAAAAACAAATAAGTGTAAAATGATTGCTGAAATATTTTATTTAAGTAAAAATGTTTTCAGTTTTAAGCATTATGGCGTTGCCAAGTTTACAATCATTTTTTTGGTTTTAAAATTTAGATAATATTGTTGTTTCTAAGTTTTTCTTTAATTTTAGTTTATATGTTTCTTTCACTCTTTTTATTTGAAACATATGATAAAGGCTGTTAAAAAAATATGAGCTGTGTGTTATTGACTAATGTAAAATTAAAATTTTCTTACAACAATTTCTAAGAAATTATATGTTTAAACGGATTCAATCCCGATTGCTATCTAACCTCCGTCTTCTCTCCTATAACTTAAACGGGTCTATTGATTATGATAAAATTGGGTATTAGGGAAATTTTAATTATTTATATATATATATATATATATATATATATATATATATATATATATATATAAGAGATTTTCAATAACTCAAGATTTGGATACAATATTACTAAAATGTAGCATCTAAAAAATCAAATAAAATATATTGATCATCATCGCCTCTAAATTGCCAATTTGGGAAATATCAATAAAACCAAAACAAAAAAAATCCACGGAGCTGTTATAATGGCTTAATTTCTCAAAATTGGTTGAACCAATTTTTGTATAATTTTGATGAAATATGAAGAATAATTACCTAAATCGTTGTGCCAAATACTTAGTGACAGTTCAGGAAAGAAACAAATGAAACCCATAAGATCTCATAAGGTCGTTTTAAAAATTTGTCTTACAAATAATCTCGCAAACAATGGTAAGATGTAATGGCGTTTGATTAGGTCTTATAAGTTACATCTGAAATCGATTTTGAATTAACCGAATTTTTCTTTTTTTATTGAAAACCAATCTTCAAAATCGTCTGAAATTGTAAAGCAAATCTGAGTCTTAAAATATTGAATAGAACAAATTTCTGAGTGTAAAATATAGTGTTTCTACTGTTATACATTGTAACCGACTCCATTAAGTTATGATTTTTTCAAACATCACTTTAGAGTTTTCCACTTCCAAGAAGTTTTCCAATTTTCCTCTTTCAAACAAATGACCAACAGCAGTATTGGTTCTCACAACATCTTTCCTTGTTATACAAATATTACAAGGCAATGGATGGAGAGGCCAACACCTTCGAAATTAAAAATTTTATACTTGATCTAAAATACGAAATTCCTAAACTTCAAATGATATCAAGAGATGTATTTTTATTTTATTTGATTTATTTTTGCGTTTTTATTACACTTACACGAAGTAAAATGGGTTTAGTTATTTGGGGGGGAGGGGAGCATTAATGACGAGTTTTACGTATAAACGCCCGTTTTGCAAACACAAGTTAAACAAAAAATGGCTATAAGTCTTTGTCCTTGTGGTACACTACTAAAATTTGTGGACCAACTTGAATGACATTTGGTAGTGGAAATATTTTGACTATATTTAGGGGAAATTTATTTATTCAATTGATATCTGAAAAATAAGACGTTGCTAACATTAGACCACAACCCAAAATTCTATTTTTTTTTTTTTTTTAATTGACTGCATAACAATTTCAATTAAATTCGCCTCAGATGCAGGCTACAAGAATAAAAATAAAAGGTATTGGTCAACATCACTTCCAAAATACGGGTAAACATTAATGAACGAAATTACTTGTGGTATACATATATAACGTTCAGAAATAATCGATAAAAACGAAGACGTACGTTAGTCATTAATAATTTGACAATTGACGAAAGTATGCCATCAAACTAAATTTTGTTTCAAACATTGATTCACTCGTTGAAGCTTAAATTGTCATACAAACGACAAAAATTGTTCTAAAAACTACTTTTTTAGACTCACGGAACATCAAAATAGATATATCCTCTTACGCTACACATCCATCAAATTATTTTTTCATCCATTAAATAACTTTTCCATAATACGTATAAGTGAAAATGTAATAAAAATAAATGAATGTAAAACAAAATTATAAATAACGGTAATTGTTAACACAAAAGACATGTGCATCGACAACATATTGAACCCTGATATCCACTTAACAATGAGGTCAAAGTAGACAACCATACGATCAATAAAGTGACTTTGATGTCGTGAGCAGTTCATCTGGACTTTGTTTATCAATCTTTCTCAGTTACATCCTCTCATTCTTGAATAAAGTGTTTTGTTCAATCTTCTCTATTGAAACTTTGTAGAACTTTCCCTATGTGATATAAAACAACCGTTTCTATCTTTTCACTTTGGGTTTGTCAATGAATAAAATACTCGTCACTTTAAAAAATACCCATAAAAGGGGAAAATTAGAATAGCGCGAAACTTTTTAAATATTAAAAGTAGATTTTACCAAGGAATGCATGACTTCTGTTTAAATGTGCTGGAAAGAAATATTAAGGAATCGAGCATGAAAGTTTTTAAATTATGGAAAAGGCTATAGAAAAAGATGGGACTTAACCAACCAACTATATGGCAGCAAGCAAGTCAAGAGATCAAATATGTTATCCACCTTCATCATCGGATATTACTTCGCCCTTAGTGGGCTTCGGTTTCCATCAGTTTTATATCGTCTTTAATATCTATTACTCAATTACTCGAGCGTTTTCATTTGGTATTTTCAAGTTCCAAGTGTTAGAGCTTCGTATTTCTTGTAATAAGTTGTTTTGTTTTAATATTTGTATACTACGCACAATTCTATGTCTGGTCTCCTTTCCTTCATTTCTCTACTCATGTTTATTATCATTACGTACAAATGCCTAAACTCCTTCAAACCTCATTTCTCCAACTGTCAAGTCAACCTTCGATATCTGAGTTTGACATTTTCTTGTACTTAGTTTTCCTTTCATTTACAATCATCCCTATTTTTAACGAACATTTTTTTCCATTTGTTCATAAATATGTTTAAGAGTACTTACTGTCTGAATATTATTCCGGACTATACTTGTTATTTTTGTATAACAATCTGTAATGAAACCATGAGATTTGAACCTTATAGAACCTTGTTTATTATCTTCAAAGAAAAACACAGTCCTTTCTTTCGTTACTGAACACTTTCATTCATATCTCCTTGAAAATCGACCAAATAAACACTCCTAATTTCTTCCTAGTTCTTACATAAAATGCTTTATGATTAAATAGAGTTACGCATGCCTTTGTAACTCAGAAGTTTGCAATGGAAAATACGTTTCCTTGTTACAATAAAACATTCTTTTCTATCCTTGCATTTAAATATTCAGCGCTCTTTATACAATTTGTGTACGTATTACAGCTACTAGTTTATTCGTAATACACCAGAGTTTGAATTGATTTTCTGCCATATACATACCTATTCAACTCATGCAGTGAAAGCAACTTGTTGATTATGGAAAAAAAATCTTTAATTGAAAGTCTTTCATATTGTAATTGAAATCTCTTTCCGTCAATTTGAATACATTCGCCATTAAAAACCATTATTTTTGGGATTAAATTATGCATAAATTGTTTTGCCTTAGAGTAATAAAGTCGTGTAACATAATTCAATTGAAAATATTTTGTTCTACCTTACAGTATTTGTTAAAATAAAAACCTTCGTTCTTCCTCGCTTGAAAGTTTCCAACCTATTTTCTCGAATATGAAATACTTGGATATTTAATTAGAAGTGTACATTTGTTGGAGTTATTTTAGACTAATTCATTTTATTTGTGAGTGTTATCACTTATGACAAATAAATGTGCGAAACATTACACTAACTTTCTCACAATCCTATCCACAATACAATAGCGCTTTTAGTATTACTTGGGAAAGCTAAAATGTAATATTTACTGAGTTTTTTCAGATTTTACTATGAATGTCGAGTTAATTCAGCAGAGGGATCATAACTTGTGAAATATTCGGAAAGATATTTATATATTTTAATAGAGCTTAAATCTGCTTTGTTTTATATCATTAACGTAAATTTATTTTTTAATGATGATTATAATGTCTTTTTTTTCGTTTTTACTAATTATTCTTAATAATATATTTTTTAATTACAATTTCGCACACTGGTTCTGGTCATTAATTTTCACAGGGCAATTTTTTTTTAATATAATCGTTGAGCCGATTTTCAGAAAATCGAAATTTTATTATTTATTATTTTTTTGCAGGTACTTCCAAATTAAAGAGTTATATATTTAAAAAAAAAAGACTCTTGATGTGATCAAACTATTAGGTTGGTATGTAAGGTACTGAACAAATGGCATAATTTACAATGAATAAATGGTAAACATACATCATTCACATAACCAGTTTTTGGTCTTAGAGGACCTCAGAACGGATATTTTAGCTAAAACCCATTATCTTTTTTGACCAAAGTTAATACGTATATATGAGAAGGAAAATGAATTATTTTTTTAGGTGTTTTAAGGTGAAAAACCATTTCGTTCATTATAGCCTTAATGGAAAATAAATAAGGTCCTTTTAACGTTACGAAAATAATAAACATGTACTGTTTTAAAAAAATGATTATTACTTAAGCATTTCTTGGTATCATTCATATATCCATAATTGTGTTCAACCAGTGACAAAGATATTTTATTAAACTCGCTCCCCTTTATATCAATCTGTTTAAAATGATTTTACAACACTCAAAATATAATATGAATTATTATCCTCGTTATAATGTTTACATCCTTGTGTGAACCACACTCTACACTCTTCATGGTAGTTCTTATCATATTTTTTATAGACAACATGCTAATCACACCATCTATCATCATACATTCAGTTCCACAGCACTTAAAGGCATGAGTCACTACACTCACTCGCGTTCACTCTCGTCTTCACTATCGGACACCCTTCCGGATCCACAAGATGCATTACCATCATAGGTGCTACAACAAATTGTGAACTACAACGCCTGGCATTACCCGTCTCCACATTCTTATGTCCTCCGCCACATGTCTCCACCTCCGGACACAGTTCCTTATCCACACGAATTATTACCATCATCAGTGCTACAGCTTTTGTGGTACACTGACCTCTACCACTACCCACCTCAACATTGCTTTACCCTCTGTCACTGTCTCCGGACACTCTTCCGGATTCACACCATTCATGACCATCATCAGCGCTACAACAAATTGTGAGACACTAACCTCTATCATTACCCACCTTCACATTCCTCTGACCTCCGCCACATATTTCCATCTCCGAACACCTTCCACACCATTAATCATTATCATCAGCGGTACAACCCTTGTGGGAGACTGACCAATATTCGTCTTCCTCCGAATCACGTCTCCACCGCCGGACATCCTTCCGGATCCATACCATCCATCATCATCTTTAGAACTACAATCCTTGTGGGTCCTTTACCTCTTAAAGTGGTTAGAACATCACCCGCCTCCACTTTCTTTTACCCTCCCTCAGATGTTTCCTCCATCAAATAATTATTCTTCTAAAGTTATTTTCAATGTCATCGAGCCACCTTTTCTTTGGCCTTACCCTGAGCCTGTCTTTCTCACCTCGCTTTGAATATTTGTTAATGCCATCCTCCTCTCAATTTTGCCCTTCCTTTTCCTTCTGGTCTGACAACAAGTACTCGATCTTTATTCACACACAATAAATATTCAGACCACTGTAATCTACTAATCTGAAATTTGAAGCTTTATTTGTTAATCGTTACGAAACGTTATCAAACGACATAAACTGGAACGAACTCGAACGTTTTTTGAGTTTTTTCAAAAACCCACAACTTTTGCTAATTAATATTCCGTCTTATGAGGGTTTGAGTGAGAAAAATTTTGGAATAGTTTTTTCATCTAAAAGAGTAAAGAATACAAATAATAACATACAAAAACAAAAGTGATAATGATCGGTTGTGACTAACTTAACCTCAAATTGATTTTACATTTATTATTATTATTTATTTCTGTTGCTGTTGACAAACATAATTCTCGCATAGCAAGAGTCACATAAAAAAATTAAAATTAAATTTATAATAATTACAATAACTTATATTACAAGTAATTCACAAGTATTTTTAAATACAGTTTACATTCCTGCACTAGTCAATCACATATTTACAAACATAATTACACAATACAATATAACAAATATATATATATATATATATATATATATATATATATATATATATATATATATATTACATACACACAAATACATATTTAACAAGTAAGGCTATAACTGAGACAAATGCAGGGCAGATACTGGATCAATTCATTCATAAGTCATACCCGACCTTAGCAGAATTGGTTTGAGTATTTCTGGCCAGATATTCTTCCACAGAGTAGAATGCATTTTCTAAAAGGTAGCTTCTGAGTGAACTCTTGAAACTCTGGATAGAATCCATTTTTTAAATTTTTTCCGGTAGTGCATTGAACAATTTAATACCCGAGTAATATATTCCATGTTCAAAAAATAATATTATTTATTCCAATGAATCAACTGTTATTAAATTTGCAAAATAGGTTGTAATTTTAAGGAATGATGATGTAATAACCAAGAAAAGAAAAATTGATATACAAGTTTCTGAGAGCTTTTTGTATTTGATATTTTTGGTTAATCAGAACGTGTTGACTAATCTAAAATAAAATCACACATTTTCGTGTTACAATTAAATTTAAAAAGTGAAAATTATCTGTCAAATATTTTCCTAGATTTAGTGTTAGCTTGTTAGCTACATTTCAAGTATAAATATCTGTCATTGGTGTTTAAATCCGGTGAAGATTTTTCTACCCGTTTAGGCAAAGCAAACAGCATATTTTTTCCCCTTATTCCTGCATGACTGAAGATCCATTTTAGGATTACGTTATTGTCTCTCATTAGATTATTTAATAAAATCCTAAACCAGTCTGGATTCAAAAGTGAATTAAAATGCTTTGCTTGTTTAAAAGTGTATACACTTTTGTGCGTGTAAGATCTTTTTCCTAGATGAATAACGTTCTTGCAATTTATATAATGCATACGTAAGCTCATGTGAAAGAAGTACTTTAATTTTAAATGACTTTTATGAAAGGGTTTAAAGCTGAACTTTGGCTAATGGCACACTTTCCTTTTTATAATTGCACCACTTAGTATATGGTTAGAGGTTTATTCTAGTCCTTTAAGTTAAGAGAGAAAAAAACTAATTTTTCTGACCTAAATCTAGCGTAACATTTGTATGTACGTTCAGATAAAGTTAAAAAATAAATGATGAATAAACTATCCACAAACGTTCTCACTCACTCATCTGTTAGGAATCAAACGAGATTCCCGCCTAGGTTCTTTTATTTCAAATCAACATCAGTGGTTCAATTTGGAATTATCTTATATCTTTGTTATTATTAATGCATTATCTCTCTTAGTTTTGTTACACGGCTAAAACACATGCTATACTATTATTACTATTAAGAATCCAGAATGACTCCAACTATAGTGACTGATTGACCTGATTCTACATTAATAATTTAATAAACTGACTCTGAATAATTACAATCGTTTCTCTACATAACGTTTACTCTCCCTTATGACAACTCTCGTATATTTCTGTGTGAAGGTCCAATCACCTTGGAAGTTCTCTCTCTCTCTCTCTCTCTCTCTCTCTCTCTCTCTCTCTCTCTCTCTCTCTCTCTCTCTCTCTCTCTCTCTCTCTCTCTCTCTCTCTCTCTCTCTCTCTCTCTCTCTCTCTCTCTCTCTCTCTCTCTCTCTCTCTCTGTCTATCGCATGTACCCTTCTGGGGATATACGTCCTGGAGATACCTTGTGGGATCTCGGTAAATATAAAAGGTAGAAGTCTGATTTTTAAAAAATGTATTGCTTAATAAATAAGTATTACTCCTAATACGTTATCTCTCGAAAATTTTGATTTTGATTTTTTTTTAAATATGTGTTTTGTGGGGATGTAACGGTTACGAGAGACAGAAACTTGTGGGCATGTAAGAGACAAGCTTTTCTGGGGATATGATTATTTTGTTAGAGAGAAGCTTTGCGAGGATGTGAGAGAGTGATTTACGGGGATGTATTATTTGTCCCACGTTTACATTTTATTGCATGTCATTATGTTTATATTTTTGTTGTTATTCGTTAAGTGATTGATTAAATTAAATTATGTTTCATATTTGTTAAATAGATTGTAATTTATAAAGTAAATTGTAGTAAATGAAAATAACAGTATACTAACAAATTTACAAACTTTTTGATAAGTCAAGTTTTAAATTATTACTTCGGAAACAAAACTAATAATGTATAACAAAAACGCCTGGTTGATACAAGGAAGCTTCAAAGGAATGTTAAATGGAAATAATCCTGAAAAACTCACTAACAATGTTTGTGTGAATTCTTTGTAATTATTGTGTTTCGTTTTACCACCACCATTTTAGAGCATTTTAAAATTATGAATCAAGACACCGCGATACTCGAACATACAATTTTATTTATTTCATTTTATAATTATCGGTATGAACATTTAAATTAGATTTGTTACTTCCCACTCTCATCCAGGAACATTATATTATTCAAACTACAACCAAAAAAAGTTATATTTTCAACGGGACACATGCAAATTAAATAAACATATTATTCTCAAAATGTAACTGAGGTAAAATACATTTTGTCTATGAATTAATACCTTGTAACTTTTATTATTAGTAGGCTACTGCTCAAGTTTTACACAGAAAAATATAACATAGAAATAAAAATAATTATAAGTTAGAATTAAAACAGAAATTCCTATACAAATACTGTAATTTGAATCAGATCTCGAGACGCGAAAACGGTAGCGTAATATTTTTATGGTTTCCCATTAAAAACATAGTAAACATTTTTTTTAAATGGGTCATAAAAACGTTAAGTCGTTCTTTACTTTTATTTTTGCTGCCATTTTTAATTCTTTGAAGATATGACTAACCAAAAGGTTAAAATAAATCAAATGTTCAGCATTAAGAAACTTACGATTAACCCTATTCGTCTATTCTGGTAGGTTACAGATGGACCTACAACTTAGTTGCGTAGGTTCAAACCTAGTTACTAAAGTTTTTTTTTTACTGCGTGTAACTATCTCTTCTGACTTTATTAGTCTAATTGGAATACAGTAAAGAAGTTAACAAAAATAATAATAATACATTCGTACAAACTGATAATAAAATCAACTCTTTTAAGTATAGGCCTACTTATTAGGAACGTAAAAAATAACTACAACTGGCTTTATAATTCGTTAACAGCTCTAAATACAATTAATTTGTATAAAAAATCAAAGTGCTGTTAACTTTACCACACAATTTCTGTCATGTTTATTACCCCCCATTAACAAACAAAAGGTTGGGACTAAGGGCTTGGTCGGCTACTGGTAGGTCGTAAATGCACAAGGGATGCTAGGTTTGATTTGTCAATACACTTAAGAAATAAGAAAAAACTTAAACATTAGGCGTACTACGACTATTGTTATGTATACATTTTTGACAAAATTTAATTTAATATCGTTACCAAAAACCAACTCGATTGTTACTGCACACAAACAGGCTGCGCCTATATTGTATGATTTTTTTACCAAATTATGTCGTGTTTGGTATCTTTCTTCTAATTTTTTCATTTACTGTACTTTTCAAATATTCGATGGAAATTTCCAAATTACGATCATGAAAAGAATGTTAATTTCCTATAGTGGAGATGCATAAATGAGACACAATATTGAATTAACTGAAGGCGGAAGCGAGGACTGGGGTTTAAACAGGTTCAAGTGGGTGTGTGTTACCTGAATAAATTACAATAGCTTGGACTTAGAACTCAAAAATATGTCTACAGAGAAAGTTATTTATTACACGGCGGGTTGTTTGTAAGTAAAATAATTGTAAACAAGTAGAACTTTATGGTTTAGACAACTTACAGATGGTCCTTTTCATGGGTCCAAAGTCCACTGACACTTTTCTTACTGACGGAAGTGATTTTTACTTTTCTAAAATTATCTGCCATAGTAATATTATATAGTTTACTATAGTAAAATTCAAGTCAGCTTGAGGCGGAAACCCAGTCGACCGCACTAATCGCCTACCCTTGGTGTCTATTGTGCGACTCGGCCGCGTTAAGTAGCCACTGGCTGGGGTCAGTGAATCATAACTAATGACTCCAGTAACGATATGCAACTTTTCCTCCTTCCTTAAATTCCGAAAAACAAATGATAACACGTGTTACATTGCAATTTTCTGATTATTTAGATACCAAATTTCAAAGGAATCGGTCATCTGTGACAAACACAGAGTGATTAGTGAAGTTATAAATGGTTTACTGTATTAATAAAACTTCCGTATATCAGACGAAACATTTTTATTTCAGAAAATATGTACAATTTATAAACACTAAAATAAAATAAATAAATATAATTAAATAATTAACCAAATTAAATCATTTAATTAAAATTAATATTGTTCCCCATGAAGGCAAAGGAATCAAGCTTAGTATAAACAAGTAAAATAAATTGTACGTATGCCTAAACTTAAAAACTAATAATAATACTGTACAGCATTTCCTTACAGAGGAAGAGCCAAATCATCAGCTAAATAACATAATTCTCTTGCTTTACTGTGTTATAACATTAGTCCACAAATGTTTGGCAAGACAAAGTTACACAAATATTAAACTATATTATTGAAGAAAAAATAACATTATTTACTAAATTATATTAATTGTTATTAAATTAATTAAAATTACTATTAATGCCCATAAAGGTAAAGGAAATCACACTTAATATAAACAAATAAAACACTCGTACTATGCCTATACTATAAATAAAGTACACGTACGTATAACTAACAATAATACAGTATTTCCTTAGAGAGGAATAGCCAAATCATCAGATGAATCATCACTTACTTCAATCTGGTCACTGTGGGAGTCTTCATCTTCTGTGTCGTCGTCGTTCCCAGCATCCAACACTATGATCCTGTCGTGCAAATCATCGCTGATGGCATCCACCTCCCACATCATGTCCTCAACTTTCTTCACGTGAGTGACGCACTTACTCCAATCCTCCGAAGAAATATTGTTCAATGCATTGTGTAACAGAACTTCTACGGTATTCAGAGAATAATCAGCATTCTTCTTCGCAACTTCATTTTTCACTGTGGCCCACACCAGCTCGATGGGGTTCAGGTCACAATGGTAAGGGGGCAACCGCAGCACTGTGTGACCACACTCCTCAGCCATTTTGTCGATTTTATAAACCTTGGCCTGTAATTTCAAGTGAATAGGGATGAGTTCTAGGAGCTCTGCCTTCACGTTCTTCGGATTGAAATTCACGCCGTTGTCTGTGAGCCATTCTTGGATGTGAATCTTCTTCCAACTCATTTTTGGGATTTTATTGACTGTCTGACTGTGGTATGACGCATTATCCATAACAATGACGCTGTCAGGTGGAAGTAAATGCAGAATTCCTGAGAACCACTCTTCAAATGCTGTGGCGTTCATCTCGTCATGATGGTTTGCGTTATCAATTTTCGCAGTTTTTTTTGCTCGAAATACCCATCGTGCGTCTTTAGTTTCTGTGGGATCGGAATGGCCCACATAGTATATATAGCTGGCCCGATCCGGCTTTGCACTGAGAGACAAATCAAACTTAAATGTATATTAACCAAAAAAATATACCAACAAATATATTTTACTATGTATTTCTTATGGGGATTTTTAGTAACAATTTAATAAAACCATGTACAAATTTGTCATTATTTCACAAAAAGTTTAGGTTACTTGTTAAAATCTACTTCAATGTTGTTAAAAGTAGCGAAGAAATTAGTTTTTTCGTTGTAAAGTAATTAAATTTTATTGTATCTTGATGAAATTTTCACCAAATGTGTACAAATATTAATTAATAGATGTGTTAAAATTTATTTAAATCTGTTTATTCGTTTAAATATATATATATATATATATATATATATATATATTTACATCCCTATATCACTATGAGAACCGTACATGGGCAATTTTATATTGAAAGTGGCAGCCGGGTGCTTAGGGCAGCCGTATACGGCTGCCACTTTAAAACCAGTGCTTTTCTTAAAACCTGAAACAATTATGAACAAAATAAAAACATTAATTTCAACTAGAGATAGTAACATGACTTTATCAACCGCCATTTTGTTTTATTTCTTAAAAATAATGTATGAAAATCAAATATTAAATAATGCATCGGCTGCAATAATGATAGCATAATGTAGAAAATCTATACACTAGAAGTTTACACATTAGCCACCGACTGCGCTTCAGTCAGTTTGTGTATATTAAGATATTGTATAGTTTACCCATTAAGATACCAATGTGGCAGCAGTAGATCTGGCAACAATGCAGGACTTCATATTGATAGTTAATATATTATATATATTATGAATAAACGATTCTAGTCTTCATAAAACCAAAAAAAATGCTTTTGAAAAATGATTCTATAACAGTTGATTTCTTTTAAATTCCAATGCTAACATGTAGAGTGCAAGTTGTTATACTTTAAATATTCGTAATTTCGTTATACAGGGTGATCAACTCAAGATGACCAAACATTGGGATCTCGGAAGCTATCAGTTTCTCAAAAAACTTTAAATTCGTAAACTTCCATGAATTTATAAGTAAATTAAAATTAAGGTGTTACCATATTTTTAATCTTCACCATTTTTCCAGAATGGCCGTCATTTTATTTGTTTTAACACAAACGCCATAATAATTTTTTTTACTATTTATTCAATAATCATATTGAAATTTTTTTTTTAATTTATCAAAATCCGTTTAATCGTTCTTGAGTTATAAACATCAGTATCGGTTTTAGAATACTCGTAATTGTTAACTCTAAGTAAATGGATTTTGTTTTAGGGATTTTTTTTTTTTTTTTATGATCACAACTTTTTATTATTTAACCGGTAATAATTTATTACGATCGATTAAAAACTTTCAAATAATGTTCGTATTATCATTTGTAACAATCCTATGAAGTATCAATTTGATAACGTTAAAATTGATTTCTCTTCCAAAAAAAGCTCTGACCAAAAGTATAGACAAAATCGCTCTATATTTGACACGGGTCTTTTATTACGTCCAATATCAGTTTAAAACGTTTACAATTATTTATTCTAATAATCATTTTTAATAGAATATTTTATTATTCTTCGAAATCTGTTGTGCCGTTCTTGAGTTATAAACACCAGAACCGGTTTTAGAAACGCGTAATCATGAACTAAAAGAAAAATTTTTTTTAGCGCTTCTGAATGCACATAATTCACGGTCGACCGGTCTGAGCTATCAGAACAGAACGAAAATCATTTGATTCATAATGAATGTCAGAACATACCCTGACATTTTGATACAAATATGTCGAAAACTGTGTCACCTATAGACTATAAAACTATAAACTATAAAAGTTACAAACAAATAGTTTATCATTTTTTGTTTTATCGTGTTATATGTTTGTTATACATTTTACTAGTATTTTTATAAAACTATAGAGAATATGCGGTTACTTGTAAGACATGCTATACCTTGGAAGTTCTATGATTAGAAATATTTAAATAATATATGTTTTGAAATAATTAAAGGTATGAATTAACAAATACAGGATCAAAAAATATATAAAACAATAGTCAAACTTTATACTATTTATGCTAAAGACCGTAGGTACATTTTAAATAAATTGAAACATCATTTTTTTTTAAATATAAACCACAATATTTTATTGAAACTTGCCGACCATGGTTTCGCTAGTTACAGCATTGTCAAGGTAGTTACAGCATTCCACAAAATGGCGCGGAAGGTAGGTTATGTTGGTCAAATTAGTTATAAATTAAACAAACTATTGGAAAAGAAGAAAAGTTGAAAACCAGCATTTTATGTAGATAATAATTTGGGTAAATTGTTAATAATAGTAAAGATAAAATACCAAAAAATGAGTAAATGTTGGGTCTATCAATTATTTTGTAAAATTTGTAACGTTACATATGTAGGGCAAACGGGTAGAAATTTTAAAACTAGATTAAGTGAGTATGATAGAAGATTGAGGTTAGGACATGAGGACTATAGTTTTGCTAATCACGCTTAATAACACATAATGTTTCGGAATTTCATGCTAATATAAATTTTGATACCTTACACACAGCTAATAAATCTATAAAATTAAACCTTCTGGAAAATTTAGAAATTAATAGATTCGTTAAGAATAAAAATTTGTTAGTTTTAAATTGAACAATTAATTCTCCACTCTTAAAACCATTAACCACGATAAGTCATTGTATCTCCTCCCCTACTCTCCTTTTCTCATTTAGGTTACAAGTGAAATACCCAGCTATTGTTGTATATGTACTGAACCTTTTTGTTCTTCATTCTTGTAAAATACCTTGACAATGCTGTTACTAGCGAAAACATTGTCGGCAAGAATCGTACTATGGGAATCGTTATTTTAAATTTAACGTCGATTTAATATAACGATTCCCAGAGTAGGATGATCAGTACAAATAGTTGTTTTGACAATGTAGGTTATCCGAAACGCGTCAACAAATGAGAGAGTGACGAAGCTGGGACAGGCTGAACATTGTACTTGCGATAGTCTTACAAATAAACCGAATAGCGTATAGTTAAAGGTCTCATAAGAGTCATGAAAATATACACAATTTGTTTATTTACAGAAAGCTTTTTTTGTATAGAAGTTTTTGAACTAAAACTTTTATTTCAGGCCAAGTTTTGTTTTTGAAAACTGTTTGATATTGGGACATTAACATCTCACATTCGTGTTTTCTTGGTGGCTTGCACTTGGCAATGTGAGTCTTAAAAAAAATTGAATACAATATTTTTCTCTTGATCGGTCCATTTTGTAATCTCTCTTTTTATAGATTTCTTAGAGGCTACTATGTTTCTTTTAGTTTGCAGAAATGAACTGGAAGAAGACTCACTTACTCCGATTAGGTCTTTTAAAGGTAACAAGTCTCCGTCTTCTTCTTCTTCTGAACTTTTACTTCCTTTATCAACTTCATTGAAGTTGGTAGATTGTAATATATCTTCGTCAAGATTTACCTCTATCTCATCTAGCGATTTACCTTTATTTTTAGCTCCTTCGCTACTCTCAATTGACAACAATAACTTTGCAATTTTTGCTGTTTGGAAAACGTCATCTGGGAGCCTATATTCACTACGATGGACTGAAGACGTATGCCCCATAAACGAAGCGAGCTGTTCAATATCCTGGTCATTTAATTGGAACAATTGAGATATTATTGCTTAATATTTCCTGAGGGTTCTTGATGTGACTGCATCAGGATTTTTCAAACCTGCTATTTTGGAGTGTTTCTGCAACACTTTATAACCAGTGATCGGATTAGTAGTATTTACATTTGCAAAGAGGAATATGTTCTCTGATGGAATAAAATTGCTTCTTAATTTAATCAGCAAATCTTTTGCACGTCAAAACTGAACAACACAGGTGTCACTTTTCGTTTTCCCTGATTGACCACCCGTTTAAATTTTCTTATAAGAATCATTTCAATAGGTCTCACTACTTGTTCGAACTCCTCATAATTATGGTTATTTGAATATTTTCATATAGATCTAGTGGAAGTCTCTGAAGCTCACCTACTCGTTTTCTGCACAAAAGGAGTACTCTACAGTATGTAGTCTCAACCAACTGACGGTAGGCACGCAGATCACACAGTATTTGTGGTACCGTAAAGGTAGTTCCCCTTTTTTCGTAGTAAATCAATTAAATGTTTTCTCTCCTTAGATTTAATTGGTTTTGAATTTATTCGTTCAACTTCAATTTCGAATCGATGGTTTCTTAAAAGGTGTCTAGCAAATGTAGTAACTAGTGTCTCACAATAAAAACAAAAGTCTTTTCTTCTAACGCGCTTAGGTTTATTATTATCCTGAAATAAAAATGTGTTATTTTCAGAATTATTACCCGAATACGGTTTGTTTTGGAGATCCCAACTTTCAGTTAACAAACTTCTTTGGGGTGAATTTGTTTTATCAATAATATTTTCTTCATATCTGGCTCCAACTTCAATACTATTACGGATTAATCGTTCTTCAGAAAATACCTTCAGATCGAATGAACACGAGAAGTCTTCTATTATGTTATTTTGTGAAGATGTCTGGGCTTAAAAATCTGTATTACTACCACTACTACTATCAGGGACATATTCTGGGTCAATATCCGAATCATAATAATCAATGGAAGGCGATGGGTTTTGACAGTTCACAAGACTGGTTCGAGTCAAATTTTCATCATATAAATAGCTGCCCTGTAAATAATTAAAATGTTTTGTATGTCCTTTGATTGGTATCTGTCCTCCTTGAGTATTTTCTTCAGGAACAGAACTTTCAAAATTAAATGTCTCGTCTTTTTGTTGAACTGGCTCATTTGAATTTGAAACCAAACCAGGAAATGAAATCGAGTTGCTTGATGATTCTCCATCAGAGCTATCACTGTACGGCACAAGTGGCTGAAAAATTGGCGTTATGCTCTCAGTTTCTTGAAATAAAAACATTTTCCATCCTAAAAAGCAAAACATTGTAGATTTGTATTATTGTTATTATAACATAGATCTATTAATATCTACACATTTTAAATTATTTAGACATAGGCATTTATTTTCAATATAAAAGATTTAAACATTCTTTTCGGGATCAAAACTATGGCCTAAATGCAAAAAATTGTTAACAAAGTTAGAGTTTTTATAACAATACTTCCAACTATGTATGTATTTCTGGACATAATGTAGTTAGTAGTTATTTCTTGAATGTTACTTTAAACTTCCATTATTTGTTTCATTATTTTAAAATAATTTTTTAAAGTCTGTTAGATTGTTATAAAACATTGTAAACAACTAACTTTAAAATAAAATATATTAAACTAGCGGAGCCATGCGACCTTTCATAGTTCATGGGAAAAATAAACTATTAACTAATGATTGACTCAATTCTAACATTGTACGTACATTCTAACATATTAATTACATCCTGATATTTCTTGAATCACCATGCATAAACATATTTATTAGGTATTACAGAAGAATATTATCATATAAATCTACTTAAACATTATCCATAATAAACATTTATAACAATAGAGAGTTTTTAGGTAACTAGTAGGCCTACAGCAAAAGAGGTTTAACCGCAAAGACACTTCTCTTGCAAAATAGGTTTGACGTTTCAATGTGTACCCACATTCCTGTCAGAGATAAACTATAGAGATAGTTTAATAGAAACAAGATAATAGACTCGTTGAAAGGGACAAATTACCCTTTTGAAATACACAACTGCCTTATACAATATTTAAAACTTATATAAAAATAATCCCACATAAATTAATAATAATTTTTCAGTCTTGTTAAACAATGGGGTCCGGGCAAGCTAAGCCGATTAGTGCCAGGTGACCGAATCTCTACCTAACTACGACCATTCCAGAACTATAGTGGTGGTCGGACTATATTCTTAGAAGACATATATTTTACCCTTTTATGTCAAAACTTAACAAATCTCTCTGCAAGATACTGTTGCATTGAAACTATCTGGTATTCCCCACAGTTTAAAGACAATAGGCCTATAAGAAATTTTCTAGGTTAGTGATAAACGATCAGGTAGATTTGTTTTAAAACATTGTAAACCACTAAATATAACATATATTAAACTGGTGGAACCATGCGACCTTTCACAGTTCATGGGAAAAATAAACAAATAGGCCTAATAAACAACAGTCCCGTATTTAAAACTATAACCTTAAACTATTAACTAATGATCGACTCAATTCTAACATTGTACGTACTTCTAACATATTAATTACATGCTGATATTTCATGGAAAAAAATGAGTAAATTTCCATATTCTTATTCGAGTTAAAATAAATAATAAAAATTTAACGTTCACATATTTAATTATTAAAAAAAAAAAAAAATATATGACGTCCAAATAAATCACTTTTTATATTTGTTTTAATAATTAATGTCATAGATCGCAAATTCAGTTTTCTTTCCTTTGAAACTAATTATCCTAAAATTAAAATTCATAAAATGAAATTTTATAATAATATATATATGTCAATATTAAGAAATATTCGAATTATAAGCGAAAACCTACTCTGAAGAACAATTTACAATAAAGCGTAAATGATTTACAACGAAAAAACAAATTTCTTCAAAACAACATTGAAATAAATTTCATAAAATATATAAATAAATTTTCAAATAAATAAAGTAACCTAAACTTTTTGTGAACTTTATTGAAATGCGACGATACGCCTTTTTTAAATCATTTGCATCTCGAAAACCACCCAACGGATTTGAAATATCAAAACATTTTTGAATTCACAATTAAATTTTCTATAAACTATCAAAGCTAGACTTCTATAACTATCATATCTAGACTAATAATAATTAAACAATTTACAACCATTTACCGCTATCGGTCTGGTTGAAAATAGTGTCAAATTATAACTTGTATAGGCCTAGTCTATTTATTTATAGATTTTGTTAAAATTTTCAGGAAATGTTCTATATGACTATATAAAAATCATACAAAAATTTGAAAATGATATATACACAATGTTTTGATTTATGAACGTGTATAGCAAAAATGTAAACGATTTCTAAATACTGCTATTTTTATTGGTTTATTAGGCTACATACGTTTATTAATCGCTGTAGTTATATTCTGATATACCAAATTATATAAAATGTATAGAATTGTGAATTCAATTTTTTTTTAGATAATTAACATCCGTTTAACGGTTCTCGAAATAAACACAATTTAGTAAACCAACGTATTCTGTTTTGATTTTCGTACAGAGAGTATACAAATTGGGTACGCGATAGTACAAAAACGCTTATTTTTTAAAACGGATTTGGATTCCTCATAAAAAATACTATAAACTATAAATTTTATGTTTATATGTACGGACAATTATAGTTTAACTTTTTGAATTAATTTACGCCAATGCATATTTAAAATATACAATTCATCATGGTTTTTAATACAAGTTAACCTAACAACTAGTAGCCTACTAATAAAGATTTTATAGAAAATTTTATTGTGAATTCAAATATTTTTTCAAAACAAAAATCCATCAAACGGTTAAAAATATATATAAATAATGTTGAGTAGCCTACGTTACCGAATACCCCAACATCCCGAACTTGAATTTAATTTCACGACTGATAGGCCTACCATTGTTTCATTATGTAGCCTTTGTTCAGGTATGATCAGTGATTATAACTACATGTTTCTAGTAATAACTTTAAAAATTTTAAAAGATACCAAGAATTTAATTTAATTTTTAGAAAATGTGACCAAATATATTCAATAATTGACGTTTTATTTTATTTGTTGGTATATTTAATTCGGGAATATTTTTGTGGCTGATATTTGAGTGAATTGGCACTTGCTTTGACGTTGGCAAGCCGTAACCGTGTTTGGGAATTGACACCAAACTTGTGTTGCAATATCTCCATGTTAGGTTAGATATCTGTGTATTTATCGTTTTTGTTGATAAGATGTTCACCAAAAGCAGAGTTTGTATATGAAGTCCTCTTAGGGAAGTGTTCCTTAAAACTTTTGTTGAAAGAGCGGGCAGTCTGTCCTATATAAAAATTCGGACATTCATTACTGTAGGCCTATAACAAGTGATATTGTATGTGGCAGTCTTATCGTGTTTGTCATTATGTATGTCTTTTTTTGGGTTATTTAAAAAATAGTATAGTTTGTTTGAGGTATTGAAAGCAACGGTTACGCTCTCTTTAGCCAGTCTACGTTTTGGAGTATGACTCAATGCTGATCCATATTCTGTGGAGACGTAAGTTTGCTTTTTCTTTTTAATAATGGGTTTCTTATTTGTATGTTACCTGATGAGTTGGTCGATATCTGAGCTCTTGTACCAATTGTATACTGCGATGGGTTTAATTATGTTTACTTCCTGTTCATACTTCTTCTTGTCTAGAGGTACTGAGGCTAGCCTGTTAACGAAATTATTGTAAGCTGCCATTTTTATATGACATGGATGATGGGAAGAAGCGTGTATAGTCTGGTTTGTTGTGGTAGGTTTTCTATAGATGTTGAACTTAACACTATTGTTTATTTTTGAAATTGATAGGTCTAAAAAGTTTAAATTGTTATTTGTTTCACTTCAACCGTGAATTGGAGTTTTGGATGCATTGTGTTTACGAAGTTAATCAGAGTTTTTAATTATCTATTGTTGCCATAGAAAAGTACTATAGTATCGTCTACATACTATCTGAAGACTATTTTTGGCCTATTTTGATTAATTTCCGACCAGAGATGTTTGTTTTAGATTTGTCCTTCCAGCAGAATTTTGTCCTTCCTTACTTCCATAGACAGACGAATCTCGCAACAGTTTTTCTGTCGAATCAACGAGCTCTGAAAAAACAGTTTTTTTAGCTGTATACGACACCGGTCTGTATTGCGGTCGGCGTTTTGTACATATCATAGGACCGCTACTTATTATTTTTTTCAAACTCTTAAGAAGTTTGATAACGAATTTTCGTTATAAAGATTATATTAAATAAAGATTTTATTAAAATTTTCAGGAAATGTTCTTTATGACTATATAAAAAATCATACAACAATTTGAAAATGATATATACATATTTTTTTGATTTATGAACGTTTATAGCAAAATAGTAACCGATTTCTAAATATTGCTATTATTATTGGTTTATTACATACGTTTATTAATCGCTGTAGTAATATGATATACCAATTTATAGAAAATTTAATTGTGAATTCAATTTTCTTTAGATAATTAACATCCATTCTACGGTTCTCGAAATAAACACAATTTAGTAAACCCGTGTACATTAGCGTTTGAATTTTATTGAAATGCAATGACACGCCTTTATTAAATCATTTGTATCTCGAAAACTACCGAACGGATTTGAAATATCAAAAAAATTTTGAATTCACAATTAAATTTTCTATAAACTATCAGATCTATGCTAATAGTATAATTATAATTAAACAATTTACAACAGTTTACATCTATCGGTTTGGTTGAAAATAGCGTCAAATTATAACTTGTATAGGCCTAGTCTTTTTATTTATATATTTTGTTAACATTTTCAGGAAATATTCTATATGACTATATAAAAAACCTACAAAAATTTGAAAATGATATATAAAATGTTTTTTGATTTATGAACGTTAATAGTAATCGCTCAAAATTATAAACGATTTCTAAATACTGCTATGTTTATTGGTTTATTACTCACGTTTATTAATCTCTTTGGTAATATTCTGATATACCAATTTATAGAAAATTTAATTGTGAATTCAATTTTCTTTAGGTAATTAACATCCGTTCCACGGTTCTAGAAATAAACACAATTTAGTAAACCCGCGTACTCGGTTTTGATTTTCGTACAGAGAGTATAAAAATTGGGCAGGCGATAGTACAAAAACGCTTATATATCGAAAACTAATTATCGGCAGTTATTTTTTAAAACGGATTCGGATTCCTCATAAAATTTACTATAAATTGTCAGTTTTATGTTTTTATGTATGGACAATTATAGTTTAGCTATTTGAATTAATTTACGCCAATGTATACTTAAAACGAATTAAATACAATTTATCGTGGTTTTTAATACAAATTAACCTAACAACAAGTAGCCTACTCATAATGATTTTATAGATAATTTTATTGTGAATTCAAATATTTTTTCAAAACAAAAATCCATTAAACGGTTAAAAATATATATCAATTTTTGTTGAGTACGTTACGCGCTTATAAGTACTTGATCAGCTGTTAATTGTATGCTGTATTTCTGATAGAAAAGTATGGACAATACTGCTATTTTTGTTGGTTTATTAATCGCTGTAGTAATATTCTGATACACCAATTTATAGACAATTTAATTGTGAATTTAAATTTCTTTAGATAGTTAACATCCATTCAACGGTTCCCAAAATATACACAATTTAAAAACCCGCGTACATTAGCGTTTGCATTTTATTGAAATGCGATGACACGACTTTATTAAATCATTTGTATCTCGAAAACCACTGAACGGATTTGAAATATCAAAACATTTTTGAATTCACAATTAAATTCCATCAACAGTTGTTAACACAAGTTATACATGATTAACCATGCCTTGTTGCATAACAACCCCATAATAACTAAAAACAAACAATAAAAAGAATCCACTATACTATTGAACTATAGACTATATTTATTTGTATAAATAAACATAATTATATAAACATGATATATGTTATAATTGTGTAACATATTTATAAAATTTTTCATTCTAAACCTTGAAATAACATCTCAACCCTCTATTGTCATTGCCAATTGAACTGTATAATATTTAATTGTATAAAGTTAAAATACATCACATTTTTTGAATCAGAGAATTTGTACATTCTATTACCACTTAGAATAACTGGGAATAAAAAACATTTCATATATCATTTAAAAATATAAATGAAATACATTTTCATTTTCATTGGATGTTTAGAAATAAGGAGTAAAAGTAGGATGGGTTGAATTAAAACTAATGCAATTTTATAATAAGTTGTACTAAGTAAAATGTATTGATTGTTGAATTTACTCTAAAACAATTATTATTTTTAATAAAACTGTACATTGTTTCTAGGAAGAATATGAACAGTAATATATTACTATTCCAAAAACCCAAAACTATTCCATATTATGGATTTTTAATACATCTTTTATTTCATTTCAGTTTGTAACCAAAGTTTCCAATATAAATTGGTCTCCTAGATAAATTACTACGTAACCATTCGTAATTGATTAATTCATACATAAATGATGTAACAAAATATGTAATAAAGATAATTTTGTTCTTTAAAACTAGTGATATATATTATTTAAAAATCTGACAAATTTATATCTGATATACAAACACTTTTCGACGTAAACAGATAAATAGTTTTTCCATTTCATATAAAAGGTAGAACTCTTTAAATGGAGTAATTATTTAGAATGTCGAATAACTTATGTAATTTATAATATATATTGCACACATTCAAATAACGCAAAGAAGCAACAAGTATACAACCACCTCTAAGAAATTGAAATGGACAAACGGACTGAACTCTAAGTTTATGAAAGGTGCAATTGACGGCAACACTGGATCTGTTCCATCTGGCAACAATGTCCCCAAAGGCATAGTGACGTTCGTTGCAGTCTTCCATACAAATATTTTGGTATCCTCACAAAGGCATTAACCAACTTGCTCTTTTCTCTCGAATTTGAATGGACCAATCATACTCAAGAGCCCCATAAGTCACCTCTAGGGCAAAAGCCCGAATCTCTTCTATAGGAGAGAGTATTGCGTTCAGCGCAGCCCTGGTGGCCTCTCTTCAAAACTAAAGCTGTCGTCCCAAAAGCTATTTTAGGGGATATTAAAATTTTTTTTTTTTTTCGATCTAATATGCTTAAAAGTATATGTATATTACATATAAACTTGATTTAGGCCGCTTGCCCTTGTGGGGATATCCCCACAAGGGACAACATCCCCAGAAGTACTTTACAGGACGAGTGAGTATGCCCGGAAAGGTAGCTGTGATAGTTCTCTCTCTCTCTCTCTCTCTCTCTCTCTCTCTCTCTCTCTCTCTCTCTCTCTCTCTCTCTCTCGCCAATTGTTTCTGGCTATCATCCTCCCAAACCTTCCACTGGTCCTCTTGATCAATTGATCGATTTCCTCCCACCCAAGGGTTTATATTCAACTGTTCACCTTACTTGCAAAGGTAAGGGATTTCATCAGTTTTCCAGGTCTGTCACAATAATTGTTGTTCCTCTGATTTCTTCAAAAGAACTTAAACTATATTTCTAAGCAACTCTATCCCTTATTCCTAACACCCCCCCCCCCAAACGAAATCAAAACTTATCATAATTAATTGTCGCAAAAATATCAGTTCGTTTCTATCAGCAAAAGAATCTAACCTTGGTTCCCTTGTGCTATGTACATGTCCTTGTCGAAAATTGTAATTTAAGTAAATCAAGGTATTAATGATGGCGGTTAAGATTTATTTGTACACCAATTACTCCGCAACCGCAATATTTTACTTGTGATTTTGTACACGATTATGGGTCATTAATCTTCTAATTTCACTGAAATTTGAAAGAAATTTTTAATAGGTTTTAATAAATTTCATATTTAACAGCACCGTGACAGTTCCCCCACCCGTATTTTTACCGATAATTGACGAACCGCAATTTTTTGAAATATTGCGGCCAACACGTTGTTTGACACCACTAGAGCAAAATTTTATGAAAATCGTTGAACCCAATTTTTAGAAAATTAGCATGTCACTGGGTGATTATTTCGTTCTGTTTTGACTGGTATATAAATCGTATGGGGGGGGAGATGAGATGGCGACCTAATAGGTTTTATTTATATTCTTAAGAACTAAATTTTAGCAAAATTTGATCAAAATCGTTGAATCCAATGTAGAAAATCAGCCCTTTTGCAACATCTCAAAGAATGATTTTTTTCGTTCTGTTTTTACCAATAACTTCCGAAACATAATTATTCCTTTGAGATGACGACCATTTAGGTTATTTATATCCTTAGCTCTTACATTATAGCAAATTTTGATCAATAAAGCTGCAAAATTTGATCAGAATTGTTCTAGCCAATTTTCAGATAATTAGTCCTTTTATAACATTTCAAGGAATGATTTTATTTTTTACAAATATTTCCTGAAAGTTATGTTTCGGGGGATGGAGCTCAATCCTATTCGGGGGGGGGGGGGCTTTATACGCTAAACTTCAGAAAAATTTGACCAAAATCATTAATGCTAATTTTTATAAAAATTAGCATTCTTTTAACATCTCACTGTTCTTTAATATTTTTTGTTATATTTTTACCGATTATTTCCGAACCCTAATTTTTTTGGGAAAAGGTGACCAAATTGTATCTTTAATATATATTATGAAAATAACTGAAAATAAAGACTCCTAGCCTTTGAATACTCTAATATCATTGGGTTCGGGAGAGATTAAGAATTGGTAAAAAGAGACCCGATAGAAATTACGAAACAGAGGAAATTATCTAACCCGACTGCACTGTAATATTTTGATTTAGTATGACTTTAAAACATGAAATCTTTAAAAAATAATAATATCCGGTTGGCTGTTTTCCAAGTATTTCCTATTGAATAAGGAATCATAAATACAGAGTTAAATTCCAGTTTAAAAATATAATCTTAGCTCATGTATAGTAAAATACATTTTTCTATTCCAACTTTTATTAATAAAACATTAATTGCAACAGTTTTATAACTTTTTATTTTTCAGTTTGTGTAAATATAATTTTATGAATGTTAGTTTGATATTTTAAGAACTACTATATTTATAAAACTTTGTAAAATCCCTCTCTTAGGTATTATAAAATGATACCCTAACTATTTTTGAAAATGATTAATAACCAATTTAAAAACGTTTCTACATATTCTGAAAAAAAAATTAAATTTTGTATTTTTCTTTTAAACCGAGCCTTATATTTATTTTATATCTTATGGTCTACTTACTTAAAACATGATGTTCTTTAGTTCTTCCTTATGAATGGCACTACACAAAACTGTGTATTAAAATTTACCTACCTAACACACACATCTTATTTGTAAAAATTGCTCCCGTTCAATTTCAACTTTGAACTTTTACTTTTTTTTTTTCTTTGAACAAAATTTCATTTTACAACTTTCATTACTTTAAAAGTTTTTTACCTTCTTTATTATCGTATTTTAAATTTATGATTTAAAATTTATCAATCAACTTTTCAATGTTACTTTTCATTTTTAGACTATATTTTATTATTTTATTGTATATAATTTAGTTGTCTGGATCTGAATAATTAGTTCCCATCTCACCGATTATAACCTCTCCTCTCTCAGTTTTAGATTTTATGATTACGTTATTCCACTTGGTTAAAATCGTAATTTAATTTTGACGGGTACACGATTTTATTCCAGCAGAATTGCTGATTTCATGCTACGGTTTTAATTTTTGTTTTGGACTAACATCTCCACATTGAGTATAATCGATTTTGATATTTCACATTGTTAAACCTTGACTTTGCCGGTAATGACTGCCTGGGAGGTGTAGTTTTACTTTATTGTTTTTTGTGCGCCTAATAATATCTTCAACGGCTTATAATATGGAAAAGGTGTAGATCCAGTGGTGTCGCGAAAAAAGCGCACAGCGAAAAAAGCGCACAGTTAACCCTTTTAGAGTTACAAAAGTAATCCAGTCCCTATCTTCTTACAAATAATGAATGTTACACAGAAAATAAAAGTTGAATTAATTAGTTTCTGATTCCCTTCACACTTTATTCAGGCTTTGGACTGGCTAAATAATTAAATAGTGAATAGTTTTTAATCATTTAGGCGTGTTTAAAATCAGCATGAGTCGATGTTAACTTTTTTAAATATAATTACAGTCCTATCAGTATAATTAGGCTTATTCAAAATCAGTAAAAGTGTAGCTTTGTCGATGGTAACTTTTCACATATATTTACAGTTTTAAAGTATACTTAGGCTTGTTTTAAATCAGCATGAATGTAGCTTCGTCAATATTATCTGTTTACTATTTACAATATTTTTTGTCTTGCTTTTCTTCTTTACAGAAGGTCTACCCAAGTTTTTGTAGATATGAAACTGTCTTTAAACACGCTTTAATGTTGCCATTTTCTTTATACTTCTCCACAGTTCTTTCCAGTTTCTTATCTAACTCGACGTAAGTTTTCTTCCTCTTTTTCCAAGCTAAATTCTATTCTATCCTCATGTACATACAAGAAGATTCCTCCGCTTCACTCTTCAAATAAAGTATGACATCTCTGATTTTGGGGTTGGGTAGTCCAAGAAGATTGTTGATTTTGTTGTGCCAACCTTCCACAGCGTTCGTAGTCCTGTGTCGCCTAGCATAGCAATTCCACAATTCAATAGGAATTTCGTCATTATGCAGCCATTGTTCGACGAAGTAGTAGAAGAAGCGAGTTAGGTTAGGTTAGGTAAGGTTAGGTGAGGTGATGACACACTTGAAGGGGTGAACTGTGGTGGATGGTCAGGAGAAATGTACCTGAGTTATTGTATTGCGTGATGACTCACCTCCAATCCGTTCCAAGTATTCATTTCCTGGTATCGTAACCTCTACCCTAAACTGTCACATTGGCCCTTGTGCGCTTTCTTCGCACATATCTATATGTGCGCTTTGTTCGCTGTGCGCTTTTTTCGCATAATCGATCCAGTGTGCTCCTTCGGAATTTCCAAGCCCATACTATAATTAACCCTTAATAATTTCCCAAATAACAAGTTTTATCAAAATCAGTTCCCTCGGTTTAGCTTAAGATAAAATTTCATAAACACATTATTTGTTTTAATCGCGTAACATTCTCCGACGTACGTATATATGAGAAACACTAAACTCCGTATCTGCTCCATTATTATAATTACTTTGAATTGTCTTCCACCACATTGTTTCCGTTGATTTAACCTAAATATCCCTCCCTCCAGAATAAAAATGTCGCCAACTATAGAAAACAAACAATCCCTCTTCAACGCGAACAGTTTTACGTTTAATTAACCGTTTCTCTTCGCTCCCCTTAACAATGGGTGTTTGAAGAATAAAGCAGAAACTCTTTCACAGGTGATGTTTGCCAATTCATCTTTGTTTTCCACACTAAATCGACCATACGTGGAGTTACGTTGTAGGGATGAAGGAAAGTGCTACGTCTCAGAATAGCTTCAATGCTTTATTTAATCCTAGAATAGAGAAATTATATTTAAGAATGTAAAAATTGAATAGTAGAACAAATTCATTCCCTCTAATTAAACAATTATAAATAGACGTTTCCGATTTCTTTACGGTTTTAAAATCTTCAAGATATTTGTTTTGAAAAAGAGTTGACATTATCTACAAAAATACACATATTATTGATATAGTTTTTTTGAACAATTAACATAATTTGTGTGTATAAAATAAATACGCAACATTTTATAAGTGTGAATCAACTACCGTTATCAAGATCAATTGGGAACTGGGAAAATAGTGTAGCGAGAAACAAATGTATATAAAATAACAATATATCTATAACTTAAGTAAGTAATCATCTTGCTTCAATATGTATCTTTAGGGTAATAACCCTCGTTAGTTTCGTTTGATATTAAACATTTTACATGTAATATTTTATTTTTAAAAATACAATAACATAAAATTAGACGTGCACACGACACTTAAAAAAAAACGTACACATATTTTCCGATCGGGAGAGTAGTTGAAACAAAGTAGAATCTCGGTTTAGATCTAACTACTCTCCCGACCGGACGTTAAGGCATTGTGCACGTGTAATTTTATTAATCTGTTTTTTTTAAATGAAATAATATATCTAAAATGTTTAATATCAAACGAAGCTAACGCGGATTACTACCCTGAAGATGGATGTACCCAGCGAAACATGTAGGATTACTATAAAAAAAGGTATATTGCTATTACATATACCTTTACATATACCTTTTTGCTATTTTTTTTACCATAAGATAAAAATAAGTTTCTTGTAGTTTAAAGACGCAAAACCTCTCGGTCATCACCACAGAAAAAAACATAAAATCAACTTCCTACCCCTCTAATACTGTAATTGTGTCAGGGTCGGAAAATAAAAATAAATTGGTCAAGAAAGACCTGATATAAAAGATGAAAGAGAGGGATCTAACTCAAGATTACATAAAAAAATATGTAGATCCAATTATGGTCCCTCAAAATTGCCATTCCCGTACTCACTATAGGTCGAAACAAAAATAAATAAAGATTCATATAGGCCTTTAAAGCTAACCTGTGTTCCTCTCAGCCAAAACAGTGCAGAAATATAGGCCACTCTGTTATTACCGATTTAAAATTTAAAATAAAAACTCCTCTATTTTAAATAAACCTGAAAAATGTTTTGGTTAAATCTCCACAGGGAATGGTTACAAGGCCACGGTCTAAACTTTTGAATGAAGAGACAAAAGAATGTTTACTCCGATAAAACCGTTAGGTAACCCAGCCGTTGGCATACAAACCTTTGTAATTAGTTCCACCATTATAGGTTTTCTTCTCAACTTGCTGTTTGTAATTTCTTGTGTTGTGTTATTTTGACAGTTCAGCCCTAACTTTAGCCCTGAGTTTCTTTCTTTTTTTTATTACTAGTTTAAATGTAGCAGTTGTTAACGTAACTTAGCAACAATGATTTGTGGTATCGAAACGTCGTAAATTAGGATTTATAGACACAAATGAAGGAAACTTACGGAAAGAAAAGTACATCTTTATCCAATAACTTTAAAAAAAGAACAGATATAAGATAAAATAACACACAAGGCAGATTTAACTTTATTTATTTTTGCACATAGGTCGTAGGTTTAACCTCCTTGCTTTGAATATTAAACAAACTAACGTTTTAAAGATTTCTACAAAATTACTTCTTTACCGATGGTAACTCACAAACAGGTATTATTTGAGAGATGCGTTTGGTTTGGGTCCTTAGAGGGTAGACTTTATTCGTTACAGTTGATTTGAGAAAATATTACTTTTTTGTTCTTTTTGCAGTAATCCAAAAGTTCCGAGATATGGCCAAATTATGACCACATACTGAAGTTTATGAAAATTTGATCTGTAGATGGTTTTACTAATAAACTAATATAAAAACTTTGTTTTTCTCAAGGAACCTCATAACGGATATAACCGCAGGAAAATCGACTTCGGCTTACCCACCACGTAAATACTAGAATACCACCACGTAAATACTAGAATACCGCCACGTAAATACTAGAATACCACCTGGTAAATACTAGAATACCACCACATAAATACTAGAATAAATGTGGTAAAGTGAAGTCAACATTTATACAACATTATCAAACAGATTTTAAATCATCAAATTGAAAAACATTCCTCAAATGTATTTTCATAAGGGATCCGCCTCAACAAAAAAATTAAGTATGTATTTTTTTTTATTCCACAGTTTTTCTACTTTTATTAATATTTTGATTTGTTTTTCACTCATCCAGTAAATAAAATGACTTCATTTAATAAAGTATAAAACATATGACATATTCGTAACGTCATATTATACATGAATTTTCTGTCTTATTTAAAACTAATTATTAATATTATTTACTCTAATGCACATCTGAGTTATTTAAATGATATAGGTAATAAATTGCTCAAACAATTGGTATGTACCACAAAATTTGATAATTTTGCAATTAATCCTTTCTAAAAGGCTTTTATTAAAAAATGTGTAATGTAACATATCACGAAAACCTTTGATTTTACAAAATATTTAGCTTTTTTAATGCTTAAACAGATGAGATTTGTTATAAATTGAACGATTGCAGAAATGTCGATAAAAATCGAATTATTGGCAATTTTCTAGAACATAAAAGAGTTTTTTTGTCCACCAGTCAATTTTTTAGAATAGCTACTATGTTGAATGCTGAGTACTGAATAATAATGTAAAACAAAGCTTTTGTGATATTTTAAATTACAAAAAAAAACAAAAAAAATGTGTGTATTTTTTTACCAATAGGCCTATCTCGGCTATTTTTTATATATATATAGTAAAACTAAATTTATTATTTTGTTCAGCGTTAAGAGGACTAAATAATTCCTACACGGTTTGGTTTGTAATCAGTGGGTACTTTCCAAGGGCACTATTTAAAAATATTATGTATAGAGAAAGGTTTACTTGATTTTTTCCTTGTTGTTTAAAGACAAAAAACCTCTCGGTCATTTTTGCCTTTTATAAGAAAAAAATAGAATCAAATAACTTCTAGCCCTGGAATAGCCTCAGGGTGGAAAAAAAACAAGAATTGGTCAAGCGAGATATGATAGAAAATATGAAATATAGGAGTCTGACCTTAGACTGTATAAGGAAACGTGTAGATCCAGCTAGGCACCTTCGGGTTGCCACACTGTAAGGGATCCCCTGAGAGTGGTAAAATTCTCCCATCCATATACAAATAATTTTACTCAATTTGTCTCTTTTGAGAATAGTAAGAAAAGGAATTGCGTGCGAAGCACGCGTGTTTTTTCTTCAGTTCATAAATTCAACTACAAGTATTTTCGTAACCTTATCACAAACGCATTACTTATGTATTTCGACCTTATAGTGCTCTAGATTGACATTTCAAATCAAGCTCTGTGATATATATAAATATTCGATGTCTTTAGACGATTATTCCTTCCTTAATAATCGATATACCACGGCCTTACGAAGTCAGTTGTTTCATACAGTGGTGTTCTTTTCGTTCAGCAACTTGTGGAAATTTGTTTATTTTGTTAAATGTTAATAAGAAATTAAAATTTGAAAATATATATATATATTTGTAAAATAAAAAATGCAGTGAAGTGATTTGTGTTAAGTGAAATGAATGCAAAGTGACCTGGATACATGAGCGCTTATGCCTTGTTACGGTAAGTGATTTCATTTAAAATGTTTAGTCTGTACTTTTTGTGTTTTTTGAAAGAACAATTTGTCTTGTTAGGATGGTTTGGAAAATATAAGTTCCTTTATAATTTTTAATGTTTTGAACTATGCATTAACTTAATCACGCACCAACGCGAAGCCAAAAACTAAAAACTTAACAACAATGACAGGAACAAAAACTAAATAAAAACTTTGAACAAATTTTCTTACTTGTCTATTATAAAATTTTAAAAAATTAATAACTATTTTTCACGAAAAATGTTATTTTGGCAGTTGTTAGTCAAAAAGTGAAAATGAACCATTGACGTTGACTTTGAAAATAAAATATTTGTTTATTTAAATTATATATACATAAACACACCGATATTGAGAAAATTTTGATATTTATATACATATCAATAAACACACCGATATTGAGAAAATTGTGTCTTTTAAAACAGTATGGCAACCAATATGATTGCGCCCTAAAAACTACACTAAGAAAAATTTGATAAAAATCTTTATATCCAATTTTGACAAAATTCAAATTCAATTTTTTTTTTTAATGGAAAGTATCCCCACCCCATCCCTCTATCTCTCTAGCTCTGCTTCGTATATATTGTAAGTGTGAAAACTCATAAATATATAACGTTAGGAATATCATATTCAAAAAATGAAGTCCGAAATTCATAATTTATCAGGTGTAGCCCTTCCGTCATTTCTTTGTAATATCTGTATAACATGCAAAGGTGTTGATGTGGGAAGCAATACAGGTGGCTTTGTATTGCTGTTGGTCATTCATTTGGAAATGAAAAATGGGAAACTTTTCTTTGGATCGAGAAATTCTAAAGTGATGTCTTAAGGGAAAAGAAATCATTACTTGAGAGCCTGTTTTATAATATGAAAAACATTCCAAGCCTCATTTATTTTGTTAATAATTGTAAAAAAGTAATTCTAAAATCTGCGAATCTTAATTCGGTATAGACTATATTTTTTGGTAAACTTTAAAATAGAAACATGCAAAAACTATTTTTGATATAATAAACAGATTTGTTTTTATACTGCAACACCCAAAAGTTTAAAATTATTAATATAAATTACACCTATGAAAAAAATAGGTCTTTGGATTATAATAGCAAGGATAATAACAACATCGTCTTTGCTATTTTTTAAAAATTATGTACAAATTATTTTAGAGATATTAAATATTATAAATTACTAACATTTTCAAAATTTACAAAATAAAATCGTGTTTCTATACACTTTTAGGTTATACATAAAATGTGTATACTAAATCTGGATTCAATACCCCATACGTTTCTTTGGTTGTAAATGTTTTACACAAATTTCATATCTAGAGACAGAAATTAAAACGTTTATTATTTAGTGGATCTTTTCTATTTATTTGGACACCTGAAAAGTCTAGTCAGTTGTCCATTTTCAGTCAAATTTTTTAAATTTCCAAGTGTGAATGAAATGAAAAAAATAATTTGTGGAATCTTGACTAATAACGTTTAGACAAACAAAACAATATTTATCATTTTCCTAATCAATAATTTTGCTTACACACCATAGATTTGAATAACATCATCGAAATAAGAAATGTGTTTAACATTTTTAGCATACATAAAATATTGATTTTATTCCATTTTTTAAGACCATAAATTATACTTTCCCTGTTGTTTTCGAACTTTTTACTTTCTCATATATAATATAGATGTCAAAAAATATATCCAGTTTTTTATGGTATTTAGGTATGTACCCGTAATTACAAGAGTGATTTTTAAAATAATTTCTGTCCGTGAAATATGCAGGGCCCTACGACCCAAAGAGAATTACGATTTTCTCAAAATCAAAAGCAACGATTTCGATCAAAGATTGCTCAAATGTACTAAACAAACGAATTGGAGGCTTTCTGTACAAAAACGCCAGTTCTTGAGTTATCAGTAAACTACATGGGCCATGACATCATCTCTACCGATTTCGTTCAAATTGTATGAAATTGTCAGATTAATTAGTGTATGCAAAATCTCAAGTAAAAAATAATTATTTTAAACATTTCCGTCAATGAGAGCTTCAATTTAGTCCATACAAAGACGCGTTTATGGGACAATCGAAGCAAATTTATGCCTTTATTTAAATACGTAAATATTTTTTTCTAAAACATTGTCCATAGTTTATTATCACATTATGGGTGAGAACTACCGAACTGATTTTTACTGCTAATAATTAATTTGCATCGTTTATATTTGGTTTTAGGGATGGGTGTGTGAACAAATTTCTGAACCGTTTGCTTTACGTATTTTTAAGTTTTCCTCCCCTTTTTTGATTTTTTAAAATTGTTTATCTTTCCGAAAATACTCGTTTTGCTTCCTCGCCCAATCAAAACTGAGTCTAATAATTGAATATTCACAGTAATGCAAGTAATTTCTGATAGAAATATTAAATTACACAATTTGTAATTCAACTAGCGCTCCTAGCAGTAGATGACTTCACCTTAGGACGCTGTCTGCATATTTATAGGAATACAACCCTGTAACACGTAACGCCTATTTTATTAAAATATTTTGTATTTCTTTATTAATTTTACTTACTTCTTTGGCATGTCTTCAGAATACAGTAATAGAAGTACATTATAGAAATATTGTAACCATTTTTGATAGTTACAAATAAAGAATTACATGTCAAATAAAATGCAAAATATCTATTTTACCAAAACGATTTTTCACTATAAATGTTAACCTTAAAGACGTAATCATAACATATTGGTAATTATCTCCAAAAGAATAAAATTTCGGGATTTACCAATTAAAAAGCGAAATAAAGCACAGGAAATGTCTTAAAGTTATAATATCTAAAACATTATGCCTTCAATTTCGATGAAACTTTGGTGGAACGTGAAGATTTATAATAGTCAAGTAAATGATGACATAATACACTTTTAGTTTGAGGGAGGGAAATTAAATTTTATTGCCTAAGTAAGTTGTTAGAGATCCACACAAAAATCTATCCTAATTACACCTGAACATGATTTTTGGTATTAACTATTTAGGTTGGAAAATTATGCCTTTTTTTAAAAAAAAATACTTCTCATAACAACTTTATACTTCTCATGACAAATGTCTCTAAAAAAATGAATGTTGACAGTTTCGAGGTTTTGTGAGTATCCAGTGAGTTGTACAACCTCAAACCCTTTTCTTACCTATTTATTGTTTCAACTTTTACTCTATTTTATATCCCAAAATTTTTTAAAACTATAATGTAAAACAAAAACCGTAGTCTATATCAAATTTTGACTTATTACAAGGCCTCAAACTGTTATAAATGAATTTTTAGGTTATGTTTCAAATATTTTAACTTTTAAAACAGTTGGTAATTTCTAATGGAATCTACTGTATTCCTAAAGTCTCATTAAAATCCAACAATAACAAATTTAGAATAGATATTTGTAAAATTTAATGTTATTTAACAACTCACTGGATAGACTAATCAACTTCAACTTGTTGTTAACTACATTTGTTCATAATTATAGAAAAAGAAATGTAAAACACAAATATAAAAGGGTACAAATTTCCTCCAACTTGAATTGTAATTACCAAAATACGGTCATCTCAAAATAGGGACAAATTATTTGTAAAATTTAAAATGTTTCAAAAAACTGATTTAACCAATAAAATTGTCCACCTCCCCTTCAGATGAAATTTGTTTTTATGTATTATTTTATTAAGAAAATCTACTCCATGTGTTTGTGTACGACGAGTGTTTTAGGAAGTTATAAACCCGAAAAGTTTATAAACAATTTGCTTTAAATAAAAATCGTCATCTTCAACCTCGTTGTACTAGCCTCCTTATAGTCCAGTAGTACATGAAGATGATTAAATCAATTTGTTTCAAATTTATTATTTGGGCTGGAGGATGGAAGGGGGATGAACTCAAATAATTTGGTTTGAGTAAATTTGTACAAACGTGATATTTCGAGGAGCAATTATATAAATTTATTTTTCCCAATGCTATAAATGTGAGTGATTATTTTTTCCCTATATTTTTTACACAAATTGTTCTTTCAAACACAAAATTATATATATATATATATATATATATATATATATATATATATATATATATATATATATAACATAACATAACATAATATATATGTATAATGTATTCATAACAAAATAAATCATAACACAAGACAGTAATGATACATTCTTTATCATGTTATATAGCATAATGTATATATAATCTAAAACATCTGTTTTATATAATATACTAACATGAAATTGTACGTAGATACATTTAGAATATATTAACTGTTTTTAAATTATTAAATATATTTAATAAATATTTGAAGAAATTTTCAGGCGATCGCACGGTCCTAGTACCGGCGAGTTTGATTTGATTCAATTAAAGATGTTTTGACAGTATACAGGATGTGCCAGTTTGCTATGTTTGCAATCTTTAACGTTAAATGGGGAACATGATGAACCTTTTTGTTAGAAATGAAATTACGGTAAAACAATTACGTCAAAGTTTAATTTTTATTTCAAAATGGCAGATTGAATTTTGTTTAATGGTAAATTATATTTTTGATGATTTTGATAGTTTAAAACAAAAATTTTAAGATAACATATTGTTGTAAATGAATCATTTGTAGATCGTTTGCGTGTGATTTTCTAAAAAAAAAATTATCTCTAGAACGGATTTCACTACTAGTACACATTTTGTGTACATAATGAAATAATATTAAATTTAAATTTAACTAACTAATTTTATTTAAAACCGTTTCAAAATAGCATTAATTTTTTTTCCCGAATAACTTGAAAATGTTTAACTTTAAAAAATGTATAAATTCAAGACATGAGATTTTAAAGAAAAACGGTGATTTTTTTATTATAGATTGCGGTATATGTGAAGTATCAATGTTGTTTGTACATAACTACGATAGCAGAGACAAAAAATATGATAGGAACATACAGATCGGCATAAGGAACTATAGTATACCGATATAGGACCCTATTAAAGATAAAAAATGAATTTAAAATGGTGGTCATTTATATCTCGTATGTTATAAATTACATCAGACTTTAATTTTACATGTAATGGTATTAACCTCACCTCTCTAGGATGACAAACAGCGCAGTTATTGTCGAAAATGTAATTTCAAAACATACCCTCCTGAAAAAATGGATAGAGTTACAGAAACAGTTTCATCAACACTATAAAGTATTTGTTTATTATTATTACAAATTTGTTCCGCCATTTTGAAATGATATAATTTATTTTAATTTTATTTCTAACAAAAACGTAAAGCTTCTTGTATCTTTAACGGTTGCAAATATAGTAATGGCGATGAACTTCAAAACACCCTGCTGTACGAAATATGTCCTATATTTTGGTTTATAATATGTTAATGACATTATACTGTTAAATTGTTAATGATTATTTGTTGTAATGTGTAAATAAGTGAAACCGTTGATAGTTATTTTGTATACAAAATTTGTTGTATTATTTCTACTATATTTATTACTTTAAACTTATAATTTTTTTTTCAAAGTCACTTTATTCTTTGTGTTGTAAGCAAAAAATACAGAGTCGCTGAAAAGAAAGTATCAGCCATCTTTCAAATTGATTAAGGTTAACTAAACAGGGTTTGTGGTATTCTTGTTCATAGAGAAAGGGTACTTGTATGAACCTACTTTTTATAATTTTGTACTTTACGTGGTGAAAGTCCTTACACGGGTTAAGTAAACAGTTTTAATGTTATACATAGTCGTGTGATAGATCATTTTAAAAGGATCTATGAGACAGAAAAATCACAAAATAAAATTTCTTTGAACCACCAACGTAATGGTAGTGGACTAAAATTGTAGCTTTGAACGATAGTATATAAATATAGCTTAAAACTAAATTGTATTTTCACACTTTTCTCTACGTCTTTTTTTTTGTCTCAAAGTCTTTTTAAATGATGTATAATATAATGATATGTACCATTTGAAATTGTTGACTTACTCTCTGACTTACCCATTTATTTTAAAAATTATAAAACGTGCTCTCGCAGAAACATCTCCTCACTACAAAAAGATGCCGTAAACCGTATTTAGTTATCCTAATTAATATCAAAGTTAAAGGGGGTGCAAGTTTCTTTTCAACCATCCTGTATTATTGTAATTGCAATAGAATCAAATTAAATTGTCCACCACCACGCCCCTATCTGCCCCCTCCAACCTCTTTTAATTAATATACTTTTAGGCATTGTTCTCGTTTTTTAGGAAATTATACTCAATATATATTTTTTCAAAAACTGGCATAAAAAACAAATTATTTGTAAAAAAAGTCACTTTATTGCCATTTTCAATGCTATTAATTTCACCATAGGTTTATCTCTAATTTAAAACATTTGCGTAAGAAGAGAAATAAGTGTTAAAACACTTACATTGACAATCGAAATACCATCGAATAGTATTCTTCCATTAAAATGTCAATTCGGTATTTGTCAGTAAAAGTGAGAATGGAGAATGACCCAAAACAAATATTTATATAGGGCCTAAACTTGCTATGCCTATTCCATAAACACGTTTTTCATCGTAACTCGAATTTGATTAAATTCGAACTTTTTTGAAGACTGTTGAGGTTTATTTTCTTTTTTGTTTGTTCCTCTTTTTTTGTTAATTATTCCTTAACAGTAAAATATGTTTTATTTGCGATTTTGCTCACGCGTTTTTCATTAACCTTCATATTTTACTAAAATTTTAATGAAATTGATTTCGGCATTTTTTGAGAGATTTTTGGAAATCAGTATTTTTGTTTTTAGCCCTTACAAGTTACATATGAGAAAAAAATTTAAAAAATACTTATAGTCGATTTTGGTAAAGCCTAATTGTATGTTTTATATATATAGTCCCTACATCAAAATATTTAGTTATCGAAAGAGTGGAAAAAACTTCATGACCAAATATGACTAAAAATACTAATTTGATCAAAACCTGCCCGTGTGTTTATGGCTGTAAAGGACTGGACATACGCAGACATCTATCAAAAAATCAGTGCACCCCAAAAACTAACATAATGTCCATACAAAACTCGACAAAATGTGCACACAATACTCGAAATATTTTTTTAATCCACCACGCTGTTGCTTTGATTATTTTGTTTTTCGACTTAATCTGACTAAAGCTGAATATAAATTTGAGTTTAAAATGAGCGTTAAGTTTTAAATAATTTTGTGCTGAGCTTTTAATTATTTATTTGTATTTACTGCTACTTCGCGTATAAATAAATAATGTCTTTATTATCGATAAATTAAATCCTCCACAACTATACACACGCGGACACTGAAATTAGAATTTGATCAAACTCTCTATGTACAACCGAAACAATTTCACTGCCCATACATACTTAATAATCCGGTCACCCTATTTTATCGATAGTTTATGGAAACACTGCTGCCAACAAAGTAGCTTTATCCTTCATATAACATTTAACCAGTGCTGGCAACATTCCAAACCACAAAGCATATGGTGACGAACTCTCGATAGAGATTTGGAGTTCAACCAAGGCAAGTTGACTAAAGTAAATATATTTTGCTTTTAGAAAAAAATTAAAAGATGGGGATAAATATATTAAATTTATTGAATATATTTCGATAGAATATTTCGAGCGGAAAGAAATTCATTGGGAGTGTTCATATGATTTAAAATAACTGTTTGAACCATACACTATGCCTTTGGGATGTCTGTCTAGTGTAATATAAATGTACTGTTTCAAAACAGCCGACTAAAAATATCTGGTAAATTTTTTTTCGTCGATGGATTAGGACCTCATTTTTTCAACCAGAAGAAAATTTTGTAACCAGTGAAAAAATCGATGTCAAATATTTGCCGGACGTATTTTTTATTTAAGTCTGTCTATTGTATGCGCAGTGTTTTTCTTGCAAAGCTAGTAACAGTTTTTATCTAATTTGATATGTGTGGTTTTGCGTTTTGCTTAGGGAATTTCTTTTCCATTTTAGAATAGTTTATTTTCGTTGATGTCTTGTTTTCTTTATAGAAATATTCGTTTTGAAATAAAAAAAAAAAACTGTGTATAAAATTATAGTAGGGCCTAGTCCGTCTTAGACTACACACAATAGATTTTTAAAATGGCCGAGTAGAAATATTCCCAAACAAGTTATTCTTAAATTACTTTCATCGATAATTTATTCAGACCTCATTATCAATAAAAATATATTTTCACCTTCTCACAAAAATATAGAGAATAGTTTGTTAACTGTATTTACCCCCTGATATGTTCCTTTTTATTACTAAACGAAATATGTTTTTTTGGAATTTGTTTTTGTATGTGCAGTATTTTACTGCCGAATTAGTGATTTTTGGAATTGATGTATCTCTGTTGTATAAGTAATGGTTTAGATACCGATTATGATTAAATTTGATCAGGCATATTTTTCCAATATGTGGGAAATTTTTCTTTATCGTAATAAAAAAAAAGTTTAAAATAAAGATCCTTAGCCTTCGAATAGTCTAATACCGCCAGGGTCAGAACATAAAAAAGTTGATAAAAGAGACCTGATAGGGATCTAACCCAATACTTCATAAAACAAAGTGTAGTTCCCTTGAGATTGCCAAGCCCAAACTCACCTGGGACTTTTAATAAGCGAAAGCCATTTTGGTGAAGTGTGAACATTTATAATTGAAACCAATAAAAATACTGAAATGAACCTTATCGCTGAAATTTGTACCAATTTTGAAAATGTAAGATGGATAAAGACATGTATTTAAATTTACTAAATATCCCATTTAAATTAAATAGTGAAAAATCGTAACCATTAATGGTTGAAGTCTATTTTAGTGATCTATATAAGAATGTATTAAAAGCTGATTTTTCTGATTAGCTGTTTTAAATTTATTCTTATTTGGAGGTTATATTTGCTCAAAATGAATGTGCAAATTATGCACGCATAATTTTGCTGCACTAACATAAATAAAGTGACTTGAAAAAAAAAATTAATAACTATTTTATTTTTTAAATTATTATTTTTCAGTCTTCAATTATAACACTGTAAAACATATGTTTTGAAAATGACTTTCAGGATTTGTGGCTTTTTTAAGATTGTGGTTTCATTTATTTACAGCTATGTTTATATACATGTTCTATAAGTATTGTGCAAAAAATTTTGGAAGTTATGATATCAAAGTAAATAAATAAAGTACCTAATATATACAAAAATGCTTCGTTTTTCAATGGTCTGGTATTTAATAACTTCAGAACGGATTTATATAGATCACAGCAAGATTTACATGATTATTGTGCAGTATACTTCAAATACTTTCACTTAACCGTTTCAAAATATCGTTCCAAATTGTTGATGTCAAATATGTTTAATACTGTTACAAAATAACAAGTTACAAAATATTTAACACTTTCGATGGTGATCAAGATATCTATTTTTAATTTATACAAAAATAACCGATATATCCGTAAAAAAACAATTCATCGCAATGTACTAGTACAAGAGCTTTCCCCAAGTACTCAAATAGTTAACTTATTATTTAAGTGCTTGGAAAAAAGAAAAGCTTTTGTGAGTTCTAATACATTACCAAGAATTAGTTTTGTAAACATATTTCGATTATTTTTCAACATACACTAAATATAACAGCATATTGTTCAGTATTTAACCGGCTGAATATTTTTTAATATAAACAGTTGTTGAGATAAGCGCTATTTTGAAACATTTAAGTAAAAAATTACTAGATTATACTGTATACTGTAAATTATTGTATAAGATTTGGTATCGATGTCTCAATATATTTTGAAGTTACATCTTTAGATAGACAGAAATCAAAGCATTTTTTACATGTTTATACGAGCTTCTTTCTTTATTTTGATATCCATAATCATTTATCAAAGTTTCATAATCTATTTTCTGCACACACACACACTATATATATGCCTATTGATTATTGTGTTTATTGTTAGTTTTATTGAGAAAGTGCCATTGGATTTTATCATATTATGATGTTGTTTTGTAAAACATTAAATCAACAGTTAACAATATAACATGCCATATGTTATTTAATAACTAAAATGTTGTCCATTATAAGTCAACTGCGCAAAATGAGTATTACTGATTAGACATTAAAGTTTCTTTTAACGCAATGTATTCTACTTGGAGGTAATGCAAATTGTGTCCATTATAAGTCAACTGCGCAAAATGAGTATTACTGATTAGACATTAAAGTTTCTTTTAACGCAATGTATTCTACTTGGAGGTAATGCAAATTGTGTCCATTATAAGTCAACTGCGCAAAATGAGTATTACTGATTAGACATTAAAGTTCCTTTTAACGCAATGTATTCGACTTGGAGGAAATGCAAATTTTGTCCATTATAAGTCAACTGCGCAAAATGAGTATTACTGATTAGACATTAAAGTTTCTTTTAACGCAATGTATTCTACTTGGAGGAAATGCAAATGTTGTCCATTATAAGGAATTTTATGCAAAATAAAAATGTATGAAGACTTAAAATTATAGTGCTGTTTTTTAGTCAGACGCAGATAAAAAATCAGTATAAAAGTTATTATAAAATTTAAAATATTTTTTTTTAAATTTAAATTTTTAATCAAATCGTGGCGTCATTCCAAAAATTACTGTTGGAATTAAATTGTTCTTTTATTTCCGTTTACAATTGAAACACCCGATTGAACAGATTTCAAGTTTATACAAAGAAAGTATAATATTATTATTTAATGGTTTAATGTTGAATATTTCTTTGCGTTTTTGTCTTCGTAACTGGTCTGACGATGACGGTTTTCTGTCGAAACCGGTAATCCAAAGTGGATTTCCCTAGGATTGTTGTGATGAAAACAAGCTAGTTAACATACATTTTATTCACTTAATATATTTTATTTATGTCGTTAGAGCTTATATTTCCGCAAATTTTGATCAAAACCGTTTGAGACGATTTAAAATTGTTATTATGGTAGTATCCCGGTAAAGGTTTTACTTGGTTTAGCGTTACTCTAAGTGAGGTTGAGTTTTCTAAATACATTAAAAAAATTATTATTACTTTCAACCACCTAGAAACTTCTCAAGTCAGTATTCCATCTAGAAAGCTCATTTTAACAACAGTTGAAATATTTGTATTGTAAATTATTTTATCAAAGACGGTGTACAACCTATTATTCAAATCAAATTTTATTTGTAAAATTAGAATTAATTTATCCTCGTATATAAAACTACATCTGCTCCAGATCTATAAAGTAGCTATAATGCCATCACTCATGTATTTAAAAAATAATAGTTGGCACTTGTAATTGTGTAAACAATTACTTTACATTTATAGTCATATCCTCCACATTATTCATAAACACAAGTTGGATTTTAATTAAGAATTGGCTTTTATAAAGAAGGGAAATTCTCAAAGGGCTTAACTAGTTTTGTGTCGAATGAGGGCAGTAGTTCTTCTATTGTGCAATATTGAGTTTTATAATTAAAACGGGTCGAGTGATATTATTTAATGAACTTAATTTACAGCGTGGGTGAGGTGGCACTATTGGTTTTAGAATTACAACATTTGTCAATGTGTTCTAGACAGCCGTGTCTTTCAGGGTGATTGATGTTGTGAATTTATTGTTTTTATTTTATTTTTTTTACGTTCTTGTATATTCAAAGTAAAAAGGTTTTTGGTAGAAGAAATGCATATTGATTTATTCTTGGAAATATCTGTGAAGCCAAATTAATTGTAGAATATTCATTGATTTTAAAGGTAGAACTAGTAGTTCTATTTAGAGTAGACTTCGCTCCTTACATGTTTTAATGTATTAAATAAACTCTCTTGTATACTCAATACGGCTCGTCTACTGTATAACTTGACACAGCAATATTCATAGACCAATAAGTGACAGTAAATGATATCAGCGACTGTGGATTTGAAAAAAACCACCATTACGTCAACTTCACCTTGAAAAATTTGGTGTCAGCGATTGCTTTATTGGTAATTCTACAGGATCTGTACCATTTCTGATAACTATGCATCTATAATATTGTTATCAGTGGATATATTTACCATAGACCATGTCCCTTGGTTTTAATATAATAAATAAACTCTGTTCCAAACCCAAAGTGGCTAATATCTGGTGTCACGTGACACAACAATATTCATAGACCTAGAAGTAACAGTAAATAATACAACATCTACTGTACATTTCAACAAAACACTTGTCAATTTCGTCGTGTAAGAATTTGATGACAACAATTGCTTCATTGATGAAACTTCTAGATATCTATTATATCTTTATATCTGATAACTGATTTATCTGTCTACCTGATAACTCTACATTCATACAATATCATTGGTTGTTCTGGGTGTTAAACTTCTTTCTTTGAACGTTTTAATAGTTAAAAAAATCTTTATACTAAACTCAATGTGTGTTCTAAACAGCCACAGTATGTATGTACGGTACACTTGAATAAAATACTCAAACGTTTCGAAATTAAACAAATGTTTTTATAACTAAGCACAATTTATCAGTTTTTATGAAATTCTATACATATTTAGCACAAATTGTTTTCAATCGTTTACTTGGATTGTAAATTATTAAGAAACCACTTAAGTGAATTAAATAATTTTGACCGTTATTTTGTAATATTATGCTAATCAATAATTTCCTCTCCAGTGTGTGTGAGCGTGTGTGTCTGTGTGTGCGCGCGCGCGCGCGCGTGTTTGTGTGTAGGTTGGAATTTTATGAAAGTTGATAATGTCAACTGTCTTAAGGTTTGTGAGATCAATTTAAGATACTTTGTTTAAAATAAATGTTTTCGGTTGTTTCTTTTTATTAGAAGTTAAAATTTTTAAAAGCTATTTCAGTTAAATTTCTACAATGGATTTATTTGCTTTAACGTAGTTATAGTGCATTCAGGTCAGCAGTAGCCTTCTTCTTACTTTAAGGTTTTCAAATTGTTAATATATTTGTTTATTTATTTAAAATAAGATCAGTATTAATTTTTTTCGATTAACTTTCTTTTTAAATGTACCCGTAATTTATATGAAATCTGGAATACACCCTGTCTCATTAAAAATAGGGTCTATGCCCTAAACTGACGGAGCTCTGTGGTATGTGTTGCAATTCGTAAATGATTAACTACTCTTTATATTTTACACTTATTCATTAATTCAAATATGCAAGTAATTTGTCTTACCGTGACCATTGAAATGAAGAATAAAATGACCATACATCCTAATTGATAAAAGATCGGGCTTTTCAATGAAGATCCCATATGCCGGTTATATAGCAAGTCATAAGAGAGTGTTGATCACAGTCTACCGGAGTGCGAGACTCTGGTACGACAGACCTGTGCCCATGGAGGTGATAGTTGAAGCCTAGCGGTGGGAAGTCTCCCGTTGACTAGAAATGTACAACTGGACCTACTAGGTAAATAGCCTTTTATGGAGTACACAAAAAACCACGAATTGCTCAAGTGCTTGAGACCATACCCCGCTCCCAAATGAGGGGAATAATACCGTACTTAAAAATGTTGAGTCACCCCATCCGTTTAAGGGTCAAAAACCTAAAGTAATTATTGAGTTACCTATGAAGATTCTAAAATTAAAATCAAGTTAAATTAGACGGATATAATTTCCTTCTTTAGCAATATATCTAACAATTACATTAAATTTTGATCACTTCAGTTTTGGTGATCCAAACTACTTTAATTTTTCTTGTCTCATCAAGCCATTTAAAGTGACGTATCACATGGCCGTACATCTCATTTAAAATTGTTGACTTACTCTCAGTTCTGTCGTCTCTTAAGTATAACATTTAAAGAAGTAAACTCTAGAAACTACAAAAGATATTGCCGCGAACCGTGTTAGCTATCTCAATTAATAACATAGTTAAAGGAGTGTAATTTTCAGTCACCCTCTATATTGCATTACATACCAACCGATAAGATAACATCGACTGTAACAGGCTTCCCATTACAATACAGAGGCAGTCTTTATACTGTTAAGAGTTATAAACTGAAATAAAAATGTTAAATGTAACATTACACCAAATATTATGGGTTTTGTTTAGAAAGCGAAGTCTGCAAACTTTGGGTTTTGCACGTAACTCTAATAATTTATTTATAAGAAATTTTCTGCAAAGAACGATGTTTGGAACCCGCAGAAGAATTGTTTTCAACTTTTCAAGAAATATATTCCGTTTAACCGACTAGAGAGGGAGGATTTTTGTTATTATACTCTAGTGGTTTTTCCAAGTAAATATTTTTGTATTTTCTCAGAATTACGTCAGACTTTTCGTGTAGCCTATAGTCTTAAATTACTCTGTTGTGTAGTACACGATTTGCGTTATTATTTTTTCACCTCAAGAGTTAACCGGTTTAGATAGACTGATGTTGATGTAACTTTTATCTATGTATATAACTGGTTTTCCTACAAGACGTCTGAATTTTCAATACTAACCACTTGTATATTATAAATTCATATTTTTTTCACGGAAATTATAATTTCGTTTAAATTTTCCTTGAACCACAGGTAATTCCATGAAGTTTATATTATACTTCTGCTCAGATGACTAGAGCTAACTCTAGCTGTTACCACCAATGAAATGCAAGCCAGGATCCTCAACAGAAACCAATAGCTGAATTTTCTTCATCGTTTGGAAAACTGATGAAGTTAAGAGCATTAAACTGAATATTGAAATTAACATAAAGTTATGCAAGGCCCATTTCGACAAACGAAGTATCAACGCTAACAAAACGAGATGAGCAGAATTTTTCTTAAGATTTTCATAATAAAGCATAAGACTAGGATCGTTGGGATAAATTGTGAGAAGAAATGAAATGAAAACACCTAAAAAGATGTAGGTTAGAAACCATTAGGTTGGAGAATTAGGGGTGAGATCAGATTTAGTGGATGTGAGGTAAGGGAAAATGGAGCAGAATTGTATTATTATATGGAGCCAGCTTAATAATAATAATAATAATAATAATAACTAAATACACTCTTAGGACAAATTTATCGCTCAGGCAAAGTACGTCTAGATTCTACATAAATACGGCGTATTTATCTTTCCAACCACTCGTATGATCTTGGTAAAATCAAAACAAACTGCCTTAACCAATGAGATCAACGCACATTTCATACCTACGAGGGTATGTATTTTATACAAACAAAATATTTTATTTTAAAGACAGAAATGTTACTTTCTACACATTTTCTAAAAAAATCTATAGCTGAACACCAAACTCTTCATTCAAATCTAATAACAAATGGGGTAATAAACTTTGTATCAACTTTGTGTATTTAGAGTAAGTGTAGTTTTATCACCCGAGTATAAGCGGTGAGAAGGAAGTAGGCTACTGTGCTGCAGTAATAGAAAATTGCTGCTAATGGAGAGATGGTTTTCCTTTATACGCGTGTTTGCTGATTGAATTAATTATGTAAAATCAACTTTTATTATTCTGAGAAGAAACCGTAATGTATTCTAACTGAAGCTGTTGAAGTTTTTAACTATAAACAACTTTAAACTTTCTTACGAAACCGAATATTAACAAAATAAACGAAGCCCCAACATTGTATAAAGTTTCTCACTCACACATACCTCAAATGATTGTTACCGAAAATGTCAGTTGTTATTTTTGATTAAAATCGATCGTTTATTTCAAGGTTTTTTTAAGTTTAATACTTATTCCTTAATTGTAATATTTTTTCACTTTCTATTTGAAACACAGCTTTGAGTTATTAATCTTTATATTACCTTACAATTTGAACGAAATCAGTATAGCCGATTTTGAAAAATTGCGTATTTTATTACAGCCTCATAATAAATTTGTTTAGTCTACAAATGTGTTAAAAGTATATAAAAATAAAGTGAATTTATTGGAGAAAACAAATACGCGGATAAAGACACATGTCTGAGTAAAGGGTGGATAAAACTGTATACTGGGTTTGACGTCACACTTCTCTTTAAAAATAATTGTGCTTTCTTCGTAACATTCTCTATATTTTTATAGATTATTTCTACCCAATAACAATTTGCTGAATATGATATCACTGTATCCTTCTTGGAAAGGAAAGAAGTTAAGAAAGTGTAGTATCCATTACAAAAAAGATACACCCGATAGGGTGGGGGGAAGTGCGCCAGAGACTCGGTTACAAATTTGTTTATTTAAATTCCTTTCCAAAATGAAATTCTGAAACAAAACCCTCGAGGAGATACAATGTAGTGTGGCTTTTCTCAAAGACAGTTAAAAATGTTTAATTTTAATTTTTGGTGAAACTCCAGAAAATGTTTCTTTTCTTTTAAATATCTTTTCTGGAGAAGATCTAATCTTGACTCGGAGCTACATATTGCTATTGTAAGTTCTCATTTCACGAAAATACAGAAAAATGTGATAGTAGTAAAAAATGTACAAACTTAAAAAAAAAAAAAAAAAAACATTTAGCAGCGATTTATTTATAGTTGCTATTATATGTAGAGAGTGGCCGAAAAGAAACTCGCACCTCTTCCCCTTAACTTTGATATTAATTAAGATTGTTAAACAGAGTTTGGGAGGTCACTCTTCTTTGTAGTGAGGAGCTGCTTTTATGAGCCTCCATCCTTATATAAATGAAACGTATACACAAATGCTTAGAATAATATTAAAATAAAGTAAAACTTAAAACAAATAAAACACACTATTTCTTTTGTAAAATTCTATAATTTATTTGGTCTAGCCGACCATGGTTTCGCCAGTTACGGCATTGACGAGGCTCTTACAAGACAGTCTTGTAAGAGCCTCGTCAATGCCGTAACTGGCGAAACCATGGTCGGCTAGACCAAATAAATTATAGAATTTTACAAAAGAAATAGTGTGTTTTATTTGTTAAAATGGAATTCTATCAAGTACCGTCGGTCACCAGTGTAAACAATATAAAACTTAAAAGGGCAAGAAAAGAAATTTTATTTTTCAACTACAACACGCTTATACAACTTGTATTTTCTACGATTCACAGAATAAGTTAAAAGAGTACATTTCATTCATTTTAATTTCTGGTAATATTACTTGAATATGAGTCTCTTTACCCAAATACCCTGTACTCCTCTCCTCCTCCTTAAACCCAGCGCTGCACCTCCGCCTGCCTTGTCTCCAATAAAATATCCTTTGCTTTATTTGCTGTACTTCAACCGATTGAAATCATTTTAATGTAGTCGTGGAATCGAAATGTAAACTGTGTATAAAAGAATATAAATTTTGAGATGTACGTATCTCTTTAAATCGAAAGAGAATATAAACGTAAGATAAGGCTCGGAAGTCTATCATAAACAAATTCAACAGAAGTCCTACCAGGTATTGTGTAAGATGTTACGTTAGGTTAGATAAGTTTATTTAAGGTTAGGTTAGGTTAGGTAGGAGAGAACCCATCCCTTCTGACGTTCACAGACGTTGTGAAAATATCAGTGTCAACGACCCTGGATCCTACCATTGAGAAGTAAGTTGTAAACTAAATTAATGTAACTACAGTAGGATGGATTTGCGACAAGTTGGCGCAATACCAATAGACTAGAAAATGTCAGAATCAGGTCATCCAACTTGTTACATGTTATAATGAAACTGAAATAACACCTTATCTGTACTAGTTCAAGTGTAGTACAAATACGATATTCTCAGCTTTATACCATCTCCGTCTTTCTCTAGCTATGTAAACAATTCTCTCTCTCTCTCTCTCTCTCTCTCTCTCTCTCTCTCTCTCTCTCTCTCTCTCTCTCTCTCTCTCTCTCTCTCTCTCTCTCTCTCTCTCTCTCTCTCTCTCTCTCTCTCTCTCTCTCTCTCTCTCTCTCTCTCTCTCTCTCTCTCTCTCTCTCTCTCTCTCAAAATCATTTTAAAGCGAGATCTTCTGTTTTAACGCTACCTTCTGTTTCTTTGTTTGTTATGAAGCTCCAGCCATACGTTTGTACTTATGAGATTCTTTGCAACTAGGCTAAACTTTTATTAGGTTCTTAATTCTTGACATATGAGTAACATAAGTCATGCGTTGGGTCAAACAATCTGCCGTCGAGCTTTTCACTTAAATATCCGTTTTGAGGACCACTGAGCCCCAAAATGTGTTTTTGAGTATGATGTCTGTCTGTCGTCTGTAGAGTGCTCTTCTGACCAAACGAGTGGACCGATTCTATATTTTGAGCATATTTCAGGACTTTTTTTTTCCTATTTGGGGGATCAGTCAAGAGACTAAAAAATAAAAATTCAAATTTTCCCCAAAATCAATTTTAATCAAATTTTAATAAAATGTACCCCTTAATTATCCAAACAAAACGTAAGCCTGTTGGGTGTCATCTCTTAAAAAATGTTTTTGAGTTATCGCTAAAAACAAAACAAAATCAGGCATGGTGCTGTAACAGATTTAATTTTCCAAAATCGACCTTTTTTTTGTAAAATATGAAGATCAATGAAACAAAAGACTGTGAAAAATCTCAAGTAAAATAAATTTATCTGAAATAATTGGAATAAAACAAACTTTTTCTTTTTCTTGATAATTTTTTTATATTATTTATGTGTAAGAAGAGCTTATGACAAGGAATATAAGCTTACAATTTATATCTATAAAATACAAAACGACCTTCGTAATTGGTTTTCATTTTTTTACACAGGAATACATAACATTTTTGGTATAAGCGGGTGTGTGAGAAAGTTTGTGCAGTGTTTTTGCACCATTTATTTTGATAGTGTTGCACTCGTGATAAATGGGTTCTGTAAATTAATGAACACATCAATCTGATTTTCTTTTGAAGAAAAAGCTTATATTTACAACGGTTACGTGTGTGATGGAAAATGTGTACTTGCAAATTTTGGCACAAAGATACTAATCTCATACTTGAGGAACTAAGTAAAAACTTGATCAACAAATTCATCAAGAACATTTTAAGTGAAATTTATATAACAACTATTTTTGAATTTGGTCAAACAAAATAAACACTGATTAAATTATTTTATTAATTTTTTTTTGTTAAGGTACCATTTTTAAAATAAAAGGAAAAGTTTTATTTTGGAAATTAAAAAATAAATGAATTCGATTTTGTTTTCCAATGAGAGAAGAAAAAAGTTATTGTGTCGTCCAAAAAATTTTGTTTTTACTATTTTTATTTAAAATTCTTATGGACTAAGAGCCGAAAATTAACTAGCTGCATCGCCCTTTAAAATTAAAAAAAATCATATGATTAACAATAATTAATTAACATAATTTAAATTAATAATATATTTAAATAATGATTGATATCATCAAAATTTGTATTGTTATAAAAATGTTCTTTTCCAATGTTCAATATCCCAAAAGCAGGTGATCCTAAGGTAGATTGTTGTTTTACATTTAAAAAATGTTATTCATATTCCTTTTTCTTGGACCAGTAAAAACTATGAAAATTAAAAAAACGGAACCAAATACTCAAATACATGATTCTCAAAATTAGTATTTACATTCAAAGTCAATTACTCTTTTCCATTTTATTACAAATCTCGAATAATTTGTAAACCTTTAATGAACTTTAATGTTAAGACATTAGTATTTAATAATTTTTAGAAAAGATTTTTTTCTTTTTTAAAGACTTCAAAAAAGAAAAATTATTAAAAAAAAATAACTTCTTTTATATCAGACATGCTTTGGTAATGCAAGTTGAAAGATATTCACACAGAGTTATACTAAACTTTCACGAACACGTGATTTAGTTGACAATTATTTCACAAGATGAATTATAAAAATGAATTTTAATAATGCCTTAAAAACCAATACTAAGGTTTTGAATTGATAACCTCAATTCTTAATATGTTTAGTACAAAATTAATGGTCCATTACCTGGTTTTAGAAAATTAACTGTTTGGCCTAACGAGCCATTGTAACAAAGATTGCAAAAGTTATTTTAAACACTATTTTCATTTAAGCGTAATTGATGCTTCCGCGAATAATTTAACATCTTAGCAAATTATAAACAAATTTGTTCTATATAGTTTATTTTACTTTACGTGTACTTTTAACCTTTGTTCAATACATTGTGTATTAATAGCTTACTTGTTTCTCTCTCCCGGAACAAAATTAAGGCAGGACTTTACTGAATGAAGCTAATTAAAGAACGTTGGCCTTGGACACTATTGCGATAACACCGTCGTTTAGAACACATTACAATATATCTTAGAAAACTGCTTTCACCAAGTTTTTTATTTTATTATGAATTTCTTTTTAAAGTGAACGTAACAATAGGAACGTAATATTGTGTAATAATGATAAACTTTACTGCTAATTTTAACGTAAAAAAAATATATAATACATAACTTATTTTAGTATCAGTCTCAAGACGTCGAGATTAAGTCGGCATTAAAGTCACTGAAGCGAAAATATTTCATCAGATCAGCTTCCGGCGAATGCATTATAATAGAAATGAAGTGGAAAACAATAACGCTGCTTTATGGAAATTTAAATCAAAACTTTAACTTCAAAAGAAGTGTAATTAGGAAGTTTATAGTTATCCCTACTAATAAAGTTTTAAAGTTTGTACTTGAAAAGAGAAAATTGTTTTCAGTCTTGTTATATCAATTAGGTAAACGACTTATTAACTTTGCTTCTCTTTATCTATTTGTGATTGTTGGTATAATACAAAGAACAGAGAGGGAGGGAAAGAGAGATAGAGAGAGGGAGGGAGAGAGAGTTTAAATTGAAAAAATTCTACTTCCGAATTAAAAAACAAGAAATGAACAATCAATCCTATTATAACATTTTTTGTACCATTTTATATTAGCATACCAATTGTAATCTGCTTTTACAAAATTTCACTTGAATTCCAGTATATAATCTAACATTTGTACATAGATTTCGATATTAAATACTGAGATAAATAAATAAAACTCCGAAGAAGCTATCAAAGAGGATTTAAAAAAAATTAAAGTAAAATAAGTCAGAAACCGTAAATTTTACGAAAATTTTATAAGACAAAATATTTATATTTTTTAAATTAAAAACAAAAATTTTCCGTAACTTTAAAAGTAATTAGTGTCAAAAAACCAAAAACAAGAAAACTTGGTATTTGCCAAGAACAAAAAACATGAGTACTAGTTATTTCATACTATACACTATGAATAACTCGTGCTAAAAACCAATATTTTGTACATAGTAAAAAAGTAAAGCTTTAACTTGTTTAAAACTTTAAAATTTCAATTATAGTGTATTTCAAAATAATTTATCAAACAGAACTTTTGTCTCGGTTAAAATTTTTAAGCCCTCCTTCGTCACGACCCTATATTGCAGCGTTCTAATTATGTAGAAACGTTTTAAAATCCTTCATGTTCACCCATCTCCAAATCAAAATAAACTAACCAAAACTAATATTATTCATATGGTTTAAGCTGACATTTGCCGTCAGTTAAATATATACACGGCCTACTAACCTGACCGTGTTGGAAACTAAAACTTAATCTATACGGTAACCTAAGAAATGAACTCGGGCCTGAACAGTCAAAGCAAGACTACATATAAAAGTTATCAGATAAAACCATAAGACACTGCACAAAAGACAGCAAACAACGGATTGTTAAAGGGATTGAGTCAAGGGAAAGTTGACCTAATTGTTTATCGGAGTAAACAAAACTATTAGTCATAAAAATGTCAGTTCGATAGTCACCTTGCGACGATCTTCTTTGCCCTACGTTGGGCGCCACTTGCGACGATCTGCTTTGCCTCGGGGGACGATCTGCTTTGACGATATTTACCCGCACGCGAATCCTAGCTCTAATACCCAGCCCTTTGATACAGGAAACAGAAGATCGAACGCAAGAAATTGCCGTAATACACCTCTTGACCTGTGAAGTATACAACAAAATCTTATAAGTAAGGTTTTTAATGAATTTTTTATGATTTGAATTTTTCTTACGCAGAGTGAGCCGATTTATGACTATTATTGTCATTTGGAGAACTATGATCCCTGAATTTAGTTTAGGTTTTGATAGACCAGGAAAGTATGCAAAATAACGTAATCAATGGCTTTAGGATTAATTTGTCAAAATTTATCTTCTCAATTCTATATTATAACATTTACAGACAAATAATTAATTGAATATTGATTTATGTACACAATATATCAACTTGACATGACATTTGATTATTCTATGGATTTATATATATATGGGAATTACATTTATCTTTAACAATAATAATGATTCTAAATAACCCAATGAGAAATAAGTATTTTTTAAGTTGATGATTTATGTTTCTGACAAATGAGAATTTTTGAATTTAAAATTGTCATTGATTCTATATTGTTTAATTTCGTTATTTCGGTACCTTATAAAAGCGATGATCGAATTCTCGTTCTTTCAGTCTGGATTCCTCCAATTTGCTAGGTCCACGGCTTCTTAGGAGGCTTAGGTCCGTTCTCCTGTTGGCTTGAAATCCAGAGAGCGGCTGATGAATGTTTATAGTTGATCCTATCTTCAAGAGCTCAGTTGCTGAAGTTCGAGTGTTCTTTCTTGTTTTGATGATTAATTAAAGTTGTTCGTTGTGTCTACTAATATTCCCAAATTATGCCATTTCTAGAGTTTGCTGAATTTACATTTATTAGGCTTTTAGTTTTTTATTTATTTCGTAGAAAATTTTACACTGTTCACATCTAAGAATTTTAAGACTAATGTGAACAAAATGTTAGAATGATTTTAAAACTAATACTTTTACGTAATTAGAGTGATGCTGTTGGTAATAACAGGATAGGCCTAATCAGAATGAACCTCTAAGCTCTGGGAAATTTATTTTATAGTCTCATTATCCTCACTTTCCAACCAAACATTATGACCAAATATCGACTTTTTTTGAGTTTGGTAATTTGCTTATATCTCCTGTAGCTTTTAAGATAGAATTTGTCTTATGATCTCCTATGGACTCTATGTCGAATTTATCTTAACTTTTTTAATTACCTGACTATTGTTTTTTCTCAATATCAGTGTGTTTTCGTCGAAATCATCATGATAATTTTTGATTTATTTATGTGGGAATTGTACATACTTCTCGTGGGCATTGGTTACTAACGTGTATTTAAACAATTATAATCACTACTTAATTGTCAAAAACATTATATTTTGGTTATATGAAAAGATTGTGGTTTTCCTTCCGTATAACCAACATATCTCACAAGTCCTATGCCCTATGTTGTTCAAACTTTTCTATATTATCGAGCTTGAAGAGCCCCATAATAATCATGTAAAATATTTACAATCTTGAATCTAATTTATTAACTTTAATAAATGATATAAAATTTAAATTTTGGATATGACCTTCTTGGGTCTATAACTTATTATTATTGATTTTAAGGAATAATTTATTTTACATGATTGTTGCATCGTAAGAACGGGACATAGGTTTATAAAAAATATAAAAGAAAAACACACATTTTTTAAGAAAGTGAGTTTTCATTGTCTTAGAACACAAGTAAATATTTCAATATTATAAGAGTGTGCCTTTTTAAATTGTAACGGTTTTGGGGTGAACTAACTTCACTGCTTTGTTTCTGCTAAGTAACCTTTTCTATTTTGGTACTTGTAACCTTGGCATTCCTTACAAGTCACCTTGATACGGGCCTAGCCTTTCTGGTCCGTCTCACATTTACAAAAAATATTTATATACTTTAATTCTGGGCGAAATTCGTTTCGCTTCTGCCATAAACACACCGTCAGCATATTTATATTCAAATTGAACTTTTAATGGCGGTTAAGAGTCAATTTTGTTTTCATTCAATTATTCCTGAACCATAATATTACATTACATGGGATTTTGCATAATAGTTTGGATCTTCACATTTCACTAAAATTTGAACGAAATCAGAAGAGACGATTTTGAGAAATTACGTATTTCAACAACCTCATGGAAGATGTTTAATTTTGTACCGGTAACTCGAGAACCTTCGTTTTTGAAACGATGCTAACCAATACATTTTGTTTAGGCCCTTAAGGACTACACTTGAACAAAATTTCACCAAATCGTTCGAGAGTCCGTTTGGAGAAATTCGTAATTTTGTGATTTTCATCCTTATGTCCAAATTATAATTTTTCAAAAATATGAAAAATCTCTCTAGATATTGCCAAAATATTCCAATATAACTCCTAATAGCGACAAACTCTGTACACATATTCGAAAAACCAATCAATTTTTGGACCCATCACAACTACATGCATATGAGAAAGTAAAAATGTAGATAAAATACGTTTATCAATAAATGATGATTTGTCAATATCCTGTATTTAAACCATTGTAATGCACCAAAGAGTTTAAAAGTGTTTTTTAAATATATTTTTATCATCACTTTAAATTATAGCAATTTGTTTAAATGATAAATGACATCCTTTTAAGCCTATACAAAATATGTCACACAGTTCATGTATGGATAGCACTAGAAAGTTTTATTTTTGGTATGAAAGCGTTCAATTGATTACAGTAAATTAACCAATGTCGACATCCTAGGTGATCAAATATATGGAAAAATCAAAACATCCATGTTTTGTATCGACTCCATTTTGAAACTTGTTAATGATCTCCTTAGGCCATCTCGGATTCAATAAGCATAACGAATGTTATTATAAATTACTTAGATTAAAACTAAAAAATATGAACATTTTAAAAATCACAGAATACAAAAGTGTATCTTTTTATTGACCCCAGTAATAAGAAATATAGGGTAAGTTTGGTTACAAATATTAAGATAGGAAAACGAAATTTACTTAGTTACAAAGTCCGATAAATATGTCGAAAACATTCCCTCCATGGTGAAAATAAGTTTTCCCCGAATATGTACATAGTTAGAAGGAGAATACATCAAAGAGGGTTAATGCTAGTAGACTACTATAAAATTCCTGTTCAACCGTGATCTTTACGAGATAGTAAAAAAAATCACTACAGCAATAATTATGATTCCGATTGGATCCGCCAGATTGCCTTTTACATTTCTTCAATATTTACTTCCTTTTTAAAACCCCAATATTGACGTTTTAAACATCCGGTATGATTAAATTTTTTTACTTTTCCGGTTTATTGCTTGGAAGCGATGGTTTTGCCATAAAATGTCACGTCGAAAGAAGTCATAAACAACACCTCTTGGGTAACAATTCATCCTTTGAAATTATAAATAGAACATCTTCAGTACAGTTGTTTTAGATAATTTATTCATTAATGCTCCTTTATTGAAGGATTTAAAGAGGATTTCAAGGATTATATATACAGTTTTAGAGGTCATGATAAAGGGTGCAGTAAGTGGGTGCAGTATTTAACTTTTTCATGAAATATTGGTACACAATATAATACATTGCAAAAATGTTCGTACACACAGAACCAAATACTAGCTCAAAGTTTAAGGGATAAAACTGACATAAGGGAGGGGGTGCCAATGTCGTTTGTAGCTATTGAAAACATTTACAGCCACGTGTTAGTACTAATGTACTAAACCTTACCAAGTTCTGCTTCCAAGCACGTGCACAATGAGTCACCATTCCACTTAACACAAATTTGTAACAGGAAAACTGGAATAATTGTCTGAGCAAAAGCTAAGACTATCAATTAAAAAACTTCACTTCCTACAAGCATAACTAACGAACGGCTGTTAACATCTAATGTGAACCAGCTAGTACGAATTTTTAAGGAATGACTCCATGAGATATTGAGAAAAATCATTGTCTAAGGAAGTTAGTCAATATTTTATACTTTAGTTTTTATTGTATTTATTATATTCTTATATTAATATTGTAATAATTACAGAGAAAAAGTAAATAAGTATTTGAACCATTTACAAAATATGGGTTAGGCAACCTATTATACTCAGTAGTTGAAATTGCGTTTCTATAAATTACAGGCGCACAAATAAACTTTCAAGAAATATCATAAAAACTAATTGACTACTGTCACACGTGGGTGTACAGCCTCGAGAAGGAAGTTTATGAAAAAACCCTTCATTTATCGTCTGCCGATCTCTTTGTATTTTCCATTTTTTTTAATGTAGATGAAAATAGATATCAAGTATATATTTAGTTTATGCATTTTTGTTTACGTCGAAAAGTTTACATTTAACAGTTTATTTGTTAAGAGATTAATAAAACATGACTACAACACCCTCACTTTCATAATTACTAATTATTCCTGCGATTTTTAACGCTGATTTTAATAATTAATCCTCTGTAAACATTTTGATCATTAGAGATCAAATTTTTGTCAAAAATAATCTTAAATTTAGACATTTATTCTGACGATGAAAGATATTAAACGTAGAAAGCTCGGTAAAAGTATAGAATAGTGATAAGTAATAAAGTCATCAAGTAGTAAATTATGATCGCCTACAATAATACACAGGGTAACATGTAATTACTGTACCACTTCCTCCCATAGACTGTTTCAAAAGTTACGTTTCGTAGATATAAGTTTATATTATATTTAAACTTATATCTTATATATTTATATATGGGATATAAGTTTATATTTATACTTTTCATCATAAGACAAAGTAATAATAATAATAATAATTATTATTATTATTAATGTAATTATTACAATAATCAAAGTAAAGACCTAGCTTGAGAAATAATCAACTTGTTCCAATAATCCAATTTAAAATAGTAGCCGTTTACAAATTTTTAATAAAAATAACTCGTAAACAGTACATTTGTATAAGAAATGTTAAGTGTAAATTTTTGTACCCTGTTTAATTTCCTATCAAGTAGTATAACTGCAAAACTATTAAACAAAGGGTAACAGTAAAATATCGTCCACTATTGTACTTTACTGAGAATGGTAAGCTATATCATATGAGCATAATAAATACTATATTTAAATTTAAGAAGAATTAACTGATTGTTATGCATTGTTATGAATTTAACATTAACAAACATATTGTTTAAAAAAAAACATTTGATGTGTGAGAGAGTTTAGTTTAACTAGTCCGTTTTTCGATTTCCAGACCGTCAACAGCCTGCAGACATTTAGCCAAATTTCAGCTAAAAACTTCCACTTAGAAGTTTTACTGATTTTAATGTATAAAATCATCAAAATACGCTCTACCACATTTAGTGGAGATTTCATTATATCGTCACCCGAGACTAACGCCAATTGTTTCAGCATCAATTATAATTTATTCAAAAATATTACAGTGTCTGTTCATGACTGATAACTGAATCAAGAGGATAGTTGGATTAATACTACCAACTCATCCTTGAAATACATGATATCTGTTGGATTGAACAACCCCAGTGGGAGTGTACAATTAATCATCGGCGTAAAACAGGAATATGTGTTCAACGAATTGTCAATTTTTAATGTGTGACGAGAGAACTTCACTAACACAATATGTGTCTTTTAATACATATTATTATGTTTATGTGCGATTTGATAACAGAACTGCATTCCAATATACGGTGTGTCCATAAGCTCGTGGTAGATTTTCATATTATTTGCAGCTCACTTAGAAAATATTTTCGCTAAATGAAGTAGTTGTTAATGACACTATATTCGTATTTGGAAAAAATGAAATCCGAATGCCTTTATTGAACAGGAGGGTGATAGCCAAAAAATCAATGTTTGGCCTAATTTTCTTCGCTGAAAATGGAATCGTGTACTTTGACGTGTTATGCTCTTCTTCAAATCAAGGTTGTTAACTTGATATTTTAGTAAGACGGGGTCACCGCCTCACTATGCCAATATTATTTGTGATTTTTTGTTGAGAAATTGTGTTGGATTAGAGGAGGTGGGATGGAATGCTTCATCGACTTTAAACCCATGGACTTTTATGTATGGGGTGGGTTAAATAAGTGTTTACACTGAAAAGATTCGGGACAACGAACATTTGAGACAACGAATCCAAGAAAAAGTGGCATCAATAACTCCAGATAACCTAGGTCGAGTGTGGGAAGGGTGGAACACCGCTTGGACATTTTTAGTGCAACCCACGGGGCACCACGTAGAACTCAAATAAACAAACAACAATTTATTATCCTGTTCTTTCATTTTATTCGTGTTTTGTGTTTGTAAATGTATATTTTTTAAAGATATTTATTCAAAACCCTTCCATGGCTTAACGGACACACTGCATATATTATATACAGAATGTTTCTGAACGGGAACGAATTCCTTACATAAAAATCAATTAAAAAGTTCCTATAAATATGTGTCCGAAACTGTTTCTTTTTTATATAATCCGCCATTTTGTATTTTTACAATAAAACATACCTTTTGAAGTAGCCTAGTTAAGATATCGAGTTCAGATTTGGCACACAGATTTTATAAGTAATGTTTTATAAGTGTGCAAAAAATGAAAATACTGTAGACTATTTATATTACTTTTAAAATGGCGGCCGTATATTTTTTATGTTGAATGTCTGGAAAATCATTATTTTATTCAGAAATACTACAATAAACAAAAAATTCCTATTTTAACTACAAATAAAAAGAGTTTAATTTTTTTTTTTTTTTTAATTGGAAGTGTAAGCGAATTATTGATAAAAACTGAATATATAATTTTAAATAATAATGAAAAGGAATTTGATAAAGCCTAAGACTAAAAAGTTACTAACAATTGAAAAAATTACAATTTTAATTTTAAATTTATTTAAAGTAGAATTCTGAATTTGTTTTTAACAGTAAATAGTGGTGTTAGATGCATGTGTACCAAATTAAAAAAAGGTATCTTTAAAACAACCACCCAAAATGACAGAGCGTTATCAAGACACCTTGAATATTAATTATATTATATTAGTAAAATAAATATTGATCTTTACTTTGTGTGACGTTTTAAAATTTAAAATAAAAATTTTAACACACAATTTCTCACAAATACCTTTATTAAGTCAAGACGTTTTAAAGACAATTTCACCATTTTCAAGTTATTCAGAAGCTACACAGTAGATTTTACATTAGTAGATTAAACTCTTTCATTTGGTTATCACTTGAACGTACAATTTATATTTAGAAAACGATTTTAATTCAGGCTTAAACAAATTCCCAACCGGATATTTCCACACCGGATGTCGATATAGGAACAATTTATCACAATACATACAAAGCGTATAAAATAACTTTAATAAATCGTTAGTCAGTTTCAATCCAGCAACATAAAGGCGTTCTTTGTTGTGCGACGCGGAGGCAGGTGTGAATTGATCGTGTTACCATGGAAACGTGTGTAAGTCAAGGCGTTGTCTTGTCCTGAAACACTTTGTCAATCTACATTAGATTGATATTGCATCCACGTTGTTTAACGGCAATGTACTGTACGCAATTAAGTTTATTGTAGGGTCTAATGACAGTCGATAATCTTTTTTAAAAAAATAGAAGGTTTATTAGGATATACACAAAACCCGAAGATAAGTTTGAACCCATCATTCTGAAATACATGGTCAGAAAAAAATACGCTTAATAAACATTTTAAACTAACGATTAGTATACTTGGCTTCTCAAATGATTTAAAATATTCAATAATCCATTCTTGTAAATCCAATATGGCTACTGCATAGCGCACGATGTAACACAACATTATTCATATACCAAGAAGTAATATGAGGATCGTAGGCCTACATTTGAGCAAAACACCTATCCCCTCAACATTGCCTGAAACGTTTTTGTGGCAGCGGTAGCTTCATTGATAATACTACAGCAATTCTATTATATCTATTACTACATATTATACAATATTATCAGTGGTTTTGTGAAGGGTAGACAGACATAGCTTAGTGGTTGTTTTAATGTTATATATATTTATCGTGAACCCAATGATGTGGATACTGTCTAGCGTGTTGCGTAACACTTAGAAGTAATTATACATAATACCTGTACTGTACACTTGAACAAAACACAACTGAGATGAAAATATTAATGTAAGTGACTGTATTGAGACTACAGTTGTAGTAATGTTATGTCGTACGCATTGCTGTATACAGGGTGTTTAGAAAATTTACATTAAAATAAATAGAAAAGTTCTTATAATCACGTTTTATTGATTCAGTTTTTTGTCGATAACTCGACTATCCTTTGAATTATAGAAAAAAACTAAAAACTCATTTTATTTAAAAGAGAAAATTTTTCTCTCGTAATTTGTTTGTAAAATAATGATTTTTGAAACATTCAACATTAAAACTTTTAAAAGGTCGCCATTTTGAAAATAATACAAATAACAGTATTAAATTTTTACACAGTTATAAAATGTGTGTGCCAAATCCGAACTCAATATATTATCTACTTCCAAAAGCTATAAGGTTTTTTTTTTTTTTTTTTTTTGTCTTAAAACGAAGCAGTTTCGGGCACATGTTTATAGGAACTTCTTTAATAAATAAATATTGAGCTTGACTTGTGAGATAATATTATTTTAGAACAAAAACTCGAACACAAGATCTCACAAAAACTACGTTTATTCAATCAAACGCTTTTCAACAGTTATAGTTTTGTTATTGTAGCTCACCTATCACTGAGGATGGCGACTTTGTCGCTGAAACGCGTTTGATTGAATAAACGTAGTTTTTGTGAGATCTTGTGTTCGAGTTTTTGTTCTACTGGAACTTTTTTATTAAATTTTATGTAAGAAATCCGCTCCCGAAGCTTGTCAACGTATTTCAGAAACACTCTGTATACAAGTACATACAAGACGAAATTACAAAAAAAAATATTCTTATGTAATGTTTTAATTTATGTAATTTAAAACATAAAAACCCTGATACGGTTTTATCACGTAAAAACAGCTCAGATTTCATTTTTTATGAAGTGATTTTGTGCCTCGTTCAAATTATTATATTACGTAAGAATGCTCGCTTCAGAACACCCGAACCTAATCCTTCCACCTAAGAAAAAAGGGAGAAAAACCGTAGATCGTTGCAAAGAAACTTATTACAAAATTTCTAACAGATGGTAGACATCTTTTACATAACTCTATAATAAGCACAGGCGAATTGTCAAATGGTCGAGTTTAAATATTTCACTTCCCCCTTATACCTAGTATTAGCAGTAAGGCCCTACTTACAGTTCCTCTCTCTCCCCCCTGAAATCATGTATATATATATATATATATAATATTTGGTATTAATGATAAAACAACTAGATATGAAGCTGTGTAAACATCTACTGTATTGTTTCTTAGTTACGAAAACACTCACTGAGTGCTAGTATCTGTGTACATTTGACCGAATCAATTTGTTCAATATTTACACACAGAACGATGGGGGGGGGGGGTAGATTGGAGCGCCTGTATTTATAGCATATAAATTGAAATCAATGTGGAGCTTACACAGTTCATAATCTACTGTGTAACTCATAAAAAGGCGTTTGTAGATCGTTGATCGTGTGTAGGGAAAATTAAAATCTATATTTTCTAAAGTGGTTTTATTGTTTTTATCGCATCGTCAAGGTAACACATACTTCTTTGTGTGGTTTTTATATTTTAAGAATAATGTAGATAACTGTCTCCGTAAAGTTTTATGAAATTGATGATGTTTTATTCATATATAAATTGTATAGATAAAATTACGTGACGGATAATCTTTTCACAGTATATAACTTTTTGAGCTTCCCCGAGATGAAAAGAGAGTTTTTTATTTTTTTTAAATTTATGTCTGTCGTCTGTTTGGAACAAATGAGTAGATCGATTTTGATCCAATTGAATGAAAGGATATATTTATTTGTTTTACATATCTCAAGTTTTTTTAACTTTTATCGATAACTAAATCTTGGGAGTGTCATAAAACTAAACATAATAATTCCACTTAACGAAATCTCTCTCCCCCCCCCCTCTCTCTCTCTCTCTCTCTCTCTCTCTCTCTCTCTCTCTCTCTCTCTCTCTCTCTCTCTCTCTCTCTCTCTCTCTCTCTCTCGTTCTCTCTCTCTTAAAAAAACAATTAGATTAAGTTTCGATAAACAAATCTTTATTCTAGAAGCACCTTCACTAATTTCCTTGACACAATTTCTAGAGTGTACCTAATTCTAAAAGCACCTTCACTAATTTCCTTGACACAATTTCTAGAGTGTACCTAATTCTAAAAGCACCTTTACTAATTTCCTTGACACAATTTCTAGAGTGTACCTAATTCTAAAAGCACCTTTACTAATTTCCTTGACACAATTTCTAGAGTGTACCTAATTCTAAAAGCACCTTTACTAATTTCCTTGACACAATTTCTAGAGTGTACCTAATTCTAAAAGCACCTTCACTAATTTCCTTGACACAATTTCTAGAGTGTACCCAATTCTAAAAGCACCTTCACTAATTTCCTTGACACAATTTCTAGAGTGTACCTAATTCTAAAAGCACCATCACTAATTTCCTTGACACCATTTCTAGAGTGTACCTAATTCTAAAAGCACCTTTACTAATTTCCTTGACACAATTTCTAGAGTGTACCTAATTCTAAAAGCACCTTTACTAATTTCCTTGACTCAATTTTTAGAGTGTACCTAATTCTAAAAGCACCTTTACTAATTTTCTTTAACTCAATTTCTAGAGTGTACCTAATTCTAAAAGCACCTTTACTAATTTCCTTGACTCAATTTTTAGAGTGTACCTAATTCTAAAAGCACATTTACTAATTTCCTTGACTCAATTTCTAGAGTGTACCTAATTCTATAACTACCTTTACTAATTTTCTTTAACTCAATTTCTAGAGTGTATCTAATTCTAAAAGCACCTTTACTAATTTTCTTTAAGTCAATTTCTAGAGTGTACCTAATTCTAAAAGCACCTTTACTAATTTCCTTGACTCAATTTTTAGAGTGTACCTAATTCTAAAAGCACCTTTACTAATTTTCTTTAACTCAATTTCTAGAGTGTACATTAATAAACTCAAAGCTACCATACAAGAAGAAATCCCAGCCATTACAGACAACATTGTGCAAGGGCAGTGATGGGAAATCTGCTCACAGATAACAACTGTGCATGACATATTATAGAGAAAATTTGAGAGATATGTTAGTTAATAATCTTTCTCACTCACACATCATTAAAATCAAATAAACGAACCGAAACCTATCATGTTCTGTTGTTAATCTAAAAAATCAAAATTAACTATGGACGCCATATTTATAAAATACATATTTAAATAAAGTTCTAAACTTTCTTCCATTGTACTTTACTATAAACACATCTTCAGCCTAAGTGATATTTTATTAAACGGTATAGGTTCATTTTTGTTTTTCGCAAATTATTTCTGAACCTTAATTATTTTCTACTGTGATTTGGCACACGAGTTTGGGATATTAATCTTCACATTTCGTACAATTTGAACGAAATTGGTAGATCCGGTATTGAGAGATTGAGTATTTTATAACAGTCCTTTGGCCGATGTTTTTAGTTTTACCGATAACTAGCGAACCGAATTGTTTTAAAAAATAGCGGCCACTAAATCAATCCTTAAGGACTTCGCTTGAGAAAATTTGATCAAAAATCTATTTAGATCATTTGATTCTAAATATTAAATCATTAAATTCATTTAATTTAATTTTGTATTTTATTCTTATAACAACTATCCCTAAATTTTGATTTTTCAAATAAATTTTAAAAAGTCCCGATATATGGCCAAAATTCGCCAATGTAGCTAGTTTAATTAAAATCGGTCCACGCGTTTGTCTGTAGAACACTGAGCATACAACAGACAAGCATAAATCCAAAATCCACTTTTCGTACTCATGGGACCTCAAAAAAGATATATCCACACAAAAATTCACAAACATTTATTGATTCTTCACGTAACTTTCTTTATCTCCGTAGGGATTACGAGTTGAGAGAAATATAAAATGAGTGAGTCGAAGTTAAATGACATTGCATGCTGTAATTTACATAAAGAGAAATAAAATATTTATTTTGATTTATATTTAAAAAAAATGAGTTTTCTTGATAACCAATTTAGACTAAGTTTTGTATCCGTACCAAACATGTCAATATAGCTTCGACATAATCAACTTATAAGATCAAAGGTTTGCTAAGGAGGGGTGGATGGGTGAAGAGGTTCAAGTAATATAAGGGTTGCAACCCTTCTTCCTGCTGTGAATAGAATCTTCTTAAAAAGTTCCAGGAAATTCGATTTGGAGATATCACATCCAATTTTGGACTTCTCTGCGACAGTAAAAGAAAGTCAACTTAGACGGTTTTAGAAATTGTATTAACAATTTGCTACCATGTTTGCTCATTTTTTACCTCTGATAGTATTTTTATGGTTAAGGCAAATATCAAATGATAGGAATGCTCCGAATTATTAAATATAATGATGTTGTCGGGACATAACGAGCAGTCATAAACAAATATCAAGGACGTCATTCATCGTTCCCACATAACTGTAATACAAAAGACAAGGAAGAACATTATTGTACAGATTTTTACAAACATTTGCTGCTGTTAATTCTTATTTTTAATATCTCCCAGAGACTTACTATATTGGAAGCTATTTGACGAGTCAATACATCGAATTCTAGTTAATGAGGTCCACTCTGAGTTCAAAAAGTGTGTCTGTCAGTGTTCTACAGCCCAACGAGTAGACTTATTTGAATTAAATTTGGTATGTTGCCATATTTTAGTCATACTTCATGACTTTTTCCATCGTTCTTCGATAATGCAAAATTTCAAGTTACCTGCCAAAAGACAAATACAAAAAATTACGATATTTTTAAATCGTTTCTAACTATTTCACAAAATTTGTTAAAATTTAGCCACTAAGTACCCCTCACCCCAAGTAATGTTACCATTTCTATAAGAGTGCTGGCTCGTAAGTTATCGGTAAATCATAAAACAAACCCTGGAGCTCTTTAAAAAATGTATGTTTTTTAAACCCACTTTATTCAATGTTTTGTAAGATTTGAATATTAATAACCTAAACCAGTGTGAAAAATTGTAGTTAAAAATACATTATATAATTAGCAAAAATGTAAGCTAATCTTGAGCGGTATCATTTAAACTTGATTTCATCTTATAAAAATTATACGACACGAGTGAATCAAGTTAATTTTATTTAAACATATACAATTATTTTAAGTGCTCTACAAACTCCTAAGACGATGTCCAAGGAATGTTGATTTTCACTTTGTTACCAAGAATTACCAAACTGAGATTTTGGAGACGAATATTTTATTTTGTTTAGTATTTCCATTGTCAATGAGTATGTGAGAATATTCGTTTTTGCTCCGATTATTTTATACTGTAATTTACAAGTTATGTCCATCGGGAAGAAATAAGGTTTTCGCTAGCGAAAGGAATGTCCAAATCAGTTGTGATATCGTCTTACATACAATTTGTGATTACGTCATAGCATTCTTTTCTTTATAAAATTACATTGCTTTTCTATCAGCTGACATTTCTGTACATTAATATCAAAGTACAATTCTCTGGTATTTCGCTGCCGAATTGTGTTTAAGTGTGCAATATATCGCAACGACCGCAATTAAACTGTAGCTCCGCCATTTTCTTCTGTTATTCCACATACATCCCGATGTTATTGCAATATAAATAACAAGGGATTTCTTTTATTGCTTTTATTTATTTTCATAGATTCGCGCCAATACTTATGTAGCTATTAAGGAATTTAGAAACTTTGGTTAATATATTTTAAGGGATTGTTGTTAAAACAATTCTAATTCAGGATAGTGGAAAAGAAAATTGCATACTCCATTAACTTTGTTATTATTTAATATAACTAAAAAGTTTAAGGCAATTTTTGTAGTGAGATACTGCTTCTTTGAGCATATATTTTTTCTATTTTTTATTTCAGTAATTGGGGAGAGGAGGTATTATGGGACATATCATTTTAAAGGACTCAATGAGGCAAGAATAATGACCTGAAGAAATTATTGTTTAGATCACTGTAACCTAACATAATCTAAAAATAGCTGCCGTTATGGTATCTTCCTACTTTAACTTTATTTGTTATTTGAGAATCTAGAGACATTCTCTCAACAAATCCTTATTCGATATTTTTTTCCTCGGGTTAGGGGGTGGGGGGGGGGGGTCCAAAATGATTAAATAGGGTGTACGGTCTTGTGATACTCCATGGTGAGATGAAACAAATGATCCTTAAACAAACTAAACTTGTACCGTTTAAACCTTTTACATGTCTTAAAATAATTTAAATTATAATTATAATTTGAATGTTAATGGTTGTTATGTTTTTTTACCTGTGTAGACATTGAGAAAGTTAGTGCAATTTTTTTGGCATTTTATATTTATTTAATATTCAACAGCTGTTCCATAAACTGTATCTATAACAATATAATCTTGTGCAGCCATCTAATCACTCGCCACAAATTCAATACTTTAGACCTAAATCAATCTAGCCGACTTCTAAAAGCACACCATCGTTTCTTTTCTAAATCGTGCCTTTCTTTTATCCGTGTATTTTCTAAAGGACTCGTTTATCCTTTCCCTTCCACCCACATCCCCCCCTTACTTCCTCTTTTCCAATCAATCACATCGTCACAGTTCCACGCTGATTTATCCTGATTATTGCGACAAAATGGTGTTAGATATTTTTTGCGACAGGAAATGGAATGTTTAAAAAGACCAACTATTCTGAAATATATAACTATATTTTTAGTTACTGGCCTAATGATGTTTTAGTTAAATGGCATTGGACATCGTGAACAGAAACGTTCTGTGGAAATTAACGAAGAGATTACGATTCCCGATAACATGATTAAAATACTGTAGATAGACTTTCAAATAAGATTGATGTTCGAGGGAGAGGGCTGTTCCCTGCCGGGGAATTTATTTTGCTAGCTATTGACTAGATCACTTAGGAATTCTACGATGACAGAAATTACATGGAGAATATTTGACCAGCTATAAAATACTCAATTTGAAAACGACATATATCTTGTCTGCCATAAGACAGCAACAACAGACGTGTTGAAAACGAGAAGCGGTGAGTATGGGGTTGTAGGTGAATAAGAAGAAAATAAAATACATTAAAATGTGCAATGATGAGATGGAATCCATAAATGTAGAAGATCAAGACATAGAGTAAGTAAGTGTGTTTATGTATTTGCGAAGTGTTGTCTGGAGAGCAGAGGGAGGCACAAAGGCGGACGTGAGATGCAGGGTTGGTAGAGCGTACAATCTATTGAGTAGCTTGAAAAAGAAATAGAGCTAAACAAATATTTTGGAGGAAGTAAGGTGTGAATTTTCAACTTTAATGTAACGAGTTGCATCTTAGCAGGGTAGGGTAGGGTGCTAGGAAAAAGATACTCTGAAAGAAGGAAAATATACTGGCTAAAGAACTGGAGAACATAGTTTATCAAAAACACGACAGAACGTGTCAGAGCTGCTGTGAATAAATTGAGATTCCCCAGATAATACCCAATATCCGGACCGGATCAGCACAATAGGAAGAAGTATATTAAAATGTGCTTCTGTATGGGTGTGATCTTGGAAGATAAACAAGTTTCTGGTTGGGAAAGTCCTGATGTTCATCAATAGATGTTTGGGAAGATAACTTTTAAAAAAATGGTCGGACACATTCAGAAAAAGGTATGGAGAAGAGCAAAGCAAAAACCCAGAGAGGTAAATTATTATAAGAAAACGTAGATGGATTGGACACTCCATGTGGAAAGGAGAAGGATGACCAGAGAAGTAATGGAGTTGAATCTTGCTGGAAATAGAAAAATTGAGAGGACCATGGGAGAAGAGTTTTAAGGGATTAACCAGACTTGGGGTAAGATCACGAGATAGGTTGCTTATCGGGAGGGCGGTGTTAATCTGTGGATGGCTTATGTTACAGGAGAAATGAAAAGGATTAAGTCAACATAAATTAAGACGAAAGTCTTCGTGTTTTAAAAATTACTATTTTAACAATCGTATGTTCATAAAAGATGATTAGATGTTATTTTATGATGCTAATATCCATTCAACATATAAGAAAACGCCAAAAATATAATTTCTAGTGATCTATATTACCAAAAAATAAAAACAAAACTCACAAATTTGCTATCATATATGTAAATTAAACTAATACAATATTCTCCAGAAGTATAAATCATTTCCCGTTACAAAGTGACACGCGTATAACATTAAGAAAGTGAAAAACACCAATATAGTCCATTAGCTGACGGCCATATTGGAAGCTATAACTAAAAGTTAAAATGTAAGAAATTAACTCATGCTTGAAGCTATTCCCGAGTCGTCAAAGAAACTAAGACTAGATATAAAGGTTTTGTAGAAAAACCACAAGTCACAGAACAAGACTACTCTAAGAACTGTAAACAACTGGTTTTCTAACAAATAAGGGTTGCGTGCCAGCGGTAACCCAACGTTTTAGATGGGTGATCAACTTCCCCAACTCTTTTAAAATTTTTGGCGCTTGATCAAGTCATCACTACCAGAAGAGATTTAAGCAAAAAATTCAGCCTGAAGAATTTATATTGTCAATATTTTAATTCAATTTTAGGCTTGCGTTTCATCTTAGATTACTATTTTTAGTTTAATTTCCTGCATGGGTATAGGCTACTTGGTTATGTTGACGTTTTTCACTCTTGCCATTTTCTAGAACTATCACTTGATGATGAAAGTAGATTCACACTCTCGAAACGTCATGTATTAATTTTTATATAAACAAATGATTATCAATTAAATTTAAAACCACAATGTTAAATTTTTTTTAACTTTATATATTACTAATTAATAATTAGCATTGTTCATTTCCCTTTTAATTTATGCTAGTACATTCGTATATTTTTCTGACTTCCTTTCAGATTTATCAAATGATATTGTTACAATCTCTACTTGATCACATAATGATTTATCAATTCGTTTTTCCAAGTATAAATTGAAACTATATAATTTCCTGCATCTAGTAGTAGTTTTTTCATTCACAACTCTAATTGAGTTACAGCGCTGCAAATGACAACATACTGAACTAAACCCACTTAATGTCAAGCGCCGTAAAGCTAGACAATGCAAAACTCTGGAATTGACTGCCTTTAAGTGGAGAAGCATTGTGTAGAATAAAAATATTTGCGAAATGATTTTTCCTTCTACATTGAAACTCAATGAGTGCTTTATTACATACGTTGGTAATATTGATTGTAAAACATGTTTTATTGCGAACGATTATATTTAGGTTATTTTCTATCGTCCGCTATTTTAACAGTCATTATAATATTATTGTAGCACTTTAACATAAACGCGTTGGACTGATTTTAATCAAAACATTTTTAATGACTATTTTGACCACATCTCAGGATGTGTTTTCCATTGATAAACTACATTTGGTGGACAGTTGAAAGTTAAAATTAAACAAGAATAAAAAACAAATGTACATCAAATTAATAAGCCTCACGTTGAAAACTGAATATAATGGTTGACTTATTAAAAAATATGTAAAATTTAATCTTAAAAAAACAAGAAAATTATAAAATTGTGAATATTTTGTATTTATCTATACACATATAAAAAATAATATGTGTGTGGTGTAGCTAGCTAAATTTTTACAAAGGGTTGCTCAGGGAGTAAAATTCAAAATTAAATTGAATGAACATACAGTTTTCTTGGATCTCCATAAATAATATATTTTTTTATATAAATTGATATATATATATATATATATATATATATATATATTTGTAAAAAATAGATTTGTTTTTTTTAAATTTATAATTTTAATCTAAATAGATTTATAAAGAATAAAACTCGAACACAAGATCTCACAAAAACTACGTTTATTCAATCAAACGCGTTTCAACGACAAAGTCGCCCATCCTCAGTGATACATGGGCTACAATAGCTAAATAAAAAGTTATTGTAGCTCATCATTACTAAGGTTGGCGACTTTGTCGGTGAAACGTGTTTCATTAAGTAAAAACGTAATTTTTGTGAGATCTTGTGTTCGAGTTTTATTCTATCTAACATAATCTCACAAGTCAAGCTCAATATTTATTTCTAAATTGATTTGTTAAATTTCTTTAAAAAAATTACACAATAATATATTTTTTTTTTCTTTCTCTTCATTACATTTTCGTTTAATGCAAAATATAAATGCTTGTTTTTTTTTTTTTTTTTTGTGATCAAATTTTTCCTAAATGAAGCCTCTAAGAAGTGAAACAAAAGTGTTGATCACCATCTCACTCGACATGCCTTTTCACGAGTCATCGGTAAAAAGTCAAAACGTCCAGTCATTTGTCTGTTATAAAATTGGTAATTTCTCAAATCAACCGATTTCGTTCAAACGTTAGTGGAATATGTAGCTTGATGACCTAAGCCTTTGTGTAAAAAATATTAGCTTCAGCAATAATTGTCAAAAAATAACAATGAATACTGCCTACCGTCATTAAAAAGCTCGATTTTATTCCAATACTCTTCACGCAGAGAAAATTATTGGCTCTATTTAAATTTATACAGTTTTTTTTTTCAAATACAGCGTTCTTTGAATTGCAGAGTTACGTCCACAGATACTTCCGGGCTAAATTTAATCCGTAAAAGTGACCGTAAAACCGTTTTGATTTCGGTTTTACGACGGTAATAATCTAAGATTTATTGTTACTGTAATACAGTGTTAGGGCTTATTTATATTTTATGGAGAAAAACGGTAGTTTAGTACAATAGAGAGCTATTCAAATAACTATAAAAGTTAAATATGTTATGTTATATTATACACTTTAGGTTCGCTGTAGCTCGCTTCGCACGACAATTACAACTGCTTCTTAAAATGACAATCAGGATACTACAAACTGTATTTGCAATCTGAAAAAGGTGTGAGTATATCTAATAACTGAGGATGATGACTTCATCGTCTTGAACACTAATTATTGTATTGTAGAATTGACGTATTTGTGATGTGTTGCATCACAAGGCGCGTATGTACAATAGGTTGCCTACCTTGGAGTATAAGGCGCTCTACCACTATCGTGGAACCAAGGTCTAGGTGATATAGACTGGCAGGACACACAGAGTGCATGCAACGATTGAAATAGCAAGTTGTGTTTCTCACTGTGCTATCGTAATTATTTTTATAGGGCTAATTCGACCAAAGTGAGTAGCTAGTTCATTTTTGGGAAGAGTCGGACGACCCATTGGTGTATTGGCCCCGCGCATTCCCTTAATTTATTTAAATATAAAGTAGTAACACCAAAAAGGCCATTTAGGTGCAAAGGTGAATTAACCACTTGTGCAAAGGTGAATACTGTATGTTATCGTGTAGTAATCAATATATATAATAAAAGGAAGTCTACAATGTGCGTGTCGGTAAAACTCAAAAACGAATCCCGGTACAATCAAAGGTGGTATATGGTGTGATAGTCCTCTATGGCCCATCCGTGAAGAAGGTTTCCGTTTTGTCTCTAAGTGCGTCCATTGGAAGATAAAAGGGCTGAAACTTATGACCGAAAAATACCAGGAAAATACAGTATTTATCCCCAGAATACCACTGATATCGACTGAATTACCATTCAAATTGTAAAATTAATCCGTTAATTTTTATAAAATAAAAAAGTCTGACCTAATTGTTAACATTAACAATAAGCCAGATAAACCATTAACTAGATGTAAGGGATAAATCAGAAATAAAGTAAACACTATACAGTATGTAAATATATATATATATATACCCCAGATAACAAAATGAAAAATGTTGTTAATAAACCAGTATTATAAATAGTTAGAATAGTTTCAATAAAAGGCTTTTACTTTTTATATTTTGAGGTTTATCTTCTTATATTCCAACTACCACACAATCCTATAGCCCCGGATCATCTTGAAAAAAGGTACAGTTAACTGAGTAAATTTCTACTTTGTAAAAATAGTTTATTTAACTCATTACTATCATTTTTAGGGTTTTGCGCATAATTCTTCAATTAGGTGCTAGCAGACGGGTTTGCGAATATTTTGAAATCAAGATCATATTCAACATTTATTAATGAATAACATATGTTAGAAGTCCCGGGCGAAGCCGGGTTAAACCACTAGTAGTAATTATAATTTTATAGTATTAATTTGCTTAATTAATTATAAATAAATTAAATTATAAGACTCGTCTAAAATGGCGGGCCAGGTGAGACAGACCTAGCGTGCTGAAATGGGAGAATTGCCGATTCCGGACACTAATAAGCGGTATAAACCGCTAATGGTAGCATAGCGTCGATTATTTTATTAGAGCTTAGCAAATGAGCCGCTATCGCGCTGCATATTTATTGTGAATTTTTTTTTTTTTAACGCTTATAACCTTCACGTCGTCATCGTATTATAAAAGAAAAGAATATTCAAATAAAATCCTTCACGCTGGAATATTCTAATAGCATCAGAGTCGGAAGAGAACAAGGGTTGATCAAGAAAGACCTGATATGAAAGAGAAGGATCAAGAGTATATTAAGAAATCTGTAGATCCAGTTAGGAGTCGTTACGTATGTCACATCATATCCGTAATGACTATGAATGTATTTACACAGGTCGGTGTGTATATAGTACCAAATAAATAAAATTATTAAATGCAAGAACACGCGATTAGACTTAGTAGACAAATCGATAATATTCGAACAAATTTAGTCCGGAAGTCATTAAATAAATTGGAAGAAGTAAAGATTATACTCCCGTTTGTCTTTCTATCGCATCTAAAGCTTGGAACTTTTTCATTCTTTTTTTATAACTCAATATTTGGGAGTATCTGACATAAGATGAAAACAAAAATAAATTTTGTCCCAATCGCTATAACAATTATTATGAAATTTTGCTCGCGTATACCCTCTAACGACCGAAATAAGACGTATTGGTCGTCATCTGACCGAAAATTCCAGTTCGTTAGTTAATGATAAGAAAATAAAACCATAAAACACGTAACCAGTTCTACCAATTTTTTTTCCAAATTTGACCCCAAATCGTATACAAAATCTCAAGTAAAAATATATTGCTGTTAAGAAATATCTGGCAAAAACAAAAATGAACTCAATAGTCGTCATTATAAGCTTGGCGAAGCGAGTTTAGAGTCTTATTTACATAAATAAGATTCAACCACTCTTTGATTAACAACTAGAAACTGACATTTTAAGTGTTGTTTGTTTGAATTCGTTTAATTTAGTTTTGGGGGATAGGTGGAGGAAAACGTTTGTGTAATATTTTTGTTATAGAATTTGTAAGTTGGTAGCAAGATTGAACCATACTTTCGAAACGTCGTACATCAGTTTATATATACACAAATTATGAATAAGGTCACAATAAATTGTATCAACAAATTTTTTGGACACCATTGCACTGTGTATTTTTTTTTAATTGGATACAAATTTTAGTTTTATATGTTTTTTTTTTAATGAATCAATAGAAAGAAATAATTCTACAAAGTTTCAAATTATAGTATCGATACATATTCCATAGTGGTGTGTCTAATCGATAGTTTATTTTCACTATGATAATACGTCATATAGCTTTTTATATCAAACATTATTTCACCCAATAATAATTTAGTTACTAGTGTAATTTATTATTCTAACGTTGGTAATAAATAAAATAAGTCAATATATGCTAATGGTATTATTGCACAGTTGGTAGGCCTGTATAAATAAACATTTAATTGGAACAAATTCACTTGGCTAAATGTCAACTGAGTATAAATACGCCAAATTATAGTCAGGTCCATACCACAAAGTGTTCAATAACTACGATTATTAAACGAATACTTCTGTGTATAGAAGTCGTCGCTCTATTTAGAAACGTAAACAATCCGACCATTTTTCATATTTTACCTAAATACATTGTTACAAACATGATTCAGTCTTAGAGGAAATTACAAGGAACAAAGTGGTATAACGATTTGGTAAAGCAATAATCAGATATTTTGTAACCCTATAATTTTAAAAATTGCACCTATAAACTTTAATGTAATAGCAGATATTTCTTGTTGAAACTCCATATTCAAGGATAAAATAAAGCAAAAGCTTAAAGTTTCAAATATATATATATATATATATATATATATATATATATATATATATAATTTTTTAATTTTTTAAAAATATTTGAAACTTTAAGCTTTTGCTTTATTTTATCCTTGAATTGCACCTATAAAAGGTTTCTAGTACATGCCTGCCGATCTGCCGATACAGGCATTGTAATACAAAAACTTGCTTCATGTTTTTCCCCTGAAAATACGCCTACGAATTCGTTCATATTCATAATAACAATGAATCAATGCCATGAGTGTTTGTTAGGGTAAAGTTATGATGGAATAAAACAAATGGTATAATTAATTATAAACTACTACAAGTTAACCACCAGCTAGATTCCTGTGTTTGAAATTAGTCAAGAATGAGAAAACTCGTTGCAACCAATCAATAACAAATGATGTTTTAATAAATCCTAATTATATCTCCATGTAATGAAAATTCAGATATATCGGGGATTGGACAACAAATAACGAAACTACAACCAAATAATTTAAATTTTAGTTTATTTTGAAAGACCCGGTACATAGAAAATGCAACCCATTAATACCTAAAGCGTTAACATAACACAAATTTAGGTAGGATTAAAATACTGTAACTGACATGAATATTGTGTTGTGTAATCATAAGATTTCGTTTAAAAATACAAAATTTTAAAAACTTAGTCTCATTCGCACAAACACTCGAATGTATAATTTTAAAATAACTATAAAGAAATTCAGTGTTTGTCCACTTTACAATGGGCATTTTATTTTTTTAATTGTTTTGGAAAATCCTATTTAAAATATGTGGTTATGAAATGTTGCAATTAATTAATATCTATAGAATTATCAGAGCCAATAATATATAACACAGTGTAAGTCATTTAAACTGATTTTATTGTATTTAATTGACGTTCTGACTACATTTTCCCTTGCCAGTACCTCTAGATCGTCGGCTGACGAAATCGCTCTATTCTGTTTGCTCACAAAAGTTAACAATAAAAGGACTACAATTATCAACACCTAAAAACGTAATAGACAAATACTATACATTACCCATATCAAAATGCTTCTTCTCAAAAGAGGAAATCTTAGTAAAATTCAAATTTCAATCAATCAACTCAACATTAATTATCAAACATATATACATAAACCAATCCCACTACTGTGGCATAATCGGTCATGCAAACTTTGTTCTTCAGAAACACTTATAGTAAAATCAAATAATGACATACAAGTAATAGAGCTAGAAGAAAATTCCGAATTCAATATAAAATCTTTGTAGTTTTCCAAAGGAAAAGATAAACAAAGAACTTTCATCAACATGTGAAAAAAACTCTTACAAAGCAAATAAATCCCAGAAATTACTAAATACTATCAATTCCATTGAGCAGACATAACAGAATAACCACTAATAACCAAAATTATAAAAACAAAATTCCAAATATCAAACATAAGGAGAGATATGGACATCACATGTAAAGGAAACAACACAACAACCCGCTTACCAAAAGACTCAATAGATTCTCTAAAACTGGATATACCATGTGACAGCAAGATAACTGACCGAGATAACAACCAAATCATAAGGACCATAACCCCTTGTGCCAAAAAAAATTGAAATTTCACGCATCATACCCGCAATTTGGACAGATCTTAAAACAATAAAGAAAGACCCACTGCCTAAGTCATAAAAACCAGAAATCCAAAATACAAATGCTGTAATGAATGAAAATTGAAACATAACAATACCAACATATGCAATAAGAAATCACATACCTCAAGAGACTTTCCAACAAATACATATTAACAACAATTGGTCGGACGGACATCATAGAAAACAAATGAATAAACTTTTTTTGGCAATATGGTCAAGCACGTTGACCTTCATAATAATTATACTATGTTACAAGATACACATCTATAGCATCAAATTATTGGCATTAAGACTACATACTGTTCCAAGAGACTATCAATTGTCAGACGAATAAGTAAAGAAATTAATGCTACAATTTAACCTAACTAGGGGAATGTAAGAGATTAGAGAAGTAAAATTATTATTAATACAAACTAAGTTACAGCGATGCAGAACACTTTCAAATTACAATAGGCACACGTGTAAAATATTATGGTTGTTCAATTTGAAATTCCCAAAGAAATCAATAAACTACACAGAAAACTCTGAGAAATGGCCTCTGTGAATTCAAAGAGTTTCAAGGTAAAATACACAATCACAAAAAAGGACCGTTCAATCAGAAAAATGTCCGCGAATATCTAACTATGAAATCCAAAACTAATTTGAAATGATTAAGGTAAAAATAAAGTGGGGACAACGCTTCAAAACTCATGGGCAGTGTTCCGACAATAGTCAAACCAACCAAACGTAATAAAAAGGCTATACCAAAAGAAAATGTGTTAAGATTAAAATTGTAAACAAGTTCATTAATCAAAAATAATGAGTGTATTTCAAAGGCAAGATAAGCTACAAATAGCATTACGAAAAGTGTTAAGTGAAAATTCAGAAATTAAATCAATAATAATAATCAATAAAGAAAAGTGAAAGGTGTGTGTCAAATGAAAATTAAAAGTGATACGAACTGAAACACAGCTAATTATGTGAGTAGTCAGTAATTTAAAATATCCATGTAAGGGAGATATCATAACTTAAATTAGTTAATTAATACTAAAACTAAAATTTAAGTAACCTTAAAATCATTTAAAGTTAATACAACAACGATAAATGAAATAATCTTTAAATCAATTATTTGTAACTAACGCTAGGTTTAAAAAAATTCGAAACTCCTTTGATGTAAATTAGCTGAATAAGAATCTTACGATACCTTTCAAGCAATTTTAAAGTAGATAGAAAAATCAAAAAATGAGTTGAAATTTATGTAAATACCATATAGAAACTAAAAATGCATACCTTTATGTACTGTAATATGAAAATATTTCATTATGTTAGAGTTAGTAAAACATTTTTTATATTAGATTGTAGTAAAACTCTTTAAAACAAAATGAAATTTCTTATAATTAAATGTTGAGTGGGCTGTATAGAAAACATGGCACAGTTCTTTCTAGCGTAAATCTGAATATTGTTAATAATAATAATCAATTCAGTAAATTCTAGTAAGTTAGATAAGTATTGATGATTAAGGTTAATAAACTTTAGTAATAAGTCTTGAAATATTTGTAAATTAAAACAAAATTATAATTTATGAAAACAAAATAATAATACACAAGTTAGTCTCGTCTATGCAGTTATTTAAAACACTGAGTCAGATAAACCCCAGGTACCTTAAGTTCAACAAATTATCTTAGACTACAAAACAGCACTAGCAAATTGTTTCTAATAGTTTGGAATCACTTGACTGAATCACAGCAGTTAATTATACCTAAGTTTCAAGATGGATGAGTTAAGTTCGAAGTGAAGCAGAAGTTCTGACTTACTATAACTTAAATTAACTTGATAATTACGTCAAATCAAGACTTGAAGACTTTGTAAAGGAAATGGCGTCACTGACTTTATTGTTTACCATAACCGAGATATTTAAATTTTACAGTTTTCCGTATATTTATATTCATTTACAAAATAGTCTATCAAGGATCTTCAGGACTTGGTAGGAACTTTATAAAAATGGGGACTCCTTTCGAAAATGGCGATTAGGAACCGAATGAAAACCCTATTGTCGAACATTACAAATGGACGTCGGATAGATGTAGATATATAAGAGCACTGAAAAAAATTCGTAGCATGTTTATAGCAAATAACAGCCTCTCTTCTGTAAACACCACTAAATGCGAGTGTAAGCTATGTAAAATTTGCTACCAATCGGACACAGAAGTCACTTTGTTACCTTGTGACCATTTACTAGTCTGTACCGCTTGTTCACTCTAATTAAAGAATTATGTTCTGTGTAGACAAAAGATAGCCTAAGCGGCCGCTGTGCGCGTATTCTTTACATAATAGAACACTTTACTTTTTCAATTTTTTATTATTTTTTAATTTACCCCTAACATAACACAGAACGTTGACACCGTTTGGGTGCTTTTCAAACAAATGCTGGGTTGAATTTTATTAAAGCGACACACGGGTGGAAAACCCGTTCTCTATAAGGTACTACCGCAGAATTCCAACACACACACACACACACATACGCACACTTACCACACTATACACACAGTCTCGTGTAACACTTGCAACTGTGTCAAGCATTGTATAGGTCCAGATGGTTATATATACTGAGATGGGTAAGCACTATGATGGTTACTTTTGGGTAGGTTCTATAATAGTTAATTTTGTGTTCTATAGGTACTATGATAATTATAAATACTTGGTTGTTGGGTAAGCACCATGATGGTTAAGGTTGGGTAGGTGCTGGCTGAAAATACTTCGTACTTTCGCGCCAACTAGTAGCGAACGTTGGAACTCTTTCCGACACTCCCAACTAGGAGTGAACGTTGGAACTATTACCGACAAACTCTTTAGCGAAAAGTAGGAACATCAACTTTTCGTTCATTATAATACACATTATATAAATATATTACACATTAGATTTATATTAAAAATATCTGTGGTGCAATGTAGTTGTCAAAAGTGTAACTATGTGTTTATATATAACCACACATCTGACGACAGGTCACGTGGTCTCTTTAGGCTCTAAATTAGTTTATGTATAGGTTAGGTTAGCTATTTTTGGTCATAGCATTAAAAGGTGTAACACGTATATGATAATCTAATACATAAACACAAGTGGGCTGTTGTAAGCTTAGGTTGGTCTACGCTCTAGTAGCTCTTGATGTAAGAGAAATAGTATAAACTTGTCATACATTATAATTTGGGTGGTTGACCGGTGCTACGCCCTGGTAGCCAACGAAGGAACTATAACTCATGTAAATATATTATAAATTAAACGTAATAATGCTACCCTGGCTATGGACACTTACTTGTCTCCTCTGTATTTTGAATATTGATTTGTTGTTGTATACACTGTACATGTTTCTATCAAATAAACATGATTATAAGCAGACTGATTTTTTTAAGTTTATTACCTTACACACATCATCTCATATCATCCTAAACTTAAAGGTACGAGCTAGTACGCTTTACGGTTAATGGTACGTACTCGGCCTCCATGATTGTGCATCGTCGTTTGTGTTTAACATAATTATAATATATTCAATAATTATTAAAATATATCAAGTGTGTACTTGGCTGTTCTACGCTCTGGTTTCCAAAATCCTAAAATACTGCTATCAACGTCAGTGCTGCGATCTAGTAACAAAACTTATTTAGAAGTAAATGTCTATCTGTAATTATTCGTTTGTGCATTGTTGTAGCAAAGTTTCTAGTGTAACATAAACATATATAATATAAAATAACATATTTAACTTTTATAGTTATTTGAACAGCTCTCTATAGTATCAAACTACCGTTTTTCTCCATAAAATATAAATAAGCCCTAACACTGTATCACAGTAACTATAAATCTTAGATTATTACCGTCGTAAAACCGAAATCAAAACGGTTTTACGGTCACTTTTACGGATTAAATTGGGCCCTTAAGTATCTGTGACCGTAACTGTGCAATTCATAACTGCAACCTAACTTTATAACTTAAACTTTAATTAAAACAACTTCGATAATAATTTAAAAGCTGGGGGGAAATGAAACATGTGTTATAACTTTTAAAATAAACAGGGCAATCTATTACCGAAATATAACTAGTTGATGGACGTCGTCATTGTACTTACTCGTACCCATCATAGACGCATATCCTTTAATTGTAATTCTCGGATGTTGGTTTCTTGGGCTTGGTTGCAAATGTTAGACTGAATTGGTAGATCAAGGGGTTTTATCCAATAGGGTAAGTATGTTTAAAATGATTGTTACGCAGGTTGTTTGCCACAAATTTCTTGAGGTTGGCACATCCTAACAGGCCTCGTAGATGTGTATGTTTTAAAAAGTAGATAAAGTCAGTTCAAGAAATCAGGGTCACCATAACTGAAATGATATTTAAATCAATAATTTGTAACTAACGCTAGGTTATAAAAATTCGAAACTCCTGTTGTATAATGTAGCTGAAATAAGGATCTTACGATACCTTCCAAGCAATTTTAAAAAATCACAAAGTGAGTCAAAACTTGTCTAAATATCGTACAGAAATGAAAAATGCATAGCTTTAAGTAATATGAAAATACTTCATTATGTTAGAGTAAGAAATTGTATATTAGATTATAATAAAAATCTTTAAGAAATAATTTTGAATAGTTAAATGTTGAGTGGGCTGTATAGAAAACATGGCACAGTCCTTTCTAGAGCAAATCTTAATATTTTAAATAATAATCAATTTAGTAAATTCTAATAAGTTAGATAAGTATTGATGTTTAAGGTTAATAAAATTTAGCGATAAGTCTTGAAATATTTGTAAATTAAAACAAAATTATAATTTATACAAACAAAATAATAATAATAACACACAGATTAATCTCATCTCGGCACTTATTTAAAACATTGAGTCAAATATATTCTATCACAGCAAAGCTGTAGGGATTCGGGAAATCGAATCTGGTGATCCCTCAACATCATTACTCTTTGAATGTAAAAGGCCAGTAAAAAAAAAATCTTACAGTTAAAGGTCTAACATGAAAAAAATCTTACATCATAGTAGTAAAAGTCTTACATCATGAACACTACTATTATTCTAATTGTTTAAACCTATAGATTATCATCGCCTTAAAAAAAAAAAAATAAAATAAAATAAAATAAACGAAGAAAATAATGAATATAAAATGAAGACCCCTGGTCTTTGAGTACTCTAATTATGTCAGGGTCGGAAAAGAACAAGAGTTGGTCAAAAGAGACCTAATAAGAAACATACAAGGGAGAGATTTAACCCAAGAATACATGATAAAATGGTTAGATCCAGCTAAGTTCTATTGGGATTGCTAACTCCGTATTATAGTGAGCCCGAGAATGTCTTGAATGTTCTAATAGCATAGGTCGTGAGAAAACAACAGTTGGTCATGAGAGACATGAGAGGAAAGATGGGAGAGAGGGATCTAACCAAAAAATAGATAAGATGTAGATCCAGATGGGTATATCGGGAATCCCACAACCGAACTCATTATAAATGAGACAAAACTTTATTTAGAAGTGGAAAATGTTTACCGTGGCTCAACTTGTACATTGTGCATTTATTTAAAGTTTAAAAAATTCATTTTATTTTATACCTTTAAACTTTAGTATCGTTTTAAAAGTTGTCCGACAACAATTCACTAAAGCGTTTCAAAATGGCATACATTAAAAATCACATCTTGAAAACCTTTGATTTTACAAACGATTTACATGATTCAAAATATTTAGCTGTTTTAATGTTGATGAACATGACACATTTATTTCTGTATATCCGAGATATTGGTTTTAAAAAAACAATTCTTGGCAAGTTGCAAGAACGCACAATTTCTGTTCCAGCACTAAGCAGTCAACTTTTTCAAGGTCACTGGTAAGTACTGGATGATCAAGGAAAGCTCTTGTGTGTTCTAGTACATTACCAAGAATTATTATTATTTTTTTTATTTATTTTTTATATATAATGTTACCGATATGACGGTTATTCTTCAGTGTACAACAAAAATTTAAAAACTATCGCCTTGTGCAGAGTTAAATGGGCTTAGCATTTTGTATGTGTAAACAGTTAATAAGATCAACGGTATTCGAGATGTTTGGCGTTTTAAATTAATACTATTTTAAAACTGTTAAATGAAAAAGTATAATACTTTGTTTTACTGAAAACTACAGTATAAATTTAGCATTAATATCTCAATTCGTCTTTTAGTTTTATCTTGTTTTTTGAGAAATACAAACAAGAAACTCAAAGCTGTTTTTGACAACTATTTATAAGAACTTTGTCTTTATTTTATTTTTTGTGTACAAACTCATCTCCGACAAACAATCTGATCATGAAACATCCTGTATATGTGAAAAATAGTGAAAGGTTTAACTATTTGTCAATATATTTTTTGAGAACTACGGAATTAAATGCGTCCCTTTACCCAACTCAGGATTATTTCCACTGACTGAGCGGGTTCTGAACCGTACAGTTTATTGCATTTGGTCGCACTGCAGCTGACGATAAGCCACGCCCACTGTATAGTATGTACTCCAACATGAATCGTACTGGAGTCTATTTATCTAATTGAAAAATATTATTAGAATTTTATTTAATAGTTTCGAAGTATCAACACAAATTGTTTGAGTTGAATGTTTTATTTTCATATAGGCCTTCAGAGAAAGTAAGGTAATATGTTGTGTGAGGAAATATTCCTTTAAAACCCTTGCGCAAAAAAGCTATCTTCGAAATTATGTGTATTGTGCTGTGCCCAAACGAGTTTTTTCACATTTTGTATAAGATATTATAATCTTTGTTTTTCTATAATTCAAAATTGCATTTCCTATACATACTGGATGCTCATGAACAGAATAGAAAACTTTCGTTTTTTCCACTAATTTGAATGACTCTTTCTCATCTATAGAAGTCGTGTGTACAGTCCCCAGGGTCTACACCTTTTTCATGTATTCTTGGGTTATATCCCAATCTTTCAGATTTCCTTTTTAATCTCTCTTGACCAACTCTTGTTCTTTTCCGACTCTATTAAAGTATTCGAGGGCAAGGAGGCTTTATTATATGTTCTTTTCTCATTTTTTTAAAAGATAATGATAACCGAAAGGTTATTCATCTTTATTCAACAAGGAACAAAATTTGTAAGACTCTTTAATTATGATCAAATTTCAAATACGATATTGTTCATCGTAAAATAGTACCAAATGAGCTTTAAATAACAAAATATATTTGGTAAAACCGAACTGAAATGAAAGGTGTGATATCAGATCTCTGTTTTAATTTTTTTTCTTTTTCTGAAAGCTAGTCATTTTGAGTTGGCTTACATTTTTTCCCCATCTCTGTTCAATAAGACCTTTGTAATGATGTATCACACAATCAACCTGCTTTTAAATATATAACAGTATTTGACCTCCAAGAGCTTCTTCTCTACTCAGAAGTGACATAGAAAAGTTATAGTCTTTCTTAAATTTTAGTTTTTTTACAATTAATACAAAGAATATAAATATAAGACAAACGTTTATGTAAATCTTAGTACAATATATATTTTTTTCTCTGTAACGTATAACAATTGTTTTGTCTGGTATGTTGGCAACGATGCTTAAACTTTATCCCGGAACTATAAGTTTTGAGATCCTCCAATATAAAAGGTTTTTGAGAATGATATTTTTCTGCCGTCTATTTGTCTAGTATTTGTAGTCTGTCTGAAATGTCGAAACGAGTTAACCAATTTTCATTAAATTTATTGTTTCATAACTCAAAATTTGGGTGTCGTCCTGCTATAAGACAAAAGATAAAATTCCGATTTTATCAAATGCGGATCGTATTTTGATAAACTCTAGCCCTTAAGTACCTAAAATAAACGTGTTAGTGGCATTCTGTCCAAACGGTTAGTGAGTTACAGGATAAAAAAAAAATCTGTCCTAAAGCTTTTACAAAAAACGTAATTTCTAAAAAACCAGCTCTATAGATATCATTAAAATTTTGTTGTAATGTAATTACCCAAACTAATTGTATTACTTTTTTGAATTTTTTTCTGTACCTATCGAGCTCTTTAAAATTATTTACCTCCCTGTTGTTTAAAATATTTAAGTTGATTCCTAAGCTTCCCCAAGAAAGGTAAATAAATTATTATACCGAAAAAGTAGTCTGCACCCAAATTGATATTCTCAAACTTCTGATTTTAATTTCACTCATATACAAAACAAAAGAGTAGAGGAACTGAAACTTTACGGCCACAATGTACGGTCTATCAACATCGGTAAGAAATGACGTTTTCAATGGAGACATAAGTTTAAATCGGTTGACTAGTTTCCGAAATTATATCTTACAAAATCACAAATTCTCTTTCTATGAGCAAAGCAAGGTCATATTTTATCCTCAACATTTGACATTTAATCTGCACGTTTGATACACGGTTATCACACAAGTTGGAATTAGGTTATTTGGAAGTAAGTCGGACGATAGATGAATAAAGTTCTTACGATTCAAAACAGTTACAGTATGTCTCCGGGTCGTCCAAAAAACAAAACAAAAAAACACTCCGAAGTATTAATAATGGTGTGAACTTAGCATAATGAGTTTCTGAACGATCCCTTAAACTTCGAACTGATTCGTTTATGTAACAACGAATGTGCAATATTCCGGTTACAAACATCTAAAATGTTAAACTACAACGTATCTGTCAACATTAAAATTCATCTTCGTTGCTTAATTGTAACGTGGCAGATGTTCTGAAATCGGAACGTCTGAAGTAATTAAATTACATTTGAGACAGGCTGGCAACATTCTGTGCTGAAAACAACATAACTCTATGACACCATAATATCGAAGTACAATATAAATATATGTTAGAATTAAACCCCTTCAGCTTTGTCTTACTGGCAACGCTGTTAATACTTATATCTATATAACATATCATTGTTTTAACACGAATATTACTTTACGTGGTTTAATAAATAGTTTTTTGTAAACTCACTGTACTAACTGCCTAGAGGGAGGTATGATACGAAATAATATTTATACAGGGTGAGTTTTAAGTCCCTTCGAGGGCTAGCAGTCTTTATTTTGTTCTTTTCTTCATAAAGTAACAGTAAATACCACTACTGTACACTTGAACAAAGCGGTATTCTCAATGAGGTATAATAGAAGTATGCTTTACGGATGACTTGCTCTTTGGATTGTAATTGTAACTGTATACCCACCAAATGTGAAACTCTGCTGACCGATTCCGTGGCTGACCACTCTAATGTTTTGAAACGTAAATCACCCGACTATTGTTTATATAATTCACACTAATATACAATTTACATTAACTTTATACCAAGTTTTGTAATAAATTTGAGGGAACAAATCAGTGTAATAAATGTTTTTAAAATATTGCACAAACTTTCTTAAACACCCATTCACAATCAAAACACTATCCAAACCAACTCTAAAGGCCTTCGCAGACAGACGCGATACAGGACTCGGGACAAACCGAGCGATACTGAACTCGGGAAAATATCGCCTGTTTACCGAACTGTACGTTTTACATGCGCTGCACTCGGACGTTCGGGTTTCAGTAAAATAACAATATCACTTCATTAAAAACTATATAACGTTATTTTATATGAATTTAATATTTTTATTGTTGTCATGCGTGACTTAACAAATTTTTTTCACGAAATTGTCTAATATTTTGAGAAGGGATTTTATATATACTTACTGAGGCTTATCATGTTCGTCCTCGTCCATAGCGAGCGACAAAATCAATGCTTCTTCTTCTAAATGCTGATTCGTATTTAAAAAAAGTAAACTAAATAATCAAACTACACTACATTCATAACTTTGGATGAGGTAAAAAAAGGTGTAAAATACTGACTCCCGCCTCGATTTCCGAGCGGTCTACCGACTAGATTCTGTAGACCGAATTGCCGACGCGATCTACCGAATGCGATAATATCGTATCCCTCGGTATATCGCTGCTGTGTGAACGTTTTCATTTACCACTATGCAATAACCTATCGTGCCGAATCCTGTATCGCGTCTGTCTGTGAAAGTTGCCAATACTGTCAGTTCGGTATTTGCCAGTAAAGAAATACGCGGGCCTTGATTGTATAGATAATTTTAAATATATATTTAAATACGGTTTGAAATTGCATTACCCTAATGTAATATCATAAATTTATCTGAAATACAATTTAATATGAATTCAAGTTTAGACTGCAGGCAAGGTTCGTTTGCTGTTTGGAAATTATTCGTTAAGGGTAATTTTCTATTATTTTAAATTTTAAATTATTATTCACGTTACATCAAAATTTTAAAGAAATCTATAGTCAATTTTGAGAAATTATGTCAGCTTCATTAGTTGTTATCTTTACCTATAACTAACGAAAGTGGTATTTTTGGATAGATGTCTACCAGTATTTAGGGGCTACATTTGAGTACAATCTGATCGAAATCGAAATAGCTAATTTTGATAAAATCAGAATTTTATATTTTTCCCTTATGGTAAGTACGACCAACACTAGACAGACATAATTTTCAAAATCACTTTTTTGAGGATCGCAAAACAAAAATCGTCACCTGTTTTTTTACACATAACAACACTTTCTGTGTACTTATGTATTGTGAAACTTTTAACACATATTTTCTTATGATCTGATTTTACAATGAACACAATTTATACGTTTAAATACAAAACCTTAGTATAACCCCTGTCACGAAGCTGTATATTACAAAAGACGTGTTATCCTTTGATGACAATTTCCTATGAGAATATTTTATAGTTATTTCCTGGATATAAAAACAAAGTGGCTCTTTTGTTTTGCTGCCTTTTGACGCGTTACATCAAGGACTTATATATCCTTTGTATTTACACCTTTTTATATCAAATCGTTTGTAAGAAACAATGAAAATTGTAAACTTTTTATGGTAGTTCTGTGATCCGTAGACTTAGCTGTTAAACGAAAATAAGTTATAGTTTAAATAGAAAATATTAAAGTTTTAAACGGTTAAAGCACTAGTAGGTACATCATAATGTTTTGTGAGTTCTTGACAATTTACCAATTTTTATCGTTTTAGGGTTTTTTGACGATAACTTGATTAATTTTCAATGTACAGAAAAATTAAAAAGCCCATTTTGTTTGTCATTGAAAATTATAAATATTTGTCTTATAAAGTTTTCGTAAAATTTACGGTTTCCGAGATATTTGACTTCAAAAAAATTCAACAGTCGCCATTTTCAATATTTTGGTTCATACCGGTATGTTTTTAAGAAACATTTCAAGTTTTTTAATTTGAATTTTTAATACGCGATTATACTTAATATTTTGGAGGGTGCGTTGTATTGCTAGTTGGAACATCTACGTCCATGCCTTGGAACCACCCGGGAACTGGTTTTGAGTGGCTGCAGTTTTAAAACGAAAAAAAAAAAGAAAACCTTTAGATCTGGTTAGAAACGATTGATACAGTAACAGATTGGTAACAGTTCTAGTGTCACAAACTTACAAACGAAAATATAAAATGATGAAACACCACCCTTCGCTAGGTAACTTATATTGCAATTCAAATTTTAAAAGGTATTATAGTACTCTGTAAGAATTGTTAATTCGCTAAATTAAAATTTGAAATGTGACATGAAATTGTGAAAAATGGGTAATAATGATTATTTGTTAAAATAACTTTTAAAGCAATGTATTTGACTTGGGGGTTTCTATTTTTATATCGCTACAGCCTGAAATCGGGCTCTGGCTCCTATCCTGCTATTCCAAATATCTCTACAGTAGATGACTTCCTTGTACTCCCATCTCTGTCGTAACCGTAGGAACAGCATTCTCTCATCTCTTTCTTCGGCAGCCTTTGGGTTTTTCCATACATACGATCTCTTTTTGGTATTCTTTTGCCCATTCTCCCGGTGAACAACCCACTGCAACCTTCTCAGTTGTACGAATCTACCGTTTGTTCTTTGAAGGGATAGTATTCTTCTCTCACCATTTCTATTTAGGGGATCTAATGTACTTCCTTCCGAATATATTCAGGCTCTTTATGTTAATATTACTACCAGAGCACTGGATGAGTCGCATTTTAGTTTTGTATATGCGAATTTTATAAATGCGGATATGACCGTGCTATAGGATTTGTCTCCTTATCCTTTTCCTTAGTTATCATCATTTTACGGTATGCAAAACACACCACTGTTCTATAGAGTCATCTATGAACGAGGTTTGGTTGGGATTAGTATAACCAATGACTACATAAATACTATAACTAGTATTTATGTAGTCATTGGTATAACTTATCATTTTAGTTTTGAGACTTCATCACTACAAAATTGAAGAAATCTTACTTGGCTTTTTAAATTACCAAGTAATATACTGAATAAGGTTTAAAATTACAGATTGCGCGCAAAATGCCTGATTGAAATTTTAAAATCTTTATGTCGTCCTCCATTATCAGCAGGGAATATGATAATTTCCCCCCGCGTTTTTTGTAATATTCTCTTCTATATTTAAAGCTATATTTTGAGGAAGCACACTACAAAACTAAAAAACCTTCTGAGGGCAGTTAGGAAATATACGTCCCCGTATACCAGAGTACCTTACTTTTACATTTTACCAAATCTACCTGTTTTCTTGATATACCTCAACAGATCCGCTAAGGTCACACTTACAACTTCTCTACAATCAAAATGTCCAATCCTACCACTTCATATCCTACTATAATGTATCCTTCACTGGATTCAACAAAACTTCTTCTTCTTTTTCTTTAGTTCCCATCAGCACAATAGATGTCAATGTAAAACGCCTATTCAAATCACAATGGCCTGTAAGTAAAATACCATCATTTTCAACTTGTTTCTGTTCTTCCCCCCCCCCCTCCATTCAATATTTTTATCCTTTTCTTTGTTTTATCTGCCTGACGGCTATCTTTCACAAACTCGTTAATTATTTTATAAATAGTTAAATAAACACGTCTGCATATTAGGTGTCGTAGTGTAACATAAGGATTTTATAAATAATGAAAATGGTTACCCGTGGAGTGTCTCAGGGTTCCGTATTAGGACCTCTACTTTTTAGTATATACATTGATGATATAAGTACTGGACAAAATGTTTCAAATTTCACATGTATGCTGCCGAATTGCAGATATACATTTTAAAGTAGGCAATAACAATGTGCAGTGGAACACATGATATTAAAAATATTTGTTTGTGAGCTGAAGAGCATATTCTTAGACTGAACAAATAAAAAACGCAGCCTATTATTATGGGATACTACTGACGTTTGATTTGTACACTTTTCCTAAACCTAGCATCGACGGTGATTTGTTGGATACTGCAGGAGCGTTAGGAATCTGAGACTGGTAATTAATAATAGATTGAACTCGACTGAATATCTAACACAAACATGTAATAAAGTATTTGCAGGGTCGACTTTTGAAAAAAAAAATAATAATAAAAAATTAACAATTAATAATAGGGTGCTCCTCGTTAAGTCTTTAATTATGCCTTACTTTACATATTGTGACACTGTACTCAGTGATATGACTGTTGAATTTGTCAATAAAATCCAACGAGCGAAGAATTACTTTATAAGGTGGTTTTTTATTTAAAATGTGATGCTCATGTTAGTCCTTATTATAAGCAACTGCATCTCTTAAAACTAGATTATTTAAGATCCTATCACATTTAATTACTTTACTTGCAATTATTCGAACTGGAGTACCATTTTATCTGGCTACTAAAAAATTTCGTTTTGCTCAGATATAAGTATTAAGAGTACAAAAACGTGTGATGAGTGAATGGGATGTGAATGATTTAATTTGTTATGTAAACTATGTTTACTTTGATTTGCTCATTTAAAAAATATTATTTTAACTATTCTACTTTTTAAATTTTTATTGCAATTTTGTAGTTTATATTTTAATTTATGATTGTAATTTGTAAGCATTCATGGAATTAATGTTAAGGAATTGTGATTCAGTTTTCATGATTTTTGTTGATTTAATTTGCATTTGTTTATATTTGGTTATATTAATTGTTTAATTTTCATGAATGTTAATATTCATGGAAGGAATACGAATTGTTTATTATCATTGCAGCTTTATTTTTTACTATTTTGTCGTAATATAATTGTATTTATAATTTAATTATATGAATTGTATTAAATTTTATTTTATTACTTTTCATCATATTGTTATGTAATTTGACTAATGTATTTAATTTGTTTTATACTGTTTTAATTTTGTTGCTTTGGGTTGGGTGGTATAGAGGACTTTACAGTCTTAACTCCGGCCCAATAAATAAAGGGAAATCAATCAATCTCTCTTCCTTTTCTCCATAATCTTTTTTCTCTCTCATTTGCCCTCCCCCTCTCTCTCTCTCTCTCTCTCTCTCAAGTCATTCTCATTCTTTTTTTCCTATTTCTTTCTCTCTCTCTCTCTCTCTCTCTCTCTCTCTCTCTCTCTCTCTCTCTCTCTCTTCTCTCTCTCTCTCTCTCTCTCTCTCTCTCTCTCTCTCTCTCTCTCTCTCTCTCTCTCTCTCTCTCTCTCTCTCTCTCTCTCTCATTTCCCCTCTCCCCCAATATACCCTCTCTCTTATTATCTATTTTTACCTCTCGTCCTCATTTTTATCTCTCCTTTTCTCTCATTTTATTCCTCACTTTCTTTCTCATTCTCTTTCTCTCCCTTTCCTGTTGTCTCTTTCTTTTTCCTATTTATCATCTCGTTCTCTCTATCTTTTTCTCTTTCATTCTCAATCTCTCTCACTCTTCTTTCCCTTTTTCTTTCTTCCTTTTCCTTCTTTATCATTCTCTTCCCTTCTCTCTTTCTCTATCTTTGTTTCTAATTCTCTTTAGTCGTTCTCCCTCTTTCTATCTTCCATATTTCTCTCTCTCTCTCTTCTCTTTCTTTCTTTGTCAACCTTTCTCTATTCTCTTTCTCTATCTCCCACTCCTTCTCTATGTATCTCTCTTTCAATTTATCTCTTTCTCTTTCTACCTGTCCCTCTCTCGTTCTCTCATTCCCTTTTTCAATATCATTCAATCCTTCTACTTCTCTTCTTCTACGTCTCTCTCTCTCTCTCTCTCTCTCTCTCTCTCTCTCTCTCTCTCTCTCTCTCTCTCTCTCTTCTCTCTCTCTCTCTCTCTCTCTCTCTCTCTCTCTAACGTTTTTCTCTACCTCTCTCTTTTGATCTCTCTTTATTTCTCCTCTCTTTGACATTATCCCTCTCATCTTTCTCTCCTGATTCCTATTCCATCCCTCTTCTATCTCTCTTTCTTTTTCTTTCTCCCTCGTTCATTATTTTCATGTCTCTCTTTTCACTGTTCTTATATATTCTTTGATCTCTCTTTACCTTCTATTATCCTCCTTCCCACTCTCTTACCTTAATTTTTTCTTCCTGTACCAATTTGCTCGTAACTACCAGTAGAAGTTTAAGACCTACAAAAGGAGTTGGTAATCTGACCTTGACCAACACATCCAACTTCTCATTAGCACCAGTCCGTATAGTGCTGTTCATATCAGGTTGACCTCTTTAATTTGTGCTAGTTAGCCAACGTATCTTTTCACTCAACAATTAACAAAGACGACTACAAAGCCGAGAATAACTGAACTTTAACCTTACATAAGGAGAGCACTTTCTACAAACATTCACACTGAAGAATGTCATACGTCTCCGATACATAGGCTATATACTTAGTGGGTATGATCTTCAGAGATCCAGTTCCACAACGATTGGCTGGAAAAGCAAGTATCACCCACCTTAGCTCCATCCAGTGTCTAACAATATTGGGGTTCTCTCTGCGCACACCGTATTATTTTGTGTATATTTACAACAATTCTCATAGCGAATGAGCAAAAACGTCTGCGTATTGCCAGATTTGATAGTGTTTGACAATAGTTTATGTTTACCGGCACTTAAAAAAAAACAATTATTTCTATTTTGTTCATTATTATAAATCATAAGAAACTGTTGTTTATCGCCTCAAGTAAAAAAAAAAAAAAAAACTCGGAAATCACAAAGGAAGGATAAATTTAGGAATGAATTATTGATTTCAGAATAACTTGTTTTCTTTTAGCGTTCCACACGCGAGGTACATTTCGTGTTGTAATGTTGGTAGTAGCGTGATTGGTGGTTTAAAGAATTCAGTAAACATGCTCAGTCGAGAAATAATTCAATTTACATCCAATATTTAGTACTTAGCTGGAAGAAATTGCGTCCCTAGTCCTTGAGGGAAAACTGCCTTAGCAATTAATAAAAATCAAAAATTAACATTAAAAAATAAGAAGAAATGATTTCTTCTTATTTTTTAATCCGTCATAATATAATTACAAGTTCTTCTCCGTTATTTTAGAACTGATGGTTAACAATTTCATTTTATTTATTGACATTTGTTTCATCTCAGAAAAGCAAAATGTAAGTACCCAGAACCACACATGATCCATATATCCGATTTGAACATTTTTAAGTCTCCCCACTCCCGAAAGGGCCTAGAAATAGGACTTATTCATATCTCAGAAGATTTCTACAACGACTATGAAGTCAGATGAGGAGATGCAATTTACTTTGGCCGTAATTTTGGTTTGAAATGATGCGAATTTTTTTGTTTTGTCTACAAAGAGCATTGTAATGAAGTATCAGGTGACTATACATCCTATTTGAAACCCTATTCATATAAATGCAATTTCATTATAAATTCTCTTAATATAATCAATTTAACAGCCGTTATTGTAGTTATGGGTGTCCAAAAGAAATTCTTTACTTAATTTTTCTTGTCTCATTAAAGTTAAAGAAGTTGTAGAAGTTGCTTTTCAACAACGCTTTATTTAAGAGAGTAAGAAACAAAATATATTTCACCTTGAAAGACACACTTTGACAAATGTTGTAATTATAAAACCAATAGAGCCACCTCATCTACGCTGAAGACTAAGTTCATTAAACGTGTTAACATTGCTCGTCCCATCTTTAATTATAAAACTCAATATTGCACAATAAAATAACTACTGCCCTCATTCTACACAAAACTAGTTAAGCCCTTTGGCATTTTCCTCCTTTATAAAAGCCATTTCTTCATTAATTCCATTAAAATCCAACGTGGGCTTATGAAAAATGGAAAGGTCTGATATGACGACATGTGTCAAGTAATTTAATTATCTTGGCTTTTTTTTAGTTTTATCACAATTAATTTTTTTATATATATATTTTTTGTAGCTATAGTATTATGGACGATGTCAGATTTATTTTAATTTAACAAATAAACTATTTATAAATAAATATAAAGCTTGACTTGTAGTATGATTTATAATTAGAATACAATGTATTGTCTAAAACGTGTTTCAACGACAATGTCGCCTGTGTCACGCCCCGTATTGAGAGAGAGATAGAGATAGAGATAGAGAGATAGATAGATAGATAGATAGATAGATAGAGAGAGAGAGAATGAAAATGAAAGAAAGAGTGAGAGAGAGAGAGAGAGAGAGAGAGAGAGAGAGAGAGAGAGAGAGAGAGAGAGAGAGAGAGAGAGAGAGAGAGAGAGAGAGAGAGAGAGAGAGAGAGAGAGAGAGAGAGAGAGAGAGAGAGAGAGAGGGAGAGAGAGAGAGAGAGAGAGAGAGAGAGAGAGCGAGAGAGAGAGAATGAAAATGAAAGAAAGAGTAAGAGAGAGAGAGAGATGGGGGCGTGGCCTAAATTTTTTTACATTTTTCTAAATAGTAAGGCTTTAACAAATATCCTACGTCATTCTAAGTAATCAAAGTAATTAGATACAATATGATTAAACTGATATTTATATAAGTTATACAATTTTATTTTACATCAATATACAGTTTGTATATATTAAAGATGACCACATTGTAGATGAAACGCGTTTGAGTTAAAAAACGTATTTATTTTTGAGAAATCGTGTTAAGGTTTTAAAAAATTTAATCACATTATAAAAATTAAGCAACTTAATTTCATAAGATGATTGTACATACAAAAATAAAGATAAAAGCTCTTAATTTTATGCCTGAAAACGTTTTTTTTCCGTCTGTCGTTCTGGTTTTTTATTTATTTATTTTTTTTATTATTATTTTTTTTTTCATTTTAATAAGTTCAAAAATTTAAACGATATTGAGTCCAGATTTGTTATATAGCTTTTGTTAGGTAAACTTGTATCACAGTGCCAAAAAGCAACAGTTTGTTTCGTGCAATTTCAACATGGTGGCAACTTCAAATTTGTAATACCGAATATCTTGAAAGCGATTAACTTTTCAAGAGAGGCGATATAAACAGAAAACAAGATTGATGACAACATCGTAAAGTAGCATTTATTTAGCAAATATTAATAAAGAATAACATTTATCATAAGGTTTGGCCTGTCAACAAACAAGGAATTATTTTTTTTTTTTTAACGATTATTCATCCTCACCCAATGAGGAGCAAAAAAATTTGGAACTTATTTAGTTAGGCTTCTCTTACCTCAGAAAAGATTAAAATTACAGTAAAGTTATGTCCATGAGATGAAATTTATTTTATCTTAATGAACTCCATTTCTCTCATTCACTGAAGTCCAAAACTGAAGAACGTGCACTCGTAGAAGCAGCTCTGAATCACAAAAAAGAATGTTTAGCTATCCTAATTAACAACATAGTTAAAGCTTGTGTTAGTGTATTTTCAGCCACCCTGTATCTAGGTTTTTATTATTCCTTAGTGGCAAAAAAACAACTCGTTAATCATCGCTTTGTTATGAAGGAACGTAAAATGAAGTCCTCAAATACTATAATGAAGCCAGAGTGTAAAGAAAACAAGAATTGGCCGAGACAGACCCCGATAGAAAAAAAGTCGAAGAAAGAGATTTAACTCAAGATTACATGGGAAAAAGTGTAGACCCAGCTAGAGTACCTCGGGATTGCTAAGCTTCTGAGGGGTTTAGACTTTATACCGTAATGGATATTGGATAATGGTTTTTACATTATATAAATTTAGGAAGATTAACACCCTGGAAGCTCTCCCGTAGGATTTTAATTCACGAATTATAATAAACTAAATTTAACCCATGACGGTTTATAATATATTCGACCTTCTATAACTGTATCCAAGATTCATTTTTACTTTTTAAACTATAACTGGGATAGCTAAGTATATTTTTGTGACAATGTGTATTATTTTGCACAGTTTATATCAAGCATGTTCTCTAATCGTCTTTTAATTATTATATAACAATTAAAATATTGAAACAGTTCAGAAGATTTAAAAATTTGGTACAAATATTAGTTTTCTAAATAGTATGGACAAACTTCTTTGTCGGTAAAATAGGAATTACTCTGTCCTTATTACAGATTTTTTCTTCAGGTGATAACAGTTTTTCGTCACGTTATACAAAATTTTAACACGTTTCAATTCTTTCATGTAGAATATGACGGATTATCCTTCATTTTAAGAATAAACCTGTTAGTTTGATAAATTTCAGTAAACGTTAAATTGAGAACAATGGAAGCGTTAAAAATATTAATGCTGCTGTTTAGTAAGAGCGCATTGTAGGATATCGATGGCGTCCTCTCTGAATCACTACGGTATGACTAGTGGCGTGGGCAATAATTTATTATAGAGTGACAATACAATGATAGAATGACAAAAACCAAAAAGATAATTTCTTGATAGTTGTCTACAACACTCAAGATTAGGTTATAAGCAATTTATTATTATTATTATTTTTTAAACCTGAAAAATTAAAAATAATGTTTCCTCTAACCTAATTTTAGTTGTTGTAGACAATTATCAAGAAATTATATTTTCAGCTTATTATCATTACCTTACATCATTATATCCTTTGACTTACAAAAAAAAAAAAAATGATAAAACTCATTTTATTTGTAGTTAAAAGAGAAACAGTTTTCTTTTTTGCAATTTTTTGTAAAAATAATGGTTTTCCAGATATTCAACATTTAAAATATTAAGCGGCCGTCATTTTTTTCACACTTGTAAAACATTACATAAAAAAAAATGTATGCCAAGTCTGAACTCATTATCTTATCTACTTAAAAAAAATATGTTTTTTGTAGAAATACAAAATGAAGGATTGTGTCAAAATGGAGCGGTTATAGGAACGTTTTTATTTATTTTTATGTAAGAATTCCGCTCCCGAAGCTTGTTAAAGTATTTCAAAAATATCCTGATTACAAGTGATGGGATTAATTAATACAGAATAATAAGATTTACTGTACAGGAAAAGGAAAAGTTTATTCTAAAACTCGTTGTTATTATTATATGACTAGTAGTAATCACTAATAATTAGATTTATTAGTTACTAATAATTTTTGACATTCTACGCGTTGTAAAATCCACTAATTTTTATTAAATTTTAAACATAGATCATAATGATTTTCGCGAAACAAGACGATCAGTTATTTTTTAAAGACATTTTTTTGGTTACTAAAATATATTCTTAATACTTTTTTATTATTTTTGAACATGTATAGTCCTTAATGAAATAGCTGAGTGTATATGTAGAACGTATTCGATAAGACATAGCAACAGTCGCGACAGAAACGCTACAGGTGGTTATTCTTGGAACTACACCTTGGTAGACATAATGATTGTAGAAATAAATTTCCTACTATGCACTGAAGTCACGTCATGAAATACCTCATTTCTCAGACTTTGCCTATCTTTACATTCCTGTCTTACTCTAATAATAAAATACAAGTACTTTCTTTCTCTTTCTCTTTATGTATCTATCTCGTTTTCTCTCCCTCTCCTTCTCTCTCCCTCCTTCCTACTTTCTCTCGCTCACATTCTTTCTCTCTCTCTCTCTCTTTCTTCATATTTTCTTTTTTATTCTCACACTTGTACTCTCTTCCATTTTTATCTCTTTCTTTTTATTAATCTCTCACTTTTACTCTCTTCTATTTTCTCTTTCATTTCTCTTTCTCTTACCATCGCTTTCTTAATCTTTCACTTTTAATGTCTTCCATTTTCTATTTAACACTCTTACTCTCTCATTTTCTCTCTCTTATTCACTCATCTGATCTATCTCTCTCTCTCTCTCTCTCTCTCTCTCTCTCTCTCTCTCTCTCTCTCTCTCTCTCTCTCTCTCTCACCCTTACTCTTTCTTTCATTTTCATTCTCTCTCTCTTTATATTACTCCCTTATTCTTTTTCTTTCTTCCTCTCGGACTTTTTCTCTTAACCCTTTATGTTCTCCCTCCTTAATTTTACTATCTTTCTCTTACTTTCTCGTCTCTATCTCATTCTCTTTCTCTTTTTCGTTATTTCTATTTATTTTTCTCTCTTACTCCCTCATTCTCTTTACGTTCTTTCTATTTATTATTTTCTCTTACTTTCTCTTTCTTTCTCTAGTTTTATCTATTTTTTCTTTCTCCTTTCATTCTCTTTATCAACAATTTGAACCGAGTTTATCATTCTCTCTTTTCCGACCCTGACGCTATTAAAGTATTCAATATCATAGGGTCTTTTTTAAACACTTTTCCTATTTAAAAAATTTTTTTTTATTATAATTTTTTTTTGTCAGACGATCACTGCGAGGATTTTGCCTTTAAACGAGAAAAAAGAAACGAAAATAACTTTGGCTATTTTCAATCACTTGAACTTAAATTAGTTATTTCCCTCCTGTTAAGATATAAATATCATAAAGTAATATTCAGCATTTAAAATTTATGTTTTTATCAAATATTTTTGATTCTTATAATCCATTTTCCGTCTTTATCCGTTTATCTTTACATTAAAATAATAAATTGGTAAAACTGTATGGTTAAGATTAAGCAGAGTTAATGTGCATTAAAAGTGTTTTGAAAGTCTAGATTGACTGTATTCATTTGTAACATAGAACGACCAATCAGCACAGAGCTAGCTAGTCGCACATTGTCCCAGTATTGATTGCCCTATAACAAGGCTAATTTATTAGATTAATTGTACCTTATTATTCAGCAGGTATGTAGGCTCATTAAATTGATTATACATGCTACGATCTGTATCCTTGATATACAGGTTGTCTGGTTTATCCCATAATTACCGATTCGACTGTATAGACTTAGTGCAGATATTCATGTCATCATAGATTTCAAAGTAATTGAGACAATTTCTTTTTCCCTTTCTCTCTCACTTCTCTTTTTCTATTGTGATTAAGTGTAAAAGAGGATAATGGTTTAATTTTTGATGTTATAATGAATATAATATAATTGTCTGTATCTCTTTCTCTCTCTTGCTTTTTCTATCTCCCGTTCTCTTTTTTTCTCCTCCTCTGTTTTCTTCGTTCTCTTTATCTCTCTACATTTTTCATTCTTTCTCTCTCTTTCACTTTAGTTCTTATACTTTCCTTTTCTTTTTTTAGTACTCTCCTTTCTTTTTCTCTATTTCTATATATTTATCTTTCTCTCTCTCTCTCTCTCTCTCTCTCTCTCTCTCTCTCTCTCTCTCTCTCTCTCTCTCTCTCTCTCTCTCTCTCTCTCTCTCTCTCTCTCTCTCTCTCTCTCTCTCTCTCTCTCTCTCTCTCTCTCTCTCTCTCTCTCTAAGAAATTTCCAAATTTGACACATTTAAAAGACTAATTATTATACCCTTAAAATGATTTGATATTACAATTATGGGCAATTTTTGAAAAATCGTTTAATGAATCGAAACTGGATTTTTTTTTGCTTAAAGGTATGAATACTCAGACACCCCCTACAACCTTCAAATTTAACAAATATATTGCCATTGTACGATCATTCAAATCATAACACCTAACTTTAACCAGTATCTCTATATTCATATATTTCAACCCCCTTTGCGGTTTTAATACTTTGTAGTACGTATTTATTATTAGGTTATTTAAAATTTCCCTGTAGTTGAGTAAACTAAGTCCGTTGAAGGAGGAGCCAGTAGAACCTTGAAGAAACCAATAAGGACGGTGCAGATTTGCCAACTCGTTTCCTCTCTGTGATAGCGCTTGAAGTCTTGATTCTGATGTAGTTACATTCATTGAACGCACTCGATAAAATCATAGGTACTGCATTTAATTTTGCATTACCGTTGCAAAGGTTTACCGAACATTAAAAAAAAAAAAATTAAATAAAGTTCCGTAGCTGCTTTTCTTCCTTGTAAACCAACATTAGATATTCCTCAACAAAAAATATATTTTTCCGACTAGATAAATAAATGTAATAGAAATCTTTCCACTTAATTTGCAAGAAACTTTAATTAATAACTCATATTTAATAGTGTACTGGGTTTATTACTATTAAAGGAAAAATATTTTTAAAATGAATACGCCAGTAACGCTGACGTAATGTTGATGTATAAGTTAGACTAAACGTGTATAGCTATTAAAACAAGAAACTATAATTAACTGACAATAAAACTACTTATTTACCCAACTCTATTAGCATTATAGCTTCGCTCTGTGATTATCCTCGTGCAGGGAGCTGTTCAAATTGACAACAGCGCGCTACTTTTGTTATTTCTCCGTTTGGTTATTACTCAGCGGACTTGATTCGTATTGCTTAGTATAGTAGAGTATTTGATAATGAAGAAACACGATGTCCATTGTATTTATTTTATTTGAATCATAAAATATCCCTTTTGTAACATTACCCTTTCGTGCTGTTGCTCTTTGCTGTATAAACAGAATTTTACGATATTTTATTTTCCAGTGTTGGCAACGCCTATAACTGACAATCTTTGACAGATTGTTGTTTACTTGCGTGGGGAGGGAGGGGGGAGAGAGAGAGATTTATTTTAGCAAAACAGTGATTAAATAAATATTTGTGTTGCGTCCTTAGAGTGTTGGCTACAACGGTTTTTGGGGACAGTTGATTTTGAAAACCGTTATCAGTTTGGATTAAAAATTAAAAGATATTTATTTTATTTAAAAAAAACTATCTTTATTTTTATCTTGTTGAATAAAGGACAAAAAACCTCTCGGTCATCATCACCTTAAAAAAAAAAAGAAAGAAAGAAAAAAGAGTAAAAAATAAAGACCCCTAGTCCTCAAATATTTTATTAGCGTCAGGATTGGAATAGAACAAGAGTTGGTCAAGAGAGAACGGATAGTAAAGATAAAATAGAGGGATCTAAAAGGTGTATATCGAGGTAGGAAATTTTATTTTAAATTGTGGTCTATTATTTTCACACATATATTTTATAGAAAAAGTTAAGCAATGAATCAAAAATGTGTTGTAAGAAATAATCATTTTGAGTTCCCTTGAGCCTATAAAAGTGTTTTTTTTTTTTTGTTTTTTTTAAGATGTATGTCGTTCGAATTTTATCAAATTTAGAATGTGAAAAAATTTTGATTATATATTGAGGTGTATTTATTTTTTGTAAAAAGGTAAAAATATATAGCAGTGATTTCCGTGAGAAAATAAAAACTCAAATTGTCTCAAAATCGGATTTAACGATTTTGATAATAAAGTGTACCCTAAGAACCCAAACACAACTTATTGCTTTCCATCGTCCCTGACATTCCGGTTAGGGAGTTTCAATAATTCGTCCATGGAGCTATGATAAAAGGAAAAGAATTAACCACGTGAAAAAATTCTTAAAAGATCAACATTTTAATCTATTCTAACCATTTTTCATATAATTTTCAACAACTAATTAAACCTAATTTACCTACTAAATTTTACAGAAATTCAACTAAAATATCGACTGCCAAAGCTATAATTGTTGATTTTATCTAATTTTGAGGTTATAATGCTAACGATTTTATTTATTAGTAATAACTCCTTTATTACTTATAAGCTGATGGCCCCAGTTTCACCTGGGAATAGTTGAGATAGTTTTATAAAGAAATATTTTTTTAGCACAACCCTAATGGTGGTTTTATGGAAATAAATTATGCCCAAATACTGCAACACAAATTTTTATTAAAATCGACCCATAAATAACAAAGATATGATACTAGTTCTGTAACCACTAGTAGACTTAGTTCCTCGTTAAAATCGTTAGCGATCGGACTACTGTTTATTCATTTATGCATTTATTTAAAACAAACAAATTACGTATATAATATTCCTATATTCTTCACAAAACAAAACAAAATTCTTTTTAGGACATATCCAACTTAACTATCAATGTCTAGTATTTGGTAGACAAATTATATGACAAATTTTGAAATTATTATATACAAAATATTATTATTATTATTTAATATCAAGGAACAAAACATTGTAAATAAGCATTTATTTTATAATTTTGTAACCTTATAAAACTCGAAAAAGTATTAATGATTATAAATTAATATATCGATTCAGTTTTAAATTTTTTTTAACACGTCAAAATTTCTTGCGAAAAAGTGTTTTGAAAACAATTTAAATTAAATTTTTAAATTGAAGATATTTTATTTTTAAAGACGGATTAGAGTCCGTTTACACCATTATATTTAATACTTCGGAACACCTGCGTTCTCGCTTAAGCACTGTTTTGGATGAACGATATTTAAAAACGAAAAATAAATAAAACCCTAAATATACATTGTTCAGCCTAGCTGTAAAGATCGTTATTACTAAATTTGATAGACAAACGTACAAACGAATGACCAAGTTAATCAGGATATCGTGTAGTGAAAGTTGAATCTATTTACAATTACCATACTCACGCTGGTAGTGATATACAGTATAACGTAATGGCAATGTACTAATCAACTACAGCTCCATTTTCTAATGTTGTTACATTCAGTAATTGTGTAGCAGACCCATCTGCTTCACTTCAGCCACTAAATTGGATTGTTTTCGCAATTACATTTGTTATTTCTTCCGCCAGACAGCAGTAATGTGGATTACACCAGTTTATGTGGAATTTAACAGTCGACAATAGTTTTACCAAAATGAATTTTCAATTTCAATTTATTCTGAACAATATCGAGCACTTTCATTCGGGTCACATATGGTGGAGTATGAGTTGCTAATCCCGTGGTTACCTATACAAAGTCCCCACGAGTCAAGTCCGTTGAGAGAGGAGCCAGCAGAAAGCGTGACCTTGAAGGAACCAATAGGGATCGTCTGGGTTTACCAACTCGTTTCCCTTGGTTTCGTACATGATTCGTTGCGGATAATGTAGACTTTGATTAGATCCATCTATTTCATCTTTCCTATCAGGTCTCTCTTGACCACCTCTTGTTATGTTCCGACCCAGACGTTAGTAATGTATTCGAGTCCTAGGGGATGTTTTTTTGTTTTTATTTATTTATTAAGTCTATGACCGAGAGGTGTTTTGCCTTAAAACGACAGGAAAAATTTTTCCAAGTTCCTGACTGCTATTTTTTTTTAAACTGAAAAACTTTTACAATCGCTACACACTTACAAAATTATTCATCTCCTACGTTGGTAAAACGTAGGCCTCTCCATAGGCCTAAGTAAAATCAAACCATCAAAAGAAATTATGATATCTCAAATTTGGTTGATAATATTACGGTGGAAATTTAGTAACATAAGCAAAACAAACATACAAAATTAACGCAACGTAAAATGATGACTTCAAAGTAATTTCTACAAAAACACTGTCGCAGGTCATTTAACAGTTTTTGTAATTAAAAATTAGTTATTATTTTAGATGATAAAAAAAAAAATTCAAAAATATTTATATCAACATCAAATTACATTAACTAGAGCCGAACTAGTTCCATAGTTTATAATAAGCTTTGTTTCAAAATTACGTGTCCTAACTTTACGCGATGAAATTTAGGGCGTCAAAATAAAGGAAATGATGTTCTATAAACATACATCTGACAACGCTTCGTTATCCGTACATCAATCGTTATATATTTTTTCGAAAAAATAATAACCTTAGGTTATGTTAGATTAGAGTTTTTTATTTTGAGTCGAAATTTGTTATACATATTTTTTATGCTACGTTTTACCAGTACTGAGAATCAAAACTATAACTTATAAAAATTTTAATATTCAATATTAGAAATTTCGATCGCCCTCCATTTTTAACAATGTATAATATAAAGTTTTGATTCTTGGCGTACTGGTAATTACAGTTTTCCAATTATTTTTAAAGGAATTTTGTCTTCTTTTCATGCCATTATTCACTTACCGAGTTAGAACACATATTTTTGAAACTCGCTGTATATTGATTCTAAATAAACAATTAATTTTACACAAACATAAAAATCATTAAAATGTTTATTTACGGAATTAAAGTAATAAAATCTGTAGGTTAACATTCAGCCAACTTCAGTAATCTATTGACTCTGTCCTCTACTTGAGAATATTGTTGAGATAGTTTTAATATCTAAAAGATAATAAGATTCCTGTATAATATGACAACAGTAATAATATTATGATTACAATCCGTAGTAAATCTACTTGGTTAACCAACTTTAAATAATTTTTCTATTAAAATCAGCTGTTATCGAATGTTTTAAATTGATTGTTTTGGTAAAGAATGCTAAAATGGTTTAAACAATTATAAAATAGACAATTGATTTATAAGTTTCTATAGGCAGAGTGTATCTCAAAAGTTTGGTAAATTAAAACTCAAGTTAAAATTAAAAAATCTGCCTTCTTCACAACCGACTCGTTGTCGAGTTCTATTTTTGTACAAAAAGTATTGACTGGTTAAATAGTTATTTTTATTGCTATTTAGAAGCAAAAAACCTTACGGTCATCATTGCCTTATAAAAAAATGGAAAACAAGGACGTAAAATAAATACCAGGACTACTCCAACAGCGTCAGTCTTGAAAAACAACAATAGTTGGTCAAGAGATTCCTTAGGAAAAGAGAAAGAGAGGTATCTAATCCAAGACTACGTGAAAAAAGGTGGTGATCGAGCTAGGATATCTCGGGATTGCCCTGAGAGGTCCCATAGTTTCAGCTTTAGTTGCATTTAGATTTTAACCCTCTGTCAAGAGAGCTTCGTTCCAACTAGCAAGAAATTCTAGATATTGTTTTATCTCATGGAAAATAAAATATGGTGTAATTCCAACACATTTTGTAGTTATCCTACTGCAAACTTTGAACTTCCGTCCTAACTATATATTGATCCAATTAAAAAAATAACAATCTAGTTATAATATAGGTTGATATAAATGTGCAGCCTCTAAAATTGAATTTTATTTATTCGTACTGATTATCAGAATAGTAATTTTGTTGTTGTTTTATTTCAAATTTAATTGGTCAAAGTACTTTAATTTTAACAACTTTTAGGAGAGTTGTTTCGGATTTAAATGATTTTATTTCTTGGTGGATTCTACTTAAGAATTATTTATTACGCATTGTGTGTGCCTATGTTGAATTATGGAAAAAAAATCTATGTAATTTATGAAAAGTAATTAAATTTCAAACAACATTATTTAATAAATGTATTGCAAATTATTAGATACGTAAAACAATAAAAATACTTTAATGCTGGGATCTGAACGAAGTAGCGTGTACGTTAAATCCGCATTGATAAACTGTTATTAAAAATATTTCACCACGCAGGCTATCTGACTCCTCCGTGCCAACAATTTGTTACAATGATGAATTGTCTCCCTCTTTTTCCCACCCCTAGACTAAATTTACCGAGACACACTTTGTCATACATTTTCAAGGATCAATAATTGCACAGTTGGAAACATCGTCCATTCATAAAAAAAAATATGTATATTAAATGTACGAGACTTATACCATACTCTGTGTGTAATTTAACAATCATGTACGGATACGTAAGGGGTTGATAGTAATTAAATAAATAAATGTATTTATTTCCTCAATCTGCTACATAAAATACAAAAATAACTAAAACACGTGTCCAAGTTCAAACACTGTAATAAACTTGCCAAGACTGATGTCAACGTAACACTAAATACATAAAAACTAAATAAATATATTATAAGATTTATACATACAAGAATAGGAGAATTATACATACAAAAATAGGATTAAAAAAAGAAACAAAAGAAATATAGTCTTACTTACATTGATCAGTCAAACAAAAAACAAAAGATCAAAAGAATGTTGGTGTATACAAGATTATCAATCAGAACTATAAACTACTACTTAGCATTTTAAACTAAATGTTTTATTCAATCAGAATGAGAAAATTTAGGGCCTTCAAGGCATTTTGCCCATTTGAAGGTTCCTATTTCTTAATATTGTTGTTTTTTAAGAAGCGTTCAGATAGTGAAAGTAAATTACTACTAAATTTGAATTTTTTTTTTTTTTTTTTTTTTTTTTTTTAACAAAGGTTTCGTGATTGCGATATAGGATGTGGTTGTCATTATCTCTTACACAAAGCAGTAAAGGCAGGGCTATTTCCTATATCGTCTCAATGTATTTGGCATCAAATTTGCGTGAGATGACGATGGTTTGTCTTTTATTTCCAGGTTTTTATACTTCATGGTACCAGGTAGTGGTATATTTTTCTATATATTTACTAGAAAATATCACGGTTGTGTAATGTGAAGAGAAGCGACAACTTTAGTATATTTTTTACGTTGTTTGTATTCCTTTACATTCTGAATCCTGAAAATAAAAAAAATAATTAAAACTGTAGGCGTATAATACAATCTTTGATTACCATAATTAATTAACCATTAGTACAACTGAACTGACAAAACAGTTATGGAAACAACTGTGTATAAACTTTAAAAAAAAAATTTAACCAACTTTTGTAATATGTTGTACATTTGAACAACATATTACAACGACAGATTAACACTGTCGGTGTACACTAAACCTTCACAGCCTTAAAGCATGCTTTATTGCAATACATACAGACAAGTCCTGAGTATACTTAAGTCTTGGATAGTAGCTAATCTCGTTAAAATTGAAAGTGGAAATAAGAGTGAAGTCAGTAGGTGACTAACAAACAACTCGATTGTGTTAGGAGTTTCTATACTTCATTTTATACTTGATGTAAAGCCTACACACTTATTGTATGTTCTACCACATAGTGTGAACAACGTGAACCTATTAGTTATATACTCGTAGTCTCCCGTATTAATAAACAAAGATCTAGTAAAACAGTATGTTCCTATCCGTTAGCTGTTTTACTATCATTGTGATGCAAATTACGTAATATTTTGTTTCACCTCAGTCGTAAGATTTAATTAGTTTCCTCAAAACTTTTTGTTGTTAGCACAAACCCTTTAAGTTATCTACACTTTATAAAAAAAAGAAAGAAAAAACAACATAATGAACTCCTAGACATCGAATAAGATTAAGATCGGTAAAGCACAAGAGTTAGTCGAAAGAGACACGTTAGTTTGTTGCACGTAGACATTCCCAAGAAAACTTTTATGCTCTGTGAACTACAAAATCGTCCTGACGAGGATGTCTTGACGAATTTTCTATCCCTTTGTCTAAAATCCAAAGCTCTCGGACCTTTTTCGATTAGGGCATTCGCAGTCAAAGATCAGGTGCTCTGCATTCTCCTGTTACAGCCCACATTTCCTGCGTAGAAACTCTCCAGTAAAAAGACCCATCTTTACGTGTTTTATCAAATGGTATAGCCTATTGTAACGAACATTACGTCCTTCCTTAATTATCTCTGCCAAAGGGGAGAAAGTCAGTTGTAATTTGATTAAAGGGGGCACGAAATCTTCCTTCAATCTTTGATACTTCTCCAACTTCTCTCGTGCTCTTTCTGAGCACTTAGCCAACCCGATGTATATTGTATGAGTTCAATAACTGTTGGCCTATATATGACGATTTAAGGGCACACAGATTTTCATTTAACCGCAATGTTAGCTATAATACACATTAAATAAGTTCTATTTGAGCTAGGCTCATGATTGTTTTTTATTTTGTAGACTGAACATTTATCTAGTTCTTTATGCAAGATATTTCAAAAAAAATAATCAAATACGGATATTAGAATTAAAATAAAATGATCTTAACATTTTTCAAAATAATTATGTATTTATTTTTTAAATTTTAATATTTGATGATATTATAAAAATTCTGTAAGGAGGTGGCAATGTTTATTATGGTCATAGTTTTCTTTTGAAATTAGAGCTTTGTTGTACTTACACCATTCATCCGCTCTTAGACAGAGCTTATTAAACTATTGAAAAGCGTACCTCAATATCCACTTAGAAATCGATGTAAATGTTTACATTAATGTTATTTTCATTAAAACATTTTACTATATAACGTGTTATATATCCTTGGAAAGAGAAAGATCTGGAGATTAATAATCAGTTAAAAACAAAATCTATAAAAAATTTTTTAAAGAACTAATTGATCTCGTAAATAAATAATTTAATAATCATGTAGGAAAACCAGGGGCGGGAGATTATAACAATTTTTTTATTAAATCAGTTAAAGCCGACTTTAACTTAATAGGACATTTCTATCAGTCTTATCAGTTACTTCAAATTTTAAAATACCAAAAATAATGCTTATATAACTGGAGATATAACAAAAATATGCCCACTTTTGATAATCAGTAAATAATATTTTGTTTTTTAGACGCTACACTGTGCAATTTTTGATAAAATTATTTAGATTTGATTCGAAGGAGAAATATGTCATTTGTATTATAATTTCCCTGAAATTTTTTATTATCATGTCTGGAGATATAACAAAAAAAGATAATAATAAAATTTAAATACTGGTCAAATATTAATAAAATCTATTTATACGGCTGTACGATATTACAAATACAGAAAGAAAACGTAAACAAAAAATAAAACGAAACTACAAAACTCTTACTATGACTTAGTTATCTTTATTCTACGTCTATACGAGAAAGTAAAACTTAAAACATTAATTCTACCGTCACGAAAACAGAAAAGTTACGAAAGTATATTAAAAACTTTGCTTAAGTTTGAAGTTATAACAAGAATTAACTTTTATTGATCGAGACTTGAAATTTAAGCTTTCTTGGAATGAAAACGAAAACAAATTGTGAAAGCGACAAACTTTCAAAGGAGTTTCCAAAATGTGTTCGGTGAGGGGGGCACTTCGGATTGACAATTTTCATTGAGATGTTATTTAATCTTTATTTTCTTCAAATTAAGACAATCAAAAACAGGTATTACTATTATCATTAAATGTAATATTTAATTGTCGTCGCTTTTGTGCGAACTACCTATGCTTCAGGCTCAAGCAGTAACCATGAATTGAAGATAAAGGTTTCTCATAACTGAAGTTATTCGACAATTTCATCATAACAACACAAGCTGTCGTGAAATAATGGGCAATTTTCTTTAACTAGAGAATTAAAGCGCAACAATAAAAGTATAAAATGACTTACTTTCTGGTCTTTTTCCTTTTCACTTATGACAAAAGATAGTATTGTGAAGTACTTACATTATCAACTTCCAACCACCGTCTATATAATGTGGGTACACCCTCTTATCTAACCTAATTAAACTAACCTCACCTAAACTAATCTAACATAATCTAAACTAATATAACCTTACCTAACCTTTCCTAAACTAACCTAACCTAACCTAAGCTAATCACCTTTTGAAATTAACTTGTCTCACTTACCAATCACATTATTTCCCCAGTGGGATTCGAACCCGCAATCTTCAACTTTTAGAAAAATGACGATGTAAACCTGATGGCTACCTGAACACTTCAGAATTTTCACTATTGAAACATCACTTGAGGGCAGTAATCAATTTTCCTAATCAACGTCTTTATTGCATTTCCCGACCTGAAAAGAATTCATTTTCAGATTATTTAATTACAGTAATTGCCTTTTTTTAAATACTAATAAGATATTAAAACCTTAACTTTCTTATTTTTCATTTTATATTTACGAAGTAATAACTGTATTGTGTGACGTATGACCTATTCGATTATTTTATACATTTTAATCGCTTTGAAATATATTTTCAGATATATGTCTGGTAATGCTTCTGTCATTAGTATATTTAACTAAAACAAACAGGACATTCTATTGACCAAACATTGAATAGTTTATAAAACATTTTTCATCTTAACAATTTTATAAAACTATGAAATCCAATTATTGAGAAAATGTTATTTAAAAACATATTTTAACAATCGGAAGGGACGACGTTAGACAAGGTTGGGTGTGGTCCAGTGAGAGTTTCCGGCGTTTAATGGGTTGGCTTGGTAATTAATCAATTTATATAAAATTATAAATATAAAAGCACTAACCCTTCAAATCTGAACTAAAGTATGTATTTTTTTAAAATAATAATCACATAATATTTGTACGTATTGGGGTTATATATGGAAAATACTGCACAGGAAAAAACATCAAGGGTAGATTAAAAAAACTCACTGTATTTGATATTTATGATATCCTGTTTAGTACGAAATTTAAAATAAATAAATCTACTAATAGATTAACTCTTCTTATTAATTAAACACACAAGTAACACTTTGCAAGACTTTTAAAACCATTTTTGCTCCAAAAACTTACTTCCGACAAGTCTTTGATATGACAAAACTTAATATCAAATTTAAGTTCAACTTACATTAAATAAATAATAAGACTGAATTATAGTTTTGTTGCATTAATATTATTATATATTAATTCTCTATATTGTAATCACATCGGACTACACTCAATCACTGGTGCTATCTGACTTATGATTCAGTGACATAACTTATTATAATGCACAACTTAATATGATGGCTTAGTCTTTGAAACGTCTTGAAGGTGTGGATAATTGAATGTTTTATTTCCTGTAGTTTCAATTAGTACTGTACATTTAAAATGTATTTATTATTACACCAACTTTGATTAAATTCATTATATGTGTGAATTTTAGAGTTTAATTAACATTGGGTTGAACATACTAGACCACAATTTTTTTTTTAAAATATGTTATTATAAAGATTGTACTAACCAATTTTAATAAAACAGGTTTTTTTGTTTTTTCAATTAAACTTTAAAACACCCTTTTTGTCTAAATAGAGAAGTATCGTTAATGATATATGTTTTTATGTATAATGTATTTAACGCTTTCACAAATAGGGGTACGGTATTTCACATCCTACATTAACGCGTTACACAATGAAGGGTCAAACTACCCCTATCTGTAAAACAGTTGCATCAAATCTATTATTGAATCTACCATGTGTAGTTGTAACACTTCCCTGTGCAAGTATCGATGTAAATGAACTCCTAAGGGAGATGTTTCGAAGCATCCCTTAATGATAATTTACCGTCTCTTGATGATTTCAACCCATGCGAGGTTATTATCTATGATTCACATTAGGTAATAAGTCAAAATTATATGAATAATTTGCAAATTTATCGTCTATTTCACATAGATTTTCTTTAGACTATACGTGTTCGCGTCATTGATAACATCATTAGGTCAACAAAACCTTCAATCAAAAAAACTGAATTTGAAACTTCTTATCCCTTATATATTTTTTAATTGTTATTTTTTCATCACGTCACATAAATCCAGCTCAATAATAAAGAACAGATCAAATTTTGTGATAAACTGTAAGACATTAACAAAATTAAAAGAAACTTACGAAGATTAGGTTTTTAGCTGGTCCCACTGAATTTATATCTAAGAAGCATAGTATAACGTGAAACTCAATATGTAGATTGAACCGTTGTAGTTGTATGGGTTCAGGTTCAGAAAGCGCTACTTTGGGAGCGTTCGGAGAATGCAAAAGGCATGAAGTTACAAGAAGTGGACCGTTAGGTGACACCACAGAACTTCTAATTTATGAGCTTCACCCCATACGATGACGATGGGTAATCTATTGTGTATGAAAAATCAATGGTTGGATGGCAGTAAAAGCGTGGAAGATAATCCCCGTTCTAGACGTCTAGCAAAGTTTAAACTGAAGAAAATGTTTTATAGTATTGTCCGGAAACAAAACTTCAAAGAGTGCCAATCATAAACTCACTAATCTAAACAAGATCAAATTTTACGATCGCTCATTACTTTTTCAGATATGCGAGGTATTGTGCATAACGAATTTGTGTGTGAAGGACATAAATTAAGTTATATGTACTACAACCAAGTTTCTAAAAATCTTGATAATTCGTGTCCTGCCAGAGAGCGTTGGTTCTTGAATGCTTCATTACGATAAAGCACCCGATTAGATCTGTTAACGTTTATTTGGTCAAAACAGTTGATTATTGCGGTACTTCTTACACTCCTAATCTTAGGCCATGTGATTATTTCCTAAAATATAGAAACCAAATTCTTAGTCGCGATTTTGTAAACGTGGATAAATACAAAAAAATTGTCTTCTATATACCAGCTGTATATAAATATGCAGCTGTAAACAATTGCAGACTTCAAGCATTGTTTCAGTCAAGGAATGACGCCCAAAAACTGTGCGGCTTCCCGAAAATTATTTTAAATTTAATTTGCCAATTATAGAATTTATCTCATTAAGACAAATCGTATAGTATTCGTTTTCACCGCGCTTTAAACACTCTTTATGGTTTTGCATGTCTACTAACCCTGTAATGAAAGATAATGAGTAAAGAACAAATATAATAGTTGTAGGAAATTATTCAATCTTGCCTTCCTTCAACTTGAATGGCATCCTTTTTTGTGCCTCGACGACATTTCCAACTGTCCAATTATTGATCCTTCGTAAATTGTATCTCGGGTAAATTCAGTCTAGTGGTGGGAAAGAGAGGGAGGCAATTCATCATTGTAACAAATTGTTAGCACTGTGGAGTGGCAGAAAAACTGCGTTGTAAAATTATTTTTTTAAAATAAAAGTTTGTTAACGTTGGTGTAACATATACGATACTTCATTAAGACGTGTAAAGTGTTATTTTTTTATGTCTGTTTTCAATTCTCTGATAAGTTTGATTTATTTTCTATTATTTTTGTGTGTTTTTAATACGTACATGTGTAATTCAGTTACAAATATCATATTTTACTAATTTTAGAACGAAATAATAAATTTCATTAAAGTTGACGACAATTTTTGATTTAATAAATTTAATAAGATCTATCTATAACAACCCTTTTCGTCTGCAGATAGACATATTTCAGGCTGGTACAGTAATGTTATCATACTCTAAATGTTTTGTTAATAGTTATTTAGGTCCCTAGAGTAGGATGAGCTTTAATGTTGTGTTTAGCTACGGACTCGTGCTACGTGCTAGCTGCTTAAACAGACGAAAACTATAATAAAACAATAGACTTCAAAGGAGTACACTATTTCATCTACCTACACCAAGCTTAAATAAATAAACTTTTAATTCAATCAAACATTCATTTTATATTAAACTATAAAGCAATTACAGGGATAGATCATTAAAAAAAAAGAAAAAAAAAGTCATTTATTTTTTATAAAATTGAAAACATAATTGTTCACACTGTTAACAGCTTTATAAGCTAATACTTCATAGGTAATGTTTCATCTGAATTGCTCATTTCTTAACTTATTAAAAGTGAAACCACACATTTTTAACTAAGAAGGTTACTGCTTACTTTTTTTGGTACATAGCACCAACACATCACAAATATTAATAATGATTTTTAAATAAGAATATTACTGCTTACTTTATTTTTGGTATGTGGTAGCATCACATCGCATACATTAAAAATTATTTTAACTAGGAAAGTTATTAATTAGTTTATTTTGATACATGTCAGCAACACATCGCGTAGATTAAAAATGATATTAACTAAGAAAATTATTGCTTACTTTATTTTCGCACATGAATTTATCATTACACAATAATTTCTTATTTCCGTTACCGTTCTTCTCTTCGTTCTTTTAATTTTTAATTTTTTTTTGCCGTAACGGGCGTAAAGAAGTCGTCACTTCATAAACCTAATGGTTGTTTTAGTCAACTACGAAATAATTACTTTGTTTAAAAACTTAAACTACATAAAAAATACAGAATTTTTTAAAAATATATTTTGTTTTTTAGTTACTTTTGTAAGTTAACCGTCTTCGAGAAATTCGTGTCTATACATTTCAAATGGACGTTATTTTGAAACTTTTTTATAAAAAAAAAACACAAAAACTAGATTTGGGCTATCCCTATAATCAATTTAAAGTACATTTTTATATACACCACAGTTTAATTAGTCAAACATTTTAAACTACTTATATATATATATATATATATATATATTTATTACGGTAAGCTTACATTTTGGGAAGTAAACCATCCTCCTTGATAACCAAAATGTATTACCAAATTGTTAGAAACCGGTTTACAATTGAATTTTGAATGATTTTACAAAGACGGAAAGGCAATCTAAAAAACTCTACAGTGATATATCCGAAAATATCAGTATCAACTTTAGAAGCATCACATAACTTTCTCTATATACGCGAGAAAGTAAAAATAATAATTTTGCAATCAGTAAAACTTGATGACGTTGATTACATTGCAAATATTCAAAACTCGACCTAAGTATGGAGTTGTAAAACGAATTCACTTTTATTTGTCGAGACGTATAACTTAGGCTTTCTTAAAACTAAAAGTAAAACAAAATTGTGAAAGTGACAAACTTTTGGAACTAGGAAATGTTTCCAAAATGTGTTCGTTGTATAGGGTAGATAAATATTTTGGATTTATATTTTTCAATTAAAATTCATTTCAATCTTTGAAACTTTTAAAATAAAACACTGTAATCATTATCTTTAGTATGTAAACTTCTTTAAATTTCTAATATTTCTCATTTGATTGTTTAACTTGCAAATTAGGGACATTCTTCTTGTGTCGTTAATTTTCAATTACCCTTTAAATAAATTTTTCGAAAGATAAACGATATAAATAATACAACATTAGTACTTTTAAATGTTTAAAAAGGAGATAGCACGTTTTAAAACTAAATGGACAAAATGTTCTTTTTGTATTTAAGTGAAAATAAATGTTAGACCAATGCAATGATACAAACCCCCCCTCCCCCTCAACTCAACCCCTATCGTTCAATCTTCATTTCAGTTTGACTGATTGGAGGTCGTTTAGAGGTCATCACAGGTCATGCTCTAATGGACTCCTTACGATTGCAATAATATTGTGTATGTTCTATAGTGAGAGAACTAATAGTGATGAAAGTGGTGATTGTTGTCGATCAATCACGGTGATTTCAAAGCATGTTTAACAGTGATACAATTATAACCTCAAAATTAAGCTAAAAATAAATTGAGAACAGCTGTTCAGGAAAATCGTGCGGTAACATTGTGGTAAGCTTCGTTTGGTAATTCTGTAAGCTATAAAATTAAGAGATTTTCAAAAATTTGCATTTAAATATTGAAATAGTTGAAGTTAAGTTTTATATTCCGATTTATTATTATATTCCTTCAAGACGTTTATTACTTATTGTGAATTTTCAGTTTCAATTTTATCTTAAACATATTAGACACAACAGACACGATGTGTTATTTTATTAATATTGTTTAAACGGACATTTATCATCATTTGTATATAAAAAAATTAATGGACGACGTTTCGAGAGTATAAATCAACTATCGTTATCAAGTTTTAAACCTAGGATATAAGAGGGAAAACCTTCAACATAGTTTAGTAGCCAATGACCATGTTGAAAACATTACTAAAGGTATAACATAAGAAAAGAACTCAAGCCTAAAACTTTGCCAAAACTAAAATTGAATACAAAAATGATAAGATAAAACCATCACACACTATATAAAGGACTGCCGTCTTTTTTTAACCCTGTTTTACTAAATTAAATTCCTTTGTGTAGTGTAAGCCTGTGTGTTGTGGTTTCATTTGATAATGATTGTATTTAATCTTAGCAACTGCTAAGGCCTAGTTTTAGGTTTTAGTTTTTTCTTAGATTATAGATTTAAATTAATTTCCCAACATAGCTCTAGGCTACTTTTATGTCCAAGGCAATAACGGAAGTTGATTTATACTCTGAATATGTCGTGAGAGTATTTTTATAATCATAAATAATGATAAATGTCCGGTAAAAACCATATTGATAATATGACAATCCATCATTATCAAATAACTTTAAAACCAGAGAAAGAAGTGTTAATATTACATTATATATTTTACAGCGTGCAATCACGCTATTTTATCTCACCTGAAGACGTTAGCGTGATGATACATTGAAAGAGTTTTTATGGTTTAATGACTGCCATAACGTCAATTTTTATTAAGCAATAAAAAACCAAGTGTCATAATATTTTATTATTCCTACATTACCGTAAAACTCTATTACGATTCCATTATTATTCCCATCTTATAGATATATCTATCTAAATAATGAACGAAACTGGATATTTTGTACTGAGTATATAAGACACCACCTAGAAACTTTAAATTTTCCATATTTTTTTCCATATAGCTTCCAATTTTATTATAATTTATAATATAGCAACTAACTTTAACCATTAGCTACATATTTAAATTTAAATTTGGAAACTCTCCCATTTTTGGTCCTCATTGAATCTACACTATTGAAACAAAGTTCTATAGGGGTACCGCTTAGAAAAGAACCTCGCACCGGTTTTGTCTCGCGCAGGTATAACTGTGGTGGGAGAGGTAGAGCCCGAGTTAGGCCAGACATACTCGCCCGCTGCTTCATTGCGTAGGGGTTAATATTTTCCAGCGACTAATCCCTACCACCGCTCCAATCCTATTCCAACCATGCGCGCGCGAGCCACTATCGAGATGACGGTTCTGCGCAGGTTTCTTTCTGTCTAGTTTGCCCATAAGTACTTTTCAACTTAGAAATTCAACATATATACTAGACTGTACACTTCATATCACTGGTAACGTCAAATCACAAATTTTACATTTTATTTTTAAATATTGAATTACAAAATCGACAATTAAAATACACGCAAAAACGGATATTTTATACAGAATGGAATGAGTACTCTTAAACCACCATTTCAAATTTAATACAATTCTTACAAATACTTTTCAGTTGTACGGTCTATATCTTTTGAAAGTCAACAGCAACAGCGTATTGGGGTCTTAAATGGATAATTGATAGTTTTATCTAGACACCAACAATAAGACCTGTAAGCTCCATGAACTTCACAATATTCTTAACAAGATTGTTTCTGACATATCTGCCCTTTGTCAAAGGTCCAAAGCTATCAGTCTTTCCCTGATTAAGGCATTTACATTCATGACGTTTTGTAGCACATTTATTAAACAGTGGCTTCTTTGTGAATAAACATAGGTCATTTGCCCAGTAACGAATCCTAACCTATTTCCTAATATTTATCCTGAATAACGAGAGAAGGTCGGAATCAATTTGCTTAAAGGCTCGTGAAGGATTTGCTCATCTTTAAATTGGAGATCACCTCACCTCCTCACGTGTTCTAAGGCTTGCATAACCTGCCTCTCGGATATTCCACAATTCGACAAAGTTTAACGTTTCACTGCTCACACTAGATTAGTCACCACGGCTGAACATTTATTGCCACTAATCTCAACATGTCCAGGAACGCATCAAAGTAAACATTGTTGAGCTTCCCCCCCCCCTCTCTCTCACATTCCAGTGACTGTCTTTAACTAACGATAGATGATCAGATGTAATTTGCGTAGAGGAAAAAGTGACAGAAATACTAATCATTAAACATAAGATACTCCTCCCCTATCATCTGTAGAGCACTGCACAGTGAGAAACAGACAGAAATAATTTCTAAAACCAGTTCGTGAACTCAAAACAGTTATGAAAAATTCAACACACGATTTTTGACCCTTTACTTAAGTTTCTCCATACCACCAATATGTAAGAGAGGAGAAATACAGAATATTTGAGTTATTTCTTATACAATATATACATATGGGATAGGAATATTATCACATTCTACTTTGAAAGAAGAACCGTTGTTGCTGTATAAAACATGCAACAGTGGTTTTCTATTGATATTCATCCGCGCCGAGCTGTCACGGTGGATGATGGATAGCTTGCACACTAAATGTAACCTATAGATTAGAGTTTTTCCTTTTTTTCTTATTTTGCACTTGATATAAATAACTCCTTACATTAGTTGAGCCGCTTTTATCTTGCATATTGTAAACGTTTTTGTACCCAATATTCCGCAGTCGTAAACCATTAATAAGTAAATGTAAATTGAAAGATATATTGCAAATTTACAACTGAATACAATCAAGACAGATATGGCACTTATTTAAAAAATGACTTTTTGATTTAAGTTACAGTATCATTTTGAGCGTGGACAGAGTCCAACACACACATTAAATTTTTTTTCCAACATCGGCTCATAATCAATTACAACTTTGCATTATCTTTTTTACGCACGCATTATTTCATTTATTTCTACTCTCTACTGATTGGATACGTGAACAATTTAAAAAATATAATTTTCCTTGTACGTCAAGTCTTATTATTTGGGTTTTTAATAAATATATTTATTTTAGTTACGCTTGAAAGGTACTTGTTCATTTCTTGATTTTCTTTTATTAATCTCCACATTGAACACGTCAACAAAATCAACAGTTTAATAAACTATTTTGAGAAATTACAACTTTTATAACAACTACGTGAAAGATTGGGAGGCTGTGTGTGTGTGGGGGGGGGTTGTGTCACGCCTAATTAAGGTAGTTAACGGACGATAAATTTGAATTTAGTCCTTAAAGACTACATTTAAAAAAAAAAATAGATAATATCATGTAACCGATGTTTCGAAATTTGAATTTTTACTATGGCGGATTTTTCCAAATTTGTGTTTATCGACAAAATATAAAAATTTACCTCAAGATATGGTTAAATATGCCAATATACCAAATTTTATAAAAATCGGCACACTCGCTGAAAGTGTAAACCACTTTACAGATGAAAAATGACATATATAGGCTTTATTTCAAAACTTAATTTTTCACAAAAACAACTTTCTCTATTATATTCTACTTATTATACTTGAACAAACATAAGCTGGTATAGAAGGGTTCTTTTTCCTTCATCAAATCTTTTGTAAAGTTTTTTTAAAATGGTTTTTTAATCAAGTTTTTGTTCTTTTACTATAATTATAATCCATTGGTGTTATCAACATTCATAAGTCCCTCCAAAAGTTCTGTCATTTCTAGAAACAACAAATGTATAATAAGCACACTTAACCAATACCAGCACTAAAAAACGTCCAGTCCCTTCAACTTCGTTACAATTAATATGACTAAACACATTTTCGGTAATCTTCTTTAGTGAGAGGATACTCCCAAAGTGCTTTCATTTCCAATTTTAGACTTCAGGGATTGGAAGGTTCAGAGGGAAGTTAACAACTTTAACTGTGACATGTAGGTCTTGTGATACATCATTTTAAAGTAGTAAATGACACAAGAAAAATAAGTTCAAGAAATATTATTTAAACCTTTGAAATTAAAATTACATCTCCCCTCCATAACGTTATTCTTTATTTAAGAATTTACTCATATGAGAGTTTTGGGTTTTACACTCCTCAGGGCGTGAAGTAGGATGCATGATCATCTTGGCGAGTTGAACGAAGGATAAAAAAGAAATTCTCACCATACAAATCAAAATGACGGTCAAAAAGTGATTGTATTAAAATAGTTCAAATCATTCCTTTTTAAATTGCTTTCTTAGGTGTTATTTTTTCCTCAAATAAAATGTTTCAATTAGATTTCTAACGAAAAGACCAAAACTTTAAAAAAGTGTGTCCATAGAAAACAGCATTGAAACATAATAACACTAGTCTGAAAAAAGTCACGTCTATGTTAAGCCTAAGTTATTAAAAATATTTCACAACGCTGGTTATCTGACTCCACAGCGTTAACAATTTGTTACAATGATGAATTGCCTCCCTCCGGTTCCCACCCTGGACTAAATTTACCAGATACACTTTGTCATAGATATCAAGGATCAATGTTTGCAGTCGGAATCGTCGTTTATGTACACAAAGGGATGTCATTCAATATAGGAGACAAAACTAGATAACTATCATTATTTCTTTACTTTTAAAAATTGTTTAAATGAACATATACATTACTTCCTCTTAACAATTATTTGTTTTTAATAATCTTGTAAGTAAATTTCCATTGGATAGGTGTCAAAGTGTTAGCACTCTGAGGAAATCGATGAGTACATTAGTGTATTTATGTAGTTTCCGGGTTAGAATAAAATATTTCAGTCACCTTAGAATGAGAAATGTCGAAATGGGAGGTCGTTTTTTTCTCCCGCTTTCTATTCCACATCCTCACTTCGAAGTTAAAGAAAGAGAGGACTTAATCACTTCAAAATAAAAAACAATCTATATTTCTCAAGCACTCTGTGGAATACTGAAATTTTAAATCAATCGGGCGATCCGTTATTGAGATAACCTAATATATGGCAAATATGAAATGGACCAATATTACCAAGTATCTTAGGACTGTGTTGAAAACTAAAAATACGAAAGGAACTGACGACTTAAACTACGCCGTGGTGTGAAAACAACTAAAACTATCTACAAACGTGATTTGGAAAAACCAAAATTCTGGGAATCATGAAGGAATTAAAAATTTAAAGTTAAACCGAGATCTTATCATGAACTAGACTACACAAATGAGGTTCAGTGCAAGCGGGGTCTTATCGTAATCATCAACCTTTATCTTCTCTCCCACTCTCTCACCTTGCGGCGAGTTAACCAGACAAATTTCAATTACTGAAAGTATAAACAATCGAGAGAAAACTTTCTGAGACGACTTTCCTCAGATATTATATGCCCTATTAAAGTTGTGGTATTTTTTAAATTTTATTATTATTTGAAGCCATAACGCACTAAACTGCATAAACCATTTATTATAGTGTGAAAATTAATGACCCAAATCAGTGTTTTATGTTGCAGGTATTAAAACATTAAGGAATAACTTCTAAAAAATAAAATGAACATAAACATTAAATTTTATCGCATCTTGGAACACTTATAAAGAAAATGAGATTATAACACAGGTGGAGTTTACGTCTAAAATAAGATGTCTAGGGTTGACAACTACTATTTTTGTTGGGATAAATAGTTTTCGTTGGTTAGTAATTCGTGTGTTAAGGATTGTGTGCCGTTTATGACATTTAGTCCCAAACAAAACGTAATGCTCGACATTCAAACACACCTATATCTATTATGAAATACATAATTTCTCAAAATCGTCTTTAAAAATTAAGATTAATTATCCAAAATCGTGTACAAAATCATTAAAAAAAAATTGACATAAAATATAATAAAAATTGATCCCCGATATTATATTTGTTGATTTAGCGATAGTACCTGTTTATGACACAAGCGAAGCGAGTTTAGACGCTTATTTTTCATTCAAATGCTACCAAGGTTCATTTTAACTGGCAATAAACAAACTGACTTTTTAGTTTGATTGATTTTTGGAAATAGACGAGTGAAAAAGTTTGTACAATCTTTTTGCACCGTTTATTTTAAATAAATATTGTTAAAAAAAGGTGGATTACATATTTTGAAAACCCACAAAAAAAAATCAATTTAGCCTTACGAAGAATGTTGTTTCATGTATTTAGTTCACCTGGTTTAATAAGAAACATATCGTAGACCTTAAATCGTCAACCTGTACCACAAGTTTGGCGAGCACTCACCAAACGAGCACTTTTCACGATGCCTCAGTACTCATTCCAATTTACGATTTACTTATCGACCTATTATTAGCGTCCATACGAACGATAAATATGTAACAAGTAGACTTTGTTGTAGCGGCTTTGGAGTATCGTTTAATTTGTTACCGCCTCCCACTACCGAGGGATGATTTATCGATTAGACATACTTCCGGCAGTTTACAGTTTTATGGCCGTTTTTTTAAACTGACAACTTCTAAAGTACGCAAAAATGTTTTTATTTCACGTTTATAACCAAAAATATAGGGACAGAAAAGATTTTAATTATTCATCCAAATGATCTAAAATTAATTGAGAAATAGTTAATTAGAAAGTAAGCAAAATATATATTCACCAAATAAAATACAATCCCCTCCCGACACGTTATTTGTTTAAGATAACGTTTCTCTGGATTAAATCGTTATCAGTTGTTACAAGAATGAAACGAAAATATCCTCAAATCATTAGTTTAGTCGGTTTTATCAAAAATCCATAACAAATGTATTATGATTGTCTACAACCTGATTAATGTAATGAAATTCTTGCATAAACTTTCTCGCACCAATTCATAACAGAAATATTAACCAAACTAAACTTGTCACTGGAAACTTGTCATTTCCGGGAGTTGACAGTCGAAACATGAAAGCGAACCATGGAGCCCGCCATTAAATAATTATTATATATTTAAATAGTTTCTAAATTTGATTTATTGTTCCATAAATGCGTCCTCGATATAAATCGTAAGTATGTGGGTCGGTGTTCATTTTGATTTGTTTGCCAATTATTCGTACCTACCCATCACAGGAAACTAAATTTTCCACAATATCACTTTTTTTGTACAATACAATACAGGATGACGTTTCAGTGAGGAGTTATCATCCTCAGTTTTCACATGCACTCAAACTCTCCTACAGTGTGTAATTAACGTTATTGACGTAACTTAAAAAAATTGGCGAAACTTCAGTTAGTACGACTCAAATAAAATAAATTTGTAGGACGTAAAAAAAAACCTTTTTTTATTTATCACCATATGTATCGCGATCGATTGTATAATAATTAGTAATCTACAGCTCATCTTTGAAATTGTGTAACAAAACCATAATCAAGTAAGGGTGTTATAAATAGAATGACTGCTCGTCGTTTCGATTTAGTTCATAAAAACCTAAATTTCGTGTCGACATTTTGAAACCTGTTTTAATTTCATAGGTATGCAGCAAATTGATCGAATTCAAATCATGAACGAAACAAATATAATCTGATAAATAACCTTTCTCATCAACTAATTGGACTAACTTTAATATAGAAACATTTATTTAAGAATATGCTTTATATTTTTTTATTTATGGGTATTGCAATAAAAACTTGCTGGCTGCAAATAGGGAATATCAAGAAAGATTTCCTAATGGAAGGATTCCAAATCCGAAAACCTTCGCTTCAGTTTTTCCATGTTTACCCACAACTGGTTCTTTACCTACTCGGTGTGAAATTCTTTCCGTTTCTTCGTGAAAAATCCTCTATATTTAAGTGACTTGGGTACCAAAAAGCATGAAAATATAATATTTAATCATGTCCAACACCTATAGCAAATCCAGCCTTGGGGAAGAATACTATAATCTTTCTGTTAATCCACTTTTCAGACTTGCCTTTAACTCTGTTCATACTCTAAGGATAAATAGTCTGCAAAAATATTGTACAATGATTAGAGCATGCAAATATAGAGTGTTTCACAATAGGTATGCAAAAATTTGGCAAGAAATTCCGTGCATCAAATAAATTATATTTCCTGCCTGTGTAATTGTATTAGTTAAAAAACAAGTTATAACTCCAGAAAGAAAGGAGATTTCGCTACTAAAATTTACAAGAATATTTACAGCGCATTAATTTGGGATAAATTTCTCAGTTAACAGTTTCAAAATGGAGTTCATTTAAAATTGTTGACAAATATCTCGAAGAGTGTCTATTTTATAAATTATTTGAAAACAAATTATTTAACCTCTTTATTCTCGAAGAAGATGATATCTTTATTTTTATTGTACGTTAGATATCCGAGATATCTGCAAAACAGACTATGATATAACGCATTCGTGGTAGTACACTAGAATAATATTAGTTGATTGCTAAGTACAGGATGATCAAGGAAAGCTCTTGTGTCTGCTACTAAATTAGTTTAACATTTCCTTGCTATTTTTGAACATATAATAAATAAAATGAGATCATCTTATTCAATATTGAACGGACTGAATATTTTGTATCTAGTAAATAATTTGAAACATCAACTTTTTTGATAAGTTTGGGATCAATAATTTTTTAATTAACAGCGTTTTGAAAAGGTTAAGAGGAGATCTAACGTTGACCGGCCGCCTTTTTGCATTGACTCAACGAATTATTCTGTTTTCTTTTCGGCTCATCAAAAACTTAAAAACTCCCACACCTCCTCTTATGAAGGAGGGGGGGGAGAGTTTATACCAAAAGTAAATTCAATATATAAATAAACTTGGACGTTTTAAATTCAAATTAATAGCAAAGATGGGGGTGGAATTACTTACATTAGACACAGCAAAAAAGAAGTGTTAATATTACATGATATATTTTACAGCGTGCAACCACGCTATTTTCTCTCACCTGAAGACGTAGCCTGATAATACATTAAAAGAGATTTTATGGTTAATGACTACCCATAATGTCCAATTTTTATTATGTAATAAATATCCAGGTGTCATAATATCTTAATATTCCAGCATTACCATAAATGTGAGTAAGGTTCAATTATTGGATTTTTCTTATAGATATATAAGCAGACATCAGGGTACTCATCACTTAGAAGCTGTAAATTTAACTAGTTTCTTCCACATATATTGCCATTGTACGACAATTCAGAATATTGGAGTAGTAGTAGTGATGTAAGATTGAAATTCACTGAGACCTCTAAAGATCTATTGAGCCTCCCTATTTCTCCTATAACGGGGAATTCCCCTCCAGCCCAACTCCTGTAAAAAATTTAGCCTATGAACTCCATATGTATCTCCTCTACAGCGATCTGACACCATTCTAGATTTCTAGGCTTTTTGTGCATTAATACACCGCATTCGACTAATATACGGTGTGTGGTCTCCTCATGGTAGAATCTTCAGATCCCATCATTTTTTATTTCGGTCCTTCTAAGGTATTCCCTAAGTCTAAAGTGCCCCGATAGAAACTCTGTCCGTGTTTTCAGTTTATAAGAGGTCCCATTTAAGCCACTCAGTGGTTTATTTATTCCATTAGAAGCGGGATGGTCCTTCTTTCGTGTTTCAGAGGCCTTTCTGGCCTTTCTTCCCCTCTCTGTTGGGTGCTTCGTCCAACGAGAATGGCATGAAATCACATACTCCACTGTTAGTAGGGTTTTTTTGCATGTAGCACACGAATTAGTCATTGAAACGTCATTTTGTATTTGTGTTGTACAAGGGAAGTGAACTTTTTTGTCAATGTTGTGTTATAATTCATTTGGTTATAAGAGTACTGTTTGATTAGCCTCTAATACTTTTATTATTTCCGTGTTAACGAGGAAATCTTGACGAACTGAGGACTCCTCATACTGCATACTGGAGGGCATCAGCTGTGACCTCCCGTACAAGTTTGTTATTTTTGATTTCATTTATCCAAAATAAACGTTTTAAAAACTTGTGTAAGAAAAAGTTTTTGAACGAATTTGACCTGTCAGATTAACTTCTAAACAAAATTAGAAAAACTGCTTACTAAATTAACTATATTGTTTAGTAATAAATATATTCATTATATTTAGTTATCACACATACCCTGATAATTTTACCGATAAATTTAACAATAATTAAAAAATAATGACAGCATTTGCGGACACTTTGAACGTGTGATAAAGATATAAAGTACACAGCCTGCCTGGATTAAAGGGGGGAGGGGAGACAAATACACATATTGACTGGAAGCCATAAGGCTTAGTCAAACACCAGCCACGGCCAACAATGCTTTGATCTAACTGTTTTTGCTTTCTCACATATATCCAATACAGAGTAAATAATAACAAAATATACGGATTAAGGTAAAACAAAAACACAAATGGATGAGAATTTTGTGTACGTTTATTTTATATTCCCCCACTCCATTTTACTATTTTGTTTTTGGAATTATTACACAGGGTTTCCAAAAATATGTACCCTGACTTAGAGAAGTGATTAAGGGCGATAAAATAATAAACCTTCTTATAAAATATACGCCGGAAAACGTTCAGTCTGTCCTCCATTTTGTGTTTTTTTCTATAATAATAAATTTAGAAATTATTAAGATTTCGAGTAGAAATTTGTTATACACATATTTTATACTAAAAATCAAAACATTTATATTTTTTGTAAAGCTAATGGTTTTAAAGATATTCGATTTTAAAAATTTCAAACATCCACCATTTTGACAGCTTATAATATAAAGTTTTGTTTTTTCTTACTGGTAAAACATATTATGAAAAATGTATATACCAACTTTCGGCCCGAAATGATTTTGTTTACTTATACTTCTAGCTATAGAACTCATGTCTGTAGAAGCTCCTCCAGCTCAACTTCTTTAGGAAGTGCAGCAAATATGAAGGGAGTCAAAGGTTGATATCTCCTCTACAACAATCTAGTACCCACCCAGACTTTTAGCCCTTTACTACATTCTTACGCTCCAACCGACTTATAGATGAGAAGTCTCCTCTACTTAGCACAATCTTCATATCTCATCATTTTCTATTGTGATCCTTCTCTAAGGTGTTTCAAAAATTCTGTGTTATATCTTGTTTTGTACAAACAGACAGACAGACGTAAAACAAAACATATTTTAGACGTATGTATATAAGAACTGTTTTCTTTATTTTGACGTGCGGAAAATCTTTTTCTAAAGTATCTCAGACTGATTGTAAAACACCCAATATTTGCATCCTGTAATCATTGTACAATATTTGTGCAGACTTTTTTACTAAGTGTATGAACAGAATTAAAGGTAAGTCTGAAAAGCGGATTAATGTAACAAAGATATTTGAATAATCTTCCCGGGGGGTGGCTTAGTTCTAAGGGTTGGACATGATTAAATATTTACTTATAGTTATTAAGTTTTTTTATAAGGTGAAAGAAATCCGGTTTTAATTACACGAGATAAACTGTGCTGAAACTAGAAGTAAATATTATTCTTAACGGTGGATAACCTAATAGAAATAAGTTATCGCCTTTAGTAGGTTCTTTGTTCATATTGCGGATACTAAACTTCAAAGCAAATTATAGTGGCATGATAGATAAAAAAACATCCAAGCAGTTGGATGGGACGACACTCCTACAAAAATATGGCAAACATCTTCCAATATTATTTCAAAACCATTATTCTATCCTATAATAAATCACTCTTTTGAATGTGGCATTTTTCCTGATAAACTATTAGAGTGTAGAATTTAGAGTATACTCATATAAAACCTGTTTTTTTTTGTTTTTTTTTAACTACACGAAAAGGCATTAAATAATTTCCGGCCGATAGCTGTTATACCAGACGTGATATCAAAAAATTTTGAAAGCAGAATTAAAAAATGTCTTTAATAGAATTTTAAGATTTAAAAAAAAAAAATTTTTTTTAACAGAATGCCAAATACGAATTCCGTAAATATTTCTCTATTGAATACGCTATTTACGAATTATTGGACTCTACAATATGTTCCATTGATAGAAAGGATCATGTTGCATCTCTGATGTGTGACCTCTCGACATCTTTTGACTGTGTTGACCACACAATCTTGCTTGGTAAACTTGATCATTATGGCATTCGTGGTCAAGTGAGTGATTTTTTGCAGTCTTACCTAACAAAGAGTGTTGTATACGGATTTACGCGTATCTTATTACCCATCTTGGAAAGTTAATTCACAAGAAGTTAGTTCAGGATTCAATATTGGGTCATCTGTTGTTTTTAATCTATGTAAATGACTTGCTTTATAATATCGGCAAGGCGGCGAAAGCCGTGTTCTTTGCTGATGACACCATTTTGACAATTTTAGGGGAAACTATCATAGATTTAGAGAAATCCGCGGCATCAACGTTAATGATGGCGGGAAATTGGTTTTCACGAAACGGTTTGATATTAAATACAACTAAAACCAAACTAATTCATTTCAGTTCTAAACATTTAACAAACAATTTCTATTGAATATTCGTCAGAGACTATTATTTTCTTTGTAAATTGTCGTCTCCATGTTGTCTCTCTAAAATCCATTCAACAAACTGTCTCCGTTGGTTTCAGTTGTTGAGTTAACTAAATTTTGTAAGCCTGCGTATGGGAATTTCCCTTTGTGAGAACTCGCTGAAGGGAGCTTTTCGAGATCCCCAACTGTTGTGAACGACAGCGAATTGAATTTTTTCAACTCTTGGCAACACTGTCGCGCATAATTGAAATGTTCTGATCAGACTGGGTGGAACGAGAGTGCACTGGTGTTTTGATGTATGCATTCGAACCCGTTGACTCGAATTTTGTCATTAGCCTACGAACTGTTGACTCATTAGGTGCATTATGACGACCTAGATCCGTACAAACCTTCTCCACAGTTTCTGCGTAACACTCACCATTGTTTGTAATGTGTTTTTACACATTCGTTGTTCCATTGTAGAGCTTTTCATGCTAACCTCAAAAAATACAGGTAAACAAAGATATAAATAAAATGTTGGCACGGTAACAAAAGCTTCCAATTTAAAACAAGCGTTGTTATTGAATCACTCTATAATTTACATGTTAAAAATAAAAGGTAATTTTTATATTTTACAAAATACGTCAATACAGACTGTTACATACTTAGATAATTAAATTAACGTATAGTTAAAAACACCTTTAAAATAAAGGTTTAATTTTAATAAAGGAATGAAATTTCTTAACCTCAAACGATACCCCGTTTTGAGGGTCTTGAAGGTCTGCAACAAGCTATTGTTACCAAGGGGAAGATCGGCAAACAAGCGAATACATGAAACATCAAACTAGATTGACGTTCCATAATGTCAGCGTATCTGTGTTACCAACTCTCTAACCACCCTACTTAATCACGTTCAACAACACGATAAAACCGTAAACATAAAAATGGTTTAAAACTTCTACATGTAATAAATCACAACTGTGTTGTAAAACTCTTCAATTGATTTACAAATAGTGTTGCCAACCGTTGTAAACACATTTTATAGCGTTTGTAAGTTGGTAACGCCATAAACTTACTTGGACTGAGTAAATTATTTGTTTTAAATTCAAGTTGAAGGTTTTTGCAGTATTTTTAACTATTACAGATAATTGTATAATTAAACTTTAATTACTTTTGATTTTGACGATGTAGTTAAAATAATTAAATATGAAGATTCGATTTAACTTTTTGATTAGTGTTCCTCTCTCACCTTTATAGTGATGAAATTAAGTGATAGGTCCTGGAAGATCACAATAAACTCTTGGTTGTTAATAGTAATCAATTTGATTTTTTAAGTTTTATTCACCCAGTGTACGGTATAGGGTGACTTTATTAATCATAAATTTTAAACTGCTTTTTCGTCATACTGCTTCAAAAACAGCCTCTTTTCAATACATGCATTGAGATGCTAAAGTTTTTCTTTTTAGTCCTAGGACCTACAAACATCAGCTGATGTCGAGGTCATCAGTTGTTACTTCGTTTTTTACGAATTAATTAAAGATTGTAAATAACCGTTAAAACAACTGTTACCATCGAGTTTGAAGGTAAATAGGTTATAACATTTTAGTTTTTGTGAAATTGTTTTCTTATATTATTTGCAGTATAACGAAAAATATAGTTCACTTGGACCAAAAGAAGCTTTTCGATCCTCGCTCATTTTCCGGCCTCGGATCCCTCTCGGCCGTTAAACTTGAGCTTGTATGAAAAGCTTCACTTTCGGTCCTAGAAACGGTCAAGTAACAACAATTATCAAATTTTGTGAACACTGCAAACAAATAGTCAAAAATATACTTAAATTATTATCGATATCTCAATCCTTTCTGGAATTATATATTATATTAAAAAGAGAAGTATTCGGAGAGAAATAAGCATTTTGGACTCATGTGTATTGGCAAATTTTAATTAATTTTCATGTTCGGAATCAATTGCTAAAGTTTATCAGACTGCTCGTGAACACCCTGTATACAAGGGGTCAAATATCAATGTCGTTTTTTTGCGGAAATATCCGCTTCTCTGAAAATAGTGGATTTGAAATTACAACTCTTAAGTGCTCTACAGCCTAAACTATTGATTAAATTGGGTATGTGAGCATTTGTTGGCACATATCGAGTTGCAATTTCCTCAATATCTCGAAATTTTGGGATAGCTCTCTTAACACAAAATTCAATTTAATGTATTGGTCGCCATGAACAAAAAAAAATCCAGGTGAAGTGATATCTATGTAAAGAAACAATATCCTTGGCGCTGTTGTAAGAGGCCAAATTATTATTTGGTAAATGAGATTTGTAAATCGCAAGTATTAAAAACATATGTTTTATTCAATAATAATCATTTTAAAAAATTAATCTAAAACACCAGATGATATTAACACAAGCAAAACAAGGTCAGGTTTCATATATGCATCTTTCAAAATACGAAATTCACCAAAGATTTATTAACCGTAGATACCACTTTTCCTCACGTAAAACTAATATACTACTAGTGAAAATGTGTACTAGGTCAAAAATCAAAATAAAGGATACAATATTTCTTTAGGGATAAATTATGATTATTATTTGGTTTTATGGATTGATGCCTTATGAAGTTAATTCCCTGACAGACGTTTGGACCGCTTTTAATCAAATGTGATATTTTAGCCATATCTCGGTGGGTCTTTTTCATTTTTTTAATAACTCTAAATTTTGGAGTAACTGCCATTTAAAAAAACGCAAAATTACAATTATCTGAAAATCAGGTGTAAATGATATGTTCAAATTTTGCTTAAAACGAAACATATTTGTGGCATTACTCCAAACATGTTCGTGTGATATAGATAACAGTTTTAAAATCAAGAATGATGCTCTTATAAAATATCTAATTTATCATAATTAGCTAATCTGATTTCGTTCAAATTGTAATGAAATGTGAAGATTAATGACCCACATCTGTGTGTAAATCCCAATTACAAAATTAAAAAATTGCGTTCTTTATATTCGATCGTGCTTTCAAATGTTTTCGCAAAATCATATAATGTGACCTTAAGTTCTTTTCTTAGGAAAATGTTATACATTTTAGAAATATTTTCCACAGCTTTATCTATTGCACTGTATTTTTTCCTTAGTTATATAATACTGTCTTATTATACCACAACTAACTTAATTACGTCAAAGAAGCAGTTGCGATGCTAGAAGGCACTGAAGGAGAAAAGTTGCATGAGACTTCATTCAACCGTTAAATGGGTTTACAATAAGATAAGAACTACGCATGCTTGTGTACTTGTAAAATAATAATCCTGAGTTCAATTTATGTTCACTTTTATAGCTTAGTAAGAGACTTTTAAAAACGTTACAGGTTTTTGCCATCCATCCAACAAACCTTAAAATATAAAGTGTCCTCATTTGCCCAAAAGTAATTCTATTATATTACTTATACGTAAGAATTTTTAAAAAATTGTAATTTATTATTGAGTTTTCCCTAGATTATGTGGAAGTAAATTGGTATTTATTTGTAAGGGACAAAATCTTGACCTCTGGACCGTTTCCTAACATTCACTTTTTGTTTTTTCCAATTACAAAAGGATAAAAAAAGGGGAAAAAATTAACATAAAATAAAGACATCTAGCCCTCGAATACTCTACTATCTTCAGGATAGGAAAAGAACAAGAGTTTTTCAAGAGAGACCTGATAGGAAAGATAAAATACAGGGATCTAACCCACATATTACTTGGGATTGCCAAGCCCACTAAAATGATTCCCTGAGAATTGTTTTTGTTGTGACGGAATACACAAGTCGAGCAACTCTCTCAATTTGAAAATTGTTTGTAAGATTGAACCAAAACCAACGGAATGCTTGCAGGGGAGACTGTATGTCTCGTGCACGTGTATTTGAGTGGCATAAATGATTCATGAAGGACGTCAGAAGGTGGAAGACTGTAGACAAAATTAGCCAGATTGTTCGAGACCTCCAACGTAAGCTAAATCCCTGAACATTAATAACGACATTGCTTGGAAAATTTTGTATTTAGATCTCAACATGAAAAACGTTTGTGTCTAAATGGTTCTAAGCTTCTCACGACAGAGAAAAAAAATGCCTGAAGGAAATTTGCGATGATATATTTAACAAACTTGCTGCTCCAATCTCTTGTGACGAATCCTGGATAATCTAGAACAACGTTTTGTTTTCTGGTACAGTAATACAATTATTTCTTTTGACTATTCAAGAGAACAAAACCTGGAAATACTCCCATTACTTGGTATAGGGACAATGAGAGCGTAAAAAGTTTAATATTTTTATGTTAACACTATGTTAAAAATTGTAACACTAAGTCAAGATCATTAAAATTAACAATTTAAGATGAATCTGAGTGTGAGGGGCTCACTTTAGTAAGTACGGGCTTGATAATCCCGAGGAAACATAGCTCCACATTTTTTACGTTGACTTGGGTTTGATCCCCCTCTCTTTCATATCAGATTTCTCTTAACCAACTCTTATTCTTTTCCAACCTTGACGCTATTAGAGTATTCTAGAGCTAGGACTATTTAAAGATGACTGACAGGTTTTTTTCTACAATAGTAAGAACTTTCGGAACAACATTTTATTTCTTTAAAAATCATATACATTATTTTTAAATTACACATAACACCTATCACAATATGTGACAGCTACAGTGAATTAACACAATTATTAATTACACGTAATTATGCACAAAACACGAATTAATAACAATAACTTTTCTATCGCCAGTTCTCTCATACAGAGTTCGGCGAATCGTAGCATGCCTCTAAAACTATTTTTTGTACTAACAAACTTTACATTCTGTTTGTAGTAACAAGAAAGTATACTTTTTCTTATATTTTAGTGTGGTTTAGGCAAGAACAAAATTTGAAGCACCGGGAGAGACACAATCGAGGGTTTAAACATATAATCATTTTTCTATTAATTCTTTATTAATCGCTTTTTGGTATTAAATTGCAAATGTTGCTCTTTAAATTAACATATGTATTTTTACACCATTGTTAGACCATTGTTTACCACCTTTACACCATTGTGTAATATATTAATGAATATATTATGAACAACCCAAAATTCAGATCAAAACAATAAACCTAACTTCTAAAAATCGAGATAAAATTCAATATAAAGTATTCTAAAGCTCAGAAAGAACAATTTGCTACGGGTTTTAATAAAATTCATTCAATAGATGGGAGATTTAAAAACTCATACAATCTCTATTTTAATTGTTATGAAACTTTAATTGTTTCTAACATTTCCTCCACTATGGAATGAAACTGTATACTTTTCATAACCCTCACCCCTCCCCAAAAAAACAAATAAAATAAAAAACAAAGTTTCGGATCAAGCACTTATCGAAGATTTTGTTGTTGTTAATACTATCTCTGCAATTAGGTTACTTCTTCTTATTGTACCCCGAATTCCATCCCATATCTTCTTTAATACATTAACTACCCATTCCATAATCACTGTATTCCATCTCACCCCTAACCGTAACCTCTGATATAGAAATACAATATCAGAGAACTGCAACAGTGTTACCATGATTTAAATTCCCTTCCCGTAATAAATTCCCCTCCCACTCTCCTTTGATTTATTGTTTACCAGGGCTACCAACCGCTATAAATTCATTTATCAGCGTTTTAAATTTGGTACGAAAATAAAACTTGTGTGTGAATAGTGCCAAGCAGTAAAAGTAGTACCAAATTATTAACACTAACGAAAAATGTATTTTTTAATTTCTGAAAAACTGCTTCGAAATTCTTTGTTTTTCTCGTAAACATGTTAAAATTTATAATGAAAATACTAAGAATCATCATGTACATATACAGGGTGAATTTTATGAATGTTCCTTTTGATATTTTTCACCTAGTAATGTTACAATATGCTTTGACCCTTAGTGGCTCACATATAGTGAGTGCAGGCTTGGCAATCCTACTGGACTCTAACTGAATCTACAGCTTTTTCGTGAAGTCTTGGGTTAGATCCCTCTCTTTCATATTTCCTAGCAGGTCTCTCTTGAGCAACTTTTGTTCTCTTCCGACCCTGATGCGTATACTAGGGCTAGAGTTCTTTATTTAGTTCTTTTTTATAAGTCGATGTTAACCGAGAGGTTTTTCGAATTTAAAGAAGAAGAAAAAATATTGTACTTTATAAGACTTAAAAATTGTAAAAGCTTCCACACGTCTTCCAAATAGATATCCATTGATCGATATTTTAGAAATTAGGACGTAATACATGAAAATTTTGAAGCTTACATTATTAATAATTTTAAAACAATCTTTTAGATACTTAGCAGTTTGAAATTCTGTAGTATATACTATACTACCAGTCATTAGAAAAACTATGAAGAGCTCATTTATGGTGTACGGGTTTGGCAATGCCCAATGACCTAACTAGATCTAGACATTTTTTCATGTAGGCTTGGTTAGATCTTTCTCTTACAACTCTTATTCTCTTCCGACCTTGATGCTATTAGAGTATTTGATGATGAGGGGTCTTTATTTTATGCCCTTTCTTCTTTTTTTTTTACAAGGTGATGATGGCCGAGATATGTTTCGCCTTTAAACAAGAAGAATGAAAAAGTAATGAGAAAATAACGATGTAGATTTCCAATTTAGACTATTTTAAATTTTAAGAGTTGATTTTTTAAAATCTCTGAATGTAAATTCTGCAGACCAAACATTTTTTGCACAACAGTAAGGGGTATCCAGACATAACCTGTAGGTTCCAAATATATTTTCACTGTACGATAATTCACAAAATAGTACCAAAATTTGTCCCATAAGTATATATTTTTTAAATCTCCTATTTTTGATGCTCTAAAAATTAACGGTCAGTATATTATAGCGGAATGTAAATTACCTTAAGGTTTTCGTAAACAGTTTAATTTATAATTAGTTTAACATTAATGATAGTTTAGGTGTTGTTATTGGGATAACAAATTAACAATCAGTATACCAAAACCTAGCGCTTTGTTATATAAGTGTAAAGTTTTTAAAACAGTTTATTCATTTGTTATTTGGGTATGAATATGAAAATTCTCGAAATGAATGAGTAGAAGTTCTATAAAAATAGATTTTCTTTGTATATTTTGGTTTTCTTTCCCGCTCCTCTTCGTTTATAATTAATCGTGTAATAAAGACAGATGGGGAAGAAATAAGGAGCGGGAGTTGTTTATTAATAAAGTAGAGAAGAAAAACACTCAACATTTTTAGAAAATTAATTATTTGGTGTTGATTAGTTCTCCGGCAAAGCAGAGGATAGCGTTGATAAATGACTTCCTATTGAACGCAAACAAGAAGCAAAAACTCAACCTAGCTATTGTGTTTAAAATTAGTTTTTAGTGTAATTTTTAAACATTTATTTTCTACCCTTTTTGAAACTTCTATTCTCTTATACAGTTTTATTTTTATACTATGTGTAAAATAGGAGAACTTCTCAAAAAGGTTCTCAAAATGTTTTTAAAATGTATCAGGAAATATAAGTTTTAAATTTTAAAATGGAGTTCATTTTGAAATATTTATTGCCAAATATATCGAAAACCGTTGATTTTATAGACTATTTAAATTTGTTTTCAAAGAGGAAATCGTCTGAAGTCCTGTCCAACAAAATCCTTTGAAGCAATAAATAAATTGTGCATTTAATGGTATTTAATAAATTATCTTTCATATATAATTTGTTTTAAATTATAGAATATATTTATAATATATAGAACCCAATATTTTGTATGCCACAATACATATCGATGTGGTAAATAGGGTAAATTTTCATTGAACCTTTATTTCCTCAAAAATAAATTTTCATATTCATATCTTTGTATCTTTAATTAGAAAGTAGACATTAGAGGTGTCTGAGATTTGTAATCCAAAGCAGGAATCACTACATTTGCACCGATTCTGACTATGAAAGATATTTTTATAGTTCGCTTTATTTTATATATGAATTTATATATTTCTCTGTGTGAGCAGATATACGATTATGTTGTGTCACACTAATACTTTGAAACAGGTCGTCAGATTGACCAAAATTGTTATAACCATTCTTTAAATAATATACCCAAATATATAGAAATACGAAAAGCCCCTTTCATTTTTTGAACGGACTTGCATCACTGAAACTTGTGGAAACCTTGTGGGACAACAGCTAACGTTGTAAGTAAAATTTGGCCCTCCTTCAAAATTGGAGGGGAGGTAAACATTTTAAATGTTAAGGTATAGCTTTTGACAAATTATTTTAAACTTTATTTAAAAAAAAAAAAGATTTTGTGCAGTTTTTAGTTCAATACAATGATTGGTAACAAAATGGTGGATGATAAAAGTTTAAAGAAAATAAAAGAGAAAGATGAGACGTCTTTTTAAGTATAGTTACCGTTATAATAACGTAAGAAATATTATTGAAATAAGGTGGAATGATGGCTGTTCAATTTGCCTTCATAAATCATCAGAACTGCTATGCTACAAGCGTTTATATTACTTGATAAATTTTTCTTACTAACAATTTCATCTTTTATTTTCTTCAAACTCTTACCATCCACCAAAAACTGCACCAATGTATTCTGTTTTTAATAAGCTTTAAAATAATGTGCCACAAACTTTACTTTTACATTTAAAAATGTTTTCCTCCCACATACCCCCCATAATTTTGAAGGAAGGCCTAATTTTATTTACAAAGGTAGCTATTGTTGTCTCACAATGCTTCCATGAGTATCAATGTTGTATCTAAACCTGTTCAAAAATGAAATTTACTTCACTCGGTATAATATATTTATACCGGCTATATTTGTTTTTATCATTTTATCTCTTAATGTATGTATCTCTTTTAATGCTTAATGAAATATATCTTTATTTTTGTTGTTTCTTGAAAATTTCCGTTTTACTTCTCGCTTCTCACGGTTCGTAGTCAGGTAAAATAAATGCAGCTACTCGGGGATTAGATAATTTGTGTTTAGGACATTTTGACTAAAGAATTAGCGTATTTTACACTTTCTGTTTCTGAGATTTTTATTGAGAATATAAATATAAGAATAGGATAATCGCATCATATCAGCTGAATCTTGAGTCTGTCCGCTATTTTAAAATAAAAATAAACTTCTCTGTAAATTTATTAACATAATATTCTAACGAAAATTAAAGCATGTTATCCATTTATACTACTTTGTATCTTTAACGGTTGCAGAGATAGTAATGGAGTGTAAAAATAACACCCTGTATTTTAGAAGTTATAGGACCGAAATGTTTTGTCTACTAATCTCTTGTATTTAAGGGTTGGAGGATGATGGTGAAGGGGGGTTTAAGATTAATTACACACAATACCAACTGCATCACACAACATTACACACAAAACAGTAACGTTAGATACTGCAATCGACTTCAATAGTTTCCTCGGTTTTTTCGAATTAACTCTTTATTTAAGTTTTTCTTGTAGTTAGTTTCAAGAAAGTATTGTCATTTGTTATACTTGTTGAAACAACAACATGCAACCATGAATGTGGTGTATTCGGATATTTGCCATCATTTGTGTATATAAAAACTAATCACAACGTTTTGAGGTTATGAATCAATTACTGTTAAATGATAAACTTATAACATGGAAAATGTAACAAGACCCAACCTGGGAATGTAGGAAATTAAATTAGTAATCTTAGAGTTAAAATTGAGGCCAAAATAATAAAACATGATCAATGAAAACCACAAATCGCAGAACTGCACGATGAAAGAAATCAGAAACCAGTTTGACTGTACACTCACACCAGTGTTTTTCATTCAATGTGTTAGTTTATCACTTGATAACGGGATTTTTTTATACCTTTGAAACGTTGTACATTAGTTTTTAAACACACGAATGGTGAAACAACTCCGAAAAGAAAAAAGAAATATATATGAATAATCTATCCAATAATTTTACCAAAACAGTTTTACTATATTTTAATAGACTGTTTCCATTTATATAATGTTTAGAGAATGTTGGACCAATTTCATTAAAATGGACTGAGAAAAACATATATATTTTTTATTTATTATTAATTTTACTTCTTATTTATATTCAGCTTAGAGAAAATAATGGGAAGTGTCAAAAAATCGATTTTTGATGTTTTCACGGAAATATCCATTTTGAGTTTTTTTTTATGATGTCTGCCTGTCGTCTGTTCATTTCTAACAGCCCAAACAGGTGGACTCATTTTAATCAAATCAAGTTTCGAGTTCATAGTACATTTTCACTTTACAGAATTACTTTTTTAGTTTTAATTTTAATTTTCCGGGTGGGCGAGTGTGAAAATTTGCGTAGTTTAGTTCCTTTTTAAAGCGGTTTTACAGATGTACCTTCATCTTGCGTTTTGTATAGCTTGACTAACTTAACATCTCATTACTTAAATCGTAGTCGACAAGAAAGCACAAAGAAGTTGTAGACGTGTTCTATCATCTACAACTTTCTATTAAATTTTCATTCAAGATCAAAACTTGCCGATCTAAGATATCATTAATTCATAACAAAACTCGTATATAAAAGCAAAACCAGCATTGTAACCATATCACGTAGAATATTACTTCGCGATATCTGAAGCAAACTTAACCTCTACTCATGAATTGATAGAATATTATAAAATAACTGATATCACTATAGTTGGTGTTACGGTATTACTCCTATTGAGGGAAATAACCAATCAGTTCACCGCAACGTGTCAGGTTGATGTGTGCAGTGAGATTTGTTTAATAACTCAATATTTGGGGGCAGTTCGTTCGTAGCCTCTAAATACTACGTGTTGTTGCGATTTCCAAATACTCCAGTGCCTGTTCTGGATTATTATTTGCCTATTTAATAACAATAATAATAAGTACTTTATTTAACAATATAATAATTTACAAATTTTTTAAAAACACACTTCAAACAATGGCCAAATTGACCGTCTGTTTGGTTGGCCACTAACAAACTGGATTGTATATTGTACATAGACCTACCCGATATATGCAGTAAATATACAAATACACATATATACATATACGTAGTATATAAACATGCATACGTACGTTCATAATACAAAAAAAATTAATATACTGTAACAATAGTAACAATATACTGCTATATATACCATGCTAAAGGAAAAAGTAATCAATTATTAAATAAAATTCTTACATTATCGTGAATAATTATTGACCTAATTATATTTAACTTATAAGTAAACAATTTAAATAGTCTTTCATGCTATATACTACAAACCGACAATATTATTGATATTAAAACTCTTAATAGTAATGCTTTTTAATAATTAAATTCTTTAATAACACCCCAATTTTCCCTCCAAAAAAATTTCCCAGTGCTCGCCGTTTAAATTCCCCTTGACTAAATTTAGTTTTCCCGAACTAAATAATCTGTAATTCGCAAAATTTGGACAACGTCTTTGTATGTACATTTTCCTGCATGTTATATATATTGGAGAGATCAACGAGCTGTGATAAAAAAAATCGCAAAATGAGATGATATCTTCTGTATCAGCCAAGACGGATCTGCAAAAAATCGGCATAAAAATAAAACACTACCGTGGTTTTTTAAATGTTTTATAACTTAAAAGTTAAGGACAGTTCATACGAGATTTTGCTCAAACTTACCCAAAAATGTGTGATCGAGAATATTGGTAGTAAACTAAAACAAAGAACACAGGGCTATTGTATAAAAACTTAATTTCTCAAAACCGGTTAAAACCGATTTCGTTCACATTTTTATGATGTGTAAAATCGCAACTGATGAAAATTACGATTTGGGAATAATTGTAACAAAACAAACACGACAATTTGCCGTCGTTAAAAAAATTAATTTAAATCATAAATAGGCTACTATTTACGCTACTGTCGGTCTTCTGTTTTTTGATAACTCAAAATTTGGGGTCACCTCATACGATTTAAATCAAATTTTGATAAATTTTAATTTCTAAGGACCCGATCAAATTAGTCGCGATATATATGCCTGTTTGAAATATTTTGGTAATAAACCAAAGATTAAGATGTTCAAACTTTGATAAATTGTATTTTTTTATATTACTAATTTATTTTATCAAACCTTAAACACACATATTTTATAGTAATTGTCAATGAGAAACCAACAGTCTTATGTAAAATACTGATTTCTCATTTTGATTGAGTAAAGAATTTATTTATTTAAATTTACTTTCAAAACTTTGAACTTGGCGGTCTTTTGAATCGATTTTTTGGTAGTTTATTCTAAACCAGACTCATTTTGAACAAACTGTGACGCCAAGGTTAAATGAGCAGATACTTATCATATCGACGAGTATTTTTTTTTAATATTGGGAAAGAAAATGAATAAGAATTTAATGAAGAGAAAATTAATATCTTCTTCATTCATTTCCTTTCGCCTGGATTCAAAACGAACAAAATGGCAGCTCATTACGTTGCACCTGGAAAGTAACACAGCCACTGAGTGCTATGTATTTAGGGGAAGGAATCAATAAACCCCACTCGTACATACAATGGGGTTGAGAAAGAAAGAGAGAGAGAGAGAGATCTAATTAAAGAACATTGATACTTTAAGACTACCTACGGAGTGTGGCAGAATTATTTTAAACACTTGAATTTTTTAGTCTAAGGAAACTTTGAGTCTAAGGAACTTTAATCGCGTTTAACCTTTAGTTTTTAGTCTGTATTTAAGGGAGGTAATATATATGTACTTTGAATAAAACTATGTTGTTCATTTTAGGTACTATAATAACACAGGCCCAATAACAGTATTTCCAAAATGAGCGTTTTCTATCCACTTAAATTCCAACCAACCCCGTCAACTTTCACTAAAACCATCCACTTTCCATTTATAGTTCTTGAGGTAGAAAAGAACAATATAGCTCAGTAAAAGGTTTGTTCAGGGTAGAATTATATAACCCATGACTATAATGTCACCCTTGATCAGAAAAGCGATAAATCATGCCACTCGGGTACAAGAACGCCTATTTTTACATAACCAGATTGTCTTTTCTAACCCCTTACTGATATTTCCTGACTAAGAGCACTTTTATATTTAAATCTTCCCTGTTGTCGTTGAACCTCATAATATGCTTTTTTGCTTCCCTGGATTCGAATTTAACATTGGATTGTACTTATCCTTGGTACAACTCAAAAAATATAAACTATCACTCTAAATAATCAGTTATTCTTGAGATCATTTCTCGAAAACTCAGTATTTAAAATATTCCAGATAAATATAACTTCGTCATAGAAAAGTATAGAAACCGAAGGTTTTAATGTTTTTTGTGTACATTTAATTGCAGTCAATAAACAATTTTAGAACCTGAAGGTTTTTATGGTTTTTGTGTACAATTAATTGCAATTAATAAAAATTATTAGAACCTGAAGGTTTTTACGGTTTTTGTGTACAATTCATTTGGAATCAATATACCGGGTCTTTCAAAAGTAAGTTAAAACTGTAACATTTGTTAACAAAGAACAAATAATGTACATACATTCCTTTGAAATTAAACGAAATTAAATTTTAAAATCTTAAAATTAAGCCAAACTCTTAATGATTGGGGTTATTAAGACAAGTGTTCGAAGTGACCGCCGATCTCTTCCCGAAGAAGCCTTAGTTTTTTTTATACTTTGCGCGACATTTCTTAACTTGTTATTTCAACTACGTTTTGAACAATTGGTTCTTTCAGTTCTCCAAGAGATCTTCTCTTATAATTGAAGATCTTCCTGTCTTCGTGATGTCTCCAACTTACCCGAAGGTTTCAAACTTACTAACAAGCTAACAAACTTACTAATACGCGACTACGCTTAACGTTCCGTCCCTCAAACCGTTGCGAGTACTGAACTTTCTTAACCCGACGGAAAACTCCGTTCATAATAACAATGAACCAGTGCGATACGTCTTTGTAAAGGTAAATTCTATGGAATAAAAAAAAAAATTATAAACTACTATACAAGTTTACCACCTACTAGATTCCTTTTTTTAAATTAGTCAACAATGAGAATACTCGTTGCTATGGCAACAAGTAAATAACAGCTGATGTATTAATAAATCCCAATTATACAATAACGTTTTTTCGTACATTGGACAACAAATAAAGAGACTTTGCTCCGCTTAGTCTAGGTCTTTTAATAATACCCTAGTTACTTAGAACATTCATTTCTGGGAGAATTTTTAAGTGCACTCGAAATGATATTTTCCGGTTTATAATTTATCTAAGATCAACAGTTTTCAAGATAATTGGTGTCAACAATTTTTAATGAACGTCATTCTGAAACGGTTGAGCGAATCGTTATAACTTTCTAATACGCTGGAAACAAATAGGCTAGTGGAAAACATTTTGTAAAATTTGCTAACGATTTTGCAATTCGTTCTGAAGTTACATCTTTTTTCATGGTGGAAGTATATTTGGACACATGTAGATAGATATTTTTTTCTTCTTCATTTTGATACAACAATCACCTTCCAAAGTTTAACAGATTGATCGTGGAACGTTCTATTTTTTTTTTTTTTTTTTTTACTTTGTCATACATACGAGAAAGTAAAAGAAAGCAGAGGTTATAATTTTGTAATAAATAAATTTTCTAAGCGGAATAATTAAATATAATTTGACGAACGCCTTCAGCGCCGTAAAAGTTTAAAAGTTTGTTGATATTGCTAAGTCCAGTGAAACTAAACAAAAATGTCATTTCTCTAGTTGTCAATCAAATTGTGAAAATGGCCCTGGACAAAGTTTTTGAAAAATATTTACATACAGAGTGTTTCAGAAACGGAAAGAATTTCAGGACGAGTTCTACTGGTGAAAATAATGAAAAATGTTCACATGAACATAAGTCCGGAAACACTTTATTTTCTTGTCCGCCATTTTGTGTTAAAAAATATGATGATAACTTTTGAAATTAGTAATATTTTGTGTTTAAAATTGGTATGGGCATTGTTTATACAATTATTTATCAGTATAGCAAGATCCAAAACTTCACTATATAAATATTCAAAATGACGACGGCTGATTTAATTTTTCTGTGCCTTGAAAAATAAAGTCTAAAAAAATCTATATGAACAAAGTGCCAAAGTAAAATACCTTTTATTTTTTATGAGTACAATTTATTTCAATAAAAACTTTTTTTTTAAGGTAGTTTTTAATACAAATGCATCTTTAATGAATTTAGAAAATTATTCACCCTTATAGTAAAGTCAGTAAATATTTAAATACATTCAAAACAGCAGAATGCTATAAGTACAGAATTCTTTCTTGATCTATGTTCACTTAAGTACACACTTCATGGAAAAACTTCTTATTTCACTCAGAAATGCACTTCAACATGGGTCGCATGTCTTTTCTGTTTGTTTTCAGACAAAGCTATTGTACTAGGCAACTTTTCAATTTCCATAGTTAGAATATCTTGAATAGTGATACCTTTCCTCAAAACATATCATTTTTGAAATTCTTCAATCTCACTTAAATTCTGTTTCTATAACACGTATCCAGGATGATTTCTATCTACAATCAGCAATGAGACTTTTGATATCCCAATTTTTTTTGTGTTGATGTATGACGTCGATGCTTTTTCAAAATAATTTTAATAAAACCTATCACTCATATCTTTAAATGGTTGAAGGTCTAGCGGTTTCTATGACATTTTGATATCGTCATCAGATTATATTCTTTTTTGTACTATCGCAAATATTTGCTTATATTTCTGTATCAATATATTGTTAATATTATTGCAGGTATTATTGCATATTGTATTGTACTATGTTAACATTTCATTGGAGAAATAAAGTTTCTTTCTTTCTATCTATCGGCCATCGAGAAGTTATTGGCAGAACATAAATTTATATTCTATTTTTTTTTTCAAACATTTGCGTGGTTACTAAGTATATGTATATTTTAAAAAACATCCTGTTTTTGATCTGACGTGTGCAATTATCACTCCATATACAAAGATTTTTTGAATAACGCTGTGTTCAAAGCATGAAATAAACATGATGCTATTTGGCTGCCCCCACGGCCTGATTGACCTTCGTCCCAAAGATACATTATAGTATTGTCAGTGTTACTGATGTGAATGCCAAAATTATCGATAATAATTTATGTCGCTATGGGTCAGTTTAAATAATAAAAGTATTTTTGTATTTAAATTTAAATGCTTGGAATAATCTATTTACGTTTAGGTTTGAGCTCAGATACTCTCTCTCAGATTTTGCTCTTGTGTAATGCCTTATATTTTTCGGAAATGAGTTGTTGTGTTCCCTAACTATTTTTATATCACTGAAAGTGATACTTTGTGTAATGTGTGCTACTACGTTTGTTTTTCTATGTTGTTGAACCTGATTGTTTCTTATTTACAATAGTAGTAATTCTCCGGGGAGAAATTTGAAATATATCCATGAAAGTTTGTTTGCATACCTTCTTCGAAATTCCATTATTATCTGGAACGGAATAGCCTGCCTATAGCTTGCTTTTTACTTTCTAAAGGATTGTCGTACGAACCATGGTGACGTCTTGCAACAGGTGAGATGTCATTTGGTCCAAATAGATAGTTTCCGATAATTTCATGTAGGACTCATAGAGTCTTATCTTCATATCCGTCAACTGTGTCGGCACTTGAAGATATGCTGAAACAAAACAAAGTAATTTAGGCAACTATATCACAACCTTGGTAGCTGATAAGATGGCTGAAAAGCTAATCTAAATGAACCTAATGAAATAAGGGTCTAAAAGTTATTATTAACTTTCCAACTTAAATTAAATTGTATCACTACAAACAAATACTATAATCCAATTAGATTTACTATTGCCAATTTCAAAATAGACTTTAGACTAAACGTAACTATTTTAAAAATAATTTTAACTTTGTAAGACAAACCAATAACTTGTAGAAATAGTAGCTTATTGGTACAAAACATAGTACAGTTTGTTTTAACTTAATAAATGACATATATTTAGTAAATTACTTATTTTCAACGAGGCTCAGTTATAATTCAAAAATATAGGATGAAATAAAAACTCGTACTACCTACCTCATTTTTAGGTGGCTCTTTTATTGATCTTCGTCAAATATTTGGTGTAGAACAACTTCCACCGTCTTTCTTTTTTTTATGTCTTTTTCATAGGTATATTCTCTTCAACAGTAAAGGAAACATTTATAGCTTTATCCATCACCAACGCGTGTAATGAACATATAACAATACAAACTTTTTTCGAAAAATAATTTTTAGTTTATATGTAAGATATTTTCACTCAACATTTAACATTATTATTATTTTTCACAAGAAAGATCTCTTTCTAAAGATTAACTAAAATCCATCAATAATTTCAATAGTTAACAAAAATAAAAAAAGCTTAATTTTGAAACTTAAATTATTAAATAAAAATTACAATTACCTTTAAACAATAAACATTATTGTGTAACTTTAAAATGACCAGAAAAAAATTAAGCAACATTTCACCCCCCCCCCTCTTTATAATGTTTTATGTCATTTTACAAGACTATACATCGTTATCTCCCTGTCAGCCTGAACAACCTTGTAGTGAAATGTACCAAAACTTTGTCTATGTATTTATTTTATTATTAATTAAAGACAAAAATAAACATAAATAAGTATTTTTTGTCTAAAAGAAACGCCCATGAATTTAAACGAACAAATATCTATCGAGCAAAAATTTGCTAACTTCTAAATAAAGAGTTCACAATACCAAATTGAGACGTATATCTAACCTACTACCCCCCCTCCCATCACAACCTCTAGTTCACTAAACGTTAGTGCAAAACATTCATTTTAAATTCTCAACAGGAAACTGAAGAGACTGTGCCGGAAGCTCGCCATGCTGGATATTATCAAACAAAATTTCGTAATTTTCAGCAATATACTATCTAGTTCAGTATTTGATCCGAGATAAATTTTGTATCTTATATCAAGTGAAGTCGGAATAACAAAAATTGCAGAATAAGAAGTTAAATTTCATCGTTTCAGACCGAAGAGTTACTTCTAATCGTAATCTGTGAATTCCTATCCTTCTCGGAACCTCCCCTATTGTGGAAGTTCCTATCCTCTTCCCGCGGACATTCATCTCCTGTAGGGAAGATACCTCTCTTCTCTTGAAATTAAATACTCGGGTTAAAATATCTTTCATCAGGAAGGTCTTTGATGTTGGTTGGTTACGATTCTTTTTTTCTCTTCAACAGTTGTCTCCCCTCCTAAGTGAGTTAGCTCACCTCTTCACTGTGTCACCCGACTTTCCAGCATGCATTGCAGCCATGAATATTGCAAACACAGCAGTGTGTATTCAACCCCCAAAACAAATTATTACCCTTTTTAGGTCCCAGAAGGATCTCCCTAACGTATAATCAATGTCAAATATTAACAAAGATCTTGAAAGAGACAAATGAATAATTCTCGATAGTAATGTAACTTACTTGTACCATAAAATTACATATTCATAAAGACTGAAATTAGTACAGTAAAAATAGATTTTTTAAATTCAAAAAAGTTTGTGTCAATAAAACTTTGAGAAAATGGCTTAAAATACTTATTAATAAATCGATGAGTCACGAGTTCTCTAAAAAATCGTTTATGTATGGGGAGAGGGTGATGCAAAAGGAGTAAGCAATCATTTTTGTAATTGTCTCGTAAGGTATGAATTTCACACAAATATGTTTCATACAACTTTTAAGATCATAAAAATTTCCGATTTTCATTTCTTTACTCGTTTCGATGTGATTAAAATTTTAGAGTTATGGCCTTTTAGATTTATTGTTTATACTACACTCAAGTTGCATGCACAACTTTTACGGGTAAATGTTAATATCTCAGACAAAATAATTCGTACCAAAAATTCCTAATATACGTATTTTAAATAATTTTATTAATTTTATTTTGAATCGTTATTTTCCTCTTTATGATGAAAATATACCAAGTTATGATGTTTTTTATTATTTACCAGGAAAATTAAAAAAAAAAAATGTTTCGGTATGTTGCATTGTAACTATTTATTATCAAAATAGCTTTAAATAGTAAATTAACCCTAAATCATAATACACCCTTCACCTCCTTGACTTTTTTCCCTAAACCAATCTCTGTTTTCTGTCTCTTCTTCATCTATTTTGTATCTCTCTAGATCTTGATGGACTACTTTAACCTAGAAAATCTTTGTTTTTCTGGCCTCTTGAAGGTTGATTGTTTTTTTTCCTAATATATTTGAGTACATAAAAATTTAGTCTTAGTTTCTTCCTAGTTGTCATTGTTTTTAAATATTTCCTTTTCATCTGTTTGTTTTGCTGCAGGTGGTCAGGGAATTCGTCGCTGTCTTTTAGGGGCCTAGAATCTTTCTTTAATTTTTTTCTCCGCCTTAGTTAAACCTTTCCTTGATACTGTTTTCACTGCGTAAAAAAGTTACAGCTTAACTACTGTTTTGTAGTGCCTAAATTTTGCGTGGTATAAAAATGACTGGGTTTTGACCTATTCTGAAAACTGTCTTTTTTGTCTACCTCTTTTGTCTTAACCATCTTTTCGTTGTTATCTGGAGTAATGATCTGTCATTAATAGTAAGTTATCACATAACCTTTTTTTAAATGTAACTTAAATTTAAATCAAAACTCTTAATAAAACAATAAAACTTAAACTTACATGAATAACTAAAAATAACTGAGAATAATAAAACAAAAACTGTAAAATTATAACGTTTATAAAAATACCCTGAACCTTATTTCAAGTTATAATATAATTAGGTAACCCACAAAAATCCTGTATTTGGAGTTACCGTCGGTGACTCAGACTATAAGAATCAGGTGGAGTCATTATTTTCAAAAACAAATACTTGAATCCAAATATGGAATTAGTTCAATACAAAAACTGCGTCTAGAAGTAAATTTAGTTTATATATGGTTACACAAAAATTCCTGAATTTCAGTAACCTATTTATATATATTTTTTTAATGTATATTGAATAGTTAATCATATTCTTATAGCGAACCGAAGTTTAATAATCTTGAAGTTTTAAACATAGCTAATATCCACACCAAACACTTGAACATCTTAGAAGATGTTGAAGTATAAAACAGTTTTAAAACTTTGTTGTAAGGCCTTGGAATTGTACGTTTGTTATAGGCTCTTTGTCTTCTGTACTCATTCTGTACGACCTTTGTATCCCCCCGACTTTGCATAAAATATTCTCAAGATAATAGATGCTTTAAAGGCCAGAAATGTAACTGTATAGAAAGAGGAAAAGTTGATTTCCTCCATATGTATTTAATAACCATTTTTATTTAAATATGATTTAAGGAACATCCATTTTACTTCCAGAAGTAAATGGTTAGTGAATTTGAGAGTTGTAATTTATAACTGTGTTAAATAAACAAATCATTATTAAACATTTTATTATAACAACAATAGATTATTCTTGAAACTGTATTAAATGAAAATAACTAACTTTAATAAACTGTGCAAAAACATTGCACAAACTTTCTCACTCACCCATGCCAAAAATCAATCAAAACTATTCGTCACCGCAATTGTCAGTTCGGTACTTGTTAATCAAATTTTAAAAATGAACCATGGTTCTTTTTTTTGTGCCGATTATTTCTAAATCCTAATATGTATTTACTTGTGATTTTGTACACGAATTTAAGCTATTTTCACATTTCAATAAAATGTAAAAAAATCACTATAGCCTGTTTTGATAAATTACGTCTTTTATAACATGGTCGATAATTCACGAATCTATTTTTTTTTCTAAAGATAGTAAACAGTTTTGTGTAGATCCTTGTTTTACACTTCAGCCATATTTGATCAAAATCCTTATAGCCGATTTTGATTAAAATCGTAATTTCGTATTCTTTTTCTTATGGAAGTTATCCCTAAATTTTGAGATATCAAAAAATGAAAAAAAAGGCCACGGGATAGGGCTAAAATATACCCCAACATAGAAAATTTTATTACAATCACTATCACTCTACGCGTTTGGGCTGTAGAGCATTCTACATCGACTTTTTGACCTCGATCGATCACATGACTGTCTCTAAACGTCGTATATGAAAGTGAAAAGTATAGTTTCAAAAATATGTTTTATTTTACAACACATGTTCCTCGTTAAACATCATCAGGCAACTAATTGAAAATAACAAAATCCAATATTTAACTATTTGTATAAATATAATATTCATAGTAATATTGTATATTATAATAATATTAAACAGAATGATGTTTATAGTTAGTTTGTGTAATTTATAATTAGCACACCCCATTGATGCATAACGTCGAATTTGAACAGTAAAAAATATTTGTGAAACTATACTTTTCAAGTTAATTATTTTGCTACATTAGGTTAAGAAATACATTTTTAAAACGAATTTCCTAATTAATATTACATTTAATGATATCTATTCATTAGGAATCAATATGTATTAAGTAAGAAATATCAGTATATGTTGTTTTAAACCGGCCTTGTTTATAGTGAAACAATAAGGTTTGATTCTTTCGAATGAATAGATTCATAAATAACGATAATTCCAATAGGATTATTAAAGATAAAAAAACATATATTCAACAAGACATAATATGATCCAACCAGTGGCACTTTCTCATATTACAATAAAGGTCAATTTCCTTCATTGATATTATCTTTCAGGGCTTTTGGAGAACAATGGAGGTGAATTCAATTTTCCGAAGAGGATGCCATTTAACTTGCAGACGTCTGCTGGATGCGGTACTCAGTGATGTAATAACATGACGGAGCACATTGTCATCTTGCCAAACATGTTTCATATAGATAGGTTTAATAAATATTTATTTTTATAATTGTAAAAAAAGTAATGGAATCGGTCAAAACCGGATCAAATTCAGCCCCTAACTCTCCATGTTCATCCCCTCCACCAAATCCAACGTTCGATCTAGTAATCGGAGATTATATGGAGAGATTAGGTACACGTTTAGGTATATTAGAAACCGAACTTCGTTACGCATGGAGAGCTTTAGATTTATTATCTCAAGAATATATTAAAATGTGGGAAAGATTAGAAAAATTGGAAGTGTTATTATATGAACAACAAAGTGTGATATCACAGCTGATTGAATTCTACTCAGCTGTTGAAGGTGGTGAAACGGAAGGAGACAACTTTAGATTAGAATGTGTACCATCTAAGGAGATAGCAATTAGTTCGAATTTAGGTATATCACCATCAGCTGCGGCGATAATAACAGAGTTAAAACTAGACATGGGTGATGGTTTGAATTTACCAGATGAAGCGTTCTATAGGAGTTTAAATAACGCCTATCGGCATGATTTAGTTTGTCCTAGTAGTTCTGGGGCTGCATCAGGTGCTTCACAACTGGGTATGATTTGGGAAGAATCTGAAGAAGATTCGAACGGTAACGGTAAACGTGAAGATAAAGAACTAGAAAGTAAAAATTTAGAATCACAAGAAGTGTTCAGTGCGTTAGATTATAAAGATTACCGTGGTAATTCACCGTGCGTTAGTGAACATGATTTAGTTCAACTTAGTCAGTTATCAACTATGGATCAAGTTGCATTAGAAAAATTAAAAGAGTTAGATATATTAACAACGAAATTAAAAAAAGATTCACAAAATTTAAAAGAACTACAAGATCGTTTGTTAGCGGATTCGCCGAAACACCAGTTTACAACTGATACGACAGATATTTCCGGGATAAACATTCGCGAAGAAGATACACATGAAATCGATGAACAATTACGTCGAATTTACGCTGAAACTGAATTGGACAGTTGGAATTATAACACCGCAACAAGAGATTTAACTGAAATTTTAATACTGTCAGGTGTAACTACGTCTAATTCAGTTCCAAGATTAGATAACGTAGGATTTATATCGTCACCTTCTTCGCCTAGAAGATACGATGTGTATTCATCCGCTAGTAGATTACCAACGAATGATTTAGGATCACATAGATCGTTACCGATCTCACCTAAATCGGAAAGGTATAATTTTCAAAGTGACACAGCTTACACGTCAACTGTTATAGATTATACTAACGAAAGAGTATCACCTACGCCGTCATTGGTACGTACAAGGCAAGACGGTTACATTGGAACGCCTTCGAATATTGAATTACCTGAAACGACATTTAACCAACCTAGTAGTCCACCACCACCTGCGCCTAAAGATTCAAACGTTTATTTAATACCAGATCACATTGAAAATAGATTCGATTCAACGTTAAACACGTCGACAATAACGTGCGAACAGGGTAGATTAAGTCCCCGCACACCACATTCACCAAAATCTCCAAGAACGTCACCTAAACACATAGTAAAATCAACATCGACCAATATAGTTACAGCCAAGTCAGATTCAGGTTTATCTTCAATGAGTGGTTGGAGTAGTTTAGAAAAATCTCCGGGATCTCCAACTAAATCAAATTCTAAAACACCGACATCGTACGCTAGTGAAAATTTGGTCCACATTGGTCGAATATCACAACAACATCCTATACCTAGATATCCTGCACCTCCAATGACAACCTATGATTATCCTGGATATCCTACACCCCCACCTCCAACCACAACCTACGATTATCCTGGATATCCTGCAGCGCCACCTCCAACAACAACCTACGATTATCCTGGATATCCTGCAGCGCCACCTCCAACAACAACTTACGATTATCCTGGATATCCTGCACCGCCACCTCCAACAACAACCTACGATTATCCTGGATATCCTGCACCACCAAATTCAACAACAACCTACGACGTACAGAACTATCCTTATAATGAAGAATATTTGCAAAATCATCTACTACCTGGTGGTCATAAAGTAACATCATTCACTCCAGTAAAAACGCCAACAATGCCAATTGATTCTGAATCGTCTTTTGTACCCCCTCCAGCACCGGATACGAATTCAAAACGTAAAAATCGATATGAATACACTACAACAATCGATTTTGTTTATCATAACGAACAACCTGCAATATATTCAGTCGCTGGTAGTCACAGACAAGCTTTTACATCGGTTTATACAAGCGGTGCATCAAATTATATTCCAAATACGACTGTATCAAGCGTTCCTGATTTAATTGGTCCTCATGCAAGTCAAGATCAATATAGTAGTTCATCATCATCTAGTTATCAAAGAAGTCAATCAACTAGTTCTTATCCCACTCCGACGCATAAAAAGACATTAACTCGCGTATATTCAACAGGATCTGTTCCTAATACAACAAGTATTTCAAATTTAGAAGGATATAAAACAGCAATGTACAGAACAATGTTCCCTACTGGTAACATAACCGACGCTTTATCGTACTATCCAACAAATACTTTTGATGGTCAAAATAGAACTGAGTTTCAGAAAGAATGGGAAGAACCAACAAGAATGGTACGAGATGCCACGTCTAGTACCATAAAGAGTGAAATGTACGATGCTCGAGGGTATGATCCAAGGTGTTATCCTAATAGAGCCGTTCAAAGAGATTCAGACTACAGTGAATATGATTTAAGGAATAAGAGTATGATTGATATTTCTGATCAACAATATTACGATCCGAGTAGTGTTATCGTATCACAATCAGGATACATTTCAATATCTGCGGACATCAAAGATCCGCAGGTTGATAAATCTAAAAAAAGTAAAAGAAGTAGTGGTTTAAAATCAGCTATGAGCAGTGTTAGTAATTGGTTACCTGACATTCACTTACCTAAAAGGCATAGATCGTACTCGTTACCTACAGGTGTTCGTAGAGAAGATTTAGATTTGTCTAGAGAAGTTGGTAAAAGAACATCAAGTCAAAGAAGCAAACCAGTCATAAATAGAAAAAAGAAAAAACATCCGTTAGTAACAACAGTATCGGAAATTTTACATAAAGCAAAACGAAGACATCAACCACCACATTCAATGTCAGATCCGGAACAATCTGAAACAGAATGGAGTGGGCGACAAAGCGGTGTATCTGAAGATAGTGAAGATAGCGTTTTCTCGGATATTCCTCACGATATGTTTTCAAAAGTACAAAGTGGTAAAGTTCAAAGATCAAACACGTTTCAACCGACAACATCACAGGATTTTTCTGAACCTGTTACAGAGCCAATAGAACCAATATCAAACGTTGAAGAGAACGCAGCATATTACGAAGAAGAAACACCGCTGTTTGCGACAGTTGGTGAAGCTAAAAAACAAGCATCGACTAGTGACGAATCAGGTGATGGTATGCAATTTCCACCAGTGACTTTAGGAGGTGCATCTAGGGAATTTGCTGTATCAAGAGCTTTGGGTAAATATAGACGTAGACAATCTACATCGATAGATGAACCTGAAGAATCAATTAAACACGACGAACCAATAACTGTTATTACACAAGACGAAGAAGAAGAAGAACTAAGAAGAAATGAAATATTTGAAAGGATAAGTTCTGAGGAAAACAATAAACAGTATCAACAAGAGGAAGTTTACATTGATGGTAGTCCTGTTTCTAAAATGCATTCAAGGCATCATCCTCCAAGACATCAAGCTAGTTTAGAAATACCGTGGGGTGGACGTGGTTCAGGTGATACTGATGATGATAATCGTAGTACACATTCATGGAGAAGTACTTCTAGAGTATCATCGAGAAGACAAAGTACGGAAGATAGTATTGATAGTGAAGATGAATGGTATTGTTACGAACTTAGAAAATTGGAAGAACTCGAAAGACAATCTAGAATGGAAGCGGAAATGCCTATAGAAGAATTATACGAACCTGAAGAAGATGTAAAGGAAAGAATGAGTTTTGTTTTAAGAGAACTTAGATTAAAAGTTAGGAGGAATGATGAAAGAGATGATGTTATTAATCTTAGAAGAGGTAGCATTGAATTAAGAACGAGACGTGATAGTTATGAAAGGATAGACGATGTACCCAAGGAAAGATTTGAAAGAGAGTCGAGACGTGGGAGTTATGAGAAAAATGTAGTGGAAAGAAGAGGGAGTTATGAAGGAATGGATAGAGAGAGGAGAGATAGTTTTGAAAGACACGGGGAACATCGTAGAGGGAGTCACGATAGGAGAGGTAGTTTAGAAAAACCTGATGTTGAAAGTAGACGAGGGAGTTACGGAAAGGATCCTAAATTAAATAGTACTTTTAATGAGAGAGTTAGAGAAATTGGTAAAATTGAACCGTGGGATGAGCCAGTTAAGAAAGACAAATATGAGGAAATACCAGAACCATCTTCAGGTGATACTAGTGGTCCTGATAGTCCGCATCAAAGCATGGATGATATTAATGTCGAAGAAGAAGTTATCGAAGAAGAACTTGCGTTAATGAGAAGAAGTTCGAGTGGATCGACTTTAAGACAAAGTGAAAAACATTTTTCTGGATCTGTTAGTAGAGAAGGTTCGCTGAGTGTACCACCGAGTGAAGTGTCCGTTAGTTTACCAGAAGGTTGGGATACTGAAGAAACAGCAACGGTGCGGGAAGGTTCGGTCAGTGTACCCGTGAGTGAAGAATCTAATAATGTCGATCTTGGTCCCGGAACCCCGTCTTTGCCGAGGTTTAAATCCGACGAAGATGAGAAGTTAGTGAGTATTGGGAAAGATGAACCGGCCGGAAGAGATGCGTCCGGACCTCAGGGTAGTAAATGGAAGTTGTTGAAGGCATTGAAAGAAAGGAAGGCGGAGAAGAAGATTCAGGAGGCAGCGCAAGCAGAATCAGCTGCAACTGCGACCGCAGTGAGTATTTTGTTTTTGTGTGTAAATTGTTATAAACGACTTGTAGATTTTTACTAGATTGTTTTATTTTATCAGTAGAACAATAGTTGAATAAAATAAGACAAAAAAAAATCACTTTTTGTTTAGGTTGTGAATTTTATTACTTAGGGACTTTTAAAATTCCACAAAACATTTCACCATATTTAGAGGTGAGTGTAATATGGTGTTAATAATTTAAGATCAGATATGTCACTTTTATATAATTTAAAATTTTCTCTGTTTCTCTAACTGTTACGAAAATTGTTCTTACATTTCAAAGAAAATAAGACGAGTTCAAAGTTGATTTGTCAATTTAATGAGTTGTTACATAACCTCATAATTTACACATGCGTATTTACCACAATTAAGTATAAAAATTATTGATTGATTTTAATAAAACTTTAGGAAAATGTGTTCGTTATAAGGATTTACAACCCCGCTAAATTTCGTGTCAAAATATTTTAAACATAATTAAGTGATTTAAAAAAAATAGAAATTTTGTGAAAAATATGCCAAAAGTATGTACAAAATTGAATTTTCTTTTAACTCATAGTTTATAAAATTATTATTTAGCTTGTGTTTTCGTATTTGAAATAGATTTTTTTTTTAAATCTTCGTAAGAAGTATTTTCCCTCAAGATTCAATAAAATCTGTCAATAATTTCTATTACTTATAGTTAAATATTAATTGTTTAAGATAGGCATGTTTAAACAGATACTAAAATGACTGATATTTGAGATTATCTATCAAATCACTCAATAAACCTCAAACCCAACTCAATTTCTGTTCAAAAACTTCAATTTTTTTTTTTTTTTTTTTTTTTTTTTTTTAGTAAAGAACAAATTTGTCCATAATTACTATTTCGTAAGAAGTGTAGAACGGAGATGTACCTATTTTTTTAAAAATCCGAATTAAGGTACTGCAAATTTATTTGCAACTTAAAATACTGCAACTTAAATTGTTGATCCCCAAATTACGCTCACAACCAATAGGGACAAAATGTTTGTGAAACGTTACAATATTGCAACACCAAAGCAATAAAATTCCCCCACAACAAAAGTATTTTGAGTCTTATTTACTTGACTATTGCTAATTTGTAAAAAAGGAAAACCATTCTACAAATATATGTATACTTCTCTCTCAGCAGGTCTTTTAATCCATTCAGCTTATGATTAATATAAAAATCGTAGAGACAACTCTTTTTTTTTTAATTGTTGTTTTTGTCGTACAATAATAATATCACATTTATTTAATTTAAAATCAAACTGTCATTTAGGGTTCTGATAAAATTGCTGCAAAAAACTGACCAAAAGTGATTATTTTTTGTTTTCCTGTATGTTTTAGAGAAAATAATTACATTAGGAAATTGGTAGAGCATATACTTTGCAATAAATATTTATTTAGGATCTTAAATTTGAATTTTCAGAACAGGTAAAGAGTAAATAATTATCCAAAGTTATTCGCCATAAGCGATAATATGCAAAACAGCACTGTAGCAACAATAAAACAAAAATAAAGAATTGCAAAGACTTTCTCATGTCAAGGTATTCCATGCAATTCGTGAAAAGCAAACGCATGATGTAACAAGTAATTTTTTTTTTTTTTTTTTTTTGTCGTTGAAACAACAAAAAGCTTAAAAACTTTTCGGTCATCAAACCTTATAAGAAAAACAATAAAAGTAAAAACACCGTAGCCCTCGAATACTCTAATAGTGTCAGGGTCGAAAGAGAAAAACCTAATAGGAAAAATAAAAGAGAGGGGTCTAACCCAAGACTACATAAGTAAGGTGTAGATCCAGCTACAAAATTTCCTCCAGAAAGATCCTTGAAATTGCTACTCCAGCACCTACTCACTATCATGAGCCCTGAGTGTTAGGGCAAATAAAGAGAAAGGAAAATTTGTCAGTTATTTTAAGGATATTCTAATTTATTTTTTATTCTTATTCTCATTTATAAAATGAACAACATGAAAATTGACTGATAAATTATACTACAAGAGCAACCTTTCAGTCAGGCAAATGATTTTTTCCCAGCTGCAACTGAAATATACATTTTTGAACCCCAAATAGGTGGTTTTTGTTTTTAAAAACATATTTCTACAGCTTTTAGCTAAACATGTTTTTCTAAACCTTATTTAGAATAAGTTATTAAGTAAAAACAAACAAAAATAACTTATAATAATTTTATCACGGAATTAATTTAGGAGCAAATGTTATATTCTTATTCTATGACAAAACCACATGTTTATAAATAACGAAATGTTATCTACTTATTTTTCACTTTCAGAACTTTTCATCGTAAGTAAACTAGATTATTGCGTTATCGCTTTACAGCGCCTTGTTTGTATAGGCTACAGAATGAGTTAATGGCATTCTTATTTGCCTTATATTTTAAATTTCCTATCAGTAATACTGAAAATATATTTTTCGCTAAAAGAAAAATTTACCCAGAGGCTTTTTTTTCAAATTTAACACAGTTCTTCCAGATAGATTCCCTTTGTACGATAATTAAGAACGTAGAACTTAACTTCCACAATATTTACTTTACATTTTTAAAATATTTTCAGTGCTTAAGGAATCAACAATTTTGAAGGAATGTTTTAGAACCGTGAAATTCGACACATAGACAATAAGAAAACAATTATTTGAAAAGCCATAAATGAAAATAAGTGTAACCGTGAAGTTTGTACAGACACCATCTATAAGCTTTAAATTTTAAACTCTTCTTTGAAATAAATTAACACTATGCGATAACTAGGAACAATAACCTAACATAACTTTATTCATTTTCAGGATTTTCACATTTAATTGTAGATGTTGTAAATCTCCATTTTTTAAGCTTACAGAACTAATAATTTACAAAGTTTTACTAACGTTCTTATAACTTTACAATTTGGTACACATAATTGACTGTATCATCAGATATGATAAAATAATAATTTGGACAACTATTTAGAAACATTTTACTTGTAAACCTTCGATTTTGAAAAATCATCAAATGAAAATGCTCACCAGAGGTTATTTGTACAGAACGGTAAGGGTGATCAGGCACCATCTAAAAGTTTCTAATTTGTCACTCTTTATTTCAAATAGATTTTCATTGTACAATAATTCAGAACATAGTATATAACTTTTTAAATATTCACAATTTTTACATTTAAATGCAATTTTTTTAAAATATCTCACTTCACAAATTCCTATAGAAGTAACGATCTGTACATAAAAACAGAACAGATGTTGTCAATTTATCATGAGCTTAATATTGAGATTATGATTGCTCCAAACAAGTACTCGCTGTTATTATTATAGACTTGAAACCCCAATCTGAGCTACTAAACACATTATAACTTTTAACATCCCTTAAATGTCGAGGCAATACACAACAATAAACTTTCGCAATATCTACCAACTTGGTTTTATAAACTAGCTTATTGGTTGCTATAGTAACATATATCGACTTGAGTGATGCACTATCGATATGAATAGAATCGATTCAAACTTATTAAATTGTACTGGCTATAATTTACTTTATTTCGGCTTTACTGGCAAATTCCCAACAGAAAAGTTCAGCTGTTTGGATCGTTTTAGTGGAAACGACGATACCAGAAACCATGAAATGTGCACCGATCCTACCCATTGGAGTAATGTGACGCAATGTTTGACCCACTGTATGTACATTGTCGCAATTGCACTCCCATTTTATTCAAAATTGATATTTTGGGTTTTGTTTTACAAAACTTTACAAAGCTCGTTAAACTAAACATCTCTTGGTAAATTTCGAAATGGCGATATATTTGAAGCCTCTAGATTGGTGTACTTCATATAGTTCTACACAAATTTTCAGTTTTTCATATTATTTTGTCGGTTTATTTTTAAATTTTTGCTAAAACGAATAAAAATATACAATAACTTATTTTTACATTAGCAGTGGTAATGGTATATACATTCGAATAATGTTCAGAATTTCAAAGTTGTAAATACCTTAAACTTAGTTTAAAAAATAGTGCACAAACTTTCCCACTCATCCATCCTCAAAACCAAATAAAGACGAACCAAAATTAACCTCCACCAAAAACATCAGTTTGGTGGTCAATTCACTCAATTTTAATCAATTTATTTCCAGATAAACACACTTTATATATTTTACCTTGTAAATATGTAAATTATTTCTAGTCGTCAATAAAAAATTCAAAATGAATGACGCCTCGTATTTAATAAGAATATTTTATATACTATATTTAAATATTGGGCACTCACTCTGTTTGCTTGTTCTCTGTGTAAATCGTATTCCTGAACCATAATATTGATTTATTAAGATTAACTGCATGGTTTCGGGCCATTAATATTCACATTTCATTAAATCTTCAAAGTAATTGGCAAGAGCCGATAATTCACGAACTGCCATTTTTAAAGAAATGGCAATCAATTTGATCAAAATCATTGGGCATATTTAAAAAAAATTATGCAGTAGTATTTGGGATTTTTTAATGGCAGCTAGACCAAAATTTTGAGTTAGAATTCTAAATTTGAAAAAAGACGGCCCTCGAGTTGGGACTGTACATACGACAAACAGACATAATTTCAAAAACCCAGTTTTGTTTTGGACTTAGAGGATCTCAAAACGGATATATCAACAATAATAATAAATTCATTCTCAGTATTCAGGTCACTATTATTTTAAAATAAAGTTTCTTACCTTAGTTGACTTCCGGTAGCCAGAAGGTGTACACCAAATAGAACTTGTAATGTGATATGTATGTTTTGTGTGTGTTTTCATGAATAATTTTAGTGTTTGACGACCTCGGTCGAGTAATTTAAATTAATATACCTGTGTCTGAAGATGGGATAAAAGTCCCGAAACGCGTCACGATTACAAAAAAAAGAGGTCACTTGACGGAAACAAAGGTAAGAAACTTTATTTTACAACAATAATACTCTACTTCGATTATTTGACCCATCAAGTAATGAGTCATGCTCTACATGTGACATGTGACACATACTGCATCAAGTACATGTGACATAGTAAAATGGAAATCCTAAAACTTCTAAAATGTGAATTTTAAAATTAAAAATATTGATGGTGTTTGAATTTAGATGTTTGTTCTGAATTATTGTACAATGGCCAAGTGAATACAAGTGGGCCAAACGTAAAACCTCTAAGTGAGGATTCCATGCCCTTACGGTTCTTCGTATAAAATGGTTTAGAATTGGCAAAAAATAGCCATCCATCATGTTATTTTTTCATTACCGGTTTCATGTTGTATACAGCTGCATATACCAACTGAATTTCTATTCTAAGTAACTTCTAAGTATCTTAATTCTGATACTTAAATAATGTATTCCACTTAAATATACAATTATTAACAAGGTTGAAGTTAGATTCTACATTCTCTATTTTCATACTGTTACACCCCCCTAACTGTAACCATTTAAATAGGCCCGACAAAAGGAGAGGGCACGTCAAATTAATTAATTTATATATGTTTTTTTAAAATAGCTTAGGTGTTCAAGGAAACCTCTACTTGCCATACCCTCCTATACGAGTCGAGTTCGTTGAGGGAGGAGACGGAAGACAGCCTGACCTTAAAGTAACCAATAGGGATCGTGAGGGTTTGACAACTAATTTCCCTGCTGTGATAGCACGCGATTCTTCTGCAGTTACGTTCATTTATGGCGCTCGGAAAAATCATAGATACTGTAGTTCGTTTTGCATCACAATTGCAAAGAGCATAGTTTAACGATTTTTTTTTAAATACATCCGTATCTCCTTTCCTTCCTTGTAAATCATAAGAAATTTCTCACCAGAAACAATATTTTTCGGACAAAATAAATAATTGTAATAGAAATCTTTCCTCTTAAATTGCAATATACTTAAAATAAAACTAATATTTATTTTTGTTCTGGGTTATTACTATTATTACAGGGCCATTACTAGCATTGCAAGACGTCAGTAGTCTTTCTCGGTGATTAGCCTCGTTCAGTGGGCTATTCCAATTGACAACAATAATTAAATCAGATGTAACAAGTTCTTTAATAATTTGAAGTAAATTTTCTTTATTAGCAAATTAGAAAATTATTCATTTAAATTAGGCAGACTAAGATTTTAGACAAAAAAAACACATTCTTATGTTGTTAAAAAAAAAATTAAAGACATTCGATTTAATTATTTTTTCTATCCTTTTTTCATTTATTAAACTTTATTTATATTTTCAAAAAAGAACAAACAATTAGGTAATTTAATCTGGCCGTAAAAACAGTAATTTTAATTATGGATGTCCAAAAAATTGTATTTATTTATTATTCTTCTAAATTTATAAAATAGTCCCTTTGAGACTGGGGGCCGTTTGGTGCTCCATTCTTTTTTTTTTTTTTTTTTAAACCTAAATCTAAACATTGTAACCAACATATTAGTTTTGTTATTGTTTTTTTAGTAGTAGAAGCTGTAAATATACTTCAACCATGAACTAATTAATTATGGTGAGATACAATTTTAGACCCCTAACCAGATTAATTTCATTCCTTAGGCATTTATTGAATAAGAATTTTAGTAATAATCTCTAAACCACTATGAACAGAACTTTCGTTCAATTATATTACATAAGGCAAGATTGCCAAGAGCAGGAACAAACATATTAAGACAGCTTTAGAGTTTTCAAAACCTCATCTTTCAGTTAAAATCATGCGTATGTAATTAATAGAATTAATTGATGTTATTATAACTATAAAATCATATAGAAACCAAAATTTCGTCATAGCTAATATATAAGGAAGATTCTGTTACCTGGTTTGTAGGAATAATTGTGAACTAAGCTTAACTACGAACTAGAACAAAGAAATCTATCTTTATAAACAAAACGTAATTTCTTGTATTTTAATATTTTAAGCCTCACTAAAAACTATTAAAACTGAATGAATTTTACTTGACGCACTTTCATTTCAATTCACGCACCAAAACTTTAGTTATGTCGCACTTTCATATTAAGGAATTTTTCTATATTCTGGCTTTGTACGTGACGAGTTTAGATTCATCTCTAAATTTTAGAACAACACCCAGAGAGGGAGCATCAATCAAGCTTTGACTCTACAGAAAAGACTTAAGCATTCAGATAATCAACTGACAAAACATTTCTTGTTTTACTGAAATAGGATTTAAAATGAACGCAAAAATATAACGGCAATAGTTTACAATGCGTTATATTTGGAATATTTTGTCAAAATTAACGCCTCTAGGTGAAGCTCTTCTTTTCTTTCCAACATGACACTATTAGTGTAGGGGCAGGGGTCTTCATTTTATGTTATGTTATTTTATTCTTTTTCTTTCATAAGGCGACGAAATTTTAAGGGATCAAAATTAAATTGTAAATCGTGAAATAATTTAAGTCAACAGAAAATAAACAATGGAAGGTAAAGTGAAGGTATGTATGTCATACGTATTGCCTCCGAAATATAAACATGAAAATTTATGGGGGTGTTTGGGGTTGGAGAGGGTTGTAATCGACGCCTTGGAAGCAGAATTCCTGTTTACGATGCTCACAAATTTTCTGAATACATTTTCTTCCTATTTTACATTTGTGTAAACCTTCCAAGAAGACTTTATGATATATTGATGCAAGGATAGTAAAGAGTAGGTCAAGAGAGACATGATGGAAACTATGGTAGAGACATCTAAACAAAGGCTACATGAAACAGGAATTGATCCAACTAGATTCCCTCGGGATTGGCAAGTCCGTATTCATTATAGTTGCCGCCAGGGATACAACAGAAAATAACATCTTCTAGTCCTCGTAAAGGTCGGAAAACAACAAGAGTTGTTCAAGAGATGGAAAAGATAAAAGAGATATTTAACGGTAGGTTATATGAAAATGATGTAGCTCTAGCAAGGTTCCTTCGGGTTTACTACGCCCAAATTCATTATAATAGAGCACCTGAGAATATAATATAAAATAATAACTCTTAATAGTCGAAAAAATCTATTACATTAAGGTCGGATAAGAACAAGAGTAGGTCAAAAGAGACCTTATTTAAAAGATTGATGAGTTATCTCTCTCAAGGCTACATTAAAAATGTGTTAATCCAGCTAGGTTTCCTTCAGATTTGCCACACCCGAATTCGTTATAGTTAAACCCCTGAAGGGTAGAACATAAAAAATAATCCCTAGTCCAGGTAAACTCTATTAGCACCAAGATTTGAAAAGAACAAGATTTGCTGAAGAGAGACCTGATGGAAATGAAGGAAGATATATCCTATGGTCCCAAGGCTACATGAAAAAGGTGTAAATCCAGCTAGGCACACTCGGGTTGCCACGTCTGTACTCATTTTAGTTGAGCCCCTGAGAGTAGATCTTAAATTAATAACTTTTAGTCCTCGAAAACTTGGCTAACACCAAGGTCGAAAAAACCAAGAGTATCACATTAGTTAACAAAATATATTATAAATTGATAAGATCACAGACTTAGAGTTCACCTTCGAACTCCAAACATTTTACTATAAATAACCACAGTCAAATTAAATTGAATAGATATTATAATATACTTGCTTAATACTGACAACTGGTTTCTACAGAAAATATTCTTTGAATTGATAATCAACTTTCATAATTCTGACAACTGTTTCTACAGATTAGACAATTTGTTTATTCAATTTTGTAGTTAACAACTAGTCTCTTTGTAGAAATGAAACTCTTGTTAGTTTTATATTTACTTTTCTATCATCGTTTCTTCTATTTGTAAAATATTTATACATATATTTTAACTGTAATACTGTAATTGTTGTTTTTCGTTAGTGTTGCCTTGTAGAACTTGTAAATATTGTTTATTATAGTTAAACATTAAATTGACAATTATATTGGGATAATATAGAGGTACTTTTACTCAGGGGGGTTTAATTGGTTCTCTGTCATTCGCCGTGGTATAAACACGTTCCCCTATAAAAGTTGATGTGACGGATAGTATGATTCTGCTCTTGATGATTTCAATCATATTGTGAGACCACTCGTAGTTGATTTCTATGAAGTATTTGAAAATCTTGTTGATTCATGTGATAATACTATAGTTGCTCACGTTATTTCTTTAGCATCAGAGTGCTTGGGGGTCTGAATGACTCTCGGAATTTAAGTTCCTTGAAGATAGTCTGTTATGGAGTAATAGTGATATGTTACTGAAACAATCAATATTAAGTGAAAAGGAGACCTACAGAATTTATTTAGAAAATGCCCTTGCAGAAGAGAAATTGATGATGTGTTGTTGACAGAAATTAAAAAAGCTTAAATTAGAAATAAATAATTTAAAAAATTAAGAGTGTCACTTTCAATAGCTCTTCTTCAGGAAATAAGCCTATTATAATTCATACTCTCAGTAGATCTTAGCCCAGTACTCCTGTGAGATCTGAAAATATAAATGATACCTTTATTTTTCACCAAAACAAGTTAAATTGAATTCTTTAACTTCCAATTTAATTGTCGAAACAACAAAACGTTTTGATACTCTTATTTCCTTTATCGGAAACTTTGTCCGAGAAGCAAACTAAAATTAATAAACATAACTATACCCCTAATGTTAAAAAATGCAACCATATTTTAAAAAATGTCATTAGTTCTGGAAAGGTTGTTGATTTTATTACCACCAAGGTCGGAAAAGAACAAGAGTTGATTAAGAGAGACGTGATGGGAACGATGGTGGAGATATCTAACTCAAGGCTACATGAAAAGGTGTAGATCCAGCTTGGTTCCCTCAGGAGTGTTACACCAGTCATCATTATAGTTGAGCCCCTGAGGGCAGAACAAAATAACAACCACTAGTCCTTGAAAACACTATTATCACCTAAATCAGAAAAGACAAGTGTTGGTAAAGAGAGGTCAGATGGAAAATATACTCGTAATTATGTACACCACTACCTAGCAGACTTCGTAGATGTGTATATAATAAAATATGCTTTGCTCGTGTCAGATTCTCGGCCCTCACGGGCCTTAAAGCTGCGAAGGATCCTCCACTCGCTCTTATCGTGACTGTACCAGATCTCGTAACTACACGAATACATATTTTGTTGGGGTCAGAATTATAAATTACTTTTTTTACAATAACTTCGCTATTATCGTCGTGTAAATTTAGGGTTGGTACCATTGCATACACAATTGAAATTTGCATATTTTATATCTACCACTTTAATTTTTTTAAAGTTGAATAACACGAGATATGAACAAATATATATATATGAACTATATAAGTACACTATAACACTCCCCCCTCCTATCAAAATTCATGTTCCTATCTTATTTTTTTTGTGGCTGCTATCTTGCTAACGTACAAACGATACAATCTACGACGACGATAACCACAATGAACGAACGGTATGTCGAAAATCAGAAGTTTTCTGAGGTTATGAAACGTGAAGATCAGTCAAAAATATAGGTCGATATTTTTGGCGATTATCAAACTAGGTAACAGAAAAGATAAATCTTTGTCATACATCGTTCACTGCAAAGAACCCTATTCCTAAATGTCATAAAGATGTACACACGTTTGACCGTAAACTACCAAACAAAAAGACAAAATGCTACATTATGAATCTAAAACAGTGCCTCGCTTCGCTCAAGATCTCATTTGCTCAGTAAAAGTTCCAGTTCACTTTCTCCCTTTGTTGTGTAAAGGTGTAAAAGGTCATAATCACCTTATAAAAGCAAAGACGAAAACAGCATAAAATAAAGACATCTATCTTTCTCTAATAGCATCAAGGTCCAAAAATAGACTCAAATGTTAAATTGCTCTTTCGCTACGGTACGTTGGAAATCCTCTTAAATCCACCACAACGATTGCGTTAATTAATTCTATCCGAACCCTGACACGCCAGCTTTTATCCCGATTGCTCTTTCTTTTACGGTCTTGCTCTTTACTGATTTCTCTTTCTTTTACGGTTTTGCTCTTTACGGATGGTCTTTCTTTTACGTTTTTGCTATTTACAGATTAGTCTTTCTTTTACGTTTTTTCTCTTTACGGATTGCTTTTTCTTTTACGGGTTTGCTCGTTATGAATTGATCTTTCTTTTACGGTTATGCTCTTTACGGATTGATCTTTCTTTTACGGTCTTGCTCTTTACAGATTAGTTTTTCTTATACCGTCTTGCTCTTTACGGATTGCTCTTCTTTTAAGGTGTTGCTCTATACGGATTTCTCTTTCTTTTACGGTTTAGCTCTTTACGAATTGATCTTTCTTTTACGGTTTTGCTCTTTACAGATTATTCGTTTTATCACGGTTTTCTATTTACGGCTTGCTCTTTCTTTTACGGTCTTGCTCTTTACGGATTTTTCTTCTTTTAAGGTGTTGCTATTTACGGATTGCTCTTTCATTTACGCTTTTGCTCTTTATCAATTCATTTTTCTTTTACGGTTTTGCTCTTTACAGATTATTCTTTCTTTCACGGTCTTGCTCTTTACGGATTGCTTTTCCACCTCGTTATATTTTGGAGGCGCACTCTTTAAAAAATTTTGTAGTTGTGTTTTCTGCTTTATTATCTTGTGTGCCTGTTTACTATCGGGAGTTGGAATTATTGTTCACAAAGTTCAAATAAACATCGCCATTTAAATATCCATTGATGATAAACGGTTCAATGAGTTGGTTTGGACATTTAATTTGAAGATTTAATTCGAAGTAAAATTATTGCAATTGTGAACAATTAAAATAATAATTTAAAAAATTAATAATAATACCCAGTTTGAGAATAGGGTAAGTTTGGAAATCGTTAACAATTAAGAAAGATAAATGAAATTTGGTACAGGGGACTATAGTATGCTCATTTAGAACGATGTTAAAATTCAGACAAATTCAATTGAAACTACAAATACAATACAAAATGCTTACCGTTTTAACAGTTTTGTTTGTTAAACACCACATCTCTACTATGACAAATAGGGATGTTACTATTAAAATGTAATTTCAAACTCTGACCTCCCAGGAAAATCTGATATTCGTATAGTTTACAAGATCCAGTAGTGTCGATTCACCAACATGAGCGTAACACGTGAAGGCTTCTTCACATACACTGACATGAGCGAAACGAGTGGAGATTGTTAACATATACACTTCTATAAGGCCCGTTGGGACCTTGCCAACCTTAAAAAAGTAGTGAAATAGACAAATACAAGGTTCATAAAATAAATCTACCCTACTGGGTAAAAAGACCCTTAAACCTAGAAATTCGATTTAACATTTTCTAATTAAATTTAGAGAATCTGCTTGCATTAGGCCTACATTGTATGATGGGGTTAGGTAAGTACCATGATGTTGCCCATCGACATGTTTAAATCATCTTACTACGGCATGTTTCGATATTATTTGTATCGTCTCCAAAACCTTTGAAATTACCTTGACCAAAATCACATGATAATATGTTCCACTTTCAATTTTTTTACTTACTCCATACCCTCCCACCCCGGAAATACAAAATTGAAACACGTGACCTCATTAAAGAAGCCATTCACTCAATTTAAAACAGGAGTTATTAATAAACGTATGTATCTTTTCAGCCACTCTAAATAAAATTTGTGAACATCATAAGTCAAAAGTTTCACAAAAACTGGCGGTGAAAAGAAAACTACAACAAAAAAAAACACAATCTACAATTCACTTTAAAATCGACTAAATTTGCTGTTACATTGCAGACGACATTTGATTTATTCTTCGCTCAAAAACAAATATACGATTAGTTGTTCCAAACTTTAGGTGTTATAACTTATAATTAATAGCCATATATTTTGTTTTACAACCAGACTTTATCAAAGCTATGACAGAGTCGGGGATTTAATTTAACTGCGAAATTAAATATCCATTTGTCATTCATTACTCATTAAATGTTACCCCTCAAGTTTTGGAGATATAATTAAAAATTTGTCCGTTCAAGTTCCGATATTTATTTGTCAAGTTTAATACTGATATTTTGAATACAAGTTGTTGAGTGCCATTATGTTACACAACCAACCCGATCATACTATCTAATACACTCTGATTCCTACAATCCCCTTGTAGGAAACGTTATGTTGTATTGGTAGATTAAGGAGTCATATCCAGTAGGTTAAGTTTGTTTAAAACAGTTGATACATGTAGACAGTAGATGTTCTGTCTTCTTAATTGCGTACGGTATATCATTACTTTCTTGTCGTCTATTAGATCCTAACGAACCCCTGTTCATATGTGAATAAGATTCCACTAGCTCTAAGGTAGGATTTTATAACTGATAATATCATATTTTTCGGTGAGTCAAAATTGCAACCTCAGTTCAATTTAGGAATTTTATTTTTTAATTTAAGTTTTTAGTTTTTATTAAGAGTGACTAAAATTGGTTTTTTCGTCACTGGTTTGGCAGGTAGGGTGGCTTTATAATTTTCCAGTTGTAGATTTATATCATTTGAAAACTTGCAATTTACTTTATTTCAGAAACAATTAAAACATACTAATTTATCTGTAATTTATTCCATTTTACTCGTTCGAATTTAAACATTTTACGCGAATTAAAATCGAATAAATTTTCAATTAAAAATAAAAATTCTTTTCTTGCGATTCTTGATGATAATTATCTTTTCGTTTTGTTTTGCAATTAGAGTATTAAAGTTGGGCTTCCGGCTTAACTGCTAAATTAAACAACCAATATAGTACTCCATTTTATTCCGCGTCGTTGAGTTTGCGGGATAATTAAAAATCAGTTCTTTTCTTTCCGGCTATATTTACACGAAAATATTTTTAAACTTCGAGTTTAAATAACTTCTTGAATTTAATTCGCAGCTGACACAAAAGGTCTTGCAGCTCTTTTAACTGTGTCACATGCAAGTAATTTAGAGAAAGTAATTTAGGAGAAGTAATTTTTTGTAATTTTTAATTTATACACAAAAATGATAAACATAATAATTTCATATTTATATACACCTTAACCTAATCTTTTTTACCAATTTTTATACTGATAATAATGAAGGTTTCATAACGAATTTTTCTTTAAATATTGACTCTGCTAAAAAAGAGCTTTAAATGTTTTTCAAAAGTACCCATTTCATCATGGAAACATAGTGAAGGTTAGCTGCCTGCAACACACACAACCAGATAGTGTCTAGTACTAAAGTGCCAAAGGGTAAGATCTGTAAAAACACTATCGAAGTGTTCACAAAGGATATCACAATAACTATAATTTTATTAAACGTTTACTGGAAACTTTACTTACCACTTTATCCTATGAATACTGTTGTTTATGACCTGAGATTAAATTTAATATGCAAATGCTTCAATATGGTTTTATTATTTTATAGCAGTATTTAAAGTTAATTACACAGTTATGCTGACTCAGGTTTGATGTGTTTATGTCAGTTTATTACCGGCATTTTAGTGTCATAACAATATGCTATTGTTAAAGATTTGACGAAGCATTTAAATTCTGAATTTTACTGCACCTAACTTCACAATATTCGTTATTAAATCTGGAGATGATATTTGTATTAACTGTGATTGTTTTACATTTTGACTTATACCTAGTGTAGGGTAAGGTATGTGATGGTTAGGTTAGGTTCTGTTACCGATGTCACGTGTTTTGTGGCTATATCCGATTTGACGTCCTTTGAATAAAAAAATAAAAAAGAAGTTTTTAAATGTCTGTTCCTCATCTATTCAATGCTCTACTGTCCAAATTCTTGGACCGATGAAAATAAATTTGGTATGCTGAGATATTTTAGTCATATATCGGAGCATTTTCTTAATTTTTTTCTAACTAAAAATCTATAGTTGATAAGAAAAACAATACGATTTTCTCAAAATCGACTCTAACGTATGATAAATTTTCAATCCAATCAAAGTGTATAATTATAGTCCGCAAGAGTCCAAACAAAACAAACCAGTCGTCATTTATCAAAAACATCAAGACTTAGATGTTTATATATTCAGTAAATAACAAATTTCGAGTTATAAATGTAATTTCTAGCCCTGACCTCCTAAAAAAATGTGAAACGCGTATAGTTACGAGATTTGTGTCACTGACATGTACAGCTTCGAAGTCCTCCTCGGCCGACACGGGCGAAGTGAGTGGAGAGTTTTTAATACATAGATATCTACGAGGCCCGCCAGGGCCTAGACATGTTTAGAAAATTGTGATATACACAGTTATAGCTCATTTGTTATGTGTTGGCGCTTGGAGGGAGGGCGGTCTTGCTTGGAGTGGGGAGATTGTTCGTAATACACTGTCTAGCATTGACGCATTGACGAAAGGACGGCGGAACGTTAACTCACTCACTTCCCCCCACCTCTAAAAAGTGACGGGAACTTGTTTGCCCGATGAAGGTCAAGTGCCACTACATACGAAATGACCTCTACGAGGATCAGAAAGCCTGTTAACAACTTTTTTATACAAACATATCTAGATAACATCCCTTGATCTACTAATACAATTTAACATTCACTACAAAACCCAAGAGATTACAAACTAATATATTTGTATGATGGGTTCGGTAAGTACTTGTTTAAAGTTTAACGCTGTGTGTTTAACCTTCTAAATGAGTTTTCCCAAAATGTGAAAAACTTAGATTCAACGAAGTTTCATTAAAATTGTTAGTCCCGTTTTCAAAATAAAATCTACGGGTATACGAGAATTGCTCGTTTAAGATTGTGAGATAGATTAGATAAATACCGACTCATTGACAGTAACTAACGAAATTATAACAGGACTTCGCTTCGCTCGGCGACAAATGCAAGCGAGTGAGCGGATCGTCACTAACTGTTGATTTTAGCCTGCCTTTATTTCTAAATCTCCAATAATAATGACACAGTGAGTAAAGTTTCCCTCCCTCTAATCGGATCTCATTAAGCTCGGGTGTGGAGGAAGGGTTGCTTTTGGAAATAAGAGGATTTGTCCCGCAGCGACTGGATTCACAAATAACGGTTTAGGACAATATCTCTTCGGGTGAATGGTTTTCAGATAATGGTTTAAAACTTAATAGTTTACTGATAAAACTGAAAGAATACAGGATTTATTCAAATTCGAATGAAATGAGTGAATTTATATTATAAGAAAATCAAATTTTGCAATTAAATTATTTAATTCAAATATATAAGACTTACCGTCGTCAATATTCTGTTTGCGTCGTTCAAACGACGGCCGTTTCGGCTATTCAGCCATTATCAAGTTGTAAAGTAATCTGGTTTCCCTTCGTCAATTACAAACACTTATACACAATATGGCTGAATAGCCGAAACGGTCGTCGTTTGAAAGACACAAACAGAATATTGACGATGGTAAGTCTTATATATTTGAATTAATATAACAATATTCGGAATGGCGATAACAAATTATTATAATTAAATTATGTGTAGCTAATTATTGATTAAAATTTAAAATACAGTAAATAAACTGTACAAGATTATTGAACTGACTCTCACTCGTCTATTTAGAAAATCAAATACTAAATCTTACTAAACCATGGTCCTATCTTGATTTTTGTGGCCGCTATCATGTTTACGTAACAACGATAGAAGGACAGCAAAAATCACTTTTTCAGTTTACAGACGCTATGAATTGTGAATATCAATCAAAAAATGGATGTTGACGTTTTTTGTGCACACTAAACTTACTCTGTGCGACATATAGGTAGGTGAGAAAACAACTTAATTGTGACTAATTGAATTCAAACTGTTTTTTTTTTTTTTTTTTTTTAACTGGCGATTACAATAAAAAAAAAATTTTTTAAGTTATAGTATATTGTATTGCATAAATAATTAAAAAATATGTATTTTCGGTGAATTTTATTAATGAACTTACAAAAATAATTTGGTGTCAGAAAATCTACTACAAGTCTGGTTTAGTGTTAACATCAAATAAGTATTAATAAAAATTATCCAACGTTATATTTTTAACAACATTTCATTGAAAACAAAAGAAATATTTATTGAATTGAATAAAAACCAGATTATTTTAATTGTACATGCAACGTTGCCTCGACCAATAGAATGACAGAATTATTTGCAGCTACGGTAGAGTTTGTGTAACTTATAATTAATAGTGGTAGCCTATATATGTTGTACTGGAAAACAAAGCTGTGTTAGAATGACAGAGATTTAATTTAGCTGTGAAATTAATCATCCCGTAGAAGAGAATCATTTATTTCACAGTAAACGTTGAGGGGGGGGGGAGAGTGAAAAATAGAATTTTAATTAAATTTGTCGGTTTATAACCAGATGAAACGAAGTAATTTTAAATAGGTAGATAACACGCTCACGTTATTGATTAATCCAGATTATAATATGATAGAAACTCCTGGACTACGCCATAGCCGAGAGATCTAAGGCAGTGAAATGCCAGTAAGTTTAATCTCTTCCTTTAAGTTTGCATGTAGTAAGTGTTTATAGATATTACTTACCCAATATAAGAAATATAGGGTAAGTTTAGTAATCGTCTAAAATTTCCTAACCTAAATTTTAGACCTCCGTTATTTCACTGATCTTCACTTTCCATGAGTATAGGAAACAAAATAGTGATTTTCGATATACTTTTCTTCTGTCATCTGTAAGCACGATAATGGGCAAAAAAAAAGATATGAGTGATACATGAAAATGGGGACTATAGTGTTTTCATACACACCGTATTAAACAGTTTATTTTTTCTTCCATCGTTATTCAACTTAAGAAACTAAATTAGATTCAAATTTGCAGATTTCAATTCTCCATGTAATGGTACCAACACCTACCTCTCGACGACGACAATTAGCGAAGTTATTGTCAAAACGTAATTTAAAACACGTCTCAAGAAATTGTGGTATTTGTGGTTACGAGACCCAGCTCCCATCGACACGAGCGTTGCGAGTGGAGGCTTCTACACATACAGGGTGATTCACGAAGTTATCCCCACACTTATAGAGCTCATTCTATTAGTAAAAATAATGAAAAAAGTTCATATAAACATAAATGTCCTATCTCGTTTCGTTTAGCGTCTGTCTGTCTGTATGTGTCTTTTAGAAAAACATTTCTATCTTCAAAATGGTTTGAGATATCAAGTTGAAACTTTTTACATTTAATGACCTTATTAGTGTGCATCTTAGATAAAAGTTTCAAAATAATATCATTTACAGAAACAAAATGGCGGTCATTTAAAATGTTCAAATCCTAATAACTTTAAAACGAGTGATGTTACAAAAAAAGGCAAGATACATAGCCCCTTTTAATACAAGCATTTTGGTACCTGGTTTATTGATCTAAGATAAGTAGTAACAGAAATAAGTAAGATTTCCCAAGTAAAGGTTTGTGTTTTATTCATAATTGCAATGATAGGACATATGTTTATATGAACTTTTTTCATTATTTTTACTAGTAGAGTGAGCTGTATAAGTGTGGGGATAACTTCGTGAATCACCCTGTATAGCTTCAAGGTCTGCCAGAGCCTAGATATAGATACGAGCGAAGACTTTTCATAGGACTTGTTCCTTCATGTGTTTGAAATATTTAGCTCGACTTCCAAGCCGTTAATCTTGTTAACTTTGATTTCTAACTTATAATTATCGACTCCAATATAGATTTGTATACTACACTCAAATAGTTTTGTTAGACAGGAAAAGGAGGGTTATAGTTACCGGAAGTGTTTGTATGGTGCGTGAGTTCCAGATTTGATGGATCGGTATTTTCCCTGACCACGATAGCGTGACTGATCGACGGATAATTTAAGAAAATATTATTAACTAATGGGAAATCTGTTTTATAAATCTGTAAAATAGGTTGCGCTAAATTGCTAACTCCCTATCTTTGATCTTGGGGTTGTCTTATAGGATGCGCAAAAAATAAATGAGAATGACGGTGTTGTTTCTATACAAAATGAGTGACTAAAAATTGTAAAAAACATAACCTCAAAATTAGAAAATCTGCAACTTTCGAAATACGTTTTGTTTTGTACAGCTACCACCAAATATTGAGTTATCGACAATATTAAAGCTTCGAGATACAGCGAAAATATGTCTGTTAACAAAATATGAATAATTTCCGTACACGAGTTTGGGCTGTAGAGCACTGGACAGTCCACAGACGATGTGGATCTCAAAAATTTGACACAAGTGTTTTTAGCCATAACATGATTATCTTACGTATATGGGATAAAGTAAAGAACGTGTACGCATTCGTTCAGCCTAGTTGCAATACATTTTATTCCTAAAATTCAAAACAGGTTCAATCGTAACTGTGTAACAGAGTTGAACCAAATGGTCTAGTTGTATTAGAAAGTAATATAGTCTGAAGTATGTATTGACTATGAGACACACCACAGCCTGTTTGATTGCGCAGCAGGACTTCACGATATTTCCATTATTTGCTATTGAATATTTTATCACTAGAGCGTCGTTAAATTAGTTTTTGTTTCTCATTACTTGTTCTGTTCAAATTATTAATGATTCTCTCTCTCTCTCTCCCTTTGTCACTCTGTTTCTTTTGCTCCCCGTTATATCTTTCTTTCTCTTTTTATTCCTCCCTTAGTTCTCTTACTTTCTTTCTCTGCTTTTCCACTTTTTATTCCTTTTCTCTGTATAAAGTATTTGGTACCAACAATTGACTATATTCGCTTATTCAGTGCAGTGGTAAAAATACATAAATATTTTGAGTAGACATCACAAGAGAATATTTGGATTCTTTTCCATCTAATAATGGAAATTTATATTTAACGCTGAGTAAATAAGCTATCTTTTAAAATCTAAATATTTATCGTAATTATTTTTTGTAGATAGCGATTCAGGAAGGAACAGAGAAACTACTTCCAGGACGTGTTCTTACAGGTTCTGGAAATTTTCCAAGTTCAATATTTTATACGGCAGCCATTTTAAAAATTAGAAAATAACCTCTCTGTAATTTTAAAATTAGAAAAAAAATCATAAATCTGAATTCAATATTTCTGATATTTCAAAAGGTGTAATATTTATTACCTATGTTCATAAACTTTTTTCATATTTTTTTCCAATTTCTTTGCGAATTATTCTGTATAACAAGTATGGCAATTGACTTTACGCGTACCGATCATTGAAGGAAGCAAATAATCACTTCCTTGCAACATCTTTAAATGGTTTTTATTCTTTACTATAACCTTTGTTTTAAAAACCATATGTTTAATCAAAACATAAGAAAGACAAATATTATGCACAAGATATGTACAGGATATTTGGATTCTTATGTACAGGAATGTTAAAGTACATGATGCTAAAATTTAGTTTAAAAATATACAGGGTGTTTCTGAAATACTTTGACAAGGATAGGGATCGGATTTCTTACATACAAATAAATAAAAAAGTTCATATAAACATATGTCCGAAACTGCTTCGTTTTTAGACAATCGGCCATTTTTTATTTCTACAAACAAACAGCTTTTGAAGTAGAAAAGATTCAGATTATTGTGCAAGTTTTACATACACTTTTTTTATGTAATTTATTACAAGTGTGCAAAAATGTACTAGTTATAGTTCAGTTCTAATTTAATGATGCACAGCGATATAACGAATAAGAAGTTGATGGGCGCCATCTTGTACTTTACCCAACCCTATCATACAAGCAAATCATCTAAAGTACATGTAATACCAGTACGTTGGTTTCTTGAGCCTTGTAGGAAATTTTAAATTGTATTGGTAGATCTATGGGGTCAGGCCCGGTAGGATATGTTTGTATAAAACGGTCGTTACGCAGTTTTTTTAAATTGTGTATATCGCCACTCTCTTGGCGTCAGTCAGGTCTTAGCAAGTCTCAACTTCCTTCGTTCGTATCAATGTGTAGGCTCTGGTGGGCCTCGAATCTGTACATATGTGAAGGGACCTCAATTCGTGTTCCGTGATTTAGTCCTGCGGAATCTTGTAACATTTTCTTGTGATATTATCACTAGATATTTTTCATCGCAGAGATGTGGGGTTGGTACCACTACATCCAAAATCTAAAACTTTATTTCTAATTTAGTGTGTTATAAATTGAATAACGTACGAGATATGAAGAAAATACCGTTTAAATGGGTCGACATTTTATTTCGATTTAAAAAAAAAATGTCAATAGGGTTGCCAGTGTTAACGCTAGTAGGTGACTCATCACTGAAACAGTTGGGTGAGGAAGGGAGCGACTGGGGGGACTGTCCGGGTCCAGACACCAAGTTACTGTATACAGATAATATATCAATTTTTGTAGCCGCTATCGCGCTTACGTACAGAAGACAACGACGACGAAAGTACGGGATGTAGAAAATTTCTCTTTCCTTACCCATGAAAACGTGAAGATCAGTCAAAAACTGAAATCAAATTTTGTTTACTGGGTAAAGTAAAATGGATTCTTAGTGCAACAACTCACCGAGTGGTCAGCATATAGATGTCCTGTCATCGTAATTCTATTTTTTGTGGTTATAATTAACTACTAATCCCAGCTCCCCGGTCGGTCAAAACCCCATTTGCACACAAGGCGAGAAGTCTATCCGCTAGACCAATCAGGATCCCGATCTGTCTCATAGAATGACGAGAAGAGTAGATGTAGCGTGACCTTGATATTAGACTTCGTTCACTTCCCTCACGTCATAAATCAACAGAGAGATAAAACATGACATAACGAAATGCGTTGATTTATGTGCAGCTCTGTGCAGCTTCGGTCATGCAGACTGATAAATCAGGAATAACCGTGGTTGACAATACATTGTGTTTTTAACAAATATTGCATCTGTAATACATCATCTATTGGTAACCATGGTGATATAATCTGGAAAACTGCTAATCTCACTTAGTCTACACCAAATATCATTGACTGGATTGGAAGAAATTTCTTAGTCAATAGGCCTATATTTTAATTTCAAATTAACAATTAATTGTACACAAAACACTCATTAACTAAAGTTTTCATTAGGGCCTACATAAGTAATAAAATGTGGTTAAACGTTCAGACAACAAACTGGAGTAATCTATTGTCTCCTTGTGTGAAAATTTTTACGATAATTTAGTAATAAAATAGAAAAATCGTGTGAATATTCCGTCGAAAAGTTTTTTTATAAACCATAAAAGCTATTTCACTTTGTCCAAAACAGTGAATAAATAAACCATTTATTCTATAAAGTCTCCTCTTCAAATCACCAACATTTTATACGTTGGTACAACTTCAACTAAATTATTACAGTATTAGGTCATAAATATTTTTATTTGGGGACATGAGAGACTTTCTATCGGAAATACCTTTTTAAGTTTGTAGGAATTTATGTCCATCCAGGAAAACTTACAGGACTCTAAAACAGTTTGATGATAAGCAATTTTATTGACTTTATTCTCTCCACTCCGTAAAGGTACGTAATAACAGAGTATTAAAACATCAGAACGATCCACGCCTAGCAAATTTTGTAGAAAACTAAATAATTCTTATATATCAGAAAATCATTATGACACACATGTCAGTTCACAACTACTCACCTTAAAGTTGTGTTTTCACCCATATTTATGTTTGAATCACGTATTTACTGTAAAACATTCAGGAAGAATTCTACTTATAAAAATAAAGAAAACAAGTCATTTAAATGTATATCAGAAAACGCATAGTTTTCCATTTATAAGCTATTTTTTCACACACACAAAATTGTAACTTTTTAAAATATTGAGGTCAGACTTTATATAAAAATTATTTTAATTTAAAAAAAAAAAAATTATAGTTAATAAGTATAAAATCAAAAACATATTAACAATTTAAAATAATTAACTATGAATATATTAAAAACTTTAATCAAGTTGAACTCTACTTTTTGAGTATGTTATGATAAAAAAAAAATTGCTATTTACTACGAGTTATTGTCACTGTATAGTAAGAAATAACTAGTAGGCCTATCATAATATTTTGTGTGTTCTTGACTATTAACAATTTTTTTCGTTTTAGATTATATGACGATAACTTAATTAATTTTCAAATTACAAAATTTTTTTTAAATCATTTTGTTTGTCATTAAAAAAAGTTCTCTCGAATTTGATTTCGGATATACTTTCACACATTGTAAAACATGACCCCCTTTACGACACGGAAGAGATATCTTTCCAGAATTACTAAAAATTTACTTTACCAAAAATATGTATGCTCAGATACAGTAAAAATTGATATATTAAAAATAATCGGTGCAAAAACATTGCACAAACTTTCTCACATGCTCATTCACAATCGAAATCCTAATTAAACATGTTCCAAAACAGTCAGTTGTCAATATAAAAGTGAAAAGAGCAAAACAAAATATGTATAAACCTGCTTTGCTTGTACATAACATGTCCTCGACGTAAATAGTTTTTTTTCATTTAAATAGTACGTTTAAAGGCGAAAAATATTTCTGTCGTCATCGCCACTTTATAAAAAGATAAGAAAAGATTTATTGCCCTCGAATTCACTAATAGCTTCAGCGTCGGAAAAGAACAAGTGTTGCTCAAGAGAGAACTATAGAACATATGAAATACACCCCCTCCCACTCAGTGGCTGTCCCATAGGTTGTAGTTATTTATTTTACTTAAAATTTTCATTATTCCTCTATTGGTTTCGAATATAAATCGCTCTATGAAATACTTTAGTGCAAATGTCCAAGGACCACTGTGGCGATATTCACAATAAGAAAAGAAACAAACTAAGATTATAATAAATCCAGTGTTTTTTACAATAACAGTATTCCTTGTTGTAACAGTTTTACTTTCATTACTACTCATTTATTAGTTTAGGACTAGTTAAAAAGTGTGTATAATAAAATAACACCAGTACAGCATAATTAATTTATCATACAAATATAAACATTTGTTTTCAATTAAAACTAGTGAATCCTATATATATATATATATATATATATATATATATATATATATATTATCTAAGAAATTTCAACTGTCCCCATTTTGAATATTTACAAAGTAAAGTTTTGGATCTTGGTGTAGGCTATACTTATAAAAAAATAGTGTAAACCAGACTCATAATCTTAGGTATTAATAAAATTTCAAAAGTTATTATTAATTTATTTTTTAACACAAAATGGCGACAGACTGTGCGTTTGCGGACATATGTTCGTATGAACTTTTATTATTATTTTCACCAGTAGAACTTGTCCTTAAATTCTTTCCGTTTTTTCGTGAAACACCCTTAAAGGTAATGTTGACAATTAAAAATGTACGTTTTCTACAATAATAGTTTGGATGTTTATGAACAAATTCCCGCCTATTTAATTCGTTTATCGTTAATTTTGATGATAAATTGGTAAGTTTTCAGTTGGGTTTATTATTTTATGACATCGTCCGTCTCTTCGCCAACCTGTTCATCGTAAAAACTGGAATGTAGAAAGTTTTGTTTAGCAGAGTGACTTTATTATTGACAACGCGAAAGGTATTTACAACATGTTTATAGGTTTACTACACAGTTATTGAAAAGAAGAAGAAGGGGGAAAAAAAAGAAAAAAAGCTTCTATTACTAGAAAAATGAAATTTAAACTAATTTCTAAAACACTCACACTTGAAGTTTTTTATGACGAAAACTTTTTTTTTAAATTTCATCACACACTATTTTGTGTGTCTGCGTGACTTACATGAATTCATGTAATTACATAATCTAACCTAACCTTTTGGAGTTTCATCGAATTAAAAAATATATAAATTCTCACATAACAATTTTCCTCGACAAATTTTTGGGGACTTTTAGATCGGTACGGGTGTGGCAAACCTGAAAAAATCTAACCGGATCTCTTGCGACAGTGAGGCTATTAGAGTATTCGAGGCTTAGGGGGGTCTTTATTTTAAGCAATTTTCTTCTTTTTTTTTATAAAACGATGATGACAGAGGGATGTTTTTAATGTTTAGTCAACAAAGATCATATTGTTGCCTGATATTTTCTTGAAATTTTACATACATTTTATGTAACTTGTAAATAAAAAAAATAGACTACGATAAATGTATTAAGATGTAAACTTTAGTCGGATTGTTTATGATTCTAATAACCTAGTGGGGTTAAAATATGTTATGTCAGTTAAAGCAATCAGGGTTTGTACTATCACTATAAATTCAATGCACGATAAATCACAATGACAATACAACAATCAAACCATCCAAATAAACAGTTGTTGAATTGTTTATGATTCTAATAACCTAGTGGGTTTAAAATATGTTATGTCAGTTAAAGTAATCAGGGTTTGTACTATCACTATAAATTCAATGCACGATAAATCACAATGACAATACAACAAGCAAACCATCCAAATAAACAGTTGTTGAATTGTTGATGATTCTAATAACCTAGTGGGTTTAAAATGTGGGTTTTTCAGTTAAAGTAATCAAGGTTTGTACTATCACTATAATTTCATGTCTGTCTGACAATGCACTTTGTTCATTATTGTACCGATCCTTATCAGTCATATCATGCAGTATCCTCAGTATCCGTAACTCTGCAAACGAGGCTTTCTCTTTAATTGATGTTGAACTCCTTGGATTGCTGCTTTAACATTTTTCCACTAGATCTATTTTATAAAAACAATTGCAAGGAAAAGTACATTTTACTTACAATCTGATGGACTATAGAAGTGTAGTATGGGACACTCCAGGATAATATGTATGGTTATGGAGGATACACGCTAGAAGTAATCTCTCGCCACATGATGGTGCTGTATTCCTTCTCAAAAGCCCTTACACATTTTGTAGTGGTTCACAGACTACTTTCAAACAAATAGTGGACTTCGTAGAGAGTCAGCCCTGAATAAAAACACATATTACCTATCTGTCTGTACTACACATTATTGTTTTTCAGTAAAACATGACAGCTTTAATGTATCAGAGAAAACTTGAGACTTAGATATAAAAATAATGATATATAGCTATATACATAGCTATACACAAAAGTTAGGTGACTTTGTGAGTTCCGCATTCCAACAAATTCAAAGTTAGTAGGATTGTTTCAAAATCACATTACTGCTTGAAGCAGGGTTCTTTGATGGATTCTTAGACATATTGAAATTAGTGAGAATGAAGCGTAACTCATACGACGTGGGCCTTAGGATGCTGGCCTTACAAAGCATTTAGGTAGAGTTCGCGAGGATGTGTAGGGCGTATCTCAGGTTTAAAATTTATGGAAACTCTCACTTTGTGCATCCTCAATCAATTGCATCTGATTTTCTATCGTTAGGTAGGGATAATATAAAGTTAAGGTTCCTTACAGGACGCTGTCATCGGATATTCAAAGGATATTCATCGGAGAACTTCTGTGTTGGAAATGTGACCTGCAAGAATATACTGTAGAGCATCTGATCTTCAAATGCAATTGCCTCGATCAGAAAAGGCTTGAGACATTTGTATCTTCGACAAAGACGCAATCTTGTCAAAAAGATTCGGAAGTTCATCGAGTTCACAGGTCTTCGTGGGATCTCTAGGAATATATTCTTTATTAAAATATTTTGTTAGATGTAGGCTACATTTATTTTAATTAAGCTTCCTTCGCTTGCCAAATAAACTCGTCCTTGGTGTTAATTAAAATTTTATTAGTTGAAATTTTAAAAAACGGCGGTAAAGAGATTCAATTTTGTTTTTTCTCAATTATTAATAAATGGTAACTATTATTTAAAGATAATAAAACACAATTTTTATTTTGTAACATCCACTTTTTATTAGTCTAGCCGACCAATGGTTTCGCCTGCATTGGCATTAACGAAGCTGTATTACAGCCAATGCAGGCGAAACCATTGGTCGGCTAGACTAATAAAAAGTGGATGTTACAAAATAAAAATTGTGATTTATTATCTCTAAACATGGAATTCCACCAAGAACCTTCAGTCTCAACAGTAATGAAAACTAACTATTATTTCCTTGGAGTTTTTCACACTAATTTGGATTTTTAAAATCCGTTAAAAATTACAAGAATATTTTAGTAATTTCCAATGTAAGTTGGTAGACCTGACTTACTGTTAATCAAAACAATTAAGTTAAATAAAACAATGATAACGCAAGCTTGATGATTTATTGATTAAAGAGTTGGTACGCTTGACTGTCCTTCAATTGTTTTGTCATTATTAATTGCAAGGAACAATGGTGGCAGCCATTACAAAGGAAGACGAGATCATCAGATAGTTTTGTGTCATTAATCTATTAGTTTTAATTATTTACTGCACAGACGTTCTGCGCAACGTAAACCTACCATAAATTAATCTAATGAAACATCTGATTACAATAAACAGATGTTAATTAGTATAACAGGAGACATTGTTATCTTTACCAATATGGTTACGCTTTAGGTATCGATGGTTGCATTTATTCTGTAGGCGGAGGGGGGGATTCAAATACTTAAATCAGTTTATACGGATATTTTAAAGTTACGTAAAAAATATGTCCTTATTTGGAGATGAATTTTGTTATTAACAATTTAAGTTGGACAATCGTCTATTTTCAGTTTGTTAATTACTATTTTTCATGTAGCTTCTAAACCTGCTACAATAACAACAAGAATAAATTTTGTTAATTATTACAATTACTAAGTAAATAAGTTAAGTTCGAAGTTGATTGGTTCATTTAGTGAGTTTTAAATAACATCAAAGTTCATACACCCTGAAATATTGGAATTAATAATGGACTTCAATAAAATTTTAGGAGAAGATGCTTCTTTTGAAGATTAATAACAATGCTAAATGTGGAGTAAAATTATTTAGAATATAACTATAAAAATGCAATACAAATTCAAGGCCGTGTAGAAATTAGTCGTAATCATACTTCAATCTTCTTTTAAATGCTTTATGAAAGTACTTTGTATACAATTTTTTTTAATGCGTTTTTAAGTTATGTTTGTAATATTTTGATTCGAAGTTTAGTATGGTTATCAATCTTTACAAAATGTATTTTTTCCATCAATAGTTTCTATACTTGTAATTGTTTAAATATATATGTGTAATCTTTGAGGTTATGTAACAACTAAATAGACCAATCAAATTCAAACCCAATTTTTTTATGAACAAACAATAAACAAATATGTTCAGAACTATTATTATCGAGGAAGCTATCGGAAACGGAGATGTAACTGAAAACCTGCAGTCTTTTGCAACTTCAAATTCACTCTCTCCTCTAAAGTGGGATAACTATTTTCTGTACCTTTAACATGTCCCTAAGAAATGATCCTCGAAAAACGTACATTTTTCTCGAACACACTGTATAGAGATCTTTAAAAAGAGGCGTCTAAACTGATTACATATTCAACCTTTACTTTACAATTTATAACAAAAGGAAATTAGGAAATTTAATTTATAAATTAAAGCGCATAGACGTTCTGAGCATCGTTTTAAGAAATTATGTAAACATACCTTCACAATATCTATAACAGCTGATCGGAAAAACCACAACGCCCTAAACATTGTTAAACTGATCACTACGATGACGTTTTAAGTACTAATAGTTGTATTTACTCTGAATGTACGTATTACCCACTATATGGATTACAGAGTAATTTCAGTAATCGTTAAAAACTTTTACTTATGTTTTTGACTGATATTAAAGTGTCGTGGCACCAGGAAACAGAAAAATTGATTATCGGCTTTCCGACCGTCCGTCCTCCGTTGTCGTCTGTACAATAAGCACAATAGCTACCACAAAAATTAATACAGAAACATGAAATTTGGTTTAGGGGACTGCAGTGTGCTCATATAGAAACCTATTGAAATTCACAAACATCGAAATAAAGATCAGAATGGCTTTCATTTTAAACAGTTGTTCATCTAATATTACATCAAAATTTGCTGATTTTAATTGTGCATGTATTGATACTTATATCACCTCTCTGAGATTGTCAAAAATGTAATTTCTAAGCCTGGCCTTATATGAAAATGTACTATTCCAATGATTACAAAATCCGTTAGGGCTGATTCACCGGCGCGAGCGAAGCGAGTGGAGATTTAACAAAGTGCAGAAAACCTGTTTAACAACGGTTTTAAACGAACTTATCCTAATGTATAAAACCTCTTGATCTACAAATACAAATTAACATTTCCTACAAAGATTAGGAATCCAACTTTTATTCATTACACATGCAGGATCTGTTAAGTAAATAAATACCTACTATGATGGTGCCCATCAATTTTTTTTACAATTTAGATTTATTCGGAAGGTTTAAACGATGAATACAGTTTTCCTGACTCACGATCTAAATTAGATCTCGATAATTGTTGAAGGTTAAATTGAAACAAAAATAACGCTTAAATAATTTAATATACTGATAGTTAACCGTACTGCAATTAATCTACATTGTAATCCGGTATAAACGGCGAGAGAAGCGAAATTCTGTTTTAACTCGGTTAATTTGTCACTTTGTCCGTTTTAACAATAAAGTTCTTCGCAAATTGACCAAACTATATTTGTTAAGTTCTTAAAATTGTATTTACCGTTTTAAAGTAGCGACCACTCAAATACCGTACGGTTCCAAGGAACTGATACTGGTTCCAAATAATGGTTTCAAGGCATGGATACGAGTATTCCAACTCGGAAGTATTCTCTTGTTGTTTATACATGAAAAACATGTCGTTCGACTATCATCGTCTTCTATACAAAAAGGAACTTAGAAAAAGACCCTTAGCACTTGAATTAGAGTAGTAAAAGAGCGAGACGGTGAAGAGAGATCTGACGAGAAAGATTAAATAGAGCAATCTAACTCCAAGACTACAAAAACAAGTATGAATCAAGCTAGGCTCCCTCGGGATAACCGAGCCAGTACTCACATAAGTGGGCCTGGAGGGTTACTAGGTTAAAGTAGAGCTATAATTTACAGCTAATTATTGTAAATTATAGCTAATTTACAATAAATTATAAATTTTGAACCATTTTCGATCTTTCCACAGAAACCTAACCTAACCTAAACAAAATATTTTTTTAAACTTCCTCACGCTACTTACCGGTACTTTATGTTTTCATTTTATTGAAAATATTTAGAGCTCCGTAGAGTTTTATATATAACTAGCAGAGTAAATGTCCTTCGTACGGGGTTAACGTACAGATAATTTATTGTTAAGGGAGTTCGAAAAACTGTAAACATCAAATCTAATCAGTTGACAGAAGCAACTCCATCGGTCAAAGAGAAATGCCAGCCGCTATTTTGGTTTTTAGTGATTTTTTTAAATCTTATATTTAGAACCGATTTTTAGCTAAAAACATTAACCTTTTGCGTATTTTATATACCATAAGCATCACACATTTGAAAAGAAGGAATGTAAGAAGCCTCAGCTCGTTTCACCTTTGTAGTTTAGAGGAAAATTTAATTTCGGATTTTTTATATTTTTAATATGTTTAAACGCAAAAGTATTTCAGAAGATTTCTTAGTGAACACCAATTTATTACCTATGAGGAAACTATATTCCAAGTTTCATTGCAATCCGTTCAGTAGTTTTTGAGAAATCCTGATGAGTGAGTGAGTCAGTCAGTCAGTCAGTGGTATTTGGCTTATATATACACAAAACAATTACACTGTATTCTTTCTTATGATTTTGTCTAATAATGGATGTAACTTGTATATTAACTTGCATCAATGTAAATTAGAGTAAAATATAACAGTAGTAGGATCCCTTGTGCTTTCAACGAATTAAGCCACCATCGATAGCCAACAGTAGTGGGGGTAAACGTTCACTTTTTAGACGAGGAAGTCTCCATTCCAGGTTTTATAAGTATCGATAAGCTTTGTAATATTTACTACCACTGTAATCCTAACGATTGCTAAATCACAATCACAATACAAGAAGCAAGGCACCCATAAAACATTTAACTTGTATTATTTCTCCCTGTGAAGGGTGTATAGTAGGAGTGGTATTATTTATTGTTACTTCTAGGTCTATGAATATTGTTGTGTCACGTGATACACTAGACTGTAGCCACGTTGGGTTTATAAGAATGGTTTATTGAATGTTTTAACAATTTAAGGAACGAAGTCTACTTTTCATAGATCCAATAGTATTTTGGTAAAATTTGAAATAAATAGTAGTTTTTCAGCGAGTAATCGTAAATCCAAACGATCTATTAGTAAACAGTTAAGTCACTATTCCTTTGGTACGCAACCCCTATTAGTTAGCTGACCCGTTGTAGTAGTTCCTTGTGTGGTGTAGTTCTGTGAGTTATGGTTTTTCTGATCATGTTTTTATTTAGTCTTAGTTATTCTAGTTTTAATCTTCCTTAGATTACTATTTAGTTTTAGTTTCCAACATGGCCCTATAATAAAACCTGCAGGTATCATGTTCTAGGTTCATCACTCGATAACAGAAGTTGATTTATACTCTCGAAACGTCGTTTAATAAATTTATTAGTGTATTAGTTTTGATAAATGTCCGCTTAAATCATTTCAATAATACTTTCAGATTTATTTTATCTTGGTTGTGGACATCATAACACAACAACAGTAGTCCAATATCTTTTGCATGAACATCTCTATTTTACTGTTCAGTTATATTATTAACAATAATTTAATTTGTCACTCTTGCGAAGATTCAGTATCACTTACAAAATACGCATTACAGAATACGTTATCACACGTTGTCATGGAAACGTCAGGAATTACAACGGTGAATATTCCAACCGAATTGCCTAGTTTGCTCCCAGATTGCAATGCTAAAGGGAATATCCAATTTAAATTTGATTAAAACGAAATCTAGTGAATGTCACATGACGGTATCACGTTTCATAGGGGGGAGATTTGTGTTATAAAACAATGGCTGTTCTATTAGTAATAACTGATAGATGAATCCAATACAAACTGAAATGGACAAAGTCAATGTAAATATCCATTACTGTATCAAATTAGAATTTTATAATTGCATAAAATATTTAAAAAAATAATACCATTTCTAAGCAAGTTTGAATTTAAAATTTATAACTCTAAATTATTATTCACATAAAATATTAAACAAGCAATGAAATGGGTTGATGGGGTAAAACATGGTGTATTAAAGAGATTTACTGGTTCACAAAACCATTTAGTTTGTTAACCATAGCGTTAAACTAAAAAAAATTTGCAAACAAAACGTTTCACTTTCAGTTATATCGGTATCATGGTCACTATACGTCGCTTCTATTTACAATGAAACGAACAATAATTCTTATATACAGGGTGTTTCTGAAATATTCAACATTTTATATTTTAACAAAAACATATTATAGTTTTTGAAATAGATAAGATATGAGTTCAGATTTGACATACACATTTTTTATGTGATGTTTAACAAGTGTGCAAAAAATAAATACTGCACTTGTATTATTTTCAAAATGGCGGTAGCTTTAAATTTTTAATGTTCAATATCTCAAAAATTATTAATTTTACAAAATAATTCTAAGACACAAAAATGTTTCGTCTTTTAACTACAAATAAAATGAGTTAAAACATTTTTTTTACATGAAATGATAATTGAGTTATTGACAAAAAAACTGACAGAAACAGTTGAAATTACTTGACAGTGACCTACAGCACCTAAGATGAGGTTAGAAACAAACTTTTTAAATTATTATATTTTTAAATTCTGATTTAAAAAAAAAAATGTTGCCTCTAACCTTATTTTAGGTGTTGTCGACAAGATATTATATTTTCAGTTTTTTGTCAATAGCTCTTCTTTTGACTTACAGAAAAAATAATATAAAACTCATTTTATTTATAGTTAAAGAAGAAACTTTTTGTGTCTTAGAATTATTTTGTAAAATTAATGGTTTTCGTGACATTCAATATTAAACGACCGCCATTTTGTAAATAATACAAATGCAGTCTTCATTTTTTGCACACTTTATAAAACATTGCATAGAAAATGTGCATACCAAATCTGAATTCAATATTTCAAAAGCTATAATATTTTGCTGTAAAAATATAAAATGTTGGATTGTCAGAAAACGAAGTTGTTTCTGACACATGTTCTTAGGAACTTTTTTTATTAATTTCTATGTAAGAAATCTGTTTCCGCAGTTTATCAAAGTATTCCAGAAACATCGTGTAGTTGTAATGTTTTATTTTGAAAACATCCCAAAGGATTTTATTTTAAAAGAGTAGAGTTACCGTTTATAGATGACAATGCGAAACGTTTTACCTAGGTTCCTGTTTTAGAAAACACATTTTAGGAATTAAGTAACCTCATCATTAAAGCAACAATCGCCCCCTTCTAAGAGCCATCGAAACATTTTACATTCAGTTTTTTGGTTGTCGTGGGTACTTTATTATTTCGCCTATACGAGCAATTCGTAAAATTTTGTAAAATTTAATTTGAAAAAGGCGCCAAAGAATTTTATTGTAATCTACCATTTTAGAGTGCGGGAATAAAGAGCGATTTAACTATGAAGAAACTAAATTAAGGGATAACAGATTAGTCATAATCGAGGTTAACATGGTGTAACTGAGGAGTTAAACATAGATTACTTCTTGTATTTCTGCTTTGTAAATAGCTTTTAATTCTTCTTGTGATTTATCACCTTATAAATTCTACTTTATAGATTTATTATTAGTTCGTAGAAATATGTCCGGTTATGTACGAACTAATAATAAATCTGTACAACAAGAATTAACGCTATTTACGAAGCAGAAATACAAGAATTAATCTATATTTAACTCTTCGGTTGCACCATCCGTGCCTCAATTATGATGAATCGTCTAATCTGTTATATCAGAAATAATATAAAAGTGAAAATAAATTATTTTATCATTACACATGTTTTGGCGTTACGAGATATGATTCACTGAACTCCGTTTTGCTGTTGTTGATAAAAAAATTATTATTTTAAATTCTTGTTCTGTCTGTTTTTACTTGTAATATATATTAATACTTCCCACGACATTAATGTATGTATAATTTATCGTTATTATATTTTGTGTTTTATGTTCGAATATAAATAAAAAATTTATTTAAGAAATGCGAAATTCATCTTTGTTTCTATGGTTCTTCTTAATCAGTTCGTGATCAATCTCAGTGTTTTTTAATTAGAATTATAGATTTTTGAAATAATAGTTATGCCCTCAGCTCCTATTTACCATTCAATCCTCTATCATATCAGCAAGATACTTTGCTGAGTAAAACGTGTATACTTCAATTACGAAACGAAACAAAAATTTCCATAACTATTATTTATTTGTAACAAAACGAAGTTTCAATGACTAAACTATCATCAGGTGTTACGTACACAGTCTTTCTTGATAATAAACCAGAAATAATATTATTCTAGTTATAAACCACGAAAATTTGTATTCTCAGGGCTAATTATACACACATACATTTTTTTTAATATTTTAGAATATGCGAATCATAAAATCGCAATAATTTGTTTGATAAAAAATACTATTTCTTTTTTTTTTAAAATGCTGTTTTAAACTTAAGACTACCAGTCATTTTGGATTGTTACGACGGAAATGCATTTTCTTTTCTCATCAAGAACCACAATCTGACCATGGAACATTTTTCACAGTATATTTCTTCTAGTAAATTATTATACCAAAACCTAGTGTTTATACCCAAAGTTTGGATTATTTATTCCAATTACTTAAAGGGGGGCTGAAATTATATGACAACTATGTTACCTCTTGCATAATGTTCATTGTTTTCTAACATATATGTCTTATCTTTTCCAGAATGGGACAACAGGTTCTGAAAGCGGAGGACGCACAAATGGGTGAGTGCATAAGATTTCCAAAAGTTTAAATATTCCTTTTTACTTTCTCTCAGATAGTGTAGAGAAAGTCATGTGATCGATCAAAACATTGATTGATTGTCGTTTGTATAGAACTCCAAAGCCTTAGCGCGTTTTAATGAAATTTAGTATTTAGAGGGTCATGATTTCCTTTTAAATTTTTATTATAATCCAAAATTTTTTGGATAGTGCAATACGAAAAATACACAAAATTCTGATATTGATCAAATTTGTTCCAGTTTACCCTCTAAGGACCCAAAAAAAAAACATATTGGTTGCTTCTTCGAAAAATGCTTGTTCATGTGGTGTCAGTAAAAAGCCAAAGAAATATCGTCCATGAAGCTATTATAATATAAGTAGTGTCTCAAAATTGACCACACCTATTTCGTTAAAATTGTTGTGAGATGAGAATATTAGTAACGCAAACTCTTGGGAAAAACCTAAGTTAAAAAAATATTACGGTTTTGAAATAATTGACAAAAAAAACAACAATATAAACCGTCGTTTAAAAGCGAGATTTTAATGAAATACCAGTTACGCTGATGGTGTGGTTATGACAAAAGCATAGCAATTTAAGACCTTATTTAAACATATAAATATTTTTCAAACACCACAGTCCTTTTCGCTTTTAGAAACAACTACGCACTGACGCAATTTTTGTGGCGATTGGTTTTGGTTTCTTTTTATTTGGTTTTAGAGAAGAGTGAAAATTTTTGTACAATGTGACCCATTTGTTTTAACTCATTCATTTTTTTTTTATGCAAATAATCAAATTAAAATATCAATGATAACACTGGGGGTGTTACAAGAAAGTTGCTTTTACCCTAAAACAGTTGTTTCGTCAAATAAGATATAGTCAATTGTCCAAAGGATACGTACTGTTTTAACTCCACCATTTGAAGTTTCGCTGAATGATTTTAACACGGGCGAAATGAATTTAATCTTTTTTCTTGTTGTTTAAGGTAAGAAATGTTGAACTACCAGTAAAAAGTTTTAAAAAAACTTTGAAGTTGGAATAAAATGGTAATCTGATCCAAATATTTTATTCTCTCTTATAAATATTTTTTTAAACTATTCAGGTCAACATTTTTACTTTTTCTTAAAAAAACATGTGTAAAAATTTGTGTTCTTTATTTAAACTGAAACCCATCTACAGCGATAGACTGATAGCAACGCCTAAAAATTATTCGTACCACTTTACTTGTAAAGTGATTATGTGGCACCCGAAGAAGTTCCTCTTCGATAACGCTCTTTAAATCCTCATCTATAATGAAACTATGAGTGTACACTTTCACACTAGACAAGGCAACATGAAATTGTCTAATTTATTCTGCAACATTTTTAAAAATAATGACTGAACGCCACACTTTACTTTTTGCTCAACTGTAAAAACCATTTTGCGACTACAAAGGACAATAACATTTTACTCAAAAGAATTAAGTTATAAGTTTCTATTTTAATTTAATTTTCTTTAAGTTTTGAATGGAACAGCTGTTTTTTTAAATTTAAATCGAACAGCTGTTCAACAATTAAACCTGCAAGAATAAAAGCCATAAAAGTTGTTTTAATTTGTGTTACTGCTATTTTATTTCTATAAACCCCATTGTTTTGAAATTTTCACACAACATTTTAGTTAACGTCATTTAAAAGTATGTAAAGTTTCAAAAGAATCGGTTGAAGAATAAGGAATTAATAGAAAATACAAACGGGGCGTGCCGGGGATACGGGCATGTATCTTTTAACGGGACACACTGTATATAGATATTATTGGGTAGTACTGACAATGTAAAATTGTGTTTCCTATAATTGATAGTTTGTGTGTTTCTAAACGAATTCCCGCCATTATCACATCAGTTTGTTTTTATTTCTCAATAAGTGGTAGGATTACAGACATCAGGATGTGTCACTTTATATCCAAATAGTCTTGGTCAAGTTAAGGTAAAACCAATGGTCTTTAACCTCTGCCTGTGAGTAGTAGTAGTAATCCTTGTAGTTATATGTAAGACAGAGAGAGAATGAAACTGAATATATATGTTATAGGTATATAACGTTAAATCTAACTGATAACAGTTGAAGAAAATTTGTAAAAAGTTGACATTTGCGTTGACGCCAACAAGGAAGTCAAATAAAATCCCTTGAATTTATTCAGGTGTCAACTTTAAAACTTTGATTCTTAGGTAACAAAAGCTTTATAAAACCTTCATCCAAACGTATTAAGTGACAATATTTGTTTGTAAAAGTTTTAAACATCTTTATAAATTATTGTTTTAAGTTGGCAAACGTGGAAGTGTAGAGGTATTTAAGACAAGTACTTATTTACTTACTGTTGGTTTTCAATTTATTGAATAAGGTTTTGTAAGACGTATTGTATTTATGTTAAAATAAAATATATTACTTACCCAATATACGAAGTATATTTCAAGGAGGGTATCTACCAATACAAGTTAACATTTTCTACAAGCCCCAAAAACCAACCTTTGGACATATCTTATATTACATATTGTACGATTGTGTTGGGTAAGTACCACGATGGTACCTATCAACTTGTGATTATATGATTAAAGTTTATATGAGAAAAAATAGGAAAGTGTATATGAGAAAAAATTTAAAATCCTCCTTTAACTTTGTTATTAAATAAGATATTTAAACACATTTTGTGACATTTTAATTTTTTATTATTGAGAGGTTGGTTTTCTGAGCCATTGTTTTTTCGTACTGGACTTAAGGGAATTCAAAACAGGGCGAAAATTAAAAATTTCAAATGAGACATATGATCATGTAATACATTATTTTAAAGGGCTGATCAGACAAGAAAAATGGTGGCTGTTAAAGTAACTGTATTAAAGTAGCTAAAGAAGATTGTATCTCCTCCCCATAACTTTATTAGTATTTGAGAATCTTCCGAGGTAATGGAGGGAACCTTAATATGCCCTAATTTTGGATTTCTGGCAACGCAGGAAGGGTAGGAGACTAAAAAAAATTTTAAATAGGATATAATATGGTCATTTCATGCTTTCTTTTGAAGAGTGAAAGGAGACAAATGAAACTTAAAACTAATGAATATATAATTCAAACCAAAATGAAGTCTAAATAGTGTAGATAGCTAAAATTAAAAAGCGTCGCTTCTTAAATATGTATGTTAATATTTATTAGCATAAAATGTTTTTGCTAATAAAATTTTTACTTATAAGAGATAGCTTCTATTACCTGAAAAGGACCTCAAATAATAATAAAGTTAAAGCGGAGAGGTGGAATTTCCATTAACTATCTTAATATCAACCACTTTAAACGCCACCATTTTAGTTAGAATGGTCCAAACAAACATGTCGTGGTCATTTTTTTTCTCATCTATCTCTTTAAAATGATATATCACATGACCATATGTCCCATTTTAAAATGTTTACGTTCCCCCTTTAAATATAAAATTGAAAAGGAAGCAGCTCTTCACTACAAAGATTCCCGAAAACAGTTTTTAGCAATCTTAATTTTTTTTTAAATAAAAGGGATAATTGGAGCGCTAGTTTCTTTTCAGCCTTATATTGGAGTGTAATTACAGCCTAAAATCTTCAATTTCGTTCCTTTATGTAGCAGCTTATCTCTCAAAAGAAATATATTGCCAAAAATTTAATAATAAAAAAAATTAACAGTGTAGTGATATTTTTGGGAAGATAAGTATTCATTTTTATTTCGTGGTTGGTTTTGTGGTTGGGTTTGTGAAAAAGTTAGTGCTTTTTTTTGCACAATTTATTACCAGTGTATATTCCGTTATATAGAATAAAAATTATTATGATGCGTGCCATTGTCGTAACAGAACAAGGCATAAAACGGTGTACATAGGCAATCCTCGTTCTGTATCTAAATTGCCTACTTGTAGTTTTGAAGGAGCTCCTGAATCTAACTACAGTAAAGCGTTTAATGTGGAAAAACCAAATTACCTTCTGTACTTCACTATTATTCTATAAACTGTGCAAAATCATTGCACTAACTTTTTCACAAAAGAAAATAATAACCAAACAAAACTTTACGTCACCAAAATTGTCAGTTCAATATTTGTTAGTAAAACAGAAGATTTATACAAAATATTTTGAAAAATTAGTTATAAATTTAAATACAATATAAACGGCTTCATTTGTACCAGAAACTCGTCCCAATAGTAAATCACATTTCACTGTAATCGTGTTTATCTAGTACATTTTTTTTTCTTTTTCCAAGAGTTATAATTTTTTTTTTTAATTCTCATATTTTTTACTATAGTTCAAAACTTAAGGTAGATGTTATATTTTTTTCTTCTTAAAATCTGTTATAATATTTTTTGCCAAATTCTGCATAAATGCAGTCTCTAAGAATGAGAACAAAACTTATTATCGCAAAAATGCCGGTTCCATAATTATAGTTTAAAAAATCAAACTTATGGCTCTTACATAGACTTAATTTTTCAAAATTGATTCTAGCGATTTCTTTTAAATTTCAATAAAACGTGACACGATCAATAAGCCCAATCCGTTAACTAAATATCTAGCAAAAAATTATTAAAGTAAAATAAAATTTTAAAAAACTATTTATATCGAGAATGCCATATTTAAACATGTACATTTTTGCTATAGACGATATCCATGGTACATTTAACAAACTAATATTTGAAGTGACGTTTACTAAGGGATGGGTGAGTAGAAATATTTGTCCAATGTTTTTGTACTGATTATTTATTCAACTTATAGAACAACGTATATTTTTCCGGACCCACAGAGTAGAGATTTTAAAATGAGGGATCTAAAGGGCATGTAGTTTCAACCGTTGCATTATTAGTGCATTGTAGGATATGACCTCATTCCCTGAGGATATAGACTAGGAATAGACAGGAGTAAACAAGCTATCAATAGATCCTACGCGACTGGGTTAAATGTTTTATATAAAACTACAGTATGTGCGTGGAAGTGACCGTAGCAATAAAGCTTTTATTTATTCACCACAGTCAATGACTACATAAATACTATAAGACACGACATAGGATAGGGAAATAGTCTACGCTTTACGGGTGCTGTTCGTCACAAGTTTGACACACAGCTATCAGAAAGCGCTAGCAGCAGGTGCTTGACTGTACGCATCCCACTTGGTTGAGACTGTACAACTGTTGACCTCTCTCTCACAAACCTTCTCACTTACTTCCGTCAGCATAGTCAGTGTTGTCAGTTCGTGCGCTGAGATAAGCGATTCTCGACCTTCCCTCGCATCTCTGGTCCCATATGTGGCATCAGTGCGTTTTCTCTTACCCGCCTGAAACATTGTTTGACCGTAGAGCCACCTAGCGCCAGTCACATCAACTTCAGATTCTCTAGCAGAGCGACAGCTCCACACCCTAGCGGGTATTGGACAACTCAAGAATAAGCGTAGAATATTTAACATGGCCATGTCGTGTCTTATAGTATTTATGTAGTCATTGCCACAGCATAACAACGATAATTTATTATTTATTTCATTCCATCATAATACATTTACAGATTAAGACAAAATAAAAATATTGTGTAACGGACTAAAATTATTAAATTATATTTCAGAGTAATGCAATACTTTACAAAAAAAGGAAAAGATAATTGTCATATTTTACAAAATACATACTAAAACTAACTTATTATTGAAAACACTTAAATCAAATGGTTTAATTTTAAGGGAATTTTAAACGTCAAGAGCAAAGACGTTATGATTATACGCGGGAAAAAGTAAAGAGAATGAAAAGGTGAAAGGTTAATTAAAAAAATAATATGTTATCGTAAATATTAAACAAAAACCATAATAATGATAGATAACCTAAACGAATGTTGGCAAGTATAACTCAACATTTTTTAGTTTTTAATTCATCTCAGATAATCTTTCTTTCTCTCGCCACAATCGCACGCATGCAGACACATACACAATTCTATGTTTGATCATAAATTCACGTCCAATGCACTCTCGACGTCGTGCATACTCAAAAGTCAGTCCTTCAGAAAACTCATAAATCTGACTTTATGTTACATACCTTTTACCATGTAGTCTTGGGTTAGATCCCTCTGTTTTATCTCTTATATAAAGTTGGTCTTGTTCTTATCCGACCATGGCGGTATTAGAGTATTCAAAAGGTAGGGGTCTTTATTTTATCGTATATTTTTATAAAGCGATGATGATTGAGCGTTGTTTTAACTTTAAAAAACAAGAAAGAAAGTCAAAGTATTCCCTTCCGCATTGACACATTTGGATTTATTACGCTCTCTAAATGTGGATCATTCGGCATTCTAATTTCCTTGTAATTTTATTTCCAATGGCATACGTTTCTTACATTTCTATTCATATTTCATCGCATTTTTTTTTAAATTTACTTTTCGAACTTTTTACAAATTTTCTTCAACTGTTATCAGTTAGATTTAGCGTTATATACCTATAACATATATATTCAGTTTCATTCTCTCTTTGTCTTACATATAACTACAATTATTACTACTACTACTCACAGGCAGAGGTTGAAGACCATTGGATATATTGGGGTTCCGTATATAAAGTAATAAAGAACTTTAAAGTATTGTTCTATAGGCTATTATTACTAAATAGACACCAATTTTACAAGCAAATAGTTTTACCCACACCACTACATATCCACACTATTTTAATACACTCTATAAAAAAAAATATATGTATCATTTTTATTTTATGAAATGTAAGCTGTGGAGTCTAGAATTTTCCGCCCCTATACGATACCGAATGTAACTTAAAAAAGTCTCGATATACAGATAAAATATTCAAAAATTTTATCAAATTCTGTCTTCTGGTATCTGTTGTAAACAATTCGACAGTCAAGCATTATTCTAATAATCACACACGCTCACAAGGGCTCATTATTTGGAAGTGGTAATCCCGACGATTCCTAGCTGAATCTACACCTTGTTTTTTTTTCTATCTACAACTTCTTTTTCATTTTTCCAATCAGGTCTCTCTTGAACAATCTTTGTTCTTTTCTGAAATGGTTAGACTATTCGAGGGCTAGAAATCTTTATTTTATGTTCTTTTCTCTCTTTTGAAGGCGATGGATGACCGAGAGGTTTTTCGCTTTAAAAAAAGAAAATGTCAATTTCACGCAACTTAAAAACTTTGTTACCACATTAAATACGTCACCGCTTTAAAAAACCCAGACTTAGTTTATTCTACCTTCAAGAAATATAAATTTAATTTCACTAGTTTGCAATATTAAGGATACAAAATAATGCCTTTGTTGAGTGAAGCTCCTTCGTTTACAGGATCCGTTCAAATTTGTCAGCAGTACTTTGTATCCTGAGGCAATATTTAATTAGTTTCTACAGAGATGAGGGATGAAGACAGGAAACCTTCTTCACTGTTCGTGAAATGCCAATATACAGTGTATCTTGAAAATATTGTCCAAAATTTTACCAGGCTATTTATTCTATAGGTGAAAATAAGACAAAACATTCCAACAAAAATATGCCCGGAAATGCTTAGTTTTCGAATTATCCGCCGTTTTGTTTTTGTTTTACTAAACACTTAATATCTTTGGAAATCAAAAGGATTTTGAGCTCTAATTTGATGTAGATATTTGCTACGTAACCTTACCCTTGTACAAAAAACCAGAACTTTCTTTTGTATATTTTCAAACTGGCGACTATTAAAAATGTTCAATGTCAAATATCTCTAAAACCGCTAACATTTTCCATAACTATTTTTGGTGATGTTTTCAAATTAAGGCCTAACCTTTTACTTCATTTTGTAAAAAAAAAAAAAAAAAAAAAAAAAAAAAAAGTATTACATATGAAAATATTATAAATAACATTTTTTTTATTAACATTTATTCACAATTACATTCCAAAACTTACGTATATCTAAAAAAAATGTGCTAAGAAATGTATTTTGGTTTATTTAGGTTTTTTGTAAAATGTTAACTTCATTATTTGATTCTTAACACACTTACTTCAAAACCAGGGTTCTGACAGATTGTGGTCTCCCTGGTTTATTTATTTATGACAGAAACTTCCAGATTTGCAGAGTCAAGCACTTAGGGCAGGGAATGTTTTGTGACATTCAATGATTCTGTTAGGAAAACGACTATTACATCACGCAAGACCACACGTTAAATGCATATCGGCCATTTTAGCGTTTGTGAAAGCATGATTAAATTTCTTGTAAAATTAGCGTTTTTGAGCGATTCTAATGACTTTATTTTATTTTTTTATTATTTTTTTTAATATTGGTTCTACAGTAAATTAGTGTATTATAGACAACTACCAATAAATTTTGTTTTTAATTTTTAAATGATTTATATTTTGAAATACGGAAAAAATAAAAAAAGTTTTGTTTGTAATTAAAAAGTAACGTTTTTTTCTAAATTTTTTTTTGTAAAGTTAGCGGTTTCAGAGAGTTTTGACGTTGAAAATTTTAAAATGCCGCCATTTTGAAAATATACAAAAGATCGTTCTGGTTTTTGTACAAGAGTAAATGTTTACGTAACAAATATGTACACAAAATTTGAGTATTAAAGAATAAAAAACGTCCGTCTGTCGCCTGTAAACAGCCCAGCATGTGACCTATTTTAATCAAATTTGGTATGTGGAACTATTTTGACTTTACATTTTTTTTTTGGATAACTAGGTGGTAGCTGCCAAAAACAAAACACAAAATTATGATTTTCTTTAATCGGCTATTAGGACCTTCAACAAAACTCATCGGTTGCCATCTCTCCAAAATTTTCGTTTCTTAGTTATGGGTTAGAAAACACAAGAAATCGGTCATGGGGTAAATTTCATTTTATTTATTGACAACTACATTACTAACATTTTTAGTGATGACTAAGTTTAGTTCCATTTCATTTGGCTATGGGGATGGGTGACTGAGAAAGTTTCTGCAATATTATTGCAACATTTATTTATTTTCCCACATATACGCAGGATAGAGAAAGTTATGTGGTGGGTAAAAAAATATATATGGTCGTTTAGCGGACATATTTATTTTAGGTTCCACTAAACGACAATAAATAGTAGGTTACTGTGCAGTATTAGCCCTTTTCATATTTCTCATGTTTATAACAAAAGTTTATCCATATTCTCGAAACGTTGTTCATTAGTTAATATATATAAACCCACACAAATACAGTTATAAACCTTACCCATAATGTCCGTCATTATCCAATAAAAACCATAAAAGGGGGGGAATGTTTTTTTTTTGGAATGACACATGTCTTCTGTTGACTGTGCAATGCTCTATAGCCCAAACTGTTGAATATAATTTATTATATTTAATACATGGACACATTTTATCCAAATATTGAGACTTTTTTCATTTTTTTCTAACTCAAAATTAAGGGAAAACTCCTCGAAACTAAAACACAAAATTCCGTTTTTCTCTAAATCGACTGAGACGATTGTAATAACATTTCACTATCCTTTAAGAACTCAAACAAAGCTTTCTGGTTCAAAACTTAGAGGTAAAAATTGTTGAGTTTCTAAAATTAAATTCTCAAAATTGATTTTGTTAATATTTTTATCAACAATTAAGTTTAATCACTTAAATCTGTTTGTATATTTTTGAGTAAACGACCAATTACTACTCAGAAATAAAACTAAAAGAATAAAATAAAAAAATATATATCAAGAACTGAAAACATTTACTACCATCATAAAAAATTGAGTTTAAATATATAAATATGGTTTAAATATAGTTTGTTAAATTCTGACACTTCATATTTCACTTTTTGAAGCGTTGGTTATAGATCTGATGGTTTTGTTTCGGTAGTATTAGGTTGTGGAGATGAGTTTGTTATAAAATTTGTATAAATCTAAACATACAGAGAAACTTACAATTTTAATTTGTAGATTTTTAATGGATATATCAATTTTGGGGTGAAAATTTTACAAAATGTATGTAAAACTGGTTTCTTAAAAATTGAAGTGATTTTGTTAAAATCTCGAGATTTGTTACGTCTACCTATCAGGGTGTTTCACGAAGAAACCGAAGGAATTTCAAAATGGTGAAAATAATGAAAAAAGTCCATATGGACATAGGTCCGGCAACACTTCGTTTTCCGTCTGTACCCCATTTTGTGTTAAAAGATATGTTTGTAAAAGATTTAAACGTATCTATTGATTTAAGGTGACAAACGTGGAAGGGTAGAGTCGTTTTAAAAAAATAAATAAAGTAAATGTACTTAGTTTATATTTAAAGTTTAAGGTACTTATAATATAATTTGAAATAATTATCGCGAGAAGTATTGATTTTATGTTAACAAACTTATTTAACCTTATTTTTTACCGTGTTTACGTGAGAAATTAGGAATTTTTTCTCCATTTATTTTTTAACCAAATATAGCCTAGTAAATGTTTCGTATGCATTTTAATAAACTTCATCCACAGAAATGTTTTAAAAGTCTGAATGCAAAAAAAAGGTGAATATCCTAATTTAGATTTTAGTGAAATTGATTTTGATGATTATTGACCCAATATCATGTGTAATATTTCAAGTTAAGAACATTATAGTTCAGGAATAATTGTCAAATATATATATTGTTTTCATTTAAATTTAGACGAATGATGGCACAAGTGAAATAACACAGTCTTGATTTTCATAAATAATTTGTTTAGAAATGAAACTTTTAGTCAAATTAAAATCCAATTTGGTGTAAAGGATATATTTTGGTCATGTCTTGAAGTGTTTAAAACATTTTTTGTGAGTAAATAATTTACGTAATTTCTGTTCTATACTTTAAATAATAGCTCCAATTATACATATTTAACAATACTTATACAACAAACATGTATTAATATTATTTTATTGTTTTATAACGCAATCACAATCAGTATTTGTTGTTCAGGCGATAATTTCGGAAATGGTTTTATCGGCTTAAAACTTCAATAAAAAAAAAGAGAGAAAAATATTTTTGTTAAGCTGTGTCCAATTAGTTTCCGTCATATTTTATTTAACAATATGGCCTGCAACACACTGCTATCAGAGGACATAATCTAAGGTACCCTAAGGGGAGAATTTTATTCCATTTTTGTACAGAGAGAAGTGTAATAAAATTAACCGCTCTCCCTCCTTCCCTCCTGGAGTTGAGACATGTTAGTCAGCAGCAAGAAACAGCACTCGGTGGAGTTACACGTTCGAGTACAACCATACAGTACAAAATACCAAAAATACTATCTTTAATAATTGTGAAAAGAAAATTGTTAGTTCCATTTGGTTTTGAAACAATAAAAACGACACCTAATGATAATGTACAAACGGGTACACCAACTAGTGATTTTTAATTTGGCACACTTCTTCCAAATATGATAGTTCAGAATATCTCATCTAACATTCACCAATTGTTACAATTTTTACATTTAAATGTTAATTTTATAAATTTATTACTTGTCCCTAACAGAATTAACAATGTTGAAGCAACTTAAGAACGTAAATGTACTTATGTACTTAGAACTTTGAAATGATCCATATATGTTCTACTCTATACAACTATTCCACAGTCAATGAGAAATTAATAATTTGAATGATAATTTGGGGTCATTTTTACTTTTTTTTTTTTTTTGTTTTTTTAATCGATAGAAGAAATTAAACAATATCTAATATTTTCAACAGAATAGTAAAGATTCTATTCAGACATCATCTACAAACAGCTTTTAAATTTGACACAAATTTTCCTAATTGATTGCCATTGTAATTCGGAATACAGCGCTCTATTTAACCCATTTATAGGCCTATATTTAAATGTTATTTTGAAAATATTTCATTATTAAATCTAAGAGAATTTTGAAATTCTGCACATTACTGTATCAAAGGAAATGATAAAATGGGAGTTTTTAAATGAACACTTCTAGCGGTAAAAGTCCGAATGACTAGTCCTATAACCGTTGATGTTTGTTTGTGAAGCGTGACTTAGCGCATATAGAGACGAATTGAATGATGTAGCTTAATGCTACAGTATGTTAAAGCAAGAGAGTTAAAAAACTTACTACTCAATTAATATAAGGACAAAGTTCTCTAGGTAACTCAGAAAATCATGTTAATTACAACTGAAAAAATACGATCTTTGCATTAACACGAATCTAGACTTTCTGTTACTTAAGAAATAAGTTGGATCGAAAAACAAATAAAAAATACTGTAACGAGAGAAACGGCCGTTTTCTGTGAAAATTGTTTTGTCTAATTGAACAAAATTAAAGTATCCAAAAGCAATTCACAAACATTGTTACACAAATACAAAATTGAACAATAGTGAGGTCTGTTTATCCCGCGAGTAACTAGAGAAAGGTTGGTAACACTGCCAGAGCCCCTCTTGGGCTACATTTCAACAAAATTCTTCGTCCTATTTTCAAGATACAATTTACAAACATATAAAAATGAGTTGAATAGTACTTTACAATTATTCAAAAGAGTATTCATGAAGAACAAGTCTGTCTCCTGAATGAGACATATCCCTACACATACATTATTCATTGTAGCGATTGTAAAGACATTGATTTCTTCTGACGTAATAAAATGAAATAAAGGAAAGTTACTACAAAGGATTTAAAGGATCCCCTCTTCTTGATAGATCTAATTATGTATTCCCTGAAGTGAAGCTTCCCTCTTCAGCTTGGATGATGATTTAAACCCATTATACTTACTCTAGTATAAGTTTTGACGAGTATTTAAAAATTATATAAAAATGAGGCATTTACAGGTGAAAAAAATTGAAGTTAACGATTTACGTTGCAAACTTGTACCTAGTTTTTGATTTATTTTTTTTATATTTTTATATTTCCGCTTCTGTAGGGTCCTCCTTTCATTCTACAAAATTTGTTTACGAAATGGGTTTGAAGTTGATTTGTCTATTTAGTTGTTACATAACTTCAAAGTTAACACATCTATTTTAAACAATTAAGTTTAAAATTATGATAAATTTTAATGAAACTTTGTGAAAAGATCCTTCTTCTAAATTTCACCTCAAAATATTTCAAACAACTTAAATTCTCTTTTTTTCTTCTTCTTTTTTTTAAAGTTTGAGACCTTGTAGATTTTGAGAAAGTTTGTGCAATGTTTTTCCACCGTTTGATATTTTTAAGCTTTTTATTTGAAACACTTTTATAAATCTCTACATAAACTTATATTGTTAATAATTAATTGTGTCAATGGTTTGTTATATACAAAACAAAGTAATAGACAGAACGACACCTCCCGTTGTTTTTTTAACCACCTCATAAAAGTAATTTAGATTCAGACAAGGATTGCCTCAATGCGCGGTATTGGCTGTTTATAAGCATGTGCAGTTACTGTTCTTAATGAGTAAATAATGTACAGTTCAAGATGGCCCTTATTGTAGATTTAAACAATCTTTTTAAACTAAGATGTCAATATTTTGTTACGTTCACGGTTGTTCAGTAAGCTCTTAATTAAAATATATTTCATTATAGAGATACCATTCACAAGATACCTTCAGAGTTCGAATCCATATAAGGTCTTCATTTTTTTATATAAGTTTGGATGATTTTCTATTGAACCAGTAAATACAGGGTTATAGTATGGTACCAAACTTTAGCAAGTGATTGTGAACACCAAGATAAACAAAGAGGTTCCATTAAACATAAAAAAAATATGTTCAAAATGCTTTCTTTATATTCTATTTATCAGCATGCATTTTTTTAAAGAGATATAATTTCAGAATGAATTAGGATATTACCAATTTTTTTAAAACGTTTGCATACTATTAGTTTCACTCTACCACCAAATCTTAAAATTTTCAATTTAACAAACGTTTTATTAAAAATTATATTAACCTAACCTATACAATATCTCTAAAGCTGTTGAATATACCAATTATACAATATGCATTTAATTAGTTCCTTTCACTTTTAAAACAAAGTCTTTTTTTAATGTTGAAGGATAGCTGAGATATGGGTAAATTAAAAACGAATTCGTCATAATTTATTTTTAAAAAACTCGGGGTTTTCTCTTCACACACTTAACTGGATGACTACCAAAAGTTCTTCTATGTTCTAGTAAAATATACATTTACAAGAAATAAATATTTGGTACCTAATAAATAATTCGTAAAATCAACGGTTTTCTATATAATTGGCTTTAAAAAAAAAGTTAAATTAACGCCATTTTGAAACAGTTTAGTGACAAACAGTATAAAGCATTCTGCAAAATTTGAACTCGATATCTCAATCCGTTTTTTAGTTAGGTCTATATCTTGTTTTTCAACAAGACAAAGAGACGTTCAAAAACTAAAGATTTTTTTTTTTTTTGAAATATACGTCATTGGAACTTTATTTATTTATTTTGATGTCCAAGAATTGCTTCCCAAAGTTTGGCAGACTGATTGTAAAATACCTATATAAATAAATATATCAATCCGAAAATTAACTGTTGACAGTTAATTAAATAGGATGTCAAAACTAGAAAATTTTACGTAATTGTGGGCAAATAAAGAAATTTATTTTACTAATAAATCGTTCTTTAAAAAAAACAAATTGCACAATTGAGTTGTTAATAATTCTGGTAAAGAAAATCTAATAAAGTCCACGTTCTGCTAAACGCTATTAATTAAGAAAATCTGACTTGGAAATTCCATTCATTAATAAATCTGCTGGATTAATTAATCAATAAAAAATCAAAACCTAGGTTAAACGCAAGACATAAATGGTGTGGTTATTTCTAAATATTATTTTGATTTAAGTTTAATCAAAATTATGTTCACCGTAACTACAATAAAAGAGTAGATGAATCTGGAGTTACAGCTGGCGATTCACCATTAATACGAAAATACTTTAGTTCTTTTTAGGGTTTTTTGTCCTAGAAATAAATTTCAATAAATATAAACCAAATGTTGTTTTTGTAAAACACTAAAACAATTCAAATACTTTGGACAATTTTCATCAGAAAATTAAACCTGTTATATTTTTTTCGGTTATTTAACGGGTAGTACTTACATCTTTGTTTATTTATTGTGACAAACCTTCTTTCTTTCTTTTGATGTTAAATTATTAATAACATATACAAACAAAAGTTTTAAATTAAAATTTATGATATTAAGAAAGTGTGCAAAAGAACTATTAGGTTCATTTTAATAATTTTAATTAACAAGCCAAATCGGACTACACTTGCACACTCGAAAGAAGGCGTTTCTCAGAATGGTTTAGACAGGTTCTACTCTATATTTGTATGTGCGAGTGACCTGGCCATCAGCTGATTTCTTATCTCTGATTGATATGATCCCTATTTCAAAGCGTTTGATAGTTGGTGCATACTGTCCTTTGAATTGATTACTACCTTCGGCTTTTGATGTTTTAGCCGTATTTTATGTGATGAATGTTTAAAAACTAAATGAAAAAAAACTTTAATGTAATAGCAGATATTTCTTGTTGAAACTCCATATTCAAGGATAAAATAAAGCAAAAGCTTAAAGTTTCAAATATTTTAATAATATAAATGAGCTACAATTGTTTCGCCTTGCGGCATCATCGGGCAACTGATAATAAATTAACAGGTAGCCTATACACCTTTTGGACTCAGGTCATAGTTTTGATCCGAAATTGAATGTTAAACTCATAGATATAGAAAATAAAAGTAATAGATTTAATAATTTAGAATGTTTAGAAATTAATAGATCTATTTCACTTAGACCTATTCTCAACTTAAATGACCAAATTGTATTAAATTCGTCACCCCTTCTAAAACCCATCCGTAACATAGTTCATTAACCTTTATCTACCTGCTAGGTCATCCCCCTACCTTTCCCGATTTCTCCATTGTATTTCAGTTTCCTGTTACTTATGTATAAATAGTTGTCTATACCTGTAAATTATCAGTTGCGCGATGATGCCGCAAGGCGAAACAATTGTAGCTCATTTATATTATTAAAATATTTGAAACTTTAAGCTTTTGCTTTATTTTATCCTTGAATATGGAGTTTCAACAAGAAATATCTGCTATTACATTAAAGTTAATTATAGATTAGTTTTTTTTAGAAACAGCAATGACCTACAATTGAATAAATAAACCACCGATTCTTTAAAGTTAGCACCCTTGTCCCTTCTAACTTTAAAAAATTGAAATTGTCAACATTTTATAGGTTGGTACGATATCAACTTAGTATAGTGGATTAGTTAGGTCGTAAATATTAATTGGGGGGGGCATGATAGTCTGTAAGTTGGGAATATTTTACTAAGTTTGTGTGAACTGTGTCCATCCAAGACAAATTACGCGGTTCTAAAATAATTTGTTGATAGGTGATTGTATTGACTTTCTTCTCTCTACTCCTTGATGGTGCGCTTTGCTATTCCAAGGAAAACCCTGGCAATTATTTTGCTTCTGCCAAACTTGTTTTTCAATTATAGACGCAACGAAAAATTTAAAATAAAACTCCAATTTATAATTCATTAAATATTACCAACATTGACGGTTTTCAACTATTTCAGCATTAAGTTTCATAGTCAGTCTCCTAAACTTTGAACGTCTAAAAAAAATTCATTCTAACAAATTTATGACCACAAAACTCCTTTATTTTCCAATTAACTGTCAGTCATTTTTTTAAATCAAAAACTCTAGAAGAAATTAAGATATAAATACCAAACATTGCAACATGTTTTATTATATTATGCAGCATGTATCATATTAGTTTTGTAGCTATTTATATTTTATTTTTCCTTAAACGTTTCAAAATGATATTAATTTAAAATGATAACAAATACCTTGAACATGTTTACAATTTGCTAGTTATTTAGCTCTTTTAATACTGAACATTATGAGATGTTTATTTTTGTTGTTTATTGAAGAATGGTGTTATCGGTTAAAAAGGTTAAAAAATAAAGTAAAATACAAATTTCTGTTAATTTATTAGAACATTCAAGAGCTTATTTTGGTTTTCCAGCACTTAAATAGTCAACTTTTAAAATAGTTTTACGTAAGAATAGTGAATAGTGGACGACCAAGAAAAGCTAGTAATTTACCAATAATTGGTTTTTAAAAGTTATTGCCTATTGGGCTACTTTTCAACATATAATAAAAATAAATCATTTTATTCAGTATTAAAAGAGCTTACATCTTGTAAAATCAAAGGTTTTTGATCAATTCGACATTTTAGAAATAGTATTCTGCAAAATTCGGTTCGATGTTTCAATTAATTCTGGACTTATGTCTTGTTTAAAACAAAAACCTTGTGAAAGATAGGAAACGAACCATTTTTGACAATACTTTTTTCTCAATTTTGATTACCAAAATCACCTTCCGATTTAAATTGTGAAATATTCTGTATAAATATATATGACAATTTTAAATTTGTGTTTTCTATAAACGTTAAGATTTATTGTTCATGAACAAATCCGAACTGAAAATGTGCAGAAGACAGGTGGATGACGAGAAGTTCATTGTAGATGACAACAGCGTTCAGCCCAACGTATCAAAGCCTCAATAAAGCCGTACAAAACCATATGATTACTGAAAGCATGTAATTGTATTATTCCACTTTGCGTGATGATGTGATTGGTGAAGTCAAGCATGCAATTACGAATATTATTCTTTTAGTAAAATGCAGATATTAAGTGATTTGCACAAACTTTCCAACACACAATCAAATACAAAAAAACTTAATATTTTCTATTCCTTAAATTATCTAAAACGAGTTTGATGTAGATTTATAGCCCAAATCAAGGTTCCATTATTTATATCGTTACTTTCCAAATTAGTCCTAAAACGTTAACTTTAACAGGTGGTATTGTACATTGGTTTTATTTTTAAATCGGAATATTTAACAAAAAATTGACTAAAATTATTTTAGGTAATTTTGAGATATTCGAATTTTAACGACGATATGGTTCATTTTCCTCCTTTCAACTTCCTAAAACGTATTTTTAGGGAGATGGTGAAAATGCATTTTTTCTTTAGGTCCTTAATGGCTTTATTTTAGCAAACTTTTATTCACATCTTTATAGCCGTTACAACAATTTTTTTTATTTTAGCTCTAATTAGTTTACCTCTAAATGTTTTTGTAAAATCATCTCAAAATACGGTCAAAACATGTATTCATGCTTAATTTGATAAACATCGTTAGAGCTTTTAAAAATTTAAATGTAATGACAGTACTCTCATATTTTGGGTTATTGAAAAAATTAATAAAACTTCTCAACGCTCATATAACAAATTTGATAAAAAATATGTCCTCTCCTTTAAAGCCTTAAAAAAAAGAATTATTTTTTACGAATAAATAGTCATACCTTCCATTTTTTAGTAATCGACAAAATTAAAAACAAGTTCTTTTTAGTTAGTGTAGTTCGGACTGTGAAAAACATATTAAAAGGTTCGGTCCACCTATTTTTTTATAGAGCGACACTATTTAAGGATTAAATAAAGCAATAAAACTAAAGTTTCAAAATTATTTTTATAATATAAATGAGTTATAATTGTTTCGCCTTGCGGAATCATCGGGCAACTGATAATTAATAAGTACTAACAACTATTTATTACAAATTATGTTTGTAAAGTTTATGATGTTCTGAATGATAATAACTTTTGGAAATATTAAAAAGTGATCCTGCTTCTAACTATAGTAAACAAGTAAACAACTACATTAAAAATTGTACTACTTTGTTCCCTAATAACGTTTTCAAATACTTGAGAGTTATAAACCCCCAATCTCCCAGATTATATGGCCTACCTAAGCTTCACAAACCTAATATTCCTGTTCGTCCCGTAGTATCATTTAACAATGCTCCTACTTATAAATTGGCCCAAAAAGTCAATACTGTATTTAAAAGTGCCACTAATTTTACATCTAAATATAGTATTAAGAATTCTTTAGATTTAATTAAAAAAATTGGAAATGTTACTATACCTTCCAATGCTAAAATTGTATCTTTCGATGTTAAAAGTCTTTTTACAAGTATACCATTAACCAATGTAAAAACATAGTCAATGACATAATTAGCGATAACAATGGTGATACAACACTTAGTAATGAATTAAAAACAGCCATAGAAATTTGCATTAGTCAAAATTATTTCAAATTTAACGATAAATTTTATCAACAAATAGAAGGGTCGGCAATGGGTTCACCTTTGTTACCTCGTTTAGCATAAATTTTCATGGATGATTTCGAAAATAATTTATTTGGTAAAGACAATCCTTTATTTAAGAACATAATATATTGGTACCGTTATGTTGACGATGTTTTGTGTTTGTTTAGTGGCATATATATGTACATGGGTATACATATATACGAAGATATACTCACCTATTATACGAAACTAGAATATACGTGCTCCGAAAACTATCAAAACAATGTGGTTACTATTTCATCGATAACTTCCTTACTTATGAAGCTAGCAAATCCCTCAAAATACCATTTTGTAGGACATTTAAAGGGCTATCAAACCTGTTTAAATCTGATTCATAGATCTCTTCCTTTTAAAAATTTTTGACCTCAAGAGGTTCAAGAGAGGTTTCCTCATAACTCAAATTCAAAATTTTATTGTTATTAATTCAATCAGTTTTTATCCGACAGAAATAAAAAAAAGCAAAGTTTTTGCCAAAAAAACATAAATTTTAATACTCTAATACTTTTCACGTATCTTTTTTTTTTGTTTTTCCTTTATTTTGGAAAAAAAGAATATTTTTAAGAAATTTAATATAAATCAAACTTTTTTTAAACTAAGCATCCCAAACCGGTCAAACTTTTGCTACATATTACTGAAACAAATATAATTGTAAATGGATTACGTTCAATTTTCATTACTAAGGAAAAACCATTGGTTATAGTACTGTTTTTTTTTCTTTCGAAAAATTGAGACAACCTTTTTATCTTAAGTACGTTAATTTTTATGCTAATGACCTTTACAAGAGCTATAACTCTAAAGGTCATAAAGGAGTACTTTAAAAAAATCATATAAGTCTTCCTCGAAGAATTCACCATTTTCCCGTTATTTAACGTTAAAAGGTTCGATGAAAGTTGCCGGCGAAAAAGTAGTCAACCAAGCATAATACGCTTCCTATTGTCCATACGGAAATTTAAAAAAAGAAACAAATTTTTTGTTGTTTAATAAAGTTCATTTCTATTCATTACGATTTTTTCACTAAAATGCAATTTTTGTGTTATTCGTTAAATAAACGTTGAAAACATGTTTTTTTGGCTGAAAAATCAACATTTTAAATCACGAATAACTCTAAAAGTATTGATTTTAGAAAACGTTTATTGAACATTTTTTGTTCGATTTCACCCCTTAATCGATTATTTTGAACATATTAATTTTCACCCCCGAAAAGGGGTGGAACCCACCTCCAGGGAAATTTCGTACTTTTTTCGTCTTTTCTCTAATTACTGTTCGAATTTCAAGTTAATCGACTTTGTCCGAAAGAATTCTGATCCAAAATCGTTCATTGACTGACCTACCAGCACCATATGCAGGGTTATCCTCTTTCTACTCCTTAACCTTAGTCTTCTACCGACACTTTTTTAATGTTCTTCGATGACCTTTTTCGCTTTCTAAATCATGAGCTCATCGTGTTTTTTCGTTAACTTGACAAGATTGTTGACAGGACTATGACCTAGTATTTTATAACCTAACACCTCTAACAATGTTGCCATATCACGACCAATCGCGTTTTTGGCCGTTATTTTGGTTTGGATGGTGAATATTGCATTTTTGTAACGTCATTTGTCTTACCTTATCACGCCCAATCACGTTTTCGTCCGTTATTTTTGTAACGTCATTTCTCTCAACATACCACGACCATTAAAATAAGGTACAATTTTTATGTCACTCCCAACCCCTGAATGTTAAGAAGCTCATGGTATGATTTAATACGATATCCCCTTTTACGTGAGTAGATTTACAAATAACAATAAAGTTAAGGTGGGGATATGGAATTTCTTTTTTAATTGCTTTAATACAATCCCGTTACAGAGGTCAAACAATTTTTTCATATAGCTTTTCTTTTCTCGTACTTTTACCGACTTCAAAAAAGGAGGCGGTTCTGAATTCGGCCTGATTTTTTTAATGTATGTCCGCGTATATTTTAGGAACGGCTTAACCGATTTCGTTAGGAGTGGTCTCATTTGAAAGGGTATGCTCCCGAGATGGATCCTTTTCATTACTGACTTAATTGAGCCAGTGCTTGGCCAGTAGTTTTTTTTAAAAAAATTATAAAATTATTTAGAATGATCTATCTCATGATCCATATATCATAAGACCCATTTGAATTGTTTGACTTACCCTCTTCCAGAAGCTGTTCCTTACTACAAAAAAAAATCGCACTCCGTGCTTAGCTATCTTAATAACAAAGTTAAAAGGGGTGCAAGTTTCCTTTTATTCACCCTGTATAAAAACATAGATCGCCTTCAATTTCTATAATAATAAAAGTTGCCTTGAAAAATATAACTACAATTTCAGCAGTATATAATTGAATATCACCCATTCTTTACTTGTGTAAAGAACTAGACCTAAGACACTTTTCTTCTAACCCCTTGTAATTTATACGTTCGTGCATAGAGTACTAACACGTTGCTAGTTAGGGTTGTTTCCGGTTGATGATGTCACGAAGGGGGTAGGTAGGGGCAAAGCAAGCTGTTGGAACGCATCCAAGACTAGAATACACAGTGGCCAAGTGAAGCCTACCTGTTGTGTGCTTGCCTTGCAAGATTTGTTACTAAAACTACAGTTCACTTTCACTTTAGATTTTCTATTAAGGGTTTTCTTCGATTAAGTGAAGCGACTGCTTGTCTATTGGGCAGTTACGTCTAAACGTGGCAACCAATCAAAATTAAATTTAAGATAAGGGTAATTTAAAACTGGGCCGGATTCTACAAAACACAAAAATTACGATTTTCGTAAAATTGATTCCAACGATTTTTAAAAATTTTGCTCAGGTGTAGATTTAAGGATTTAAGGACCAAAGTAAACGTATTGTTGACCATATCTTAAAAATTCATAAGTTACCAAAAATAATTAAAAACTCGCCTATGGTGTTTCTCAAAATCAATTCAGGTAAATTTTAGTGAAATGCGTCTAAAACAGTATGCAAAATTTCAAATTAAAAAAAAAAATACAATTCAGTAATAATTGGCAAAAACAAATTTAAATTTTAGAATAGGATAAAATAAAGCAATAAAGCTTAAAGTTTCAAAATATTTTAATAATATAAATGAGCTTCAATTGTTTCGCCTTGCGGCATCATCGGGCAACAGTTATTATGTAAGTGGTATAATAATAGGTATGTATTAAAATTAGGTATTTATTAGTAGGCCCTACATGTGAAAATTTGTATCTCTAATTTTAGTATTTTTGATATAATCAATTCCTGTTCCAGTTTTTGACAACGCATTAGTTTTTTATTAACATACGGTATTGATATCTTTATATCTATGTATTTCTTATTCCTCCATGATATATAATCAAGGACATTTCAACAGTTGCCCGTTGATGCCGCAAGGCGAAACAATTGTAGCTCTTTTATATTATTAAAATATTTTGAAACTTTAAGCTATATTGCTTTATTTTATCCTTGAATATGTAGTTTCAACAAGAAATATCTGCTGTTGCATTAAAATTGTTTAAATTTCAGATTATAAACTAATACGATTTAGGCTGTTCGAATAAAATAAATTTAGACAATGAAATATCTAAATATGTTTTCACATTTTAATTGACAACTACAGAACTCTAATAATTACGGTTCTGGGGATTGGTGACTGTAATGTTTTTGCACCTTTAATTTATTTTATTTTAATATTAAAACGCAGGCCACTCAACACAAAATTATGGGTGCTTAATTATATAAACGAAACAACGAGTTATTAAAAAATAGTTGAAACGATGTTTCAAAACTTTTAACCTGATAAAAAATGATTAAAATTCAGAACTTCCCGATCGGTCATGATAGCTTTAATCTTTGGTTCCTTTTTTAGACAGCCATTTTAGTTCCAGTTTCCAACATCGCCCTAAGGATTTGATAACGGGAGTTGATCCATACTCTATAAACGTGAATTAAACTATATATAAACTATATCAATAATAAATTCATGAAATGCATCATTTTAAAGGGCTTGATGAGACAAGAAAAACTCAACGAAGAATATTTTGTTTTCGATTACCATAACTAAAATGACAGTCAGGGACGACATTGCATCTCACTTGAGAACCTTTTGATTCCCAACAGTAAACCTATGAGAACGTAAAGAATAGTTATTAGTCACTTTCTCTCAATAAAATACCGATTCATGAGCTATCATTAAAACAAAACAATCGGCTTTGAAGATATTATAAAAGAAATAATTTCTCAAAATCGGCTCCATCACTTATTTTGGTAAAATGTGAAGATAAAATGACCCAAACAGAAGTGCGTAATTTGAAAATAAATGAAAATTAGCATTAAGGAATAATTTTCAAAAACATACCTTAAACTTGATTTCGTCTTATATGTTTGAAGATGAGTTTATGACAAGTAAAGATATTGTTTTAAATCTATGATGCGTCCAGGCTTGATTTTCACTTTACTGACAGCGACCGAACTGTCATTTTTGGCGACAAATAGTTTTGTTAGGTTAATATTTCCCATTATGATGAGTACGTGAGAGTGTTTGTAATCCCCCCCCCCAATCACAACAGTTTCTGACTAAATACAGCGTGAGAAAATGGAACACATTAATCGACTCCGTATTTATTGCTTTTACTACACCCAGACACGCACGTTTGCTGCATTGTATACAGTGTGTTTCTGAAATACTTTGGCTAGCTTCGGTAGCGGATTTTATTACATAAAAATAAATAAAAACTTCCTATGAATACGTGTTCGAAACAGCTTCGTTTTCAGATAGTCCACCATTTTTTGTTTTTACAAAAAAATTAAAGCCTTGAAGTAGATTAGATATAGCGTTGAGATTTGGCACACATATTTTTTTGTGTAATGTATTACAAGTGTGCAAAAAATAAAAACGGTATTTGTAATATTTTAAAATGGCGGCCGTTAAAATGTTTAATGTTGAATATATCGAAAACCATTAATTTTACAAAGCAATTACAAGAGACAAAAAAAGTTTCATCTTTTAACTACAAATAAAATGAGTTGTTTATTTTTTTCTGTAAGTCAAAGTATAGTCTAGTTATTGACAAAAAACTAAAAACATAATTTCTTGGTAGTTGTCTACAACACCTAAGATTATGGTAGACGCAACAATTTTGTTAAATTATCAGAATGTATAAAAACAATAATAAAGTTGCTTCTCACCTAATCGTATAAACTCTTCAAAATAATCATTTTAGAAATATTCAACATTTAAAATTTTACACTGCCGCCATTTTCTATATAATACAAATACAGTCTTTACTTTTTGCACACTTGTAACAAATTACATAAAAAATGTATGTGCCTAATCTGAATATCTTATCTACTTCAAAATCTATAATGTTTTTTGTAAAAATACTAAAAGACCGATTACCTTTTAAAAGAAGCAGTTACGGATACATGTTCATAGGAACTTTATTTATTTATTTTTATGTAAGAAATTCGTTCCCGAAGGTTGTCAAAGTATTTCATAAACACCCTGTATATAGTGGTGTATAAATAATATCAGTATGCATGTAAATAAACAGACATCTTTTCAAACTCAAATGTTGTAATAAAATCCTCGTACACATATATATATACGACTATAGTTCACAGTTAATGCCATATAGAGATGTCAATAAACGTTGCACTTACCATCGAATAGTTTTGGTTGTTTTTATTTGGTTTTGACGATGAGAGAATGGGAAAATTAGTGCAATGTTTTTGCTCCGTTTGTACACAGTAATAAACAGAACAAATACAACGTGACGTATAATATATGAAGTCTGTAAAACAAGACAATAAAACAACAAGTTCATACAATGTAAGACAAGCCCAAACGTTGGTTTTTCTTAGTCTTGTAGGATATATTCAACTGTATTGATAAATCAAAAGATTTTACCCAGTTACACAGTTATTCTCAACATTGTATTGTATGTATTGCTATTTTCTTGACGCCGGCTAACGCCCTAACGGGGCTTGTTATGTCTGTATATTAAAAAGTCTCCATTCGCTTCGCTCATATCAATGTCTCAGTCCTGGGCGGCCTCTAATTCTACGCCCGTGTCGGTGACTCGGCCCTGCGAAATTTCGTAATTAAACGAATATCACATTTTCTAGGTTAGTGTTCAAATTTACATTTCTGACAATTTCTGTTCTAATTGTTATCCTAAAGAAGTTGAGTTGGTATCATTATATACATAACTGAAATCTGCATATTTGTATCCAATTAAATGTGTTATAAGCTTAATAACACACGAGATATGAAAAACAAAAAGTTTATAAATTATCGCCATTTTGACGTTTTTTATTTCGTTTTTATATAAGTTTCTATTCTATATGAGTTCCCTATACCAGATTAGATGTTCCTTTCATAATTGTTGTGGTTGCTCTCCTGCTTACGTACAGACGACAACGACGCTACGGTTGTCACTTTTTAATAACCCTGTAACTATTAAAATCACTTTTCGGTTGCTTAATGTCATGAAACGTGAAATTTATTCAAGACATCTAGGTCGAATTGCTTACAATTTCCAAACATATCCTCTACTAGGTAAGTTAAATAATAGATAATTAACCTATTAAGTGGCCCTAAGCAAATTCAGCGATTCTACGTTTTCCTTATAACAGTGTTAAAACTAACATCTAATTTACACAGTCAATGAATTTCGTACACTAGCAACTAGCCGTGAAACGGTGTATAAAGTTTAGTCACCTTAAAATATATTTATTTCGATTAAAAGCGCTCGACATTTCAATGGGGGGGGGATTTAAGGAATTGGAAATTTTTTAAAATTATTGTTATGAAAACTAAATTTTAAATAAATTTACATGTTGTTTAATAGTTAAATACACGCAATTAAAGAGTATCTAGAGTAATTTTTTCTTGAAGATGAATTTGGTTTATATACAAATCCGTTAAGATGGAAGGATTCTTCCGTTTGTTAACATAATCAACATCCTCATTTTCCTTTTAAATATTTTTTAACAAAATCGTCGCCTCATATCGCTGGGTTTCAATTCCGGAACGATCTCCAAATTATAAGGATTATAATGTAAATCTTGTACCAATATCTATCGAGCGCGGGAACCATACAATTGTAAATACACTGAGTGATCGATGTGGGATCCTTATGATAACACCTCGAACAGTACCGATATTTACGGGTGTATAAACAGTTCGCTGACGGACTAGAGGTTTCTTTTTCAAAATGACGTATTCATTGTTAATTGCATGTGCTGGTAGAACACAATTGTGATCTTCTATATTAAAGTGATAACTCCACACTGTCATTGTCTTTGTAATTTAGGTTGCACACCACTAGGTACTCATAACTAAATGTCAAGATGCCGTGAACTAATAATAATCACCAAACATAAATTTCCCATTTCTCTGCATCACTCTGTATATTCAGGACTTGATTGAATCAGTCTCGTCAAAGCACTTAGGAAGAGACGAAAGTGAAGCGTTCATTGCAATTTGGTCAATAATGGGGAAGGAAAACTTAATTGTATTTAGAAAGCTGGCAGAACAAATTTTTACAAAATAAATCAACATTTTTACCTGAATTTCTATTGCGATATTCTTAATGAAAACGCTATGAAATTTGTAACGATTCTATACATTGGAAAAACTATTTTGTATGTCTACAACTTACACCTTTAGCTGCATACCTTCAGAAGTCAACTGTTTTCTCCATCAGTTTCATTTCGTTTATTTTACCTTTTGACAATTACAATTTCTATGGACGTAGTCGCATTTTAACTTTATCAATATAATATATGTTAAAATACAATAGAAAAACATACAAGTAAATTAGGTATTAAACAAACACTAAACAATACATAAATGAAATCAACAACTTTGAATGTCATACACGGAATGTATGAAACCTCACTGAATAGAAGGACTCCGACAATAAACGTTGTCTTGAACTTTAAATTTCTTAAAGTATACATCCAGGGTTATGCGGCCTGGAAGTTTGTTATTAATGTGGGGGAAGCTTTCTGTAAGCATGATACGGTTTATAATTAAATGTTGAGCTTGCCTTGTAAGACGATATTAGATAGAATAAACTAGAACACAAGATCTCACAAAAATTACGTTTACTTAATCAAACGCGTTTCAACGACAAAGCCGCTTCCTCGGTGATACACGAGCTACAATAGCTATACTACAACTCCATAATAACATATAAATTATTTTTTAATTATTATAGCTCATTGTATCACTGAGGATGGCGACTTTGTCGTTGATTAAGTAAACGTAATTTTTGTGAGAACTTGTTTTCTAGTTTTATTCTATATGATATCGTCTCACAAGGCAAGCAATCGTCTCCTCCGACTTTACAATCATAACAATCTTTGTTACAAACTTGTTTACATTTGATGAAATTATATAAAATGATCTCAAAAATTTATAGACTTATGAAAGTTACAATTTTTACATCTTTGAAAGCCTTTCTCAACTATTCCATTCTTTTTAAACCAGCCATAACCTTAACCCTCCCCCTTTTTGTAGGCGTTAAGACCCTTTGTATTTTCCGATTTGAAGAGTTACTCCACATGACCATTCCTTAGTACAGGTGTGAGTAGCTAAGTCCATAATAGACTAGTGTACAGCTAGCTCCGTGCCAGGATTCTGTCTAGAACAAAGAAGCTGGGTAGAGCATAAGAACAATCAATCTATCTTGAGACGCATTCTTACCCAACTTGTGTATTCAAGTACCTCGGTGCACTAATAATTAACATCGAAGATAGCCTATAGCATTTGGAATAGCGGCGGACAATAAATAAAATAGCGGCTTTTATCGATTCAGAAAACTGTCCAGAGGGACGAAATTATTAAGTTAAAAGACCAAAATACACCTAACAATCACGTATGCTAGCAAGATTTGAGTACTAAAGAAAAACGTTGAGTAAACACCAAATATCTGAGAGAGAAAACCTTAAAGGAAAATGTATGGTCCAAGGTGTGAATGACGATACAAGAGAAATTTCAGTAGCTCCATCATACAATGTAATACAACAATATCTTTAAATTTAATACTAAAAGTCGGTTTCTTGGGTCTTGTAGGAAATGTTATATTATAATAATAAATTACATTGTATGGTCCGTCTGGTGACATCAGTCGATTTCAACATTATAACGTGTTTCAGAGTCGTAACTCCATCTTCAGATATACCGTTAATTGTTCACTCTGAAGAGCTCGTCGTACATTACAATGTTTACAATAACACTTACACTGACACAAAATTTAATTAAAACAGTTATGTCTGGAGGGTGTCTATACACGCTGGCATGTCTAGAGAAGTATTGTCGGTATAAGCGATGAGCACACTGATGTTTATCTCTGTTAATCTTCGATAAATGGTTGAGAGCTGTATCGTACAGACGATAGGACTGGAATGAAAGCTGATCGTTCAAAATGTCGTCTGGTTTATTTTTGAATGCTCTGTAAATTATATTACTATATATATATATATATATATATATATATATATATATATATATATATATCACTGGTTCCAAGGGTTAGATCCAAAACATCAATTGTAGTCTTTGTCAAAAAGGTTGATGTATTTCCTTTATTGACTATATAAAGATTAGATGTTAAAATATAAGAAAGTAGCGATTCACCTCTATTGTTGGTATCACTGCTTTCCCACACTGTATGATGTGCATTAGAATTTGCTCCCACCAGTAGTTCAACGTCCCCACGCACGCAGTACTCCACCACCTTCTTGAAGTTGGCGGGTGGTGGATTGTCAGCAGAATCATGTGGGATGTAAGCGGAAGTGAGAATCAGCTTCCGACCTCTTGAGCTATCACATAAGTCAGTGCTTACCACTGATATGTCTTTAGAATATAAACAACTATCTCAAAGTTATTCCTAACTACTCACGAGTTCAAGGTTTATTAGTAGATTTATCATATACTAACTCCCAAAGATATATTTTTTTAAATATTATCTATTATATTAGAGAAATAAAATTAACATTAATACAAACTAAGTTACAACAATGCAAACAGTTTCAAAGTACAATAAGCACACGTGTGCATTACGGTTATTCAAATTGAAGTTCCCAAGGAAATTATTAAACTATACAGAAAACCGTGAGAACTAGCCTCTGTGTAATCAAAGAATTTCCAAGCTAAAATACACAATTGCACAAAAGGAACGTCTACTCAAAAACAAGCCCGCGAATATCAACGGGACAACGCTTCAAAACCAGTGGCCAGTCTTTCGACAATAATCAATTCTACCAGAAGTAATAAATGGCTATTCCGAAATAAAATGTATTAAGAGTCCAAATTTAAACACGTTCATAAGTAAAAATAATGAGTGTATTTCAAATGCAAGATAAACCATTACGAAAGGTGTTAAGTGTTAAGTGATTGTTCAGAAATTAAATCAGTAATAATTATCGATAAAGAAAGGTGTGTAAAGTGGAACTTGAAAGTGCTACGAACGGAAACACAGTTAATTATGTGAATAGTTAGTAATTTAAAACATTCATGTAAGGGAGATCTCATAACTAAAATCAGTTATTTAATACTAAAACTAAAATTTAAATAAATTAAATATCAAAATAAAGTCAATACAACAAATCAGATTCACCAAAGCTGAAATAATCTTTAAATCAATTATTTGTAACTAACGCTAGATTTAAAATAAATTCTAAACTCATTTGGTATAATTGAGCTGAAATAAGGATCTTACGATACCTTCAAGGTAATTTTGAAGGAGCTAGAAATATCAAAAAGTGAGTCAAAATTTATGTTAATATAATGTAGAATTTAAAACTGTATAGCTTTATTAAGTACTGTAATGTGAAAATATTTCATTATGTTAGAATAAGAAAGAAAATGTATATTAGGTTGTAACAAAACTGTAAAACAAAATTAATTTTTGTATAATTAAATGTTGAGTGGGCTGTATAGAAAACATGGCACAGTCCTTTCTAGCACAAATCTTAATATCTTTAATAATAATTAATTCAGTAAATTCTAGTAAGTTAGATAAGTATTGATGTTTAAGGTTAATAAAATTTAGCTATCAGTCTTGAAATATTTGTAAATTAAAAGAAAATTATTATTTATTAAAACAAAATAATAATAATAATACACAAGTTAATCTTGCCTCTGCACGTATTTGAAACATTGAGTCAGGTAAATCTCACCACACCCAAGTTGTAGAGATTCAGAAAATCGAATATGGTGGACCCCCAACTCCATATGAAAAAGTCTTAGATGGTGGTGGCGCCTAAGTTTACCTTTTCAAATAAGGAGATAAATCAAATAAATGCAGAGATAGAAATAATTTAGTGTAATTAGGAAAATTAATAATATTAACAATTTTTTTAATGGACTTAAGTAACACTAACAAATATAAATTTAAAAAAAGGGAAATTATTTTTTTTTAAACACAGGATAAAAGTTACTGATACAACAACGCTAGATGAAAGTAGAAAACACTTAGCACTTATTAAAAAAAATCAAAATAGCTATAAAAACTAATTTCAAATATAAAAACTCATATGGATATGTAACAAATTTTAACACCCTAACTATACAACAGAGAGGTACATACCCAGAATTAGAGAAGTTAGAATCATTAAGAAACACAAGAAACTAAACAAATATTCGAAAGTTTACAAAACTTAGACAAAAATGTATACAACTCAGTAACGTTTGAAAGACAATACTCTAACATACAAGAACTGGAAGAAACCATTTACAAAGAAATTAAACAACCAACAAGGGAAATACGGTTGTAATGTTTTGCCGTAATGTTTTACAACCAAAAACTAACACACAATATTGAAAGAAAAGAAAAATTACCCCTAATGGAATCCTCAAAATGCTATGGTTTAATATCAGTTGACATATAAACAGGTTCATTGCAAGATATGAAATATATTCGTAACTTGGGAGCTAATGCAAAAACTGATTTATTGAGTGTATTCACAACCAATTGCTCAAAGCCAAACACTACAAATGTTATTAGAAAGCTCAATGCAATCAAAATCTGAGCCACCAAATTTTTAGTAGAAATTGAAGCTATATACAGAAAAATGAACCCGAACATGGAAGAAAAATAAATGTTCAATTGCGTCATATAGGACTCATACTATGGAAAACTTAACAATAATACAACTACAAACAAGATTAAAGAAAATTGACCAAATAATCCTACAGCAAACTTTAAATAAACACAAATGTTTAAGATACTCTGACACAAAAAGAGGAAATAATATAGAGAACTATGACGGCATAAACGTGCTAACAGAAAAACTAAAATATTTTACAGCAGTAGTCAATACACTGGCAGAATAGGGAAATGACAAACGACACAGATTCAATTTTAAGAAACAAGTACATAGGCTCATGCCTCAAAATAAAACATGTAACAAATTAGAAACGAAACTACCCAAAATTAATTTAACAACTATCAAACAATAAATGACCAACAATAAAGTTGTTCAATTTGTAAGAAGGACAACAAGTTCATTGACCAAGGATGAAATATTAGGCCTACTAAACATATTGACTGACCAATGCAATTTATTAACCTTTCAAAATTTTTACGAATAACACTAGGGCCTACACCAGAATGGAGTAACACAATATTTACACGAACTAATAAAACTTCAAGAGTTTGTACAATCAGCATAGACGTTAACACACTGGAAAACAAAAACATCGAAACCATACTGGATTCAGGAACTATTGCATCAATTTGAAATTATAAATTAGTAAAAGGAAGGGGAATAAATAAAGAAACAAATTAAAAAATAGACCGTAAACTGAAAATTCCTTTCAAGGTAAATTTTACAAGTAATATTAAGAAACCGTAAAGCAAAAAAAGACTATAGTAAATAAATAAATAAATAATAACTCACAAAAATGTGAAAATAAAATGAACAAAAAATGGCTAAATGACCTTGACAAAATACGTTTACGATAATACAATAAGCCAACAAGAAATAAGATCACAAAATTATATAATAATAAATACCAGGCCAGAACTTAAAATTGCAAGAAATATCATAAAAACAAAAGATTTTGAGTCAGACAGACATTTACGAGAGAAAAAATCGGATACACGGATACGTGACAGAAGAAAATAAAAATTATACTGTGACATATACAATGCATCAAAAAGACCCCAACTCATTCCTAAAGGGACAATAGTGGGAAACTTAAACTCAAACAAAACTCCACAAAATATTAAAACAAAATTTGATGACAATAGGCCGACACAAACACAAGGTAATTTAACATAAATCTCAGGAAAAGAGCAAATCACTGATAAAAACGGAATACATTTTAACATATGTCCAGAATAAACAAAAACCCAACATAATAAAGTAATAGGCCTAGCAATTATAAAAAAATATAAACAACTTTTCACAACCGAGGTTAAAGACTTTACACCTGCAAAACTAGATCCAGGAAAATACAAACAGTACCACTCGCAATGGTAGTAATTATTCATCCATAGAGACGATTAAAGAAATATTGTAAATAAAGAATTACAAGGTCTAGTAAAAGCAAACATTTTGGAAGAATCTCCAAATTTCAGTCAATATTCATCACCCAGCGCTTATAAAAACCAGGACAACTCAAATATATTAGTAGCCGATCTCAGAAAAGTAAACTAAATAATAAAAGCCGAAAACTCCAATTTCAGACCTACAATTAATGTTCAGTTGTTAAAGCAAAGCTACAACCACTAATAACCATATGTGCACAAGAAAAAATGTCACAGTACATTAGACTACTTCAAGGCTTGAAAGTCTCAAGTGCAATAATTAAAAACAATCTCAATAAAGTACTATCAAAACATTTATTTTCAAAATGCATAGCATACTTAGATGACACACTAGTTTTTGTGAAAAATTTCGAAGAAAAACTTAACAATTTACACAAAGTATTAAACGAATTAACAAAAGTCGACCTAAAACTCAATACAAAAAATGCAATTATCAAACTATAGAATTATTAAGGCATGAAAGTTCTACAGAGGGCGTAAAACCACTAGAGAAAAAATAAAACCAATATAAGATATCAAACAACCAAACACATTAAGAAACGTTAGGACATTTCTCAGTGTATCAGGCTTTTCCAGAAAATTTATCAAGGTCTATACTCATCCATTAACAGAATTACTGAAAAAACCAACAAAAACCAAATTCCAAAATAACATGGACAGAACAATGACGAATAGGTTTTGAAAAAATAAAAGTATAAAAATAAATTTATACTAATCCATTTTCAAGAATGTAAAAATACACATGTATAGAGTAACGCATGCAACACAGGTTTAGGGGCAGTTTTAACTAAAGTAGACTTGGAAATTCAAAGAACATCCAATAACATAGCCTAATTATCTTGTAAATTAAAACCTTATAAAAAAGCAAATTAAATTGTAGACTAGTAAAAGAGATGGTTGACTTATTATATTATGCAGTAGAATATTGGAGAGAGTATCTATTAGGAAGAAAGTAGAATGTTACACAGACAACTTAGCTCTACAATATTTCTAATATCCATCAAACCGATTAGGGAGATTAAAAAAAATGGTATATTATGATTTAAATATCCATTACAAAAAAAGGGAAACAAATGAGCTTACCAGACTTTCTATCTAGAATAGATACAGGAAAACCAATTAAAAATGATTTTGAAGACATATTCCTAATAAACAATTAAAACACAAATATAGAATTACTGTAATCAATAAACCCATATCTAAAACAAATAAAATTAGCATTACAAGGTATTGAAAGTAATAATACAAAAATCTATAGGGCATCAAAAAGAAGGTATATGTTAGAAAACGACATGTTACAAACAATATGTCGGGGAAGAAACTTTAAACCTATTGGCAGTGACATAAAATCTAAAACTAGAAATTTTAAAACAAACCTGATAAAACTCAATAGTGGAAGAACACAACTCATATTAAAAAACATTTCTAAAAATGAAAGACAGACTGATACCATTGGCAACTTTACACAAAGATGTAGAAGAATGCACCAAAACATGTGAAACCAATACTATTAATTTCATCGACCATTAGATAGAGTAATAATTGATTTCATAGGCCCTATTACACCACCATGTACATACAAATATATCTAACCATGCACTTACGTTTTCACAAAATATACGTGGGCATTCAAATGCAAATCAGCAAGATGTATCACATTATGTACACAGAAACCCAAAATCGTGCTCGAAATACATTGACCATGTTGTTTTATTGTTATAACTCCACAAAACAAACAAGCACATGGTATACACCAAGTAAATTAATGTAAGCTTTTGAACACAACTACCCAATGGAATTAATACAGATTCAAGAAAATCCTAACTATGACATACAAAAAGAAGTAAAAGAGATTCAAAATATAAGAAAAAAGTCCAAAATTCGTAGAAAAAGCCCAAGATTTAAAAAAAAGTATTATGATAAAAAAGATTAGATCCCGCTTACCAAAAGACTCAATAGATTCTCTAAAACTGGATATACCATGTGACTGCAAGGTAACTGACCGAGATAACAACCAAATCATAAGGACCATAACCCCTTGTGACAAAAAAAATTGAAATTTCACGCATCATACTGTCAACTTGGACAGATCTTAAAACAATAAAGAAAGACCCACTGCCTAAGTCATAAAAACCAGAAATCCAAAATACAAATGCTGTAATGAATGAAAATTGAAACATAACAATACCAACATATGCAATAAGAAATCACATACCTCAAGAGACTTTCCAACAAATACATATTAACAACAATTGGTCGGACGGACATCATAGAAAACAAATGAACTTTTTTTGGCAATATGGTCAAGCACGTTGACCTTCATAATAAATATACTATGTTACAAGATACACATCTATAGCATCAAATTATTGGCATTAAGACTATATACTTCCAAGAGACTATCAATTGTCAGTAGAATAAGTAAAGAAATTAATGCTACAATTTAACCTAACTAGGGGAATGTAAGAGATTAGAGAAGTAAAATTATTATTAATACAAACTAAGTTACAGTAATGCAGAACACTTTCAAATTACAATAGGCACACTATGGTTATTCAAATTGAAGTTCCCAAGGAAATCAATAAACTATTCAGAAAACCCTGAGAACTGGCCTCCTCCGTAAACTGAAATAATTTAAAGGAAAAATACACGATTCAAAAAAATGAAACAACCAATCAGGAAAAAAAGCCCGCGAATATCGACCTATGAAATCCAAAGGAAATTCAAAGCTAATTTGAATTGATTAAACGCGTAAAAATAAAGTGGGCACAACGCATCAAAACTCATGGCCAGTGTTCCGACAATAAACAAATCAACTAGAAGTAATAACAAGGCTATCGCGAACTAAAATGTGTCAAAGAATCAAAATTTAAAGAAGTTCATAAATAGATATAATGAGTGTATTTCAAAGGTAAGATAGGCCATTTACGAAAGGTGTTAAGCTTATGTTAAGTGTTAAGTGAAAGTTCAGAAAAATAAATTAATAATAATTATCGATGAAGAAAGGTGAAAGGTGTGTAAAGTGAAACTTGAAAGTTCTACGAACGGAAACAAAGCTAATTTTGTGAGTAGTCAATAATTTAAAACATTCATGTAAGTGGTATCTCATAGTTCAAATAAGTTATTTAATACTAAAACTACAATTTAAACAAATTTAAAATCGAACTAATGTCAATACAACAAATCAGATTCACCATAGCTGAAATAATCTTTAAATCAATTATTTGTAACTAAAGCTAGATTTAAAATAAATTCTAAACTTATTTGGTATAAGTGAGCTGAAATAAGGATCTTACGATACCTTCCAAGTAATTTTGAAGGAGCTAGGAAAATCAAAAAGTGAGTCAAAATTTATGTTAATATCATATAGAATTTAAAGCTATATAGTTTTAAAAAATATGAAAATACTTCATTAAGTTAGAGTAATTAAGAAATTGTATATTAGATTGTAATAAAAATCTCTAAGAAATTTGTTTTGAATAATTAAATGTTGAGTGGGCTGTATAGAAAACATGGCACAGTCCTTTCTAGAGCAAATCTTAATATTTTAAATAATAATCAATTCAGTAAATTCTAATAAGTTAGATAAGTATTGATGTTAAAGGTTAATAAAATTTAGCGACAATTAATGAAATATTTGTCATTTAAAGAAAAATTATTATTTATTAAAACAAAATAATAATAATAATACACAAGTTAATCTTGCCTCTGCACGTATTTGAAACATTGAGTCAGGTAAATCTCACCACACCCAAGTTGTAGAGATTGAGAAAATCGGATCTGGTGGACCCCCAACTCCATAACTCTTATATGAAAAATTCGTAGATGGTGGTGGCGCCTAAGTTTACCTTTCAAATAAGGAGATAAATCAAATAAATGCAGAGATAGAAAAAAAAGTTAGTGTATTTAAGAGAATAAAAATATTTACAATTTTTTTTAATGGACTTAGGTTACACTAATATAAATATAAATTTAAAAAAGAAAAAAACACAAATTTTAAAAGAACACAGGGTAGAACTTAGTGATACAACTACAAATAGCTATAAAAACCTACCAAGATTATCAAAACTCATATGAATATTTAATAAATTTTAACACCCTACCTACATAACAGAGAAGTACATACAAAGAATTAGGGGAGTTGGAATCATTAAAAAACACAAAAAGAACTTTAACACAAAAAACTAAACACAAAACTTAGACAAACATATATACGACCGAGTAACTTTTGAAGGACTCTAACATACAAGAATCTTAAGATACAATTTACAAAGAAAATAAATAAGAGCATTTACTTATTTGACTTATTTACAATAAGTCAAAACAACAAGGCCATAATAACACAAATTATGGAAAGAAAAGATCAAATACAGTTATTACAACCCAAACAATAAGTAAGAAATTGTATGTTAGATTGTAACAAAACTCTTTACATCAAAATGAATTTTCGTACAATTAAATGTAGAGTGAGCTGGATATAAAACATGCCACACTTCTCTCTAGCGCAAATCTTAATATTTTATAATAATAATCAATTCAGTAAATTCTTATGATAGATAAGTATTGATGATTAAGGTTAATAAAAGTTAGCCACAAGTCTTGAAATTTGTAAATTAAAAATATTTTTTTAAATTTATTAACAAAATAATAATAATACACAAGATAATCTTGTCTTTGCACTTATTTAAAACACTGAATCAGATAAACTCTATCACAGCCAAGTTATAGTGATTCGGAAAATCGAATCTGGTGAACCCCCAACTCTATAACTCTTACATGAAAAATCTTACATCCTCTTCTGATGGATAGCCCTGCAATTCTGTTACCAGTCACCATGGTTCTTGTATTAGGGCGACTTGTTTATGCTCAAGCAGCTTCAGGAAGACAGCTGTTGCCGCCTTACTATGATGCAGGTTTGGTTGAACTATCCTCATCCTTCTTTGGATTGAAGATGTTCCTCTGTTAAAGAATACTTCTACACTTCCTGAATGCCTACCGCTGCAGAGGTCGGAGAGTAGATTCTACAAGGTTGTTCTCAACCACTATTTCCTCCACCTCCATCGGGTAACTTCTCCTTGAGTTGTATTTTTCAAGCTCCCCAATGTCATTTACTTTTATTGGTTTTTGTTGATTCCATAAACGTCCCACAAGTAGCAAGGGACATGAACGTCCAATATGTATAGAGCCCACCATGCTAGGAAAGGCTAGGTTAAAACTGAAGATCGCCTGGTATCCAGAGTTCACATATTTAACACTAAGCTCCTCCTTAGCTATGCAGCCATCGGTATATGCTCTTCCGCTTTCTCTTGGGTTGGATAAAGTCTCACACTTTCACCGCATCACAAAGTTCAGCCACATCAGTGCGTTGCCCACTCTACACCATGTCGAGGTGTGTAAGTCCGCACTTGAAACCACACTCATCCCCCCCCTCATTACATCCTCAAGAAAACAAACGGTGCAAGAAATGTATGTACGGACTTCACCAAGGTAGGTAATCTATCTGTTCGCAGTGAAACAAAATTTAAATTTTGAAACTTTTATATTGAAAATTTAACATTTAAAAATATATAATTTTCGTATAAATGGAGCGTAAAAATATTTCTTAGTTAAAATAAATACATGAAATTGAACAACTATACAATGATGATACAATTTGCAGATATATATTTTTTAAATGCATTTCACTTGAAAATTTAAAATGTCGGTTGAAGTGCTCAACTTTCCCATATTGTCATATATACGTAGTATTGTCGAGTAGAAATCGGATAATGTGTATTACACTTACACATTATACAAAGTATAGTGTAAGTTTTATAATCGAAATTAATTACTACCTTTCTTTTTGACTGACTTTCACGTTTCATGGCCTGGCCTCAGGATAGTGAAAAAGTGATTTTAGAAATGCCTAATTTAGTGTGCTCATATAGAACTCAATTAATTTTTTTTTTAATTTAATAATAATGAGAAGGTTTTTGTTAATCATTCTTTTAATCAGTTTTTGTTTATATATCGATTGTTATTACACTTATAACACAATAAAGTAAATAGAAATTTGTATATTTCAATTCTTAAATGTACTGTTACCAACTCGACCTATCTACGATTAATGAAATCATTGTCAAAAATGTGTTTCGAAACCTTTCCTTCCAAGAAAATGTGATATTCGTATAGATACTACCAAGCAGGGTGTTGAGTGGAGGCTTCTTCACATATGTACAACTTCAAGACCCGTTAGGACCGAAAGCGAGGCGATCCTTCATCTACCAATACAATTTAATATTTTCCTACAAGACCCAAGAAACAAACCTTTGAGAATTACTTTCAGAGGACCTTCTCGTATGTAATAGAACCTGCTTCTATGGTTGGGACTGGGTAAGTACTATGATGACACCCATCAACTTTTTTAATTTGCGTCATTTGAAAATCCAAAATGTCAGTCGAAGTGTTCAACTTTTTACGTTCCCACATACGTGGTATAAAGAAAGTTGTATGACGATTAAAAAAAAACGTGTTTTTACATCATATTTGTAAAGTATTCATGTGTTACAGTTTTGCCCTACAAATGTTGAAGTCTAAGCATTATTAATTTTGTTTTTGTAAAGATTGTAACTGTAGGCTATTGATTTCTTGTGACGTAATAAAAGGAAATAAAGGAAAGGACTACAAAGGATTTAAAGGATCCCCTCTCCTTGATAAATAGAGGATGATTTAAACCCACTAGCCAAGATAATTCCTGTTGCCAACGTTTCATTATGTTACTAGTTTTGACTAGTTTTACACTTTTATTAAGTCTAGGATAAAATTCAATTTGGTGCAAAGTAGTTTTTAAAATAATAAAGTTAAAGGGCTTTCCGACCAACCACATAATTTTTCATTTTTTTCTTCTTTTTTTCAATTTTTCTCTTTAATCTCAAAGACTAAATTAAGTGTAATAATCTGTTTATTATGAAACCATAACAAATAAACAATGCAAAATATTACCAAAATCAAATAAAATCTAACCAAAACTATTTGTTTCTGGGACAGTTAGTCTATCAATCAGTCAACGAACCATGGATGCCGAACTTACAAAAATAGTAATTTATTTAAATAAAACTAAACTCCCTTCGCTTCTGCAATAAACGTATTTCATTAAAATGGAGCGTTTAATGATGGCAGTTTGGTTTTTTTTGTTTTTTTTGTCAATTAATCCTGAATTATATATATATTGTTTGCCCATTTCACACATTTTACTACAATTTGAATAAAATCAGTAAATCCGATTTTCAGATTTACGTCCTTTATAACAGACAATAGCCGATATTTTTTTTTTGTAATATTTAGTGATACTTAATCAAAATTTTATTAAAATCATTTTAAAGCCGATTTTGTGTGTGTTTTTTATGCTACCCTCAAAATTTGAGTTACCGATAGATGGTCATAATATATCCACTTATAAAATTTAAATAAAATCTCTCGACGTTGTTTGGGCTAAAAGACAACAAACACTAGAGAGACATCATTCTCAAAACCACTTGTTTGGACAAAAAACACTTGAAATTTACATATACGTAAAACTTGATATCGGCTTTGACTGATCACATAACTTTCACTGGTACTTCATATATGTGAACAAACAAACAAATTTAAATTGTAGATCTCCTGGAATTTGTTAAGTTCTTAAAATGTTTGTCTTCAAATTTTAAATTGTCCTCCATTTTGACAATATAAATTATAAATGGTAACATCTTTTATATTTAAATTTATAAATACATTAAAAAAGTCTATAACAGTCTTGACAAATATTTCAAGAACATATAACAAAAGATATCGCTTTGCCGGCAGTGATTATCTATTTTTAATAGCGTAAATTTTCGGATTTTGTCAGCGTAGACGTAATCTCAGAGGAAAAAGTCAGTAGGGTTGAAATCGGGGCTTCTTAGTGGCCACAAAACAGGACCATTCCTTCCAACTTGTCATTGAGAGCTTCTAATACATTGAGATTTTAATGGGGATTCTCCATCGTGCAGAAAAATGACGCCTAATTCCTTTTTCTCTCTTTCTGTCACTAATTTGCGGGAAAATGTATAGTTCGAGCATGTTAAAGTAGCTTTCATCATTCTCTATTTCATTCAGCATCGTCACAGAAAATTCAACTAGTTTAGTGCGATCGGCATCCTTAATGTCATAATTAAGCTTGATTTTTTAACTATACAGATCCTTATGAAGTACGTTCTGAATAGTTGTTTTAGAAATACCAAATACCAAATCACGACGAGCGATAGACATTTCATCCTACGGAAGCACGATTGTCTCAAACGTTCCACATTATGGTCCGATGTACGAGCTCGACCTTCGGATTTCTTAATGCCACTTTTACATGTTCTTCAAACTGTTCATACCAACATTTAATGATTTTTTTTTCCGAAAGTGCGTCGAAAATGACGTAACTAATGATTTAAATAAAGCAAACCATAAAACATTTCTGTTGCGCAGTCGCGATTACTGTTGGCAGTCGTGACTACTGCCGGGCTATGAGTGACAAATGAACTCCTCGCAATAGCATTGCGCATGCTCACAATGTCACAAAACCGACGAATAACAAAACTCAAAATGTTTATAAACAGTTTGTTATTGAAATCAAGAAGATTGTTGATTATTGTTCACGCTAGTAACAATTGAAATGAACCAATGTGCTCATTTATGAACCTCTTTTTTATGTTCTTACATATAAGTAGAATGTGCGATTTGTTGGTGGGTATATCAATTTTGGGACCCTTTGAGTCGAAAAGATTGTCTTGTATATTGTCCACTCTCCAAGTATATGAAAAGATAAAAGATTGGTTTAACAAAAGCCATCGGAGGCTTTTTTCCGCCCTTTTGAAAACTTAAAATTAGGAATTATCCAGGGCGTCTCAATCTGTCATGAGACCGAAACAAAGATTTTTATCATATTTTCCTCAAATGTGGCTTCTAAAACTCGAAATAAAATTTATTGTTGCCATTTCCTCTATAATATTTGTTCGGGAGTGATGGGCAAAAACGGGGGAATGAACCGTAGACGCAGTTATTCAGTAAGAAAACTTTGAAATAAAATTTTAATCAAAAGTTGTGGTTTTGACAAAAAATTTACCAAAAATATTTGCCAACCTTTATATAAATTAAAAAATATAGTTTGTGATTAATAAAAAAAAAAAAAATAGTAAACCCTGTCTGTCATAAAATGTGTATCCAATTAAAATAATCAGCAACTATAGTGCTTGTGTATAGACTCACCCGCACAACAGTTCTGTACCTAGATTGCCGCTTTGCGCCGTGCCTGGACTCATTTTGCAGTCATAATTTTATAATAATGCTTGTCTTTAAAAAAATACAGAATAAACAAATTTTCGCTTTACCTTGTAATTTGTTTAGGTTTCATCAAGGAAAATTCCATTTAATGTTCTGCACCACCTCCGCCATATTGGATTTATCGATTGTAAAATTATTATTAAACAACAAATGTTGTATAATGTAATGTTTCGTGTCAGATATAATTTTGAAAGAAGTCGTTTTCCTATTTTTTTAGAACTAACATACGTTACATAAAATTGAGATTTTGTTAATTGTTAAAAGCTTAATATATAAACAAAGTAATGTCAACTGTAATCTACATCCAAAACGAATGACTTTAGATATAAAAATTGATATGTAAATTTTTGTTCAAATGTTGAGATTTTTTTTTTTGTTTTCAGATGTAGCTGCCATAAGACCTAAATGAAACATGTTGATTTTCTCTAAATCATATTTTACTATCCCTGTTTAATTTTAATAAGTAATAGCATCTTAGAAACCAAACATATATATTAAATAAAATCTTTATTTTGGTCTTATGGAAGCGTTCTCTCTAAATTATGATTGCCATTTGATTTTGTGTATGAATTGTTAGAATTACTTTTGCGAGACTGTTCCTCCTAATATACAAAAATATCAGATAATGGTTTGAGACATATAAAGACCTTCTCACAGCTCTAAATAACAGAGAGGGCTATTTTCCTGTTAAAAACTGATAAAATCTCTGTCCAAACTAATAAGATCATGTTTTGGAGCTTCCATAATTTTGTTTCATGATGTCAAATGATGGTTTAAAATAGCTAAAAACATTCTCAAACTCGTACATGACAACGAAAAAAGATTCATCAAAATCCATGAAGCCATTTTGTAAAAAATCGGACAAAACATTAAAAACCCGATATTTTCATGTTAAAAAAGCTTTATTGTCTACAGCATGAGAGTATTCACTATGCAATATTTCAATTTCGTAGGCTTTGTCGTTTGTGAGATACATTGATCATTTGTCTTTTATATAGATTTACAATAGTTAAAAAATTTCTTTTTCTTCTTGTTGCAGACATCCTGGGGATAATCCGTTCTACAGCAACATCGACAGCATGCCTGACATACGACCCAGGAGGAAATCTATTCCACTGGTCTCGGAACTGGTAAGATCTGACAAACACCAAAAATCTATTTTAATATAATATATAACTACAGAATAAATGAGATCTTATAAAATACATTTTATGTAATAAGTAAGTACTCAATTAATAATTATTGTTGTACAGTCTGTGCATCTATTTTCCCAAGCAGATTCGTACCAAATAGCGAAATAAGTCAACGGATTCACCAATAACGTTCTAGATTATTTTCATTTTTTATTTATTGTGTGTGGGGGGTGTGTGTTTGTGTGGATATGAGATAAAATGTGTTTTTCATAGATATTAGCTTTTATAAAGATCTTGAGCATGGAATTCCACCGAGAACCATCGGTCCCAACAGTAATGAAAGGGAAGAGAAAATTAGCTTTTATTTCTTTTTTTAATTCAGTTAGGGGTATCTAAAAACATATCCGCACATTTTTTTGTACAACACCATTTCAAAATAGAGAAATGGTGTTTTGTCTCTTATTCATTGTTCTCATTTCCAACGAATTTTAAAGTAAAATGTTATGAACACAGAGATTTTATATAAGGGTGTAAAAACTGAGGCAATTTTTGGCCGGTTATGGTGAGTTTTTTAATATTTTTTCCCAGTTTAGAAAAAAAAATCACCCTAATAAATCATTTGTTTACGTAAATTGAATTTAGAAGAAAAGTTTAAGTATTGATGAAGTTTAAAAAATTTCAGACTCAAAAGTAAAATATTTAATAGGTTCAAGTAGAATAACATTTAGGATATTGAAGATCACCATTTTGAAATGACAAAATAAGAAAAAAATATTAATTCCAAAATATTTGCTTTTCAGACACTTTAAAAAATGTTTTAACTTCGCCTAAGATTACATTTGAAATTCTCTAGTAACAAACCCCTCCGTCCTCCATATCCCATATATTGGGATTCCAAATTAGAAAAAATATTGTGTCTAAATTGTTCGTGTGCAAATAATGAGGTAAAAATTTACACCAAGTTTCTAGCTCAAAATAATTACCTACATTACATGACACTTGTGTCTGGAACACTTTGTATATGGGAAAATATATAACTGCATAGCGTTTTTATTGATTATTTTTGACAAAACATTAAAAACAAATCCGAGGCAGAAAGGGTAATAATACACCACTGTTCGTTCGCTCAATTTAACTCGATTGTTCATAACTTTTACAAAATGTAATTATATTTTATCTATAGTCGGAGTACTTGAGCGTATATGGAGCGTATTGAGTTGTTTTGGTGTTGTTTTGATATAGAAGTTTAATTTAAAGTACAAAATTATAATTATATATTAATAGTTGTGATCATGACCAATACGTTTGGTTTAGGCCGTTAAAGCCTAAATTTTAACAAAATTTGATCAAAATATGTCTTTTCGTTCAGGCTGAACACGTCCGGATAAACAGGTGATAGAAAGACAGACATTATTTCCAAAAGAATTGTAGAAATAAACCTTAAATAATAGTGGTTGCCAACGATTTTCATATTAACTACTAATTTCAACAAAATAAAATTTATAAATGCCCGTAGGTCAACTACTCTATTTCAAATGGTAGTTTTGAAGTTCGCCAACTACATCACCATTTCGATTATTAAACTAAATATGTTTATGTGTCTGAAGTTTTTACTTTAAATTTTGATATCCTTGCTCTATAATCTAAAATATCTGGTAGACAACTAATACACTGACTCGTAAAGGCATAAGAAATCTCAATAAAAACTCTGTATTTTAAAATACAATAAATGTGTATTACTGTGCATATGTTTAAGTGTGTGCAACCTTTGTACAACATTTATTTAATTAATTCTTGTCAAAACATTGTCTTCCCTGTTCTAATGTTTACTAGGCTATATCTTTCAATTAATCAATCTATTACGTCATTATCTTTTTATTATCTGTCCTGGTTTACTTAATCATCTATTAATCACAACTATCTATAATAATCTCACTCTCTCCCTCTCTCTCTTTCTTTCGGCATATACCTTCTCTTTCATCCGCTATCTTCCTTCTTCTTCTGAATCTCCTTTTTTCTCTCTTTCTCTCCATCTTCCTTCCCTCCTTCTTCTTCCTCTCGTTTTCGTGTACCTTTTCTTACTCTCTTTATTCCTCCTTCTCCTTCTTTTCATCCATCTTCCAATACTTCATCTTCTATTTCTCTTTTTTCAACTCCTGCTTCTTACCCTACGTCTTCCTCTAATCATTCTTCTCCTCCCCTTCTCCTTCTCGTCCTCCTTCTTCCTCTCCTTTGCCTTTCTCTATTCCTTCTTCTTCTATACTGGAGATTTTTATGATCTTCTATTGTTAAAGTTATTGGATAATGATGGATTGTTTGTACAATTAGTATAGTGTATTAGGACATTTGCCCCAGTTTGTGTGTACACAACACATGACGTTTCGAAAACATTCGTTATCATTTATTTTAATAAAACCTTTAAAATGAAAACATAAAACTAAATACCTAGATAACGAAGCCTATGTTATTTTGACTCAGAACTAATTCATTAGCTCTAGGTTTCTTATTTTATGTTACTAGTATTACTATCAAATAAAAGCTCTTAGTTTTTGTTCTAGGTTTTATTTACTTGACAATGAGAGTTGATCCATACTTTTGAAACGTCGGATATTCTTATAAACCAACAATTACCATGTTGAACAAATTATGCTTCTTTGACACAGGGGGGGACAGATTTTTTTAAATGGTTTTTGTTTGTTTTTTTTTTTTCAAAAATATCAGTTTTGAAATCCCTGAGCGACAAAAGTCGGTTCTGTCTGTCTGCCTACCGCTTGTAATATGTGCAATGCTTTAAACCAAAACGAGTGAACCGTCTGGCATTTTTTAGCGAGATGCTAAATCAATACGCTTCGTTTAGGTCCTATTAAAAAAATTTTTATCAAAATCTTTACTTACGATTTCCTAATTTTGAGTTTTAATTTACAGGAGCTACTATCGAAATTTTAGTTCTCTAAACAAATTTGAAAAACACCTCGAAATATCACTAAAATGAGTTCACAAACCAAATATGAAGTCTATTGATTTACTCTTTTACCTTGTAAAGCACAGTTAAGCCTCCTTGATAGTTCAGGAGACTTTAAAACTTTTCATTTTTGAACGGGTTTAGATATAACATTGAAACTTATGAGAATGGAAACGTTGTGGGATATCTTTGGAATAATATTGTGCCACAAGCTATACCTTTATAATTAAAAGTGTTTACCTAACCCCCATGTCCCCATAATTTTGAAGGGGGCCAAATTTTACTTACAAAGGTTGTCCCACAAGCTTTCCATGAACTTCAATGTTGTATCTAAACACGTTCAAAAACGAAAGGGCTTTATAGTGACTTTTTGATAGTTCGGTTTATATTGGTCTAGAAAAATATTCTATATATACATGAGTTTGAACTATAATTAATTTTTATACCATAAATCCTAAAAGACATGAAAAGAAATTTGTCCCCCCGAGTCGAAAGTAGGCTACTCGGTCGAAACTACTACAAGATAATATGCTTTATTAATAAAAGGAGTTCAAAATAATATATATCTCTAGATTATTATATAATGTCAACAATATTATCTCAATACAAGTGTACAGGATTTTCAGTTCATATTTTATAGGAAATATTGTTCATATTGTATCCAGAGAAATCTTAAAGATAAAGCTGGTGAGTCCAATAAAAAGAGAGAAAATATATAAGGAGTCTCTTCATCTTTGTTTAATGCTGTACGCACTGTTTAATTTGTCAACAGCTGTTCCCTAAATTAAATTATGGTATTACCTATTGAAATTTAAGATTTTTTTATTTTCTAGCAAGAAATAAGTATTTCTTACATGTTAAAATTGTAGGCCACTAAGTTATTAGTCTATTTTATGTTATGTACTCAAAACTGCTATGCATTGCTAAATTGCCCTATTTTGAACGTTGATAGAAATATTTTCTGAGATAAATATGCATGTCTTATTTTCCAACATTTTCTAAACAGAATACTAAATTTTAATTTTCTTCTTAATAACGGGTAGATATGTTAGAGTGATCCAAATTTTTGTTTCTTGTTCTGTAAAAAGTAAAAACTTCGTCATCATCGCCTTAAAAAAAGAGGATAAAATAAAGACTTCTAGTCCTCAAATACTCTAATAGTTTCAGGTTCTGATGAGAACAAGACTTGGACAAGAGAGACCTGATAGGAAAGATAAAAGAGATATCTAATACAAGATAATATGAAAAAAGGTATCGATCCAGTTAGGTAGGGTTCTTCGGGATTGCCATGCCTGTATTAAACCTAATAGGTTTAAAAATAGAGGTGTGAAGTTTATTGTCGAAATATCTGTTTTAAGGTCCCCTGAACAAAACAAAAGCGCCTGTCTGTGCTAAATGAGTGTACGATTTTTAAGGAAACACTTATGGTCATATTTCCAATGTTTTTTTTTCTATAGCTCAAAATATAAAAATAGCTGTCATTACACAAAACTAACAATTACGATTTTTTCATAACAGCTCAAACTATTTCAATCAACTTTTACTAAAATTCAGAAAAAATTAATTATAAATGTAAAATTGGCGACAATTTTAAACAGTTTTTTTTTTTTTCAAATCATGTGTGTAATTGAACTTATAACACTAAATACAATAAAAATTTGTAGATTTCAATTCTTCATGTAAACGTAGTACCAGCACGAAGTCTGTACGATGAATAGCGACATAATAGTGAATTGTCAAATAGCAAAGTTGTTGTCGAAAATGTAATTTCGAACTCTAAGCTACCAAGAAAATGTGATAGTCGTAGAGTTACTTCACGTTGGAACTTCCACCAGAGCCGAGACACTGATATGAGCAACAAGTCCACAATACACGCATCTACGAGGCCCGATAAGACCTAGCACACCTAAAAGTGATTTACACAATTACAAGTTTCAGAAAACCCGTGTAACAACTGTTTTAAACAAACCTGCCCTGCTGGATAAGATCCTTGGATCTTATTACATTTCTTAGTTGATTTAAAAAACCAGATCGGTTTTATTCTTTAGTAGATAAACATTTTGTATTGTCTATAACAGTAACAAACATTGTAGAATCGACATTTTATTTGTTCGGATTTTGTCTATTTTAGATATAAGTCCACTGGTTAGATTTTTGTTTTATTTACTTCGTGAGATTTCTAAAGTTATTCGCTAATTTGACTGTACAATAATCAGAAAATAAAAATTAGTACTATTTCTCACATTTTGTCAGATTTTAACTAATTTAAGTACAAATTGAAATGCATTATACCAAAATGTAAATCCCCATCCCAACAAACAGCTATGCATTATTCAAATCCTTAACGAATCTCCAGGGACGCTGAACGTCCTTTTGTTAGTTGCCAATTTATTTAATTTGGGCTTTGACATGGATTGTGATAGTATGACTTAACTAACCAAGTTTACTGAATCCTGAGATCCTGTGTGTTTTACAGGACGTGACAGGATCAACGTTGCACAAACTTACACTCAAACTTATTAATCCAGGATCATCGAAAAAAGTTGTCCTGATTTCGAACTATATCTTTCAAATTTTTTTTTTTTTTTCCAGTGTTAAAAATGATTACTAGTTTTAAATACTGTCTTAAAAAGTTTCTATATGAACTCCTTATATTTTCATAATGGGATCGTATTATCGACAAAGTGATCGGTCCTACATATTCAATTAGTGGTACAAAGTTATGCGAGGGATCAAAAAAATCGTCGTCGAGTTTCTTGTGAATATGTATGCTTTTAGATACCCTGAATCCAAAAAAAAAAAGAGGTTTTAGGAATACTCTCCGTCTGTCATTTGTCGCAGTCTAAAGTTCAAACACATTGGCCGATTGATCAAATTTTGCTACGTGGCCATATCTCGTGCCTTTTTTTCATTATTAATCATTCAAAATTTCAAAGTAGCTGAAATAAAATTTAAAAAACACACAAAAATACGATTCTCAAAATCGGTTCCACCCATTCTTATCAAATTTTGCTCAAGTGTATTTTGGAAGCTCGAAACTACACCGTCGTGAGGAAATATCTAGCTGAGGCATTCTGTCCTTATCAGCTGATCTGCAAGGGTAATTGGTAACCTCGTGACAGATAGGAGACAATGCTAGACAGGAATGCATTCAATTTGCTAGTTCAAATCGCTACCATGTCTTTTAATCGATAATAAATCTTATTTGAAAAAGAAATTTGATTAAAAATTAATTTGATGGGTTTTTCAGTCTAGAGGGAATTTACACTTGAATTATAAACTTTGAATAAAGGGAACAACATTTTAATTGCTAGCTATATAATTTAAATCAACAGGATGGTGTATATCATTTTATTGGAAAGAGTCCAATTGTAAAAGATTTTAGAATCATGTGGTTTAACACGAATGAATTAAATACGAAAAAAAAAATATTTAAATAGGCATGATTGAGTACTTGCAAAATATGTCCACAAAATATGTTCAGGGATTTAATTTTATGTGAAAATGTCGAAATTCCTGTATAAGGTATTTCTAAATTGAAATGGATTGTAAAATTCATTTGAAATTTAATAAATATATTTCCTCTAAATTTTAGGATGTAATTTCTAATGTGTACTTGAATGGTTTATTATATATTTGAATTATTTCTTTTAACTATATGAAAACTAGATTACAATAATTAATAATTGTAAGAAACTCTCTATCCAACCAAACTTGACTGTTTAATCGGCCATGCTTTAAAAAAAATGCAGGAAGCTATAATAATATTATATACAGGATGGTCTAGACCTAGTGTTAAAATATTTTTTGATGATAGAGTATTTTTTTCATGTTTGTCTTTTTAGTTTGATAGAGTTGAATTATTATTCTTCTCAAACCACGTTTTACACTATTCGAACTCGCATAACTATACTAGGCCCTATCATCTGAAAGTTTAGATTTTGATGCATTTTTCTTTAGCATTTGCTACTCTCTCTATATATTTTTTTAAGAATTGTGTGTGTAAGGTTTTCCTTTTCTTTTTTAAAGAAAATGATAACTCTTCTGTAAATTCAGGGCTATCAAAAGCTATAAATTCTACTTGAAATTTAATGTAGAATACGATGATAATATTAAGGTTCGAGGAATTATCAAAATATCCCAGAATTTCTACGTATTTGGGTAAATGTACAGTTTCTGTGGAAAAAATCGAAATAATTTCTCTTTAAGAGGGTGTGTGAAGTAGAATTTTTTTAATTAAGTATTTGAGTCACATTTATCTTCTTCTTTCACCCCCCCCCCCCAAACTAGGTCTTGACCACTCGGTATAAGGGATTTGACACAAATTTATGTTAAATTAATAAATACAAATTGGAATAGAAAATATATACATTAGGTGTGTAGTTTATTTTTGTAAACTGTTTATTGTACATTAATGGGTGTTTCTGTTAGGAAATAAGGCATCTTTTCATATCATTTCATTGTAACAGATATAATTTCTCAAAATTAGCTTTACCGATTTCGTTCAAAGTTAAGTGAAACTTGAAGATTAATTACCTAAGTCTTTGTGCAAAAATGTAAGTAAAAACATATTATGATTCAGGATTAATTGACAAAAAACAAAACAAACAATAAAAATTAACTTTGGCCGCTAAATTTGAAAGTTCGTTTTTCACTTTAAAATAGGATTTTCACTGATTCAAGCAAAAAGCAAAAAAATTTTATATAGTTATTTAAATATATGAATATTTTTTAAAAGACGATTATTGGGTCTTTTTCATTTGATTTTGGTGATAATTGAGAAATTATATGGTGTCCCCTCACATATACATATAAGTAGGATAGAAACATTTTTGAAGATATGTGATAAAATACCTTTCAGAATTAATATATTAAATATTTTATAAGGAGGTATCTTTCTCTACCAACTTCTCCCATAAGAGTAAAATCATGTTTTTGGAGTGACGACGAATATTATGTTTGGTTTTGTGGATAGTTAGTGCAATTTATTTACACCTTTTTATCTATGGAGTTGAAAACAACCATTCGTTGATTCTAAATGTTGGACACCCTATATTACCTCTCCTCGTCCTCTGATTGTTTTGTGTAATAGTGTTTTATGTTACCTACTATGTCCCCCTTCCCCCTATGTTGTATGTTTACTATGTGCCCTTAATCAACTAATTGTTTCTTTTGTTTTTTGCATCACCCTCTCCAGGTGCTCAAGGTACTTTTAACCGAATCATCTTGCTCGAATTTATTTTAATTTTAAGATTTTTTTATTTTTTATTTCTTTATTTGCATGCTGGAAAAAAAATCATTTTTATTTCAGTAGGTTCGTAGAATTTAATTTATTTTACTTATGCATGGTTATTGAATACTACACGTAGATGAAATTTATGTAGGCAAAAATTAACAAAATGGTTAAATTTAAACACTTTCCCGTGCATGAAATTTAAAAAAATTTTAAAACTGCACAACTGAAAAAAAAATAAATCCATTCGCATCATAAATTGACCCTGTTCTTCCACAGGTGTTAAATATCTTTAATTTGTTTAGCAATACTGTGCTAATCCATTTAAGGTTAAATAAATACTCATATAAAGTAAGAATATTCTGTACCAAATCAGTCCAGAGTACAAATTTGAAAATCCAGGTTTAATTCAGTATCGAATTGTATTTTTTTACACTCTTTAAAAATATAATAATTGTATTAAATTTATTATTATTATGTACCGGACCTAGTTCATATAAAATTTTAATTTTTTTTCACCAGTAGAACTCATCTTGAATTTTTTTCCGATTCTTGGTGGAACACCTGTATATGAACAGGAGGGAAAACGCTACTTTAAGCTAAAGTAGTTGAAAACAGTCCATCTTAGTAATGATATTTAATTAATTATAAGTTGAAGTTTCATTTCAAATTTTCCGTTGCATACACGTGTTTAATATTAAAAGTATGGTTGTCGGAAATAAAATCTTAAGTGGTTTCAAGTGATATAAACCGAAACAAAATTATGTAAGTGGTTTTATCCGAGCAAAATTATGTTTTTTAAATACAAATTTTAAATGAGATTTCAAGTTATTAAAACCTACTTCTATTATTTTTCAGTGTTGAGCACGTTTCACCATTTTGAATTTTGAAAACAAATAGTTTGAGAATGACAGCATGCAGAATTTTAATCGTAGTTTTAGTTTTGTTTAAGTAATGTTATATTGCAGCATTCGATTTGTTAATAAATTTTTGTCTATTGATTGCTTATTATTAGAATTATTTGACGAATGTTGTATTTCTGTAAAATGATTAGAATTTGATTCTGTAGAATTAGGTTTATTCACCGATATTTTTCCCCCGAATTTGGTGCGGACATAACTTTTGATAACGAATCAAGAATCGAATATTTTTATACAATGACAAATACCAGATATACAGTGTGTTTCATAAAATACTTTACAATTTTAAAATGCATTCAGATAACTTTCAGAATCGGTTGAGGTGTCATTTTAAATCAAAACACATGAAGTTTGTCTCTCGTAACGTATTAGTACCAAATACAGTTCATGTAAAAATGGTTAATTTCACTGATGCTGAACGTGCTCGCTGTGGTTTTGGTTTCACTAAAAGAACTCATCGACTACAGTTCGACGTAATTTCCGTACCCAGTATGGTAAGGTTCCTCCAAGTAAGCCTACAATTTACTCTTCTTGAGACTGATTGTTCTGTACATGTCAAATCATCAAGTCGCCCGTAATTTCCTGATATTGCTGTGGAACAAGTCAGGCAGAGCCTTAACACACCACGATACTGGGTGTTTAACGTTTGCAATCTAAGCAAAAACAAATTTACAATAGTACAACAAAATTCTGATGCAGATAAAGTCTTTCGTCAGAAATTCTGTATAGAAATGTTGGATCGAATAGGAAACGAAGAGACCTTCTTGTAAAACGTAATTTTTAGCGATGAGTCAACATTTCACATCAGTGACGAGGAATTTACACAAAAATGCAGAATATGGAGGTAGCGAAATTCCATATGCATCTTTAGATCATTTTCGGAAGAGCCCAAAAGTGAATTATTTTTGTGCGTTCATTAAATTAAAGATTACACGATTTTTCTTTCCTTTTTTTTTCATGGAAGAAACCGTAATGTTATATTTGGTATCAAATGATTATGCTCGAAGATTTCTTATTCCACAGTTAGGTAAAGTTAACCAAGGTGGACAACTTCACTACCTACAAGATCCACATCACTTTCACACAGACATCCGGGAACGCCAAGCAAATTCCATGTCGGTCGTGCAGGGTCGCTTCGCACGCCAGATTTTACGCCTCTTGATTTTTTTTTTCTAAAGAGGTTTCATTCAAGATTGAGTGTATTCTCCTTCTCCATTCTTATCTGCTGATTTCCCTAAGTAAATAAATCAAATTTACGGCTGCAGTTACAGAAAAACAGTGACGCCTGATGTACTGGTTCGACTTTTGCAAGACAATTGACTTCAAGTGGAATCCCTGTCATTTCATAACGGTATTGAATCAAAATAACTATTTAATTTAAAAAGGTATGTGTTTGCTTAAAAATTATACCACAACCGATGATGTAAGTTGCCTAAATGAATTTCTACATATTTTTTTACTGTAATACTGAGGTTTTTGGAATACTATGTATTACTACAAAATAGAACGATTAAAGAAATTATTATTATACCTACTAGGTCTACATGATTAGTCTGAGAACAACCTTCTGCCAATCCTAGTAGTGTCTTATTATTGGTCTCGAAGATGGAGGATCTCCGAAACGCGTGGGCAAATATAAATAATATCTTGACATTTAATAGACTGATGCATAGGATGAGTAAATTAAAGGCTCATATTTGACAACTCTTATCTTGGAGACTCTTACCTTGGTCTTCACATAGACTGATTCAAAAGTTGTCATATTATAAGGCTCATGTTTTCGAACCCTGCATTAATATAGACTGATACATAGGATGAGGTATAACAATCTCATATTTGCTGGCGCTTACCTTGGCGATTACCAAGACTGATTCAAAAGATGTGATATTGCAGGCTCTACTTAGTGAACCCTGCATTAACATATAATGACATACAGGGTGAGATATTACAGGCTCATATTTGATAGACTGATTCAAAAGAAGTGATATTACAGGCTCATGTTTGCGAATACTGCATTAACATAGATGACATATAGGGTGAAATACAAGCTGATATTTGCCGACCTTGACCTTCACATAGACTGATTCAAAAATGTGATATTACAGGCTCATGTTTGCGAATTCTGCATTAACATAGACTGATATATATAGGGTGAGACATTACAGGCTTATATTTGCCAACCATGTACTTGGAATTTACATAGGTACTCAAACTCATTAACAACGTATTTTAAAATTAGGAACAAATCCAACAATAATAGCTCTAAAATGTTTTTATTCTAATGTATATTTTACATTTTGTTGAATATGAATGGATAAAATGGTTACAAAATTCAAAATGGCGGTCGTTCAAGCGGATTTTCTGTACTTGCTATTTATCTGGGACCTACACGAGCCTGTATTAGCTAATTGTTTGAAACTGACGATCATCCCAAGATTGATGTAGGCAAACTAGAGTATATCAAAGGAGATTCACAAGAATCCGATCCCTTATCTATGAATTACTTCAGAATTCCATTTAGGAAACCGAAGAAAAGGTCAAGCAGGAATAGCATTTAAAATTGTATGTAGAAATTAATGTTTTTATTTATTATTAAATAAAGTTTGATCCGTTTTGGAAATTAAATAAATTATTTTAATAAAATATTTTGAAATTGAACAAAAAAGTACGATAAGCTACTCACCTAAAAGTTATTGTTTGATTGACGAATATTTGTGTCTATTTGGTTCTAGCAGTATCAATAGTCTATATTATAAAGTAAATATGGAATAACCAAAATGTTTGTTTTATTTTCTGATTTGTCCAAACCCATAACAATAACGCTATCCCTGCCAACTAGTCGCTCGTTATGAAAGCGGAATTGCTCATTAAAACCGAATGCTTTGGACGAATGCCAAATTGTAGCCCTAAACTGTTGCCTACTATCTAAGACACGCTGATGACTTTGTGGTGCCAAATATTCATCGTGTAAGTCTATTATGTTTTAACAGGTTGGTTGCTGAATAACACTTGAATTTATTTTGTACGTACACTTGTCTGTCAACATTAACTTTGGCATTTTACGTGATAAGATGTCCGGGTGAGATATTACAGGGTCATACGAGGTGGTATTTGCATACTCGTACCTTAGCCTATACATAGACTGATGTATAGGGTAAGCTATTATAGGCTTATATTTGACGACTTCTTACCTTAGCCTATACATAGTCTGATGTATAGGGTAAGCTATTATAGGCTTATATTTGACGACTTCTTACCTTAGCCTATACATAGACTGATGTATAGGGTAAGCTATTATAGGCTTATATTTGCCGACTCTGACCTTGGTCTTTACATAGACTGATGTATAGGGTAAGCTATTATAGGCTTATATTTGACGACTTCTTACCTTAGCCTATACATAGACTGATGTATAGGGTAAGCTATTATAGGCTTATATTTGCCGACTCTGACCTTGGTCTTTACATAGACTGATGTATAGGGTAAGCTATTATAGGCTTATATTTGACGACTTCTTACCTTAGCCTATACATAGACTGATGTATAGGGTAAGCTATTATAGGCTTATATTTGCCGACTCTGACCTTGGTCTTTACATAGACTGATGTATATGGTAAGCTATTATAGGCTTATATTTGACGACTTCTTACCTTAGCCTATACATAGACTGATGTATAGGGTAAGCTATTATAGGCTTATATTTGCCGACTCTGACCTTGGTCTTTACATAGACTGATGTATAGGGTAAGCTATTATAGGCTTATATTTGCCGACTCTGACCTTGGCCTTTACATAGACTGATGTATAGGGTCAGCTATTATAGGCTTATATTTGCCGACTCTGACCTTAGCATTTATATAGACAGATGCACAGGATGATATATTACAGGCTCCTGTAGGATAAAAAGTAACAACAGATAACCCATTTCAGCCGCCATTTTTAATTAACGATGGCACTACTTTAAAATTACAAATTTGTAAAGAAAAATGCTGGTAGAAGAAGTGTTTTTATTTTTATCGATAGCATTTCTCATCTCTTTGAGTTGTAGTCTAATTTCTTGGATTGATTTTGATACATATTTTGTTTATTATAATTTTTTTAATAAGTTACCGGGCGACATTAAATTGTGTACACATTTTTTTAATATATATATATATATAATGTAGGTTGGTTTTTTTCTGTATATATATATATATATATATATATATATATATATAAATATATATATAATGTAGGTTGGCTCAGAACAAGTTTTTTACCTCGAGACAACTCAGATTCATTAACTATATGGTTAGGATATTTTCGAGTAGTATGTGATTATTTTCGTCTTTTTTTATTATGTTTCATTTTATTGTACTATTTTATTATTGTATTGATGTGGTTTGAGTTAGTAAATATCTTATGAAAATTATGATGCAAGTGACGAATCAAAATAAAATAAATTTCATTTCAACTTCATAATATTTTGGATATATCTTTCAATATTTAAACATTTTTCGGTAAGTTTAATATTATGACATTTTGATATAAACTCAAATCAGAATGTTTATCTTTTTCTATAATATAAGGCTTAAATAATATATTTCAATTTTTTTCTGTTAAAAAGTAAAATAAACACTAATATCTGATAGTTTCGTGGTGTATTGACGGTTTACTATTTTATTTTATTTTTTTCTACTGAGTTCGTCGTAGTTATTTTTGTAAACATTTATGAATTGACAATTGCGTACATAACTCTGGTGCCTATAACCTAACCTACAACCGATTGTTAAAAATTAAAACTAAAACATTACAATAATAAAAAGAAGAGAAAACAAACTGTTAAACAAAATAAATCTAAAAAAACTACTATATTTCATTCCGATGGGAAATACATTGATTATAAACACTCCAAAATGATTTCAATATTAATAATTTAACCAGTCAAAACTTGCTAAAAGTGTGATGGAATCAGCACTTTAATCTCTCCTTCAACCCAGGATGTAATTAATTGTCATTCTTAAGCTGTACCTTACCTAGGTCACCCACCTGATCAACCCTTTGGAAATTCATGTATAAAATGATCACTGTACACAATTGACAAGAAACCAATATTTTAATGAATCTGCTGTTATTCAATTTGTAAAACTGATTTTTATATGTTAACGAATACTGAATCTGTTTAAACTTTCAAGATACATATTTTCACAGTTTCTATACATTTATCATTTGAAATTTTTGTTAAGTTACTTTGAATCAAGTACATTTCCGTCATGACTGCCGCGTTAAGTTCTAATTATGTACAAAAGGTCGTAAAAATCTGTTGAATGGTTTTCTAGATACATTTCAAACCTCTTCCAAGGGAGCTCCGTACCAATTAAGGACCTCTTTGCATTGTGAAGTTACCATTTTATTTGAATCTATTAACTTAGTTGTTGTCTGCATTGCTTGTGCATGACTTCAAATTGTAGTGGCAACATTATTTTCTCAATAGACCTGCACATAATCGTATTTAAAAATAAGTTATATTGAGGATGTACAGTACCAGGCTTAACCTGACCTGTAAACTGAATTTATTAATGAACTATTATTTATAGAACATAGAATTTTTGAATTGTTAATATTACCTAATGCTGTTTATATACAAACAGGAGCGAAAACACTACTTTAAGTTGAAAACATTCAATTGTAATAATTAACGATTTTTTAAGAAATATAAGGTGGTGTTTTCTTCCAAATTTGTAGTGCATACATTTATATAAAATTAAAAGTAAATTTCCCAGAAATAATATTTTGTTGGTAATTTGTAACATTGAGCGTCATTATCCCTGTAGTAATGTACATCCTTAAGATAATATAGGTTTATTTTTATAGATTGTAAAACTTTAAGGCTATATTCAACAAATAAATTATATATCTTTTCTTACTATTATAATTAAGCTTTTTAATTGTATATATTCCTATGTTATATTTTTATATATTCTATGTTGTTTATTCTAAGGCCATATATGATTTCAAAAGGTAAGACAAATTTTTAATTTACTATGTTAATTAAAATTAATACACGATAATGATGTAGAAATTTACAGACTTTATTTTCCTTGGTTTTCAATTTTGATGTAGTTAATCAATCAATAGAATTATAATTATGAAGGTTTTGGAATTAGAATGTTATTTTAATTTACTTACAGACGTATTATATTAAAATATTATACGTTATATTAAGACTTATTATATTAAAATTATTACGTGACTTTGTTCGTAAGACACATTTCAAAAACTGTGTTCCATCTTCATGAAACTCGCTCATGAGAGATATTTATTGTACTGAGTTAAATATTAAAACATATGTATATATAACTACAGGAACATTATATATAAAACTATATATAACACACTTAACAAAAACCATTAAAATCCTGATTGTAACAACAGTTTCGTCCATAGACTTTTGAGTCTAATGATACTCAAGAAAAATAAACAAAATCATATCCATAACCTAAAGTTTTACTTCAAAATATTTTCAAACAAAAAAAAAGCTCCAAAAGACAAAGACAAAAAAACTTTGAATCTATTGAGTCTAGTAATATCCTTTAGAAGATCTTAACCAACAGCATCAACTTTATAAATGAAACAATATCTTTCTCACCTAAACCAACTTCCAGCCTAAAATTACAGGACTAGTAGAATCAAATACGCAGTTATATAAATTATTACTAACAAAACAACTTATTAAAACGTCTCGTCCTCACTAAAACCTTTAAAATTAGGTATCAAATGACTGTACAACCTAATTTAAAATTGTGAGTCAACACCCCCTGTGTTGCAAATAACCTAAATTAGTACTTATTGATATAGCTCCTTTTACTTTAGAAGATTCTCAAGTACTGTGGATATAGATCTTATACGTTTAAGTACTTTTTATTTATCTTAATAGAATCAAGTTAACCGCCTGTTTGGTTATATTGGTACAAAATAAATTCTTAATGACATTGAGTTCATTAAAATTATGTGTTACATGACTATAATATGCACCATTGGAACATTTGACTTACCCACTACCTTCTCGCCCATTGAAGTCCAAAAACGTGAACTCTAGAAGCACGACAAAGAAGATTACTACAGACTGTGTTTTGATTCTTTAATAACGAAGAAAAGTGTGTATTTCTTTTCAGCCACCTTATATTTGTGTTGAATATTTAAATTATGCAATAACTATTTTTCATAAGTGAGCTTCTTGAAGATGGAACGTAGTTTCCGAAATACAAAAGCAAAATATGAATGAAATCACAATTGGAATGATACAATTTAAATATGAATTTTATTATTTTATTTATATTTTTTAACCTTTAAGGACTCACTTTACAATATCTGTTAACTTAGCCGTTGTGGAAGACCCCCTGTGAGTTTCCTATTTAAGTTGTTTTTTCTTGTACATCAATCAAAACTATTCTCTTAAGATGTTTCAATGATAATATAATAATTCTTATTTGTTGTTGTTAGACAATGGCTGCAACAAGACAGAAGGGGGCAGGGCTAACATCAGCTGTTCCAAGAGCGACACTCAATGATGAAGAACTGGTAAGGAAACAAATAGAGGTTTTAAAATATAATTTGATTACATAATATTAAAAATTAGATTATTGCATCAGAGGTTATAAATAAATAAACCTAACCTAACATACTCAAAAAGTAGAATGTAACTTGTTTTAGTACTTATAATACTTAAAATATAAATTAAAGGAAAATTTAAAATGTCCAATTTTTGTAAGAGAGAATAAACTGAATATAATCAAATGAGTCTTATATAATTTTATGTTCTCTTTTTTTGTTGATGAAGCCAACAGTCTAATTATACAAAGAAAGTTTATTTATATTTATTGTATATTCCTTATTGTCTGTCCATATATGTTGAAGCCGTTTGGGAAATTCATTTTAGAAGAATAGCCTATTTTTTCATAAATATATGTGGCTTCTGTATTTAACTTAGTTGTTTAAAAAGTAAAATTAAATAAAAATAGAAAATCCTTTTTTATTTCGCTTTATTAAATTCTTTGTCAAAAGAAAAAGAATTTATTACAAAAAATGTTTTATCAATTTAGTCAGCTGTTCATGTAATCTGCTGTTATATGCACAATACATTTTAAATTCACTGTATTTTATGAATATTCACGCTGTCTATTTTGTTTGCAGTATTAATTGGAGAGCTGTTTCTATTCAATTTAAAATTATTTGTGTCCAATCAATAACAACAATAATATATAAAATTTAAAAAAGCATTATGTTACATAATACTCCTGGTCGAAAGACCATTGGAGAAAGTGCTACATCATACCTACAAAATAAAATTTCACTAATAACAACATATTTTTAGTAAAACAATATATTTTCTAGAAATAAATAAATAAATCTTCTTTGACATACTTTTGAGAATAAAATCATTAAAACATAAAACTTAAATATGCTAGAATTAAATTTAATTTGTATATACGAAAAATTAAGGTTACAATTACAATTCCATTACTCATTGAAATTTTGGTTACAATTACAATTCCATTACTCATTGAAATTTTGGTTACAATTACAATTCCATTACTCATTGAAAATTAAGGTTACAATTATAATTCCATTACTCATTGAAATTTTGGTTACAATTACAATTCCATTACTCATTGAAATTTTGGTTACAATTACAATTCCATTACTCATTGAAATTTTGGTTACAATTACAATTCCATTACTCATTGAAATTTTGGTTACAATTACAATTCCATTACTCATTGAAATTTTGGTTACAATTATAATTCCATTACTCATTGAAATTTTAAATATTAAAATATTTGGGGGAAAATAATAAATAATAAGAATAACATTAATAAATATCTAGATGAACAAAATTTTTCATACTCACAAAATAAAACAGAAAGATACAATAAAGAAAAGGAATGTAATAATTACAAAAAGAAAAAGCTATACCAGAAAAAAAAAGACCTCAAAACTAAAACACTATAATAATATTAACTAGGTACTGCAACAGTTATATCAATAATTGAATTCTGTATTCAGCTTAGGTTAGGTTAATAGTCAGGTTCAATACCAAGCTTGCTTGCAAATATTTTCGTAATATACACCAACTCTTGTCATTCATATATTCTTTAACTTCACTTACGATTTCAAAGAAAGGCACCCCCCATTAACTTTCTTATTAATTAAAGTAGCTAAATACGATTTTGCCTCTCTTTTTTGAAGTGGAGGTTGCTACTATATGAGGGTACGTTTTTCAATTTTGAACCAAAGAGATGGGGGAGCAGTAAGTCGAAATATTCAAATGATACATATGGTCACATGATACATAATTTTATAGAGATCAATGAGACACAAGAATATAGTGATGAAATTTCTACCCTGTAGGCTTATATATTATTATTATTATTATAATAATTTTTAATTAACTTTTTCAGAATGAACAGTGGGGCTACTGCTTTTGGAACATTCTGTATAACTTTGTTCTATAAAAGTTGTAATACATTTCAATTCTTTTAAAAATAACAGATCACAGTAAGTAAATAACGCTGTAGTCAGAGTTGCAAAGTTATAAAGTTTCGACTCCTAAGAAACTACTTAGAAAGTTCATGTACCGCTGCCATATTTAAACTTTATTAAATGTTAGAATGCAATTTTAATCTGTTGCTTTTACCACATCCTTAAAGTATTCATAAATAAGAAAGTTATGTCATATGTAGGAACTATAATATGGTTACAACAATGGTTTGTACAAAAACAATGCATTAACGTGAAAGTATAACAAACACATATACCAAATGCAATTGTTGTATTTAATAAGAAGTATTCAAAGTATTTCAAAAATATATGTGCTAGCTTTGGTAAATGATTTATGGGATTTTAGTAAATAAAAAAGTTCCTGTAAACACATATCGGAAAACACTTCATTATCCATCTGTAGGGCATTTTGTGTTAAAAAATATATATGAGAATTTAAAAAAATATTAAGATTTCAAGTCAAAATTTGTTATACATATTTTCATGCTATGTTTTACTAGTATACCAAGAATTAAATCTTTTGATTAGTTGAAATTTTTAATATCGAATATCTCTAAAAAGAACTTTACATATAAATGTAATGGCTGCCATTTTGAAAATTAATAGGTCAAAATTTAGATTTTGGTATATTGGTGAATAGTAAAGTGTAGCATAACAATAATTGTGTGCAGCAAATTTGGAATTGAACCCTTAATAATTTATAAAGATATCTCTATTTATTTAAGATAAAAAAAACAGAAAATGGCTGACAAATGGAGCCGAAGCGTTTCCATACATATAAAACGTTTGTCTTTATTTTGATGCCCTGAATCACTTCCTAAATCATTTGCCAAAAAAGAGCTAGGACACATACTTTTGAAACATATTGTATGTAAAATATATGACTATATAATATATGCATATATACATATATGATATGTATGTATATAACAAGTACAACCAAAATCCAGAGTGAAAAACTTTTTTGACGAGTCATTGCTTATGTGGATTGAGTTTGCGTCCGGACCTCACTTGTAGTCCCATACATCACACACACACACACACACACACGCACGCATGCATACAGGCTCAAAACCTAAGATTAAACATTAAAATATATGTCATATCCCCAAATAATATCAGAAGTTCTAGATTTAACATTTTAATTACACCATGTATGCCTTCTTATAAAATCAAAGCATCTTAAAACTATTTTATTATTATTTATTTATTCCTCCATATATATAATTAAAATATACAGAAAATGTACAAATAGACAATAATTGAAATAAATAAAATCTTCTAAAGTAGTAAACTCTAATATGTGACACAAAAATGTTGGGAAAAAAATAATTAAAAAATTTGGGAAAACATTAAATAATATTGGAGCAATGTAGACAAAGGCTACTTAGCATACAACTTTTTAGATTGGAATTTCAATGATACTTTTCTTACATTCTTCCTAGATATTTTTAACTGTAATTGCAAGAGTGGGTATAAAATGTACTCAGCACTTTATATACATCTAAGTATTTCATTGGAAGAGCATTCATAGTTTGAAAAAGAGGGAATGAAGGTTCGCAAAAAGGTTTTTGTGTGATGTAATCACTGATTTCAAAAGTGATGCATAAGTACTCCCCCAAACGATTATTCGTTATTGAAATCATAGGTGGACTAAACCAAAATTAAAGACTAAATCAAATTAATTATGACGTAATTAAGTAATTGTTATGATCAATTAATCAATACTTATTGCCAGAAGATAAGCCGCATAGCAACGACAAGTTAATAATACAGGTTGTTAAACAATTAATGAAAACACATTTTCTACAAAAACCACTTCATTTGTGTAATACACTATCAGTAAGGTTTGTGTGCATGTAGCAACTGAGAATGATGACTTATTTATTAATACATTGTCTTGAATTTGTATTGCATAGACAAAGTGGTTTTTGTAGAAAATTGTGTTTTCATTTATTTTGGGTGATTGAAGTTTCGATAAGTGTTGAGTACAACTTGTACATCACAGTTGAGTACAAGTTATTACAAAATTTTATAAAAACCATAAAATATAATAAAATTATATAAATTAGATTGCACAACAAAAAAATAAAACTATAAATAAATAACTAATACTACAAATTATAAAACCATGTAAATAAATATTACAACAAACACAAAATAGGCCACCTAAAATTTTTATTCTCACTATTAAAGCTCATTTCATTATTATTTTATATTATTATTATTTTTTTTTTTTATCCTAAATGCTTTTAGCTGTAAAGTTTCAAATAATTCAATTATTTCATATACACCCCTATTCGGAAGTGCCCCCATTATTACTTTTTAGTAAGTTTTTAAGTTTAATTTATTTATAGTATTGAGACACTGTTTGTTATAAAACCTAATTGAATTATTTTGAAAACTCTTCATTGTCATCGGATACCAACAATAGTTTCTTAAATAATGGTAATTGTATGGATAAAATGAATATAACATCAAATAATAATTGTGATTTCAGAAAATGCATGTCTATAAGAAAACACTGCAAGCTCTGATCTATCCAATCTCCAGTACAACTCCTCATAACTTTGTTATGTGGACAGCGACATCACCTACATTCTGTTATGAGTGTGAGGGTTTGCTATGGGGTATAGCAAGACAAGGTGTACGGTGTACTGAATGTATGGTCAAGTGCCATGAGAAATGTAAAGATTTACTCAATGCTGATTGTCTACAGAGTGAGTATATATGGTCAAATCACTTCAGACAACTTTTCAACCCCTTAGAGGCTCACCTACAATGAGTACAGGCTTGGTAACTATGAGGGTCACAGATAGATCTATGCTTTTTTCCATCTAATTTTGGATTAGATACTTCCCTTTCTTGGGTTGGTCTTGGGAAAAATCCTTAAACAAACTCTTGTTCTCTTCCAACCCTGATACCATTAGAGTATTATAGGGCTAGATGTTCTATTGTTCCTTTTTTTATAAAGGCGCTGATGACTGAGACGTTTTTGCCTTTTAGTAACAAGAAAAAACAACTTTTCAAAAGTGATTTGTGAAAAAAACAAAACAATTTAAGAGTGTACAGAGTTCATTTAGGTATTTTCCCAATTTACTCAACAACTCTTCCATCAATAGTTTATTCCTTTCTTTCATTTCCTCAATATTTTCTTTAAATTGATTATATCCTTCTTTCATTTCTTCCAATTGAATGTGTTATTTTTATAGTTTCTTTCAATCCTTTCATACTTTTATTGGTTACTTCAAATTTTGTAATTCCTTCTATAATTATTCTAAACCATATTTCTATATTTCTCATTTTTAATTTCCATTCTTTTCTCTCTTACCTCCACAGTTTCAATCTCTGCTTTCTATACATTATGTTTTTTTTTTCATTATATCGTTTTTCTATTCTCCTTGTACTATGCTACCTTCCTTATCCTCTTCATAACCGCCTATTGGTTCTATCTCCTTGTCATCATTATCATCTTCAAGATCTACATACTCTTCAGCTCATTCTTCCCTAGCCCTCTTAGACTCTTTCTTTTATTCTCCTCTGCTAATTTCATTCCCATTTTAGTCAAATGTAGAGATAACAACTCAAACCAAAATTGCAAATAACAGAATATTACCTTTAAAGAATAATTTTACAAAATGAACTTTGACCTGCGCAATTAAAACATGATTTTGTAATATAATACTTGTGTTTAAGACAAGTTTATGACATAACTGAAAAAAATTTATTTTTTAAAATAATCTATGAAATCTAAGACTGTGTGCATGCTTGATTTTCACTTTATTACTGACAATTACCTAACATTTTAGGAGATTAATAGTTTTTTGTTTGTGGATAGGTATGTGAAAAAGTTAGTACAATGTTTTTGCACCAGTTATTTACTTTTATTATTTCATTGTAACAAGATAATGTATTATTCTGGTACCTAATGGTAATTTTTTTTTAAAACACTAAATGTATTTTTCTTCAAGCCAATAGCCTATTAGTTGTAATAAAGCCATTTAATACAATATAAATAAATCAAATGATATTTTTATGGAACTCTCTGAATTTTTATCAAAGAACTTTGACATCTTTTTATTTACAAATTTTTTTTTTGTAGGAGCTGCGGAGAAGAGTTCAAAACATGGAGCAGAAGACAAGGCAAACACGATCATTACAGCCATGAAAGAGAGAATGAAACAACGAGAGAGAGAAAAACCAGAAATATTCGAGCTTATCAGGTACAAGATGGTTGTCAGTATATAAAATAGATGTAAATAATTGATTCATTAAAAAATATATATTGGATTAAAATACATATATTTAAAAAATATATATTAAATTTTATCATAACAAGTGACCGATGTTGTTAGAATGGCTGATATTTCAAGTTTTAAATATTTTCCCTTAAGTTGTTTATGAAAATCTATTCCTCTGTGCTATAATATAAGGTGTCAAGTAAATACCAAAATTTTAGAACTGATTTCTACCATTAAAATGAAGGAAAAGTTTCTATTAAAATATAATTAGTTTGAAAATACTTAGTTTCTACATATCTGTTCATTAGTTGTTTTTTATATTTTTTTAATACAAGATATAACTCTAGATTAAGATATCGAAATACAAATTTTCAGAATGTTTTTTACATTAAGTTTAGAATTTAGCACAAAATCTGATAATTTTTCACTTAACCGTTTCAAAATAGTGTTCATTAACCCTAGAACACTACTCATTCGTAAAATTTACGACCCGCCCTTTGTAAAATTCGGAGAACTCGTAGACAAAAGTTGGACACGCTCTGTCTTTTTGTTTACCTTCCTGCCATTGTGAATAGAGACCACTGTCTCTTCGACTAAGCTCAAAGTTGAACCGTTATTACCGTACTCAAGCTCGCGTCGTATTTTTACGAAAGAATAGTGTTTGCGAAAGTTTTAACTATTAAGTGTTTGAATATTTTTTTGTAAATTATTGTTTTTATATTGTTAGTTTTTAGTGTTGTAAATAGTTTATTTGTGTAAATAGTGATTTTAGAGTTCAAAGTGTTTGATTTAGCTTATAAGTGTATATTAATCACTGCAAGGAATGTGATTCTCAGTGAAGACAGTACTCTAATTTTGGCATTTTTGGCATTCTACCTAATGAACTTATTGTAAATCATTTTTCTCTTTTTATATAAATTAAACATTTATAAATGATGTATTTTATGAATATCCGATTAATTTTTCCAATAAAATAATATTTATATTTTTTTTGATTTTTTTTCCAGATTAATTATTTTTTTAAAACGTACTTGTAGTGGTGGTAAAAGACATTTTTTTACATTTAAAATATGTAGGAGTTCTTTGTTAAATATTTTTAAAAACACTTAAAAACAATAAAGGATTTAACATAAAAAATAGTCAACACTAAAGTAAAGTTTAAAAAATAATAATTAAAATAAAAACAGTAAGTAGTAAAATTTACGAATGAGTAGTGATCACGTAACAATGAACTAAGAGTAGTAATCTAGGGTTAAAAAGATTAGATTGCCAAATATCTTGAAAACCGTTATTCTTACAAATTATGTATAAAGTGGAAATATTTAGTAATTTTAATACAGAACAAAATGATACCATTTATTTATGTTATGTGTTGCTCAGACATCAGCAAAAAACTAATTGTTAGTAATTTACTAGAACGCTCAAAAGCATTTCCTAATCATACAGAGCTTAACAGTAAATTTTTAAGTAATTATTAAGTTAACTGATAAGTGCTATATGATTAAGAAAAGGTCTTGTCATTTTGGTATATTACCAAGAATTAGTTTTTTTACCAATACCGCAGTATTCTTCAACATACTATGAAAATAAAGGTTTAATCTTTTTTAGCAAAAAAGAGTTAAACATTTTTACACCTTGTAAAGCTTGTACCCTTGTAAACATTTTTTTTTTTTTTTTTTTTTTTCTTCTTCTTCTTTTTTCTCCAAATCAATTATTTTCAAGATATTTGGTAACACACATTTTAAATTAAAGATTTTGAAAGTGTTAAGTGAAAAATATTTTGTGGTATGCTCTAAGCTAGTAGTATTAAACATTGGCAAAATTGGGTATTGTTAACTCAACCTATTCTGTAGTTATATCTTATTTACAGACAAAACAGAGCATTTTTAGTCATATGTTAATAGAAATTTGTTTCTCTTTCTTTTAATGTTCAGAATCACAATTACTGGACACTCTGTTTACAGAGGTGTCAAATTACTACTATGTTCATAATTGTTAACATCTTATAATAAATTTGTGCTAAACTGTGACTCGTCTTTATGAAAATGTTTATTTTCAACTGAAATTTATCACGACCTATATAATTTAACCCATTCACAAAATTTAATCTTGATGAAATTAACATTAGAACAGACATTTAAAATGGTAATAGAAGTAAATTTATTAACTTAACATATAAATTTATTTTAAACATTATTTTTGTTTGTATGTTATATCATTATAACGGTAGGAATTTGATGTTCAATTCACATTATACTTTTAAAAATTTTTTTGTATCTTGATTTTTTCAGGTTTCGTACAGTTTTTTTCTATATTGTTTACAGATTACCTCCATTACTATTTTCAGTTTTCATCTCTGTTATACTTTTCCATAATTATATACAGGGTTATCGATAAATGTTAACTAAATTTCATACCATCCTATTTCCAAAATAACTTTTCCCAAAAATAGGAACATTTTGTTTCTTTTGGCAGTTTGTTGTGTGTATGGCAATAGTCTTTGGATGTGCATTAATAGTACAGTTGTATGATTTTTAGTTCACATTAAATCATCCCTAGGTTTGTTTCCTGAAAAGTGTTGTTCTTGATATGATGAATAAAACTTTTTAATGTTTATACGTGTATATTGACTGCTTTCTTTCTATGAGATCAAAGTTCAAAAATCGGATATTTTTTGTAATAATTCTCAATGTATTAAATTAATAACCATGAATAAAACCAAGCAATTCTACATTAAAAATGCACATCCAAAAAATGTTTTAAGTTTAATAGTTTTTGAGGAACATGTGATGAAAAGTTTAGGCTCACGAGGCCATGACAATAGCACTTGACACTAAGATATTATCAAATTCAGAAAGAGTTAAAAAAGTAGGCATAACTCTGAGAAAATTGTCACATTTTTGTGAATAAAAATGGAAACTATAGAAGAACATGTCGGAATTAAAGTTCGTATATGTATTAATGGTTGTTTTTTAGTTAGTGACACTTTAAAATTGTATTAACTAATATTATTGCATTTTTTAATAATCTGCAACTTGACATTACTTGTGTCTTGTATATTATTTGAAATTAAAGGTAGTTTTAGTTTAGTGTCTTTAAAGATTACTAGTTCAAATAAGTATGCTGAAATGACTTGCATAGGCATAGAATAAAACCAGTTTATGTATTTGTTTTTTTAATTTTGCTTTATTAAAAGTTTTGTCTTCAAACTACTATGAAATGGCAAAGAATTGCCATACATTTTTTTCTAAATAATCTTCTTAAAACTAAAAATATATAACTTTTGTATTTAATGTGTTATTTTTATATTTATATCCAGTAAAAACTAAATGTATTCTCAAATTTGAGTTATTTGGTATTATTGTCTCAGTCTCTTTAATATAAAATTTAAAACTAATAATAATTAAGTAGGATCAATGTTAAATTTCAGAAATGTGTCTGGAGACCAATCGGTAGACTGCTGATATTCCCTATATGAGGGGGGAACCAACAGTAACGGGAATCAGGCTAGTGAGGAGATGGGGTGGGTGTGCAACGTTGCTACGTCACATTGCTACGCTGCAGTGTGCAACGTTTGTTTGATGTGAGTAGATCAGTTCGTCCGTGAGAACTTTTTTGTGAAAGACCTTTTTCAGTTTCAGCAAAAACGTAAAATGGCTGACTGCCTGAAGCAACGTGTGGCTGTGAAATTTTGTTTCCTGTTAGGGAAAACACCCGCGGAAACTCTTGTAATGCTTAAAACAGCTTATAGGGAAGCTACTTTAAGTAAAACACGTTTCTACGAGTGGTTTCAGTGTTTTAAAAATGGAGAAATTTTGACTGAAGACCAGCATCGTTCTGGGCTCCCTTCAATGTCAAGAACTGACTACAATGTTGAGAAAATCAACACTTTAGTTCGTGAAAAACCAGAAAATGACTGAGGGAGAGCATTCGAAGAAATAGGGAGGATTTCTGGCGCACAGGGGATTGGTTCTTCCATCATGACAACGCACCTGCCCACACCGCCCTGTCTGTAAAGCAGTTTTTAACAGAAAACGGTACAACACAGATTATTCAACCCCCCCCCCCCTATTCACTGGATCTTGCTCCCTGCAGTTTTTATTGTTCCCCCGACTCAAAAGGGATATGAAAGGTAAACGTTTTGAGACTGTGGAAAAGGTGAAACAAAAATCGATGGATGGACTAAGGAACATTTCATTAAGTGAATATCAACAATGTTTTGAACAATGGAAGAAACGATTAGAGAAGTGCATCGCATTCAATGGTAATTACTTTGAAGGTGACCAAAATTTGGTGTAAAAATATTGAAAAATGAAGGAGTTATGACCAAATTTCTTTTTTTTTGGGGGGTCCCCCCTATGCAGCAGTTCATAGAGCTGTGTTCCAAAACAAGCACAAATATATAAACTTATCTTATTATATTCCAATAATAATAAATGCCAAAACTTAAGTACAGTACTTCAGAGAGTAATGTTTAGAAATGCTTAATTTCTAAGAAATATATAGATGGAAGGACTGTTAAGTTGCAGATTATAAACAATGCAATAAATTAATAAGAAATGTTTTAAATGTCTCAAACTAAAAACAAATTATTAACGCTTGAAGGTTTTCTCTAGATTTAAACAAATCCAAACATTTTCCCCGGAGTTGTAAATATTTTTATGTACCTACCTCTCTGAATTTGAGAATCTTTTAGTGACAAGTTATATGATTTCCAATAACGGTTTTTCTGGATAACTACTGTATTAGGTTTTTGAATAGGACGTCTTTTGTGTGGAAATACTTGCTCTTTCATTTCGTTTTGTTTGTCTTAAATATTTACAGAGTTATTTTTAAAATATCTGATTTTTTCAACATTGATCACATTAAAACATAAAGAGTAGTCAATGTACATGGAAAGATAATAAAATTTTATTATGTACATCAAACCTAAACTTTCCAGCAAAACAAATTTAGGGGTGATTAAATGTAAACTATTGTCAATATATTTCCTCTGATGACTGTATTGTAAATCCTATACACCAATACAGAATTTAAAATCGATAATAATAGACTTTACACATTTTCAAGTCATGTATAAAGAAGATCCTGTTAGAAAAATATCTCGCATTAGTATAAACAATTTTTTTTTTAAACTTGCAATAATAGGACTAAAGAAATCTCAGAGAAAATCATGAACATCCGAAGAAATTGTGAGTCTTGTGTAAAAAACTGGAAAAATCTATAAAATGACAAAAATTTTAATTTAAAATCTCAAACACAACAATTCAAAATGCCCTTCAAAATTCTCAACCGAGTTCATTTAAAATCTTTTTAATATTGGATATAAAACTTGAAATGTTATTAAACATTTTGTGCCTTTTTTTCGATTTCTTCAGGTTACATTTTATTAATCAATATCCCTGTTAATTTGCTTAAACACATTTTATTGTGTTATCTTTTTATTTTGTTTTTTTAACTAATTTTATTATAGTTAGTGATAAATTTTTAAATGTGGACTATCAAAGAACTCGTATAACTTGATAAATAGTAACAAATTGTTTACATTTGTGTTGTTCTTTTTATTATTAATAATAATAATCTAGTTTTTAACACGCCTTATAAGAATATTATCTAAATATTAAAACTTAAGAAGAACTTTAAATATCTCTAAATAAATAATTTTAAACATAAAACTATTAAAAAAGATCCTATGGAACAACAAAATGATACACTTTACTTTGTAGCACTTGAATATTATTTTCATGATAGTATTATATTTATATACTAACCTAATAATTACACCAGAATTGTTCTTTAAGTTAAATAACTAATATATAGTATTTTATCTAAAATAAACACAATTTATAACTATATTGAACATTATTTATTAACCAAAATTTATTTTTGGGATTCATATTAAATTCATCTTGGTTCTATCTTTGATTATGTTATTAATATTGATATTTTTCAAAAATAATATATTTTAACATTATTATATACAATCAACAATTAATATTTATTTCTAAATTTGTTTATATATGTGTACATTATATTTTCCTGTAAAATTATACCATTATATGTATTCATGGCACAGCTACAAAAGAGCCTAAAGGGGCTTAAAACCCATCCTCCAGAAGTTTTGGCAACTATAACAAATAAATGTAATAATTTGTCATTTTTTTGATAACGTCATAAAAAACTTGAGATATGTAGCAATACCCGAGATAGTGTTAATAAAATGCAACTCAGTTTTAGAGTTAATTTAACATCATCTGCAATAATCACAAGTAACTACTGTGTCTGAACGGCCTAGGTGCATGCTAAAGAAGTTTTCAAATTATGTTGCAACATTGTAATTCCTCAGGGATCCAGAACGACACACTCATGAAGTGAGAACATTAACCATAAGACTTGCTCCATGTTAACACTTAAAATTATTGCAACAGAGCTCAGATTGTTCAGCCACTAAGATTAAAGGCTTCTGTTGAACTCATAGTCACACTTTTTTTTAAATACCTTTTTTTTTATTGCAATGAAGGCTATGATTCCAGTCCTGGTTTCGCCTCTCTGCTATGAATCTTATTGTGTACCCTCATTCACAGGTCATTACCAATCTCAGGTATTTGGAAAATCGTAAGATAGATACTTCAGATGATATTGTCCTGTTCTCCTATCTATCTACTACTCCATAGAGCACCCAAGGTCACAATCTGTTTCCTGCTCAAAACTGGGTAGTCCAATATTATGTGTTGAGTTGTCTCCGTTAGCTTCGTCATATTTCGTATACAAAAACATGAAATACATGATTTTGTGGGGTCTGGTACATGAAACCCCATTCTGTATATTTAACTGGAACACTGATCCATTAACACTGATCCAATAACCAGTCAACAATCACACCAGTTTTGTTCTGTCCAGAGTAAGGTCTTGTGTATTGAGTCTTTGTATTAAAGACTGTACATTGTCTTTGATTATCTCCCAAGTCTTCTGATGTTCCTTCAAGACCCATTGGGAGACACATCTACATGCCAAAGTATAATATACTCCACACACCAGTTCTGGTGAAATGAGGGGGGATTTAACTCCTGCTTTTAGGAAACATGTCTACCTCCTCATTCGCAGTTATGCTCTTATGTCCAAGATCCAAAACAGCTTTACATTTTTGGTTTTTGGTCAATAGTTTGAGGGCGTTATGACAATCCGTCACTATCTAGGAAGTATAGTTTTAGTTTCCCAAAGCCAGAACTGCTGCCTTGCTGTTGGAGTTATATAGATGGTCTTTTTCATATTCCCTATCTATATTACTCCTCATACATTCGGTCAGGGCAATTAGTTTCGCTTGAATTACAGTCATCAACTTTCCCAGGCATAGGTTGACACTCACCTTGTGTCTGACACTATTAATACCTGAGCCAGTATCCTTGGAGGTTTTAGATCTGTCAATGTATTTCTCATATAACTAGAAACCCACTCATTTCTGTCAACACATATGAGACATGATATGGTATCTCAAGGTCAGCTACCTTTGACATCTTGTCCACCTTGGTTACACTTGTTTTCAATGATCGCACAGTTTAACGGTAGATGGAGAGGAGATCGTAGGTTAATACTCCACTCGACTCACTGTTACCAATGTCTCAGGGACACAACAATAAACTTCAATTATTTTAAAGTCACATCTCATATAAACTCCACTTTGAAAATTAACATATTTAATTTTATTGCAAGAAAAATCTAACTTATACATATTAATAAATAATATAACAAAATAATTCATTTATTAGGTTTAACTTAATAAAAAAAAGATTATGTTTTTGTTTTGCTGTGTCCGCCATTTTGTTTTCTAAGATAGGATACAAAGCGTTGTGCTATTGTGATATATAGGGCTATATTTGGTGTGGAAGAAAAGAGTCACATCGGTCACATGAAAGCAGTGAAGCAGTCTGTCTTAGACGGAACCAGCAAATGGTCAGCTAAGATCGCAATAACAGGTTTGTTTTACACAAACAAGTTGTTCATATCTGCTTAAATATGTTGTATTTGTGTGCGTAAATGTGTTTCACTTTTGAATCTGTTATACACAATTTGATATACGTGCTGTTATCCTAACCTAACCTAACCTAAATTAACCTACCTTACACCAAATTCTTTTTATATATAGCTATTGAAATTAACGAGTTGATTTATTTCTATGAGTTATATTTTGTTTCAGTGTTGAGTTTTGCGAATCACGGAACTGTAGTGATAATAAATGTTGCATAAACATTGCTGAAACTTTATCACTTGAGTATGCTTAGAAAAATAAAAGTTAATTTTATAAAAAATACATTTATCATACAATTTTTGTTTTCTTTCGGTGTAAAGAATACTACAATTGACTAAAAAATGTATTTATTATAAAATTAATGTATTTCTAAGGCTAAACAACAATGAATATAAAAATTGTTAGTATAGATGAGTAAAATTATAGTTTTTCTTAAATGCTCCTTCAGGACATCCAGTTTCTTGTTAGAAGGGCTCAGACAAGTACACACTTTTATTCCGTAATGCAATATATGTCTGGAACATATTTTTTTTAACAATTACAATTCCAAAATGGGGTTTTTATTATATTTCAGAACTAACGGTCTGATTTTATTGAAATTGGTGTCAAAATGTTTGTATGACTTCTAAAATACATTTGAGTGATTCACATGATGATTCAATTATTATTATTTGTAATAAAAAATGAAAACCATCTAAATCAACATATTAAAGAAATTGCTATAGCTTTGAATATTTAACTATTATTCATATAAGCTAGAGCATACAAAATGGAAATATCTTTAAAAAAAAACATCAATTTAATCCTCAATATGTATTCATATCATTTTATATATAAATAATTCACATAATAAATTGTATTATCATGTGAAGGTTACTTGTTATCATGGTTTTATTCACTGGTTAAATAGTGATTGTAAACTATAACCTATTAGCAATGGTCCTGATTACATACTGTATCACATTTCATGTTATAACTATAAATTTCTAATCACGGTTGTAATGTGACCTACTACTTACAATAAATCCATACATTAAATGGTGCTTGTAAACTTTTTAATTTATTGTAAACCCACATTTAGATTGCTCCATTATTTGTAACACGTTTAATTTTTCCAATTTATTAATGAACCACTCTTGTGTACAATTATCTTATTTAATAGATGCATATTCCCCTTTAGTATAAAAATAAATTTATTTATAAATAAATTTAGCAGAAAATATAAGGTACAAACCATATTAGTCACTGAAACTTCGGAATATTCTATATATTTTTTGTCAGTTTCTGAAATATTTATTTGTCAAGAAGTTATGAAAGAAATAAGGTCTTATTCTTTATCCCCCCCCCCCTAACCTTTTTGGCTCTACCTTGGAATATATTGGTTTATAGAAAAAGTTAGAAGAGTGTATTTTCTTAAATATTTTTTTAAATCCTATTTTTGGTCATATTTTCTGGGTAATATTTTCCACTCATTGATATGTAAACATTGGTATAACAAATATAAACATTTGAACAACAAATATTGTTTCTGGTTTTGTCTAGACAATATTATGAAACAATTCCCTGGGTTAAATTTTTATTTCATTCACTCTTGGAGGTTTCTCAAGTTTTACCCTAAAAATTGGATAGTTTGAGACTGGACTAAAACTAAAATTCATCATGAGATCTGTATATTATGTGAATTGATGAGTTTTGTGCTAAGAGTAGAAAATGATTGCTGTAAGTAAGAAAACAAGACAGATGTGTTAACTTGTTGAAGAAAACTTTAAAATAAGATGCAATAAGAAAGTTTCCTAATGATCTAAGTAACAAATTGGAAACAGCTCTAATGTAACAATTGATGCAGTATTTAAATGTATATAAAGAATATTTTATTATTTTCGTTTAAAACTCAGGAAACATAAATATTATAAATTTCATCAAAATCGTGCACAATTATTAAAACATTTTTGGGGCAAGATACAAATATAGGGTGTTTGAAAAGCAATTTCCACACTATTTAACTATATTAAGAAAGCTAAACATAATTTGTGACAATATTCTTTGTAGTGAGATGCTGTATCTATGAGCTCATATTTTAGAATTTTGTATATATCTAGATAAATACCTTATATTAGTAGTCAGAGCAATTCTTGTTATTGTATATCACTACAGCTGTTTCGCCGATCACAGTCGGCTTCGTCAGGTGCAGGACACTTAAATAAAACACATAAACACGACACTGAACATATACGACACTAAAAACATTGTTTTAAAATATTCGGAGGCTAGCTCTTCGTTAAATTTTACATTAAAAATGTCCGTGTGTGGCCACATCATTATTCGTTCGTTTCCGGACGGATACTGAAAATAAGACTGATGATAGTTAACTGCCGTGGAAGTCCATTTGTTTATTCAGAGATAAGATTATATCGTAGATCGGGTTGGCTGCGAAGTTCAATTTCTCATTGAGAAGTATGTTGGGATGTTTCTTTTGGGTGATGTATATATTGTATTCTTCCAATACGTCGAGACGGTGTCCCTTCCTCTCATTATGAATGATGTCAAGATTGGTATTGATATTAGTGTAATTGTGATTGGTGTTTATCAAATGTTCGGCAAAATTGGAAGTATGTTTGGAGAGATGATTTTTATGTGACGGTAAATGTTCTTTAAACCTTTGTGTAAAGGATCTGCCAGTTTGACCTATATAAATTTTTTCGCAGTCGTCACACTTGAGTTTGTATACTCCACTATTGTCAAATTTATTGATAATATTTGGCTTTATCTTGGTTTTAAGGATGTTATTCAGGCTATTGGAGGTTCGGTATGCCAAGTTGAAACCATGTTTACGGAATATGTTGTTTGTCGGACGTTCTAGAATGTGGTTATATTTAATTGGTACGAATTTTCTGTTTTCTTTTTTTGCTGTAGGTTGGAATATATTATTGCGATCGCTAATTTTCTTTTTATGTTTATATATTAGTTTGTCTATTATCTCTGTTTTGAAACCATTTGCGTTTGCTATTTGCTTTATTATCGCTATTTCATTTTTTAGGTCATTTTGGCTCATAGGTGTGCTAAGTGCCCTGTATACGAAACTGTTGTACGCGGCCAGCTTGTGTGATTGTGGGTGATAAGAACTATTGTGAATGGTATGATCAGTTTGGGTTGGTTTTCTATAGATTTTAAATATGTGTTTATTATTATGCTTAGATATTGTTAAATCAAGGTAGTTTAGGCTATTGTTGGTTTCCACTTCAGAGGTGAAGCTTAATAATGAGTGTATGTTGTTCAAATAATTAGTAAACAAATCTATCTGTCTTCTTGTGCCATCAAATAGACAAATTATATCGTCCACGTAGCGGTGGTAATATATGATGTTTTTTGAGAATTTGTTTGTTAGGTTCATTATGTGATTATTTTCTATTTCATTAAGAAAGATTTCCGCCATTATACCTGAAAGAGGTGATCCCATCGCTAAGCCTTTATTCTGTAAGAAAGTTTCATTATTGAAGCTGAAGTAGTTCTGAGAGAGACATATTGAGAGCAGGTCAACCAATTCTTTTGCCGCTTTTTCGGGAAGTGTGTTATGTTTTAGTTTTTCTTTTAGGATATCTATTGTTTCTTCTATGGGTATATTAGTGTATAGGTTTGATATGTCAAAGGAAATCAATGTGTATCGAGGTAGTACATTTACATTACTAATTTTATTTATCAGATCTAAGCTGTTTTTTAAACTGTGGCTCTGTTCAAATTTTACTGTCTTTTTGATAGTGCTCTCAAGAAATTTTGATAGTTTGTAAGATGGTGCGTTGGTGAAATTCACTATGGGTCGAATAGGTATATCCTTTTTGTGCATTTTCGGTAGGGCTCTTAGAATTGGTGCGGATGGTTTGATCATTTTCAAATGTCTTTTCGTTTTGTCATCAATGATATGACTGCATTTGTTTATATGTTGTTTGATGATCGTGTTAAACTTGTTAGTCGGGTCTTTCTCAATTTTAACTATGTCATTAGACTTGAAAAATTCTTGTGTTTTATTAATATAAACATCCTTGTTTATTATTATTACAGAGTTCCCTTTATCGGCCTTTGTTACTACGATCTAGCCAACCCGATCTACGATATAATCTTATCTCTGAATAAACAAATGGACTTCCACGGCAGTTAACTATCATCAGTCTTATTTTCAGTATCCGTCCGGAAACGAACGAATAATGATGTGGCCACACACGGACATTTTTAATGTAAAATTTAACGAAGAGCTAGCCTCCGAATATTTTAAAACAATGTTTTTAGTGTCGTATATGTTCAGTGTCGTGTTTATGTGTTTTATTTAAGTGTCCTGCACCTGACGAAGCCGACTGTGATCGGCGAAACAGCTGTAGTGATATACAATAACAAGAATTGCTCTGACTACTAATATAAGGTATTTATCTAGATATATACATTCAGCAATTCAAAAGCGAAAAATATAAAATCAATTTGGTTTTATAAGAATATAATTAGAATTTTGAACTTTAAGGGTTAGAAAGTAATTAAGTAGGTCAAAAATTTGAAATGAGACATATTCACAAATATATAGGAGAGGACAAATATACAGTAGGGCCCCGATTATTTGAGCCCTGACTAACCAAGTTCCGGTTTAACGAGTGTTTGTACACTGTACAGTACCGTAGCGAGTGATTCAGGAGTAATTGGCAAAAAATGAAAATGAACCTTGAACACAGCCATTCAAAATTCAATTTCAACCAAATACAAGAGGATTTTTTGACCCAAGGAAAGATAACTTATGATTTTTATTTTGTTTTGTAATTTCACATTTCACAACAAGTTGGTGAAGAAGGAGGACCAACATATCTCTATAAGAAATATGCAGGGGAAGCTCGTAAATTACATTTATTGTTTATTTAGATTTTTATAACTTCATTTCAGTTTGTGGAAATTTAATTTTGTAATTTTGTAGGAAAAACTACAGTGCATTTTTACCAACCAGCTTCATGAGGTGTAGACTTCTCACTTAAAACTTAAGCACAATACAAAACAACTAAGTAATTTAATTATTGCACAGACTTGAAAACAAGTTCTTTTTTTTCTCTCACATTAATGTAGTATAGAGACAAGTATAACAGTAATGTTAGATTTTGTGAATTGGTGTGTGAGAAAGATAGTGCAATGTTTTTCGCACCATCTATTATAAACACGTTCAAAAACAAAATTAAAAATTTGTTTCGTCTATATCAAACCATTAATTATTTCAGTTTGATTTTTCTTATCATTCTTTCTATCCCTTATCATTTCCTCAATCTAACCTAATTGTCTATCTCACATCGCAAGAATGTTGATATGTATGTGTTTTTACAGCTCGTTGGAGTGGACTGCTCACGTTTAGTGTCTTGTTTGTTGTGTTTGTGTTTTTGTTGGTGTCTTTAATTGTTTGTCTCTTCAGAAAAACGTTCTCCATGGATCCGGACACGCATATTGACTCATTAGAACAAGCGGAAGCTATAGTGTTAGAAGGAACTTCAAAATGGTCATGCAAGATCGCCATAACAGGTTAGGCTTTGGTGCCTGTTGCCTGATCTCTGAAGTTGCACATGATATTTTGTCACTCTATTTCCTTACATGCAATTATTCACAATATTACTATTACTTAATTTATTTAAAATAATCACACTGTTGTTTTATTTATTTATTTTGCCAACATTTCTAGCTTTAGTAATAATCTTATACAAACAGGATCTCACTAATACACACTGATAATGAATTTATCATAATATTTCCTTTCCTTCAGAATAAATTAATATTTTATTTTATACGTTTTTTTTTTTTATCATATGGTTAATATGTTGCTTTTTTTTACCATTTGTAGGCTACTTTTTCACTCCATACAGTGTGAAATCCCAAGGCCTCCCACCCTTAATTTTTGTTAATAATTGGAATACAAAATCCAAACTTTGAGCTCTTAGTTTCAATATATGAGATATGTCTGTTAAATAAAATGACTGATACAATATATCTCCTTTATATGTATTAAAATTCTAATGCTTGGCCACTTCAGTAGTCTTCATTAGTGCTTACACACTGATGCAATGTTTTATTACATTGGAGCACATCTGTCATTTTCTTCTTTACTTCATCAATTAACATAAATGTATTCCTTTAAGCACAGATTATTTAGGAAAAATAAATTATCACATGGGCCAATTCTGGCAATTATGAAGGATGTTCCAGTGTTTTGTCCTGATGAAAAATGAAACCATTTCCCCACAGTTCTGGTAGTATTTTTCTCACTTTTGCTCAGCTTTGTCAAAACTTACTTGTTCTAATGTTGGTTCACTGTTGTGTCTTGTAGAAACCTATTCTATTAAAATTATTCCCTTGATATTAAAAAACATAATTACATAGCTTTCAATTTATACAAGTTTTTTTTAAATTCTTTGATGATGACAGTGTTGTTTATTTAATTGACTGTCATTTCATCTCAAGATCATACTGGAAGATCCTGGTTTTGTCATAAATGGTGATTTATTTGAAGAAGATTGATGCCGGTATCAATTAATTGTAGTATTCTCTTTACTATCTTGAAAACCTTACACAAACTTTTCCACTCAGTGTTTTTCAAATAATATGGATAGTTTTTCTTTGCTTAATTCTTAAAGTGGTAGATTCATTGTCTTTCATGTTATGATATCCTTCACTATATTTTTTATGCTACTCTAAAATACATTCTTCCTTGTAAGCTGCAGTAAACATTTGAAAACATTCCATTGGTGTTTTGTTCAATTTTATTACCAAATTTTAAAACGACCCATTTGTCAATTTAAAATTGTATTGACACATGGGTCGTTTTAAAACTAGTATTATTTTGACATCAACTGCACTAAATGGATTCACAATCAACTGAACAGCTGAGAGTGTTGATGTTTATTACGTAGGTTCAGACACGCCCGAGGTCTCTGCCAAAGAGGTCACATTCAACTCTTACTATCTCCTCTAAGAATTAAAAATACAATCTTGTTATTTAGTACACACACACACACACATACACACACACACACACACACACACACACACACACACACACACACACACACACACACACACACACACACCTCATATACTTTATAATATTTTGTATAACTTTTTTGCCCCTCTCCTGGAACAAGCTTTGGATAAATGGTATCCAAGATTCATGTGATACATGATTTTAAAGTTCTTCATGAACAGAAAAAAATGATGATAAGAAAACATAATAATTGTGTTAAACCAATCTAAAGTGGCATCCTGTCAAATTTTTAAAGAGCTGTATAATACATTTTTATCATACAAGGCAAGTAATTTTTAACAAATTATTGTGATTTAAATCTCCTTCTAAAATACTTATGATTCACAGTGCTAATTTGGAAGCCAAGGGAGTGGTCTAGCTCAGTTAGCAGAAGATTAATGAAAACGTTAAGCAATAACAACAAACAAAAATTTCAAAGCATAATAATAGTAATTTGTGAATGTTAATATAGAATGAATTTCTAAAATGAACTATTTTAATTGTAATACTTAAAGCATTATATTGGTAAATAAAATTTAAATTTAGTATTTACATGTTAAAAAGAAAGTTGTAGATAAAAACAACTCCAGGTAGATAATAAGGCATGAGCAATGCCATTGGGGATTTCTCAGACAATAGGGGTTATTTAATCAAATAAAATTATAGTTTCCTATACATATATATATATATATATATATATATATATATATATATATACTGGATGCTCATGAACAGAATAGACTATATACACAATTTCAGAACTCTTAAGACCTTCTAATTATAGTCAAACTTCAAATACAATATAGTACATTGTAAAATACTCCAAGAGCATTAAGTGTTTGTTATAAACTTATCTGTGTCTTGTATGAAAACCAGATCTCTGTTTTAAAATTTGACCAATTGCCATTTTAGATTAGCTTAACAAAATTATATTTTATTGCTGCAATGTTTCTTTACTCAGAAGAACTTTAAAACCATATATAACAAAACCTTCTTCGTTTTGTTATTTAAGATTTTCTACAAAGGAACAGGTGGGATCAAAAAGGTTATTATATGAACAAAGAGAGCTTACCCAAATTGAGATTTATAAAGTTAGGACATTTTATTCAAATTACTAACAAAAATGGAGGTGGGGACTAGCACTTTATGATAAACAGTATATCCAAAAATATTATGATGGGAAAAATATATTTTAAGATTATTTTTATTATTTTTTGTGTTAGATATCCTTGTTTTTAAAAATTACAAATTATTGTCTATATTTTCATCAATGCTGATCTCTCAAATTAGTTTTGGAAGTTATTAGTTTAAAAAAAGACAAAGAAGCTTAAATTCCAAACTTAAATCTTATTTTTTTCTCTTATAGTGATTTTAATATATTCTTTTATTACTTTCATTGCTTTAAATATTAAATATTAATCTTTATATATTTTATTCTTCTGAGACATGGAATATAACTATTTGTTTGGTTTTAGTTAGTTATCTTAAGTTTAAAAACTCATATGATATATTTGTATTGCAAATTTAAAATAGGCTTTGTTCATATTATTATTTTTATCTAAATCTAAATCATTTTTGACTTTTAATTTATATATTTCATTTGACATTCTTCATGTACTTTCATGTTTTCAATTCAGTACCATTTCATTTCTCTTGATATTGCAAAAGTTTTGTTGCCTTAGAAGTAATAACGATGTTGCCAACTACTTCCCCAAATTGGGGAGTATATTCCTTTTGCATATCATCCACAAAGATTATTGCTCTCCAAAATAGATAATATATAGTTTGTTGCTCCTAGATATCGTCAGGAAGACCTGTAAGCTCCATGAATTTTAGAATCTTCTTAAAATACCCCCTTTATCTGCCCCCTTCGTAAAAGATCAAAGATCTCAGTCCTTTCCCAATCGAGATATTCACACGTGAAGATCAAGTGCTTTTTGCACAGAAGCTCCCCAATCAATATACCCATTTTGCACATAATGTGTTTTGTGACCCTTTACAAAACCTACCACCTTCGTTATATTGCCCTTACATAAGAAAAAAAGATAAGATCCATTTGCTTGGGGGGGGGGGGGGGATTAGGTTAAAGTGTAGTCTAGTAATCGTTAAATTATGATACTCTTCTATCTCCTCTAAGTATAATGTGGAATTAATATATATTTTTATTTTACTTTTGATTCATTTACATTTCAAGCTTCTACAAATTGGAAAGCACATTGAAGTGATCCTATCAATTTATAGTTCATCAAAGTTGCCGAGAAAAGTTACTGATAGAGTAACATTCTATCTACCTACCAATAAAAATCATAAATCTGCCATCATTAGTTTTTTTGCTTGAAGAAATATTTCAACCTACCTGAGGTGGGCTCAGTCTAAAGAGATAACTTTATATGTCCGTTACAAGAGTGGGCATAGATCAGTAATGGACTTTTTCAATGTTTAATGAGTTTATATTAAAGGTTCATTTATCATGATAATAAACAAGGATAAATTCTTCAGAGCTAGAAATAACAAACAATGTTGGGGTGACATTTTTACTTACTGTCTCCTCTTTACCATTTACTTGTACTTACTGGGAAATTTGTTGACGACTTAGCCGCATCCCTTTTTTTAATGAAATTGATTAAAAAGAGCAAAATCTTGATTATGTGCCACAAAATTGTTCAACTGACAACCTCAACTGCTTGACAATTGATGTACAATGGTCTTTAAAAAGACCAAACCAAACAATGATTTAAGTCAACGCCCAAGGGGCAAACAGACTGCAATGGCCTTTTTTCAAAGGCCAAGAACAGACAGACTGTAATAACTCTGTAATAAATCTAATGTACAAACAGGCTAATGACTCTTTCAAAAGCTAAGGAACAAATTAACTGCAATGTACTTTTAAAGTTCTAATAGGAAACCGACTGTCATAGACCTTTAAATGGCTAAAGTCAAACAATCTGCAACAACCCTTTTAAAGACCAAGAGCAGTCAGATTCCTATAACCCTTTCAAAGGCCAATGAGTAAACAGACTAATGGCACTTTCAAAGGCTAAGAAACAAATTAACTGCTATAGACTTTTTAAATTCCAAAAGAAACCGACAACAATGGCCATTTAAAAGGCTAAAGCTAATCAACCTACAACTACCATTTTAAAGGCAAAGAGCAAACAGATTGCAACAGCCATTTCCATTTGAGCATATTTAATGGTCATTTAAATCAAACAAATCGATTTTGATGAGGAATACTTTTGTCTTAAAACGGAATTATGTAATCAACTTAATTTAAAATTAGGTTAACTTAAAAGGTGTATTAAAAAAAAACTGTATTTCTTAAGTTGAATTCTCTCAATTTCTTTGCTTCATTTCATAATTTTATTTGTTTTGCTTGCATTTCATGCTTCTTAATCATTTTATTTTACACATAAGTCTTATCCACTGACCATACTATCCTTTCGAGAGAGTTATCGCAAAATATTGTGTGCAACGATGATGATTGCCTGCTGATGTAAAAACAGTTCTACATGACAATGCTGACCATACACTTTGAACTTATAATTCACTCCCTTCACTTTCACATTTAGGTCTGAAAAAACTCCAAGTTATAATTTAAACATTATGATTGTCATTTATTGATACAATGTACACATGTGTAGCCTACTCAAATATATTAATGTTAAAACAATTGAGTTCTTTTGTTTTCATGTTTAATGAGCAAACATTTAAAACATGTTATATACATTAAGTCAATTGTTTTATAAAAAGAACAAAAACAATTGTAAAGTTAATTAAAAAATTTTGTCAAGCATAATTACTGTTATTATTTGTTTTTGTTAAGCAAATCCTTATTATAATTACGTTGAGTATAATATCCAGCCATTCCTAACCTTGTCATTTTGTTAATACTAATTGTGTTTCAGAGTATTTCCATTTTCAAAAGTACTTATTTATTCCTTTATGCCCTTAGAATTATGTTCAGGACCAGCTTTACATATCCCGCGCCCACGAGCCCTAGGCACACAAACATTTGCCGCCCCCCCCCCCAACTGCTTACATCCTCCCGCCTCAAAAATTCAAAAATTTTGTCACTCGCCCTCGTCTACTACAGCCTTCCTCTATACAGCCATTATAAATTCATATACAAATTTATTCGTGTATTTACTAGATGTCCATATATAATTGGTATTAGGATAAGAATAATTAATTTTCAATAATTATTTTTCTTGTTTTTTGTTTATTATTATTCCTTATTCCTACACATCAATAACCAAGCACAAAAAAATCACTGGACAAGCTTTAAAAGTTTGAACAATCATTTTTACTATACTACACAGGAAAATAATACTATGTTCAACTCTTAAAACATTATTTTATTCAAGTTCAGAATACCAATATAATCTAAGCAAAGTAGTATTATATTATTACCTAATAAAAATATTTTGTTCTGATATAAAAAAGTATATTACTAACTATCTAGATTACACAAGGTGAAGTTTTTAATGGTTAATGTTACTAGCTGCAATATAACTAATGATCTTATCAGTCTTAGGTTTATTCAAACTTTTTACGTCTTGCTTTGGCATTGACAAAGTCATTAATAACATTATTAAAATCAAGTGTAATGATCAAGTCCTTTTCGATAGCCATATAACAGCTAGGTGAACTAATCTTTTTTGGTCAACAGGAGATCTTAAATAACTTTTTACTCTTGAAAGTGTAGAAAACAACCTTTTCAGCTGCACAGTTGGTCGCCGGAGTACCTAAGAACAACTTAAGGCAATACTTATGTTAGGATATAAGTCCTGAAGGTCTTTAGATAAAATAATTCTGTTAATTATAGATAGGGACATTTCTTCGGTATTACCTGACTTCTCTTGACATAATAGTACCTTTAGATGAACACACTCAACAACAAATGAAGAGAGTTCAATGTCAGTTCCATGTAATTCTTGCAAAGTGGTTGCTGCTGTGGTGATATCTTTGGCACCCAAATTGCATATGTTCAATAAGAATGAGAATCTGTTGAGAAATTCATTATAAACATTGATTCTGTTGCTCAATTTAGAAATAAGCTTGTCAATTATCATCACATAGCTTTCTTCAAGCCGACGGTCTGGGTTTTCTTCCTTCTTCTAACTCAAATGACTGATTAATCATAGAATTTCTTTCTTTTCCTTGTTCTTTTAGGTTTGCCTTCAACACCTACACATTCACTCTTACTACTATCAGTTTCAAAAACCGTTTGTATAGTCTTCAGTTTTTTTTCACCAGCTGGTAGCTACATTAAAGAAATTGATCATATATCTTAGTTCATTCACATATGTAATTAGAGATTTGTATAGATTTACCACTGTATACAAGTTCAATTGATGGGATTGTAACTTTTCATTTATAGAGTTAAATTCATCTAGAATGTCTCAAAGTATTTTGATGATTTTACTTCTTTAAAGATTTTTTTAGAACACTTTTTTTACCTATCAACTCAATGAACTCCTCACAAATAGTTGATGAAAGGATGACCTCGACCAGGGTTTCTGTACTTATCAATGTGAGATTTCAAAAAAGAATCATATTCTGCAATTATTTCTAGGCAAATCATAAAGTTGCTTTTGTTCTTTATCACCTCCTCTGAAGGCAATGCCTTGCAATGCTTGTTTCTTGATAATGGCAACCACTCTATGAAGTACAGCTCTCCAATTTTTGACTTCTCCAACTTAAAATTTCAGTTGCTTATCAACTATATCCATTACAGTGTCTCTCTGTTTAAATATAAATACACTGTTAAGGTGTGCATTGAGTTCTCATGTTCTTTAACTTGCTAGGAACAATGTTTCCAATCACTAAATCCAGCATCAATGAATTGACTTGATGTTGGTCGAAATAATTTATATGGGTCACAAAACAAAAATTCCTGACTAGGCGAACAAATAAATACTGAATTCTCTATTTACCACATCTCCATGAGCAAATTTCCAATCAAATAATGATTTGCTCAATAATCTGTTTTTTCTGGGTATGTCATTTTGGATTGGTCAAAGTCGCCATCTTTATTTTGATATTTATTAAAACCATTTTTGGTAAAATAGTCTCTGATAGCGACATCGGACACACTTTTGTTTTCCTCAGATACTGCTTTATATCTTTTTTGATCTTTCTCTCTCTTGAACTTTCTCCCTGATCAGTTACAGAGTTAGTGTTAAATTGTGAAGAAATATCCCCTACATATGGAGTGATTTTTTTAAAAATATCTAGCTTAACAGTTTTGTTTATTACATTGTCTATTTTTTGGTTTTTTCCACTATTTTGTGATTTTTGCACCGCTAAGCCTCTTGAGTCTTTATTTTTCAATTAAGAAATCATAACACTAAACCATAAAAAACTGAATAACCTATTTCCACATGAATGCTCTAATGTACTATTAAAGAAATCACTATAGTATAGGCTACCAAAAATAACATTTTAAACTTATCACTATTTTAAACAAAAACACACACTCTGCGATTTTTTATATATTTGCAGATTGACAGCCGACCAGACTTTGAAATGACATGTAAACATCTCTCTGATTGTTGCACTCTTTTACTCAGTTCCCAAATAGAGCCGTAGAATCACAAAAATATTACTCTTGCATGCCCTCTACACAGGTAACACGTCTGCAGTAAACACAGCTCGCTTCTACTGCTACCTTTCTCATAATTCAGAGGAATAGTAAAGCTCATAATAATACTTTTTATTGTTTTTACTAGGCTACAAATATTCAAAATCTTCATTACATTACCTTAAAACAAAATATTTCTCAGAGTTCAGCCTAAAATTTTGGGAAAACGTGTTGCTGTTTTACAAATATTTGTTTTCCCCTGAATTTGCCACCATGGTCCTGGGCCCATGTGGCCCATGCCTAAATCCGGCCCTGATTATGTTTACCAAGCCTTCCTATCAGCCCCTGTCCACTGCTTCCTAAGCTCTACCCCCTTCTTCTCCCTCCCTTCCACTGTCCTGCTTAGTTTAAATATTAATTTATCTCAAAGTTATTTTCTTCAACAACGTTAAATTTTGAAACATTTTATGTGACTTATTATTAATTTGTTCATTGATTATACGTGATACGACAGCTGTATGAAAGTATTTTCTGTTTGGCTATAAATAGAAAAGAGACGTAAATTTACATTAATGCAACAGATCTTTTTTTAATGCGTGGTGTGAGGATGAATTGTCATACAAGAAAACAGAAGTCAGCAAAGTACTGTGCTTGTTCTAGATGCCCCTTCTTAGTTTTTTTTTTTTTTTTAATCTCATAATTGACATTAGAATTGATGGTCATTCTGTAAGTGATTATGTAAGACACATAAGTCTCATCGCCAGTCACAATTTTGTTGAGGAATTCTTCTCCTTCCGTGTTGTGATGCGAAAGAAAGTCTGAAGTAGGGCCTATTCGTTACGTATTGTGATTTTTTGAAAGAAAATTTTGCTCTCCATCGAGAACAGAACTTCTGGTAGCCTAACTTTTCTGTAACTACCTAATATAGATACAATATAAAAATTTCATAGATATAAAAATCATGAAATGAAAGATTCTATGAACTTATGACATAAGGCCTGTTCACACCGCTCGTAGCCGAGGTATTAATACGTCTTCGGCGTATTAATACTTCAGCGACGTCTTTCGTGCCCCGTTCACACAGAAGCAACATAGAAGACGTATTTCCCCCTCTACCTACCTGCCAACAGCTCGTTGTATGAAGAGTTCACTTAAATTTTATGATGGCGTTTACAGTGCCGTGGTGTGAGCCTAGTTTTGATATCCCCTGGATGGAAACCGATTCAAGTGATAGTGATGAAGAGTTGGTATTGTTGTATGCAGTAGGTGGAAGGTCGGAATGGGTCCATTGAATAAACAAGAGGCGGGGACAGTTCGGCGAATATCATCACATAATGGCAGACTTGAAGTGTGATGACGAAAAGTTGGTAGCTGAATAATGCGTTGTTACTATGATTGTTATATATGGTAGATAACATCAATTATTTTGTCTTGTAAACAAAGAAGTAATACTGTTATGTTAATATGATTACAATTTAATTTTTAAAACTTCTCTAATTTTATGTTATAAATATTCAAGTCGCAATATATAGTCAACAGTAGCTGTACAGTAATTTCTTGTGCATATGAATATAAATAGGATTTTAAAAACATCATTTAGCCTTTTTTTACCTTTGAATTCATGGGTTGCATTGCAGGGGTTTTACTAATTACGGGGAGCACTTAACCAATAAACCATATAACCAATGTATGTAATTGTAAGCTACACACAAGTATGCCAAGTTTCATTAAGATATCATTATTCAGTTAAGAGATATGAACTCTTTTGTTAAAAGACACACAGACAGATCAGATAGACGTGAAAGCGTAAACTAATTTTAATTTGGTAAAAATAGTGCGCTCACAGTCGAAATTTGGAAACAGCTCAGTGGGCATGCGCGAGTCGAGATACGGCGGCGACACGTAGCTAGCCGGGGTATTTTTCCCTCCCGTATTAATACTTCGCCGACGTCGGCTTCGTATTAATACTCGGTCTGAACTACCCCATATGATATCATTATGAGATACGTCTAAGACGTCTTACTAAGACGTCGGCGGAGTATTAATACGTGCTGTGTGAAGAGGCCTTTAAATGTTAATGGGAGGAGGTTGAACATCTTAAGTGAAAATATTTGAGATAAAATTAAATGGGGAAAATATCATTAATGAACAATTAACAATGAAGTTATATATAATGTTTCAAAATTAAACGTTATTGAAGGAAAATAATTTTAAGAATGGATTATAGCAACACAGTGGATTAGGAGGCAGTGGAGAGGGGCGGATAGGTAGGATATGTAAGATGCATTCCCAAGCAGATGAAGCAGTACATAAGTAGTTTTTGAAGATGGAGATTATTATTACTACATTTAGTAATAATGACATAGAATAGCTGAATATCGTCCTGAACATAATTACATATCTCGTTGTAGAAATATCAAATATTAAAATAAACCTTGTTTCTTCTCTTGAAATAAGCAACACTTGTATCACCCTAATAAAAGAAAACACAATTTTGTACAACAGAAGTACAATTTTGTACTTCATTTAAAATAAGACGATGTTTCATTCACTAAGTCATCATCTTCATTTATTACATGTACACAAACCATTAAAGAGTTGCAAGTGTTTATGTTCTAATAACTGGAGTTGATGGTCAATGATCATCTTATTATTATTTTTTTTTTGTAGAAAATTGTATGTTTTCTTACCATTGGCATGATCTTTTTACTTATCCCTCTACATCCTCCATGTCAGTAGGAAAATTTTACCAAAGGTAGGAAAAATTCTTTATTTGTTTGGGACTTTTAAAATGTTGGCGAGATTTTTCATACATAATAACAAATTCTAAACTTTACTTTAATGTTTAAATCATACTTTGGAGTTATTAAGATAATAAGTAATATTTAAGGAAACTTGAACTTTCTCATACTCAAATGATTATGCAAATTCATTGTTACCAAAGAACTTTATTAGTTTTAAATCCTTTAATCCTCTTCCTCCTGATCTTTTAATGGATTAGAAACACAAAATTGAAAACATAAAACAGTTTAAGTGAAAGAAGCATTTCATTTTTAATGTTGGGTCAGCCATTTTAAAGAAAATACACATGAAATTTTGTGACAGAGTGTTATTTTTTCCTAGCGCAAATTACAGAGGTGCCTATTTCCACCTAATCCCATGATAAAAATTAACCCCCCACCTCCACCACCATAGTACATTTTGTTAACTCCACCCTCAGTTAACTCTTCTTCCCATTCCAAATACTTGGAGTATTAAATAGCCTATTCATGCACAATGATTTTTTCCATGTTTACATTTAGACTTATATCAATATGTCTTTCTAGAAATAAAGTCAATAGGCTTCCTATATTTTATAAATTTTATATTTAAGTAGGCAACAAAGAGGGCTATGTCCTAACTTTCAATGGATGTTCGTATTCTCTAACATCAAACTGTCTACTTTAGCCTACTGAACAGGAAAAATAATTAAATGATGAGAATGTTTTGTGCAATATATTATAATTTTTTTATAATCAAATAAATAGAGACTTGATTAATAAAAAAAAAAGTTTTATTTACAAATTTTGCATTTTTAAAAACTAATATGAAAAGGAATTCAAAATGCAAATACAAAAAGAAATTATTTATCCTTGCTAGAAAAAATAATTTTCATCAATATTTTTTTTAAATTAATAATTTTTTTTTAAACAAACAAAACAATATGAATAGTTAATTTTATGATATTACAAATGGTTTTATCAATTTATTATTTTTGCCTTTGAATTTTTAAGATTACAAATTTGTCAATCGTAAATGTGTAACATTGGACACTTCTAGTTAGTTTATTGAAATTTCAGTTTGCGTTTAAAACTCCCAATTTTGGAGAGCCCTGTATCGTTGAAGATGCTTCTTTTTAACATGGTTAATTATGTTAATTTGTAATCTCACCGCCATTATTCCTATTAAAAAAGTACAAATAAGAACACCCCTATATAAAGAAAAGTTTCCTTAAATTATATTTATTGTTTTATTCATAGTTGATCACATCTCTATCTTCTATTTCTCTCTCTAATGTATGTTCATATCTATTTTTCTCTGTCACTATTGTTATGATATTTCAGCATTACCATAATTCACAGTTTTGACAACTGAACAAATATTAAGTGTGCCCTTTGCTACGCTTTCCAATATTCTTTGTGTAGATATTTATTTTCAGTGTAGATAATTTAATGTAGATTACGTTGTGTTAATGTAATATTTGTGGCACAACTATTTTTCGTATTGTTGAGTAAAGATGATTTTAATATGTTGTAAGTATTACATGTTTACAGATATGTTGGTTTTAAATCAAAAGTAAATATCTGATCCGAGCAATAGTAACACCTCAGTCCAGTAAAATAAGACAAAACACTTTTGGTTTGAGGGGTGCAATTTGCTTAAATTGATTCTTAGAAACACACAAATTTTGTTGCTATTTTGAGGTGAGCGTAATTTGGTAATAACAGTTTAAGTTGGAAAATAGTACTTTTTTTATATTTTTAAAAAATATCTCCATTTGTGTTTATGAAAAAGATAGTTATTATCAAATAATTTAATTATTAAATTACAAATAAAATGAGATATGTTTGAAGTTGATTTTATACAGCGAGTCGTTACATAACCTCACTTACCTATTTGATTATTTACATATTTTAAATAATTAATTATAAGTCGCTTATTGAAAGTAAATTTCAAGTCAAAATATTTAAATATAACATAAAAATTAATTTTTTAACAAGAAAATTGATACCTTGTACAAAAAAAGGGGTTGTACAAACTTGAATGTTTGTTTAAAGTATAGCTTTTTAAAAGTACTTTGTGATTCAAAAGAGAAAAAGGTCAATATAGTGTAAATGAAAAAAAAAAACCTTTAAAAAGAAACTTCAAGCCTGTCCTTTTCAATTATTACTAATAGGCCTTACTTTTTTAAAAAATTCATTTTTTCGTTTGTTTCAAATATTTTTCTGTATATTTTGTGTGATTATTAATTTCATAAGAAGCATCTTGTACTTATGTGTCATTAGAATCCATAAATAGTGTCTATACTCATTAGTAATTGTTTAAAATAGACATGTGTAAACTCTAAGGTTTTGTAACAACTTGCTGAATTGACCAATTAACTTCGTACCCATCTCTTTTTCTTTGTAAATAATGAAGAAATTTGTTTGTAATTATTTTTTCATAGGTTGTAATGAAATTGAGACATTTAAAAAAGTTTCATTTTTAAACTTAAATTAATTGTTAATACCAAATTATACTATCGGTAAATGAAGAAACACTGTTAAAATGTGTTGCTCATAAATCAAAAGAAACTATCTAATGCGCTGAGAAAATTCTGAGCATTTGATAAATATGTGTGTGAAAGCAATAATTATAATTTACATGTTTTTTGTTTTGTTTTTGTTTTGTGACTTTCCATATGCAAATTCATTTCCAATCTTTTCCAAATATGAGATGTTTTAGTGAATTTTACCATCATCCTATTTGCAAGAATTTTCATGTGATAACAAAAAAATATGTAAATTAAAATTGCAATTACTACGCTATAAGATTCTACAAGTATAATTTTCTGGTTGTTCCTTTTTTTTGTACTTCAATAGAGAAAACACAGATTCAATTTGATAAGAATAGAATTTATGATGCAAGAATGTGTAACAACAAGCAGTGAAATTCATGCAATATTTTATCATACATTAATTAATTTGCTCTTTCTATATTATCAAAACACTTAATACATAAAATCTGTCAACATATAAAAATACAACATGTAAGTTTACTGTAATTCATAATATTAGTAATAATTGTTATTCTAATACATGTAGAATTAACTCTTACTTGATTTGTTTTCAATAATCTCCAGTATCAAGTATGTAGACTTTGAATTCTATTAGGCTAGTATATAATTTCATGTAATAATTCAATAAATCTATCATTTTCCTTCATGACCACAACATAATACAAGATCAAAATTATTGTTGATGACATTAAATATATTTAGAGAACAATACCGGCATCTGAGTTCATATACTTTTATGTCTACTTTTGTATACTTTTATGTACACCTTAACCAGCTGACAAAAAACATTAAGGTTACTTTGCTATGTGTCCCAGCGCATGAGGGAATTATGAGAAGAAAACAGATTGCCTTGTGCATATGACCTGAACCATTCTTTGTAGTACTGTACCCAATATCTATTTTACAAATATAAATGCCTGTAAGCAAGACTAAAAATTCACTTATTGAAGATAACATCCTTATCGTAAGCAATCAAAAAGGTTTATCACTTTCTCTAGCAACAATGCACAGCAAAAAAGAGTTATGGCTGATAATGGACTAACTCTATAGACAGTACCTAGTACAAACACATAGGCAAGGCTGAAACTGATTTGTCCAGCTTCTCCAAAGACTAGTTTAACAAAGAAAAGACTGCAAATCCCTTGCAAATAAAATACTATACTTTGGTGATGCAATTCCAACAGCTGCAAAGGTTAAGGAAACAGCCCTCAGAATGAGCATAAGCTCCATAATAAGCTTGGATTTGGATTGGGTAAAATCTGTAGGGAAGTCACAAACATTCACCTAAGTAATCGTGAGAGCAGGCAAAAATGCCTCAGAGATCGCAGTATAACATAATTTACATAATACTAGCAGCTAATGAACTAGGAAAGATGTTCTTCAATAATTAAGCTGTCAACCACTAGGCCTTATTGGCATCTAGGGAAGATTAAACCAATATAAATAGGTTTGATCCTCCCTAGACATCACCAAGATGACTCTGCAGAGTTCAGAATCTTCCTGGCAAGATTGTCTTGAGGAAATGTCTGCCGCTTTGTCAAGGATCCATAAGTCTCAGTCCTTTCACGATTAAAGCATTTGCATTCCAAGATTAGGTGCTCTCCAGTTTCCTCTGCAGGCCCCATTTCCTCTACAGAGGCTTCCTTGTGAATATGCCCGCCCTGTACATATACTTTTTCAGGTGCCTTGTAACAAAGAAAGATCAGATACAATTTGCTTTTTAAATCTGATATACTCTAGTTTCTTGTGCTTTTTCTGAGCCTAAGTCCTAATCTATTTGCAGAACCAGCTACAGAATGGCTCAGGTCTATTCAGCTTTGCTTTTTTATCCAATATATCTATGTATTTATTACCACTAATCCCGACATGTCCAGAAACTGTGAATGTGTAACATTGTTGAGCCTCCCTCCATCTCCAAAACCATGATGTGATTCTGAAACAATCCCAGACTAACTTTGACCTGAATTTGTTACAGAGCTTTCAAAGGTACCTGAGTGTCTATATAAATACATGTATTTTATCATTGTATCCTAATCTACAGTTTCCTCTGACACATTCCACTAAGACTGTAATTTCTGACTGAAACATTGTTGGGTACATTCCCTTTACCAGGAAATGTTCCTGGTCAGGTCTGCCTCGTTAGATAGCTTTTGTTCCAACCCTTTGTTTCTAATTGTCTGTGAACCACTATAGGTCATTTTGCAAGATTATTAAACCACTAAACAAATTTAACTATATATTTTAGTATTATGTTGTGTGTTCTTGAAGAGTGATCATTATTTTATGAACCTCATCACTGTTGAGTCTTCCTGTAGTGAAGTTGAGCATGGAAGTACTATCTACGGTAGTTTCTAATTTAAAATTTAGAGTATTTTAGGGATATGTTGATCTAGTTTAAAAATAGCCGTAGACTATAAAATTAGATTTAAAAGTATAAAATAGCATGCAAAATTAGTAAATAAGATTTAGAAATCGGAGTGTTTTAAATTTGTTTAGTTTTCAGGAACATAGGTAAGATTTAAGGTTATGTTTTCATATTTGCTGGTTTTTAAATTTTATTGTTAGAAAAGTATTATAAATACCTTATTGGTTGTCTACAGTCCGTTAGTTGTAGGTGTTCTTAAATATTGCAGTGTTGTTTCAGCGAAATATTACAACCAATTCATAAACAAACAATAAGTAAAAATGTTAAAGAAGATTTTTATGGATTGTAGTAAAAGTCTAGGTGAATCACTTATTTTATGCGTTTGATAATGGATATCCAGTTTATTGTAAAAATAAGATGAATTTTGGCTGAAAAAAGTTTGAAATTATCTATTTAAATTGTAAGAATTTAGAAATTTTTGCTCTTTTTTTCTTATATGATGTATGAAAACAATAAACTTTGCTTCGTTTTAGGATTTTTCAATTCAACATTTTTAATGTTCATTTTTTACTAATTATTTCCATTTCACTTCACCTATTGGTATATTTTATCTATTACATTGATTAAACCATTCAAATTAACACCTTCCAATTTATTTCATTCCTTTAAACAAAAACAATATTTTATAAAACATCTCACTATTTCTTTCCATGTCAAAAATATAGAAGGGCATAAAAAAGTCTTTAAAAATTAGTGTTTTAAACAATTTTAAAAATAAAATTTAAAAATAAAGTTTAAAAAAACAATAGATTTTGTACTGCACAACCAGACTATTGATAGTTTATTCAAACTTTTGCTATCATTTGTTTATATAAAAACTAATACACAACATTTTGAGAGTTTGAATCAACTCTTGTTGTCAAATGTAAGAGCCTACAACATTACAAACGTGAAAATGGCTATCAAAGTATTCTGGAAACTAAAACTAAAAATACCAGCCAAAGAAATGGGTCCAGGACTGAGCTGTCAAAATAACTAAGTCAATATACAAATTTGATCTGATAAAGCACAAATCTAAGAACTGCATACTAACACAAGAAATGACAAAGGCAAAATTTAATCAAAAATCATACACCTGTCATCTAACAATGAAGGGTTGTAGCAACAAAGGTGTAGTTATCTAACTGTTTATCAAAGTGATCAACCTTTTGTAAGCTTTACTGTATCAGTCTTTATCTCTACATTGTTTTGGCTGATAGGATTGTCCATTAGCTTTATATATGCAGCTTCAATTTTTGTTTGTTTATATAAGTGTTTCTTCCGATCTTTGCCTCTTCCTAACATAATTTATGATTTTCAGACTAAATATGATTTAGCTTTTTTTAAATTTATCTACAAGGACTAAACATCTGTTCTTTTTGTATTAATTAATACTTATATTTAGAAACATTATTCTCTTGATAATATACTGTCATTTAGTACTGTAAATATAGTTTTTATATGCACAAGTGATGGCAAATGACTGAGTTAACTATATTAATAATATGAACACTCCATCATTATTCAATACCTTTAATTAATTTAGATTGTTGAAAAAAATTATCAATTTTTTCTGTTTCAACATTGTAAATTTTGTTTAAAATTTTGAAAACTGTAACAAAATATTCATGTTGTGTATAAAAGCAACATCAAAAATTCTAGAAAAAGTCAACTAATTAAAAGAAGAGGTTACTCGAAATAATGGTTTAGATTTATTTTTGTGGATTTGCTTTTAAATAGATTGTAAACGAACAGTTACAAAGTTGTTATTTTTAGTATTTACAGTCTTGTCAACTTTGAAGTGAAAACAAAAGATACACCTCAAAATATGTTAAACAATTATTGCGTTGTTTTTTTCTTTTTGTAGCCTATAATTTTCATGTGTTGGGCCTATATTGGTGTCTATGTATTATAGTTTATTTTTCTTGTGTTAAAAAGATTCTTCTTTATGGTGTCTGTTCTATATATATATACACAACACCATAAAAGCACCATTTTGGTGGTGTGATGGATATATAATAATTTTGTTTCATGTAAAAAATTAAAAAACTATTTGACGATCTGGATTTGAAACTAGATCTTCTGATTTCTATTCGAGCTTTTAGACACTACAGCTGTTTAAATTTATAACATTACACATAAGGTTATTGACCTTGCACAATTATAAAACAAAATAGAAAATTCCTGGTCACTACTAAAGATCTCTGACTACATATCAGGAGATTTATATTCAAATCCAAATTAGATATTAATGTTTTCATTTTATAAAACATATTTCCTTGCATGAAAAGTGTATAAATTTAAAAACGAAACTTTAAGTTTGCTTGTTTTGGTGCAGTAATCTGTGCTCAAGGATTAATTGCAAAGGATAAGAGTGGAACATCTGACCCTTATGTGACGGTTCAAGTTGGAAAAGTCCGGAAAAGGACAAGAACGATGCCTCAGGAGTTGAACCCTGTATGGCATGAAAAATTTTATTTGTAAGTACAATTTTAGTTTAGGCTGTTTAGAATTTGTTATGGTAATTGTGTGAAGTATTCCAGATATATTTATGGCACAAGTAAAGCAAATTTACCAAGGTTCATTTTCACTTTTTATAATAATTGAAGTGACTTTTTAGTTGACAATTAGTTTTGGTTCATTTTTATTTGGCTTTGGGGATGAGTGAATAAGAAACTTTGTGTAATGTTTTTATACCATTTATAAGCTGTATAGACTACTTGAACCATTTCAATTGGTTTACAATGATGTAACCTACTTATTTTTGTAATTAACAATTGACTGTAGCTATTTTGAATTAAAATGTCTTTCTTTAATTTAGTGAATGCCATAATTCATCAGACCGGATCAAGGTGAGAGTTTGGGATGAGGACAATGACTTCAAATCAAAACTTCGACAAAAACTTACGCGAGAATCGGATGATTTCCTTGGCCAGACTATCATTGAGGTATTTATGAGTTTTAAGTTGTAACTAAAAAAAAATCTATAACTGCTCTACGATATATCTAACATTTAGTTTTTATTGATTCCTTTTATATACAAATTAAGTAAAACTATTCACTCAGTCTTATAATTATAATTTATAATCTTATAATTTGAATATCCGTGAAATACTTAAAAATGTAACTGTGTGTCTATTATGAATTAGTAAACTATAACAAAGAAGAAATACAATATGTTATTTCAGGTTAGAACGTTGTCGGGAGAGATGGATGTCTGGTATAACTTAGAGAAGAGAACAGACAAATCAGCTGTATCAGGAGCCATACGCTTACACATTAGTGTAGAAATTAAGGGTGAAGAGAAGGTAAGACCTGTTCCTTCTTCTACTCCATAATCTTACTAATATTTCACTTTCCAGTACCGGTATATTTTTATAGTAAACTTTACTAACCCATTTTCTTATTCCAAAAAAGCCATATTTGAGTAAGTTTTATTCAGTACTTGTGTTTTTCATTGTGTTATAATCTATTCTCAAGTTGTTGACCTAATTTGATTTTTTTTTTAATTAGCTTGTAACATACTAAAAGGAAACAGAAAAAGCCAACCATCTCTTCTCCAAAACAAAAGTGTATGTAGTTATAGACCAAAGAACAAAATTATTGTGAAGATAGAGTGACAGTCTATCACGCTCTTAACTATTCATTAACACGGAATTATTAGTGTTCTATATTACACTGGCGTCTGAGGAATTTCTGCCTCCAATCATTGTAACCCAGGAGGATCTTTGTGACTTCCCTACTAATAAAATAATACACCCATTCCAGACCAAGATCTTTACATAGTTTTTGATTATTTTGGCTGTGATTTTCTTAACCTCTGTGGCAGTGAGGAATGCATCGCCAAAGTATAATATCCTTTCTTAAGCTAGAAACTCACATTCATATAGCCATTGTTGAACCATTTTGTTACTAGAATACTCTCTGCAGAAGCTGTAAAAATCAGTCTCAGCTTTGCCTATGTGTTTAAGGTAGTTCCTAGCTCTCTTGGAGAGAAATCAATAAAACTTTTGGATTGCCTAATTACAGGATGTTGTCTCCATGAGTATATTTTTGGTCCTGTTTCATTCATATTGAATTTCCACATTGGATTAATGTGTGCAGATAGCAGATCGATTATCAACCTTATCTCTTTCTTGCTGATCATTGTGAGTTTCGTTGGTTTTTTTTATTTGAGACAGCAATAAACTAGATAGTGTCAAGAGAGCAGGCTCATTATCAACCTTAACTCTTTCAAGCTGAATATTGTGAGTTTCTTAGTTCTTTTGTTAATCCTCAACTGCCCACTCTAAATTCCTAATGTGGCAGGCCATGTTGTACACTTTTAATGTTTTTTTTTTTTGTTTTTTTTAATTCTTAAAAAATAGTAATATTATCAAAAAACAACTTGTTGTATAGAGTGATTCAGAAAGAAATGGAGAAACTTTTAGAACCTGTTCTACTAGTGAAAATAAAGACAAATTTTCAAATAAACATAGGTCCAGAAATGCTGCATTTTGCAGTTAGCCGCCATTTTTTTTTTTTTTTTTTAATCAAAATATCTTTGAATGTAGGAAATATATTGAACTAAAATTTTGTATACATTGTATACAATTAGATGGTTTTTAAAAGCGTCTTTTATTTATTTATAGCAGCAAATAGGCAGTATAGATTGTATAAGCATTGATACATGCACATACATAATATAACATATAAATAAATATAAAACTACTATATGTACAAAACAAAAAGCTATAATAAATTTTGTTTTGTAAATGTTGGAAGTGAGTTTTACACCTCTGGCATCTCAGGCAAAGACTTTTTCTGTACTTCTTAAATCCTAATTATTTAAATCATTTCCATTATCTTTGTGAATCCTAGAACCCACTATCTTATCTTCTTCTATTGGAGCTCCAAAAGATTAGAAGTCTCCTTTGATCCAGTATGTTACACCTCAAAAAGTGTTCCCTGTTTTTGTGTGTTCACCAAAGAGTCTGTATTTCAATCTACATTACCACACATTACTTGAATCCTCCATGTTTAGTTATGGTACTAAAAATCTTCCTTAGTTGTACCTACTCAATGATGTTACATACCTAGAGATTATTTAAGACATCATGACTCTTATACAACAAGACACTTCAGAGTCCCTGCTTTGTTTATCAAGGTCAAATACACAAGAGAAAAAACTTGTTAATAATGTCCAACTTGCCAGGAGTCGCTGTACACTTATTTCAACAACTTCCACTATTTATAAAAGTAATAAAATTATATAAACACCTCAATTTTCAGTTAAAAATTCATTTTAATCTACTTAAATAAAATAATTAGCTGAAATATCTGCTGAAGGAGGGAAATATAAAGTTTTACAATTTTTTATGTTGTTTCCAAACATTGACATGCAAAGTGTTATAATTTTCTTTCCTGTTTCTTAATATTGACATACAATGTTTTATAATTTGGTACGACTATTTCTAAACATTGACATACAAAGATTTATAATTTGGTATGTTCCTTCCAAACATTGACAAAGTTGTATAATTTTCTATTCTGTTTCCAAACATTAAACAACTAAATTACATATTATGTGCACACTTGTCAAAGGGTTAAACAAAACAAAATGTGTCTGAAACTGATTTGAAACCTAATAATTATAAAATAAGTTATATTTATTTTTATCATAGATTATTATTGACTTTAACTCTTTTTATTTCTTAATTTAATCCTATCCGTTTTCTCCAATTATATTTATCCCTTATTAACATTGTGATTAACCCTATCTATCCTTCATTTCTTAGGTGGCGCCTTATCATGTGCAATACACGTGCCTTCATGAAAATTTATTCCATTATTTATGTGAAGAAAACTGTGGCATCGTTACGTTACCTCTTGCTAAGGGTGATGATGCTTGGAAAGTTTATTTTGATGATTCTGGAGAAGAAATTGTTGATGAGTTTGCAATGAGATATGGGATCGAATCAATATATCAGGCCATGACGTAAGTTAACCTTCATATTTTTATATACAACAAAGATGTGATAAGTCACAATTAATTTAAAATTTACGAAAATTTTAATACACATTACAACCGCCACATACATTTAATAAATTAACATGTCACAGATACAGGGTGTTTTATGTTCACTCTGTCAAACTTTGGTAAGTGAGTCTGAACATCACAATATAAAAAATAAATTCTATAAATATATGTCCAAAAATACTTTGTTTTCCATCTATGTCATATGCCTTTTTTTTAAAACAAGGAACTCCAGAAGGATTAAGACATCAATACCAAATTTTCCAATATTTTATGCAATTCAATTAGTTTCCAGTGCACCACTAAACCTGATTAATTTTCTCTTAACTATTTCAAAATAGCATTTGTTACCAAATTTTGATTACAAGTATCTCAAAAACAATTGATTTTTCAAAATATTTAGCCCTTTTAATATTGAATAATATTATATAAATAATGAACTTTATTAAGTCACTGAACTTCCATTAACAGTGAATGAAATATAATATAGACTACATAAAAATTTTTAAATAGTAAAAGCTAACCGAGGAAAACAAACTAAAATATCTCAAATTTAATCATTATTATATATAAAACGTATATTTTGTAAAGTCAGAATCGTTGAAAGTTTGTTTATTGATGTTGTATTTTTTAAATATTTTTTTACAAGGGAAACTGTATAACAAATCATCATTTTTTTGAATTAAGTAAACAAGATTTGTTCACACATAACCACAGACTTTTATTTCATTAATTTTATTATAATAGTAAGTAAGTTATGTTTTTTAATAAGATGATATCTTTATTTTTATCATATGTTGCAAACAACTGATATATCAGTAACGAACTAGTGCTTGGTAATTTACTAAATCATCAAGAGCTTTTCTGGTCACCCAGAATAGCAATTAATTTAAGAACTATTTTAGAAAAAGACCACCAAGTTCTGGAAGACAAAAACAAGCTTTTGTGTAAACTACATTATTACCAAGAATTTGTTAAAAATTTTGTTTACCGATTTCTAGACTAAAAGGGCTAAATATTTTGTATTTTGTAAATAGATTGTAGTTTTTGATATATTTGGCATACAAGGTTTTTAATAAATGCTATTTTAAAACCGGTAAATGGAAAATATTATGATTTTTTGATATACTATTTAATAATCTAAAATATTCTACACAATTTGGTATCTCAATCTTTTTTAGAGTTATAAATTGTTTTTGAAAAATACACCAAATTTGATCAAAATCTGTTCACTTTGGGCTCAAGAGACCTTAAAACGGATAAATCTATGAAAAACTTAACATTGATTTTTAACCCGTCACATAACTTTCTCTATATACGGTACTTTGTATACAGAAAGTAAAAAGGAACAACATAAAACCATAATAGGTAAACATAACAAGATTTGTCTTTACAGTGTTACCAACATGTTTTTGTTTATTTGTCTAGTCACTTCCATTGTTTGTCCACTAAGTACCTGTGTCCAGGAGTGCCAGCTGTCATGAGTACACTTCTGGCAAATATAAACGCTTATTACGCACATACCACAGCGTCTTCCGCAGTCTCTGCCAGTGATCGCTTTGCAGCTTCCAATTTTGGTGTAAGTTTAAATTGATTAAATCTAGATAGATAGAAACATATTTATATACAGTGTGATCATAAAGTTCCAGGTCATCCACTATTTTTGTTAAAAATATGAATAAAAAATCCAAACTTTTGACATCTTCATCAGCAACTTTTGAAATGAAAGAATTTAAAAAAATTCAAATTCTATTTATATTTCAACATAGTCTCCTTTCAACTTAATACACTTTGTCCATCCAATTTGATTTGTTTTTCAACTTCTTTAAGTTTCTATAAGAAAGATTTCTTAAAATTTCCAAAACATGTGTTTGTTTTTGCAACACAAGTGTTTTTTTTTTTTTTTTTTTTTTGTCCACAAGTAAGGGTGTTTTTTTGTCAGTTCATAATATAATTTATCCAAAAGGTTTGTAATACTATTATATAATCTTTTTTTATTTTTTATTAGTTAGTCAATGAAAATTGAGTGATCCAATGCAAGAAAATTTCGACCATGGCCTATCGGGGTATTGGAACCATTTTTGCATTTTTGCCTTCTTCGGAACATGTTCATCAGGAATAATCTACTGTTTTGACTGTACATTCATTTCTGAAGTTTGGTAATGGATCCATGTTTCATCTGTTAGTTAACTCACCAAAAACTATTTTTTATAGTCCTTAAACTTGTCTAAATACTGCTTCAAAATAGTCATGTGATTCTGTTTAGGGTCAACTGTGAGTAAACATAGTACCCATTTTGCTGATAGGTTACTAGTAAAGGATGAGATATTTGAGAACCATTGACACCATATCCCCACCTATATCATCCGCTCCTTCTAACATCATGATCTAACCTAAACCCTCTACTTGTCCCTCCCCCATCCGCCATCTTGTCTGGCGTTTTTGACATCAGACAACATCCGTTACATGTTACACATGACACTTTGACATTATGCTCTGACATCATACTCTTAACTTTTTATTTCCCAGTAAGATTTAAACCAAAGTAGTCTGGGGTCTTTTTTATTATACGACTGCATGGCTCAAATTATTTTCTATACTAACATAATGGTAATAAAGTAGGTTTCACCTCAATTGATGAAATCATCTATAAAATAAATGGTTTTATTGTTTTTCACAAAACACACAAATATACAAAATAGAAAAACACACTAACACAAACTAATTACGTGTGAACGTTTTTATGACTTTTACACTTCTGGTTAGGTCTGGATTAGGTTAGGTTAGGTTTTACACTTCTGGTGGCCAAAATACTACAATATCCCCCATCACCCCCCCCCCTCCATACAAATCGAGCTGTACCACTCGGCTCGTTGTAAAGTGGTGGTTATGTGACACTCTGTAACTGTTTTATAATAAAGAACTGTAAGAGTTCATATATTTGAGTTACTTTAAAACAAAAATAAAATGAATTTAAGTTTATTATTTAATCTAAAAGTTTGGTCAGCATTTACGGGCGCCAGGAAGCTTTCGCTTGCCAATTTTGAAAATGAATTTAAATTAAAAATCTTATCTCGGGAGTAAGTTCTTTCAAAAGTGTACTCTCAGTGACCTGGTAGAATGAATACCGGTAACACTGGAACTGAAATTTTAACATAAACATTTATTAAACAAATCAAATATTAACATGAACATTCATCAAAAGAAACATATCATGAACATCAATTATGATTAACATCCTACTAAAACTTGAGTTTTAATGCCTTTGAAAAAGGTCTATTTTCATTGTCAAGAATTGACTCTAATTAAAATTTGAATTTATTGAAAATGAACTTGCAAGTATTGAATTATTTTAATGAAGTTAAAATTTTGAAATGATATTTTACTCATTTGCCTGAGTACGAAAATATATAAAAAGAAAATTAATTTTGTCCATTACCTGACTGGTATAAACTAAACTGGACTAATAAACTTTTTTTAAATGAAATTGATTAAATTTACATCTATTAAATACAAAGAAAAACATAGAACATATTATATAAAATTTACATATTTGAATCATAACATGTTATGCACATGGTTTTACCAAATTGTAGATCATTTAGGATCATTGTCTACCAAATTTTGTGTTGTGCTTGTTTCCACCTTGGGTGCGCATCCGCGGTCTAAGGAGAGAAGTGTTCTTCTATTACTTTTTTTTATGATATTAATTACAATCATAAAAATTCTAATAATTTATCCAAAATTTATGTCTGCTATAGGATTAAAAATCACCATGGCTTCATTGTGGGGATGCTCGGTTTCTGCATGGGCAATTTTACAGCACTTTGCTGTTACTGTATCTGTGTAAATTGATGTCAAGTTTCAAACTATTGAAGAACACCCTTTGGGTCCCTTCCGTGCCTTGTCTTTTTGGACAAGGCTCTAGGCCTTCATAACAAATTATTGCTGGCATGATGGAGACATCTTTAATCTTCTAACAACTACAGACCCGCCCCTAAATCTACCACGGTGTTATCCTAAGGAAAAAAATTCTTTTAATATTAAATGATATATGAATTATAACAGAAACACACTCCCTCATGACCCCAGATGCGTTTACAACATTTGGTTGTAAAAATAGTAATAAAAATTTATAATAATATGCTTTCCCCTTTTTTCCCTAGCTGAATTCTCATTGTTCCCTAGCTTAGCCGTGTCCCATGTTCCCGTCGTTAGAAAATAAATTTTATAAGTAAAGTCGTTATTGTTAACTATCTTTTTTTCTTCTTTTTTTAAAAAAATTTGCAACTATTACTTACTTGCAAAAAGTCTTATAATAAACATTATTTTTCATTCCCACACGCCTTATAACTATTGAACACCGTTATGTCTTTTTCTTTTCTTTTTTTTTCCCTTTTTTTTTTTGATAAACAATTACATTTTGGTCGTACTGATATAATATATATTTTTTTTAAATTGTTAGTTGTTGAAGTTAAATGTTCATTTCCAAAAGATTAAATTAGGCAAAAAAAAATTAAAAAAGATTACAACGAAAACTCGTAATAATTTATCTTAGTTGTTCTGATATGTGGTGTACAGGTGTCCAGTAGATAGATGTGGAGGTACTGGTGTTGGTTGTTATAGTTCCGGCGTTGGCCTTAGAAGTTCCAGCGTTGGCGTTAGAAGTTCTCCAGCGTTGGCCTTAGAAATTCTGGCTCTTCACCTGTGATAAAATTAAAACCGAGTTAATTTTTTTTTTTTTTTTTTTTTTTTTTTTAAGAAATTAATATTTACCATGAGTTTGAACCTGTTGAAATAGACCAGAAACTTGTTGACATGATTTCCAAAAATTAATTTATATATATATACAGAGGTGGTGAAAAGTCCCGGAACGGGTTAAATTTTTTTAACCGTTACAGATGGAACTATATAACTTGGTACACTGTTACTAATCATAAAACACTGTTTAATCACAATTTCAATGAGCCGCTACCACTTCGGGGGGACGGCCCACAAGGAGTCGGAATAAAATCTTAAATGAGAGCGTGGGTCGAGTTGTACATCAAATTAAAGGTCTAATTTAGTAAAATACAATGCCGTAAATCCGACTTCAAAAGGTTCACCCTAAACAAAATGGCGGCATTTTAAAGTTTATGAAAGTTACTATGGCGTTGAGTGTTAAAGATAGTATTTCAAATTCATGCCATCTTTGAATGGCTGCCATTTCCGGCTCGGTTGTCCGTTTGAAGTCGGATTTGTGGCATTGTACTGTGCTAATAAAGACCTTTAATTTGATGTACAACTCAACCTATGCTCTCGTTAAAGATTTTCTTCCGACTCCTTGTGGGCCGTCCCCCATTAGAGGTTAAGGGTCAAGTGGAACTCTAAAAAATAGTTTTATAGCTTCAACACTGATTTCTGGGCGTTTGTTTTGAAATCTGTACCGAGTAAACATGTTCCAGCTATCTTTAACTCTCAACACTATAGTAACTTTCATAAACTTTAAAACGCTGCCATTTTGTTTAGGGTGAACCTTTTGAAGTTGGATTTGCGGCATTGTATTCTACTAAATTAGACCTTTAATTTGATGTACAACTCGACCCACGCTCTTTTTTAAGATTTTCTTCTGACTCCTTGTAGGCCGTTCCCCCTTCCCCCGAAGCGGTAGCGGCTCATTGAAATTGTGGTAAAATAGTGTTTTATGCCCAGTAACAGTGTACCAAGTTATATAGTTCCATCTGTAACGGTTAAAAAAATATTAACCTGTTCCGGGACTTTTCACCACCCCTGTATATATATATATATATATATATATATATATATATATGTGTGTGTGTGTGTAAATTAATTTAGGGAAATTATTAATGATAAAACTATAAAATTAAACTGATTTTGTATACACTTGATGCTATGGTTTTGATGTGGTGTTGAAGTTCCTCGAAGGTCACTGGTTGATTCTCCAGAGTCAATGTGTCCTCTTTCATCTCTACACACACACAAAGAGTGTTAATTTCAAGTATCATCAAACATTTTTCATTTATACTACATTCTTATGCTACTTTAAGTGTGACTACAATCTCCCCTTTATAAATAATATTAATATATCCCATATTAACTCGTAAGAGACGTTTATTAGTTTAAGAAAATTATACTATAAAAATCGTTGAGAAATAAGTAAAGTAAATCGTTTAAAAATTTTAAAAATTGTTATACTATGTTTCCCTACAAGTAAAGTGAAATAATAACTCAAACTAATTGTAGTATTTTCATGCGCGGTTCGTGTGTACTACTAAACGCAATACTGTCTTCCTATAGGCAAATAAGTTATGTGTAGGTAATACTCAGGTATACCTGTTCAGATCTGCAATCATTCATATTCTCATATCATCTCGTAACACATAAGCTTTTGTCTATGACCATTCATAATACTTAAATTATCACAAAAATAACCCAAAAAATCGCTGCATGGAAGTATGAAAAAATAGAAAAAGTATTTTAGAGTCGGCTTAGACACCTATAAAAACAAAAGATGCAAATGCATTTGCATCATGGCATTGCCTTTGGGCCATCATAGTGACTGTAAACTCTGCATGAGTCACGTTTGGTCTAAAAAAAACTTGCATTTATTCGCCGTTACGCTTTAGGAATGGCGAGCTTTAGAAAAAAGTCTGTCCCTTTCATAATTTGAAAAATACCATCCCAAAGACCCCGTATAAAAATGATTTTTTGGAAGTAAACGTCTACTCCATTTAAGACTTCCGTATGTATTGGTTACGAGCTGATAGGAATTGTCTCACACTTAACAAACACTTTCACAGCTCAACAAAATCGCAAGTGCCAATTGATATTTTATTATTTAGAATCCCTTCCCGTTACATCCCAATTAATTCTCATTATAGTTTTTATTTGGTGGGCTCCTTGGCTGGGCCACACATACACACTCACACACAAAAACAAATTCAATGGTATTTGATATAAATATCGTTTCCAAAAACAGTATTTCAGTTGGAAAATCATTCACAATATCCTATTGACTGATATACGACTGGATCTGTGTCAATGGGGGGGGGGGGACCATTATCTATAATGTTCTACTGCTTTGTCAGTTTTGGTGGTATACATACAAACACATGTGCACATACACATTCAAACACAAATCTTAGATTAGGTTAGGTTAAGACCTCATCTTAAGTAACAACCGTGGTCACGGGTTAGGTTACTGCCACACATTTTATATTAGGATCTCAAATTAGGTTAGTGCCTCATCTTAGGCCACATCTTCAGTCATTGGTTAGGTTACGGTCATAAATTTTAGGTGTGATGTGTAACATGTATGATAATCTAATAGACATAAGCAGTGGTGGTTCGCTCTCGTAGCCAATGGTAAATGTCAAATAAAATTATTATACAATATAATACACATACAAACTTGGGCGGTTCCATTCCGGTATTCTAAAAAGAAATGTTATATAAATATATTATATTATTATAGTAGCTCTGATAGTCAATGACTGCACTACAAATTAAATGAAACTGTAATAGACAGTAATAATAATACAACATAGGTGGTGGTTCTCTCTACAAAGCTGACAGTGAAACTATATATCACATACATTACACAATACCAGGTGCTACACTCTACTGAGCCCATGGTGAAACGGTAAATGATATAACATTAATATTACAGTATATATTCCCAGGTGGTGTGCTCTACAGAGCCAACAGTGAAACTATAAATCATAGTAAACTTTTTTGAACTTACCGTCCAATAGTCTTATTTAAACTTTCAACGACGGCCGTTTCGGAAGGAAGGAAGGCGCATGAATGCTCTTGAACAATATGAAATATACAAAGCTTTCAGGACAGACAAAGAAACGCTACTTAATGACAAGCTTAATTTCAACTCCAATCCATTGTTCGACATAGTAATAGACATCGCAGAAACAAATACAGATAAGAACTGTCCTTAACCCTATTCCGACAGTATAGCCGTGGACAGTGAACACACCACACGCAATAAAAATGTGCGAGCGTGTATTTGTTGATATTTGTGAACTACTGTGTATAAGTGTTTTTAAGTGTAATATGTGTTTTTAATTTTATAATGACGAAGGACAGTAGTCCTTAACTTGAAAATGGCTGAATAGCCGAAACGGCCGTCGTTGAAAGTTTAAATAAGACTATTGGACGGTAAGTTCAAAAAAGTTTACTTAATAAACAATAGTCGGTATGGCTAACATAAACAATAATAATATAAATCATATAAACTTATTATACGTTATGTAAGCCCTGGTGTGCTCTAGTAACCAATGTCTACACTATGAATGAAAACTATAATAATAACACTACTGAATGACACACAAATGTGGCGGCTCATATAGTCGTTAAAGAACACAATAAGTAAATATTATCTACACTAGCTCAGTCGGTATATTCCATGGCATCAAATTCAGACTCCTCTGGATCGAATTCCACTGGGAAATAAAAGCTAAGGGTGTGACATCAGAACATGTTGTCAAAGTATAACATGTGATGTCACAACATGGCAGATGAGGAAAGGGTTAGATTAGGTTATAATGTCAGGAGGAGGGGTGAAGTCATAGGTGGGGGTATGATGTCACTGGTTCTCAAGTATTGCACTGTTAGGATAAAGTATTTACATATGTAAATTTAGTAGTATATAAATATTATGATTTTATATATTTATTGTAAAGTATTATGTATGTATGTATTGCATATATTAAATTTATTGTAGTCAAATAAAGAATTGAATAAGTATAAAATATATAAAACATAATAAATGTATTAGAATAAGGAGGAACATATGAAAACTAGAATGAGGCCAGCTGTTGCGAAATAATTCAAAAAGTGTTGAAATCATATGATATTCTAGAGTAACCGGATATGCTTGTATAACTGTAGTTATTTTTGACTTACCGCCAGCAATCCTTGGATAATTCTATTTTGTTTGGATACATGACAATATAAACAAAATAGAATTATCCAAGGATTGCTGGCGGTAAGTCAAAAATAACTACAGTGTTGAAATGCTTGCTTTTTGAGTACGATGACCGACATACATTACCCAAGTGCATATAAGCCCTTATATATAAGTAGAGATGCAGCCATTCTTTTTTAATCGTATTTCCAAGGGAGCAAGACAGAATCGTCGGACAGCAAGAGAGAGAGGTTAGGTTAGGTTAGGTTAGGTTAGTCAACCAACTCAATAACATAAGTTTTATCGACAATCTATTCATTTGTGACCACATTTGGATGTCCCAGATGCTCAACATTATTCATGCTTGGTATGACCACAACAAAATTCAGTGAACCATTCCATGCAAAACAAAGTCCCTATAATACTATTTTGACTTTTCTTCAATTTCCTGAATTATTTTTCCACACAAAAAGTAGTGTTTTATCAACATACATAGTTCATTTTCTTTCTGTTGAATCAAGAAACATAACACATCCACTTTTTAATGATATCAAAAATTTTCTACTTGATACTATGTGTGTATACCTAAAAAAGAAGGCAAACATCAAAGATCAAATGAAACTTACGATTTGAGTGCCATATCAAACAGCCCAATTATAAAACCTGATCCTGACAATTACTGAAAGTAAAATGTTAAATCAATTTGTAACTCAATCATATTTTATTTCAGAAAGAGAAGTTTGTCAAGCTCCTGGACCAGCTGCATAATTCCCTCCGGATAGACTTGTCCATGTACAGAAATAATTTTCCTGCTTCTAGTCAAGAAAAACTAATGGATCTGAAATCAACTGTAGATTTATTAACAAGCATTACTTTCTTCAGAATGAAGGTATTTATGTTTTTATTTTTATTTACCCTTTAAATATTACAAATATGTGCAAGACACATCAATAACAGCTGTTATTTAGTTTTTTATTCATAATTGGATAACAATTTGATATTTGTCAGGTTCAGTTAATTATCAAAAAACTCTTAAATATTTTTATAGTTTCTTTTCTTGAAACCCCAGAACATAATACAATTACACTCACTCTCATTACACAAACATTTAACACATTTATAGAGAATTTTGTTTTCAAACCTAATATCAGATCTCAAAATAAAAATTAACATAATTTTTTTTCTAAAGTTAAGCTAATTTTATTTAACATTAATTTAGCTCAATGTTTTCGAAACATTAATTGTATTATATAGTATCATCAGTCGTACCATGTATGTTTAACATATTTATTTTAAAGCCATCTTAGACAAGAAATGAACCAGAAAGCAGAAAGTGACTACTTTTTCTTACAAATAACAATGTCTGAGTTATTAATATAAACAGCATAATAGTTTCAGTATGAGCAAAACAGCAATGCATTTCTTATTAATTATCCAAATCTATTCTACAAAGTACTTTACAAAATATTTATTAGTGTGAAATATATTTTAATGTAATAATCTATTCAAGTAATCTGATGGTAGTTTTGTACTTCCATCTGAGGGACATCTTTCTGGTGATGTACATTATATGCTTCAAATTCATTGGAACGAAGCTACCTTGGCAGAGAGTTAGTATTAAAATACAGTGTGTCCATAAAGTTGGGGTCTCAAATTTATATGTCTCTATGAAAACATTGTAGCTACATGAAACAGTTATTATTTAGATTTATTCAAATTGTGTAACCATTGTTGTGCCATTTAAACATATGATCTATTTTCATCTAAGAAACAAATATGACAACCATTCAAAGGAAAATTCAGTGTTTTGTGGCTTACAAAATTAAATTTTGTAAAAATAATAAAACTCATGTAAAAGTATTGATGACTATTTCATGTATAACCTCCACAGGAAAATAACATTCATATATAGTACAAATAGTTGAAAGAAACTGGTAGCTCATTACACAATAATTGTTCAGTTGGGCCATCAATTAGCAATGAAACTGTTCGAAACACACAAAAAATAAATGGTTACGAAGTCAAAACAAATTTATTTGAAAATTTTCTCAACAGCTAAACGTTCCTAAAATAACAGTTCAAAAGCTGTTGGAGACACAGCTCAGGTTTATAGACCTTAAACTTCAGTTATTGTCTTCTTTTCAGCCAGTAGGTAACCTTAACTCTTATACTACAAGCAGTCTAATGGACCGCAAAGATATTTTTAATTTAGATAGATTCTATGTTGGCACCCCTGTTTGCCAGTCCTACTCATTACTGTCCTATTACATGGTTGTTAGTTACCCAGTTGAGTTTGATGTTGAAACATTTCAACCTGTGATAGTTGTGTTTGTGTTGAGGTCGATGAGACGTATTATAATAATTTTATAATTATTTGAGCGGTCTGTTGGACCATTTGTAGTAGTTACGTAAGTGATCTTCTGTTAAGATTGTAATAAATATATAACCGTTGAGTCTTATATAATACTCTTACCTTTATTAACAAAAAAAATGAAGTTAAGATTATTATTTTTTATTTTACTTTTTTATTTATTTTTAATTATGAATTTAAAGTCTCTGCTCAGCTTATGGGCGCCAGGTAACTTTCGTCTACCAATTTTGAAAAAGAAAAGAAGTTAAATATTATAATATCTCGGGCATGAATTCTTTTAAAAGTGTACTCCACAGAGATTCTAAGGTTTTCAAATGAAGAACTCTTTTGTATGCTGAAATTTTACATAAATTTATTAAAGACAAGTTATTTTTTTATACATTAACATGTTATAGAGACATATCATGAAAATAAATATAATTATCATCTTAGTTAAATTATTTTTATTTTTATTTTCTCAGAAGGAGAACTGATTTATTATTCCATGAATTTAAAATTGACTTTATGTTGCAACAAAGAATTGAATTTATGAATAAAAACAAATTGAAAACATTTACTTTTCTTTTAGTATGAATTTTTACGTTCCTTGAATAAGGATAAATATGTCATTAGACATATTTATTATTCTTGTACACAAAGAGAAATTACTATCTTTTACAAATCAAATTTATATTATAAAAATCAAAATACTAAACATTGTAAATTTCTATATAATAACAGATTAAATATAGTGTGTTATGTAACACAAGTTACCAGAACATATTCACGTTGCACATAACTTACAATTAATGTTTCAGACTATTTGACATTCATTACATGCATAAGACTTCCAATGTTAAACTCAATGGTATTACCTGTTTATCGTTATCTACTTATTTACGGAAAATTGAGCTATATTACATCTTACAAGCTAATCATTTTTAATAAAATGAACATTGTAGTGTCAAACAGTTTAAAACATTACTAACGAGCTGTAAGACAAATCAGATATTATTAAGTTTTTTCCCCCATAATTTAGTTAATAATGCATTTTATATTCTCATATATCTATTATTAAAACATTTTCTCACCAAATATATCTGTAACAGCTAAACTCAAAGCAAAGTTGGAAACCTAGATCACTTATTTTTATTTCTGTAGAATTATTAGTAACTATGTATTCTTGTGTATAGGTACAAGAGCTTTCAAGTCCACCAAGAGCTAGTACAGTTGTAAAAGATTGTGTTAAGGCTTGTCTACGTTCCACCTATCAGTTCCTGTTTGAGAACTGTTACGAATTGTACAACAGAGAGTTTCAGGTAATTGCTTAGTATATTAAATATCTATTTGCGATTTTATATTCCAAGTCGCTCTTAATTAATATAATATAAACAAAATTTTATTACCATCATGTGACTTTTTTTTAATTTTTATTTACACGTTTCGTGGAACCTTAATTCAATTCATAAAATTCTCAATCCCTATAAATTTAATATTCAACGAAGCATTAAAATTAAAATTGACACAAATCACATACATATATACAGGGTATTTCACAATAAGTCTGCCAAGTGATATGGGAAGTGACTTTGGATTTGAAAATAACAAAAAAAACTTCCAATAAATATATATTAAAAATCTTAGTTTTCCATCTATCTGTCTGTCTTTTTTCAAAAACAAGGTAACTCCAGAACAGATTAAGATATCATTACGAAATTTTGCAGAATGTTTTATACTTTTAGGTCGCCATTTATCATAAAATCTTATAATTTTTCATTTAACCCTATCAAAATGGTGTTCATTAAATTTGTTTGATGCCAAAAATCTCTAAAAACCATTGATTTTGCAAAATATTTACCCCTTTTAATGCTGAATAGATAACCAAAATATCAGTGAAATATATTTTTTTAAACTAATTATTAGTAATATACGAATTTACTAGAACACATTATAGTTTTTCTTGGTCCCGCTATTTATTAGTCAACTCAAAAACTATTTTAAAGTTGACTCTTAGTGCTGGATGAAAGAGAAAAGCTGTCGTGAATTCTATTAAGTTAGAAAAATTGTGTTATTTTCTAGAACCCATGAGAGCTTTTCTTCATCTTTCAGCACTTAACAGTCAACTTTTAAAATAGTTATTGAGTGACTATTTTATATATACAAGGTCTGTCATAAAATACTGACACATTAGTTTGGTATAGTGTAATTTCGAGAAAGTTAGTAGCATTGACTTATAAAGTGGTGAGGAGAAAAGCCTGAACATGGGAGTTATTTTAGCCACATTATCAGTTGCTGAGATATGTCTAGATACACAACATCATGCTATATGTGTCAAGTTAGTTTGCTATTAAATCAATTACACAAATAAACACAATTTAAAGCACATTTTAACTCATGGAAGGCACCATGTCGTAACTATTATTTTGAGTTCAAACATTTTCTTCTATTGTAGATGTCAAAGTATAAGAATCCCTGAAAATGTCATTTGTTTGAAGGAATCAGTGCATCAGAGTCATAGATGGTCACTTAAAAACATTCCCATACTCTACTATAGCTTAGCCTAATGTTGGCATATTTTACATGGTTGAAAAATGCATCCATACAAAATATGACCACACAAGAAATGAGTAACCTAGATTTTTTCAGACAGTTTCTAGAACTGAAAGATATGGATCCAAATCTCTCTAAAACTTTTTTCATGAGTGATGAGGCACATTTTTATGCTAACGAGGATGTGAATAAACAAAATTATTGATATTGGTTTACAAATAACCCACGGCATATACATCAACATCCACTGTATTCACCTAATGTAACAGTATCGTGATCGATCTCAGAATTTCAAATCAGTAGCCCAGACCAATATACAAGCAAGTGCCATCACGAACCAATAGTGTCGCACTACACAACCTAAAACATCAACTCTCATTATCTATGGAAAGAATCTATTATTTCCATAATGTGTTCAGTAATTCCTAAACACATTAGTCGCTGGTTTACGAATTATCATTGTTTACAAGCATAAATATTAATGTGGAAGAGCAATAACTGTTACAGTGACATGTTGGGGATTTTACAACCACAATTTGAAGAAATAAAGAATTTTGAAAAACTATGATTCCAACAAGATGGCATTATGAACCACACTGTAGAGAGAGTATGGCCGTTTTACATGGCATTTTCCCCACCACCTTGGTGATATTTCCTGGCCATTTCTCTTTCCAGATCTTTTTTCAACCAATGACTTTTTTCTATGGGGTTGTCTTAAGAGTTGAATTTTTTCCACCAGACTTCACGCCATAGATGAACTTAATGAGAGAATTTGTCATGAAATTATAAACATCTTACGCTTAATTAAAATTAAACCCTTGATGTCCTTCAAAAAAAATTATTTAATTTATTGCGGAAAATTTGAATATTCAAGCGTCTAAAAAGAGGTGCAGTATGCTCTCTTTTAAATTTATTTGTAATGATATGAATAAAATTCTTCTGTCTTGTTATTACTGATTTTTATTGATGTGAAATATGCTCCTCCTCAAATTGTAAGTCAATATTCTAATTTAGAATTTATAAGGGAATAATAAATAAATAAATATATATATATATATATATATATATATATATATATATATATATGTTTGTAACCTCGGCAGTTGTTGGTCAAACAGTGTATTATTGTGCTTTACTTTCCGGTCCTTGGGCAGTTGCTGGTCCGGTCTTGGCCGTTGTGGGTCCAGGACCTACAACTGCCATGTTACTGTATAAACTATATATTTCGTCGGACTTTAAACTGACAACTTTCTGTATAGTTCCTTGATTTGAAGCTACCTCTACCTATCTGATGTATTTAGAACTAATTTTCGTTTGAGGAGAAGTTCCCCACCACAGCTAGGTCAACACTTCGTTCTTATTGCGTCAGTTTAAGTTTTGACGTGTGGATAATTAACTTGTATTCCAGTAATTTTCAATCTGTAAACAGGGATTTGAATTGAGTTTAATAAGAGTTGTAATCGTTTTCTAGTTTACTTAAAATATTAAGATACTTTCATAGATAGTGGCAATAATAATTTGAATATCCAAAACATATGTTTTTAATAAAGAGATGTAGGTTTTTACACTCAGGTTAAGAGAAACTTAAAGCACAAATTCCATACATATACAAGTTTCAACTGAGTTTTGAAAAAATAATAACATTTGTAACAAATAAATTTCAGTTAAAAATTTTCAAATATATTTTTACCATTATTGAAGTAATGGTATTTTTTTATAATGATAACAATTTTGCTCTAGTAACAATATTATTTCGATTGTCAGTTATTTATAGAAAAATATGCTGTAATTTTGAAATGTTCGCCACACATATGAGACGAAATTGCTTATCCAAAATAGGTGTAACTAATTTTTAAAAATTCCTTCTATAACAGTTGTTCATTTTAAGTGTGTCACCATTAAAATATATAACACTTTCAAAACTGTCACCATTTTCCGGTATCTTTTTTTAAATGCCAATACCTACCTTTAAATAAGGATAACTCCATTAATTTTTTTCTCAAAAAAAACACAAATAGTCTTATTCCTTCTTTATTCTTAGTATTTTTCGTGATCCCAACTATTTTAAGGAAAATTTGGTTTGTAAATGTAAATTAGGGTTTCTATGAAATGTGACCTAAATTTATCGTACTCGAAAACGGCTGGCTTTAATAAAATTATTTAAATTATATGATCATCCAAATTCAAAATGGCGCATGTCAATAATTGAGATTAAAACTAAAATTCTGATTCCGTGATACAGTCATAAAGCCAACTTTTAGACAAAGCAACATCTTTTGCTAGCCATTTTTTATTTAAAGGACCCTATATTAGTTTCAATTATAATATTATTAAGAAGCCTTCAAGAAGTGTTTTAACAGCCTTGTAGAAGCTCCGGAAGGGAGAAAGACGATCGCTTTTAAGTTTAATAAATTTAAGACATCTAAATGATAACATAAACTATATTTTAAAACCAAATTTTATTACAACTTATTTTATGATACCTATTTCAATGAAAATAAAAAAGAAAGTTTTCTAGTAATGTAAAAAATCAAATATCTAGTCTTTGGGGTCATAACCATATAATTTATAATAAACCAATACCGCAATGCAATTAAATCACTTTGTATATCTCCATTTAGTTGTTCAACTATATCCACTCTTTTTGTAATAATTATTACAATTTGGTACTAAATAGGTATAAATCGTGGTATACATTTCGGGGCCAAAATACAAAGTGGCTGAGCTACCTTATCACTGGTGAAAGTATTTCTTTAATAACTCTAGAACAGTGTTAGTACTAATTCTAATAATTAGTACTAAATGAGTACGAAATCGTAAAATAAGTTCGGGGACGAAATTAAAAGAGGTCTGACTCCATGTCAATGCCCCGGCCAAAGAGTTTCCTTAATAACTCAAGAACGGTGTTAGTACAAATATTTATAATATAGTAGACCTAGTAAATACTGTAGGTATTAAAATGTGGTTTAAGTTTCGGGGCCGAAATATAATGTAGTCGGGCTACCTTGTCACTAACACGGCCAAAGTTTCTCTTTAATAACAAGAGAATGGTGTTAGTACTACTTCTTATAATTTAGTACTAAATAAGAACCAAATCGTGGTATACGTTTTGGGGCCGAAATACAAGGAGGGCGGGCTACCTTGTCACTAGCATGGCAAAAGATTGTCTTTAATAAATCTTGAACGGTGTTAGTAATAACTCTAATAATTTAGTACTACCTAGGAACTAAATCGTTGTTTAAGTTACAGGGCCGAAATACAAGGTGGCTGGGCTACCATGTCATTTTCTTTAAAATGACCAATGATTTTCTTTAATAACTCGGCCAACGATTTTCTTTAATAACTCTATAACGATGTTAGTACTAAGTCTAATAATTTAGTCCTAAACAAGTAACTAAATTGATATATAAGTTCAGGGACAAAATATAAAGAGGTCTGACTACCTTGTCGATGCCCTGGTCAAAGATTTTTCTTAATAACTCATTAATGGTGTTAGTAAAAATTCTTATAATGTAGTACTAAATAGGTAATAAATCATGGTTTAAGTTTATGGACCGAAATTCAAAGTGGCTGGTTTACCATATCACTAGCACGACCAAAGATTTTATTTAATAACTCAAGAACGGTGTTATTACTAATTATTATAATTTAGTACTAAATTGTATAATTTTCGGGACCGAAACACAATGTAGCCGGGTTACCTGGTCACTAGAACGGCCAAAATTCTCTTTAATAACTCGGGAACGGTGTTAGTACTAATTATTATAATTTAGTAGTAAATTGTTGTATAAGTTTCGAGACCGAAACACAATGTAGCCGGGTTACCTGGTCACTAGAATGGTGAAAAATATGGTTAAGAGATGAACTCACTTTAGTGATGTTCCACATTAGTGGGAAAGTCAACAGACACAATGTGTATATTTGGGAAACTGAAAATCCTAGAGTAAGTGTTGAAAATGAGAGAGATTCTCCTAAGTAATCATAAGCTGAACTTTTTTGTGCTATATTGATTAAAAAGGTGTGCTGGTCCATTCTTTTTTTCCCAAGAAAGTACAGTCATAGCTATATCATACTTAGACAATTTCTTTTTGTGGCACTATATGAACGGTAAAGTTTTTGACCCTCCACCGCCCTCAAACTTCTTGGAGTTAAGACAACGCATAACAGCTGTAGAGAGTGTTGATAGGGATACCCTCCAAAAAGTGTAGTCAGAACTTGACTATTGAATAAACATCTGTCGTGGACACATGGGCCCACATAGAACATCTAGTAGTACAATATAGAAAAAACAATAAAGTATGATTTTTCTAACCTTATTATTTCCACTATTCTGTTCATTAAAACTTCTTCACTATACAATTTTGACAATAGCTATTTCTTTTTCAATAACCTTGTATTTAATTTTGAAATGTTTTACTTTCAGGTGGACCCGAATGAACCAAAAAGAGATCCTGAAGACACTGGACCTAGGTTAGACAGTTTAGATTTCTGGCACAAATTGATTGCACTTATAGTATCAGTCATAGAAGAGGATCGCAACAGCTATGCTCCAGTACTGAATCAATTCCCACAGGAGCTTAACATTGGCCAGGTACGATCGGGAAGAGTTCAGAATCAAAAAAATGTATTTGTTTGTTTTATTATAATATACATGTATAAACCAAGTTCAGATCTTTACAAGTAACATAGCTTGGTCTTATAAAATTAAATAAATATAATACAGAATGTTTTATGATTAGTCTGTCAAACTTTAGGACATGATTCTAGACATCAAAATAAAGAAAAAAGTTTGTATTAATGTATGTCAAAAATAGATGTTTTCTGTCTGTTGGAGTAATTGTATTTTTCAAAAACAAGATATAACTCCAAAACAGATTGATGTTGATATCAAATTTTACTGAATGTTTTCTGCTATAAATTTTCACTGTACCAAAACATCTGATAATTTTTCACTTCACTGTTTAAAATATGTGTTCTTAAAAAATTTGATGCCAAACATCTCAAAACTATCAATTTTACAAACTATTATTTTACAAGAAACATACTATTTAGCAGTTTTAATACTAATCAAGATAATATCTTTATTTCTGTTGTAAATTCTCTGTCTGGAACAATATTTTTTTAAAAAATAACTTTTATTTTTATAAACCTGTTTATTTCTCAGGTTTCTTAAAGTGTCACAGTAAATTGCAGAGTTTATTGTAGTGTCTCATTCCATAAAATTCAAAAGAAGTAAACCTTTTCTGTACAAAAAGATAATTGCATGAGTTTTCTTGCAGAAAATGTTTGCTGACATTTTAGAGCTTTTCACAGCAAAGTAGTGTTGTCCCACTCTGTCAACTGATTTGGTGTGTCCAAAACCAACAAACAACACCAAAATCACACCACCAGTCACAATATGACTGGAGACAATCATCACCTTCCATATCATAATGCAAAAAATATATATATAGTTAACGCTGCACCCATTTTCTTGGATTTGGTTCGTTGGTGGCCATCTGAGAGAAGTTATAGCACCCAGTGTGCACAAAACTTGTGGTAGACTAGTTTATCAGATAACTACCAATTCATACAAATCTGTTTGTGATACCTAAGGCAAATGGTCGAATTTTTCCTTAATTTGGAAATGCCAGTTTTCTTCGATTTTCACTTTCTCCTTTTCAACAAGTTCATCAGTCACAACAAATGGTCATTCACTTCTTTCTTCATCATAGACGATAATCCATCCATCCCAGATCCCAACTCTACCAATTTCTAACAGTACTATCACTCATAATGTTCTTTCCATACACTGCAGAACATCTGCAATGAATGTCTACTGCTGTACAGTTCTTTGCACAATAAAGACCACAGGAAACAAATAATAGCAAGTACTTTACAATCGGGGGGGATTTTCAAAGATAGCAGCTATTTTGAACATTAGTAATGGCACAAGAACAGGTTGAATGATCTACAAACTATCACTGCCTAATTCGTGCTGAGCTAGACTATGCAGTTGTATAAAGATCATTCAACTACCTCCTCTCCTCTACAGACCAAAGAGAAAGGGAACTTACTTTCTAAACAACCTTTTTACATATTGTTTATTTGACAATTATTTAGTTTCCTATATTTAAAAAAAAGAAAAGGTATTGTTTTACTTTACTCTTTACTAGTTTCTTTTATTTTTATTTTCAGTTGTCCGCAGTGGAGATGTGGCGACAGTTTGGAATGGATCAAAAGTATGCGATGGAAGAACATGAAGCGAATCGGCAGAAAGTAGCTGTTCAACCAATAAAAACATCTGCATACATGAACTTACATTTTAAAGTGAAATGGTTGTATACTAACTATGTTAAGGATTGTCCACCTTTTAAAGATACAATACCCGACTATCCAGCATGGTTTGAGCCTTTTGTCATGCAGTGGTTAAATGAAAATGACGATGTATCATTGGAGTATCTCAACGGAGCTTTCAGTAGAGATCAGAAGGATGGGGTAAGATTAGAAGCTTAATTTGTTTTATGTTTATATAATCGAAGATTTAAAATGATTTTGAAAATTATATTAGTCCAAAAGTAGGGCTTACAACTGACTTCTACATTATTCTTAGCGAAATATTTTGTTGAAAATTTATGATGAGAAAAATATGTTTTAAACACTTTTAACAATGTCATTTTAAGTAATAGTTGCCCATTTTTGCCAAAGATTCATATATTTAACTTCATCTCAAAATCGATTCTTTGTTATGGGAAGCAAGTACGGTGTTTCAAAATATATGAAAGTTTATGAAAGTTTGTTAATCCATACAGATTTTCTTCCTGAAAAGTGTTTTAAATTTTCCAAAATATGCTCCAAATTTTTGTTTTTACATTGAGACAAATATACTTCCTATCTTTGTGTTTATTCTTAGGTTACACCTATGCTATATTCAAAGATTTTATAAATTAAATGTAGACCAATATCTTAAATACAGGGTCTCCGAAAAATTTCTAACGGCTGTGAAGCAAGTTTAGACACTTATTTAAATATGTTTTTAAAACACAGATTATATGGTTCATTTCGATTTTTGGTTAACAAGTACTGAAATGATATATGTGGTAATGATAAGTTTTAGTTCATTTTTATTTGGTTTTGGAAATGGACAGGTGAGATAGTTTATGCAATGATTTTGTATCGTTTATTGAACTAAGAACTGTCTGTATACCATAACCACATAAACCTCAGATCAGGTGCTCTCCAAAGATTCCCCACAATGTCACCAAAAAGGTTCAAGGTCTACCGTTTATGAAGTGCACTCTGTGATCAGATTTTTTAATGCGCAAAAATTTGTCCACTAATTACTACTTATATACAATATTACAACAAATATTGGCAAAAGACGATAACAAACCTTTACTGTTGTCATGAAAAATTCTATTTCTCAGTGAATATAAAGGAACATGATTAGTGAAAATCCGAATAGCCAAAATGACAATCCAAAATGAGGACTTATCAAACAATCATTTATTTATCCTTTTTAACAAGATTTATATTTTGCATAGGACAAGTCAAACTATGCAGAAAAACATGTAACAAGTAGGGTTCAAACAGAAACCAAAATAATAGAAAAAGGAATTTACATATATTTGAATAAACTCATAAAAAGCTCCGTTTGCAGTTTTGGAGCACGAATCACATGGTGGTCATAAAGGAGGAGAGATGTGAGAGTAAGCTAGGCGGTCAGTTTCCTCTTGGTGCCATTATGGGTTGGTCGCTCACGACAGCCATGATTTTCTTTTCTTTTTTAAATTGAATAATCTTTAAATTTTTAAGTGAGTGGTTGTAGGTTTTCTGTCTCGGAAGTTGTAAATCAAAATTTATAAAGATATGTAAAATACATTTGTAATCATTAATATAGAAATGTTTTAAATAAAAAGTCAATTATAAACTTGCATTTTTCTGGACTTTGTGCCTGAAATTACGATTGTGCCGATTCATCCTGACAGATTTTCAGTTGACGTGATCATTCAACCTGCCAGCTGGGAATTTCTGGATCCATCTCTAGGAGTTATGGCTGCAAACAGCAGGAGGTGTCACAAACACACAAGTAACAATTTAACAATTACAACAGAAAAAAACATTTACAGTATAGTTAGATTATCACAACAGTCTTAATAATTTTGAAGTTTCATTTCATCTAATTTACAGAACAAGTACAAAATTAGTGTCATCATAGTCCAGAAGTACAATAATCAAAACAACAAAAATACAATTAGTTCGTACATTTAACATCTAAACTATATGGACATTTATCTATGAGCCAGTTTTTTAGTCCAGACCTAAAACATTTATCCTGTCAGTTTGTATTCCACATGAAAGCAAGTTAAAGAACATTGAACTCCTGACATATGGGCTGTTTTGTACGAGTTTTTTTTTCTTTTTGGCTTCATGTAAAAATCACACAAGTGAAAGTCTTTACAACGAGTGAAATTCAGTTCAGGACAACAAACATGTATATAGGATATAGGGGTATTTGTAGCAATAAAAATAATTTTTCATGTTTAATTATTTATAAGATGAATCAAATAAAGTATCTTAGAGTAGTTATTGATTCTGGTCTTACTTGGAAAGGTCATACTTAAAGAAGAACTATGCCATACTTTATGTAAGATTTATCCTTGATAGACTACTGTTCTCCTAAGGTTTTGATAGCTGTATGTCACGTGTTAGTTGGTTTAATGTTAGGATATGGTTTGACCTGAATGGGTGGGATTTAAAGTAACTTTTAAAGCTGGAGTCAGTAGAGTAATACATTTTGATTTTATTTGTACAGCTTAAGATTCTGCCTATCAATCATTTCTATATGTATAAAGTATCGTGTTTCTTTTAAAATAGGAATTCCATTAATTCAGACAATATACTAAAAAATACTCCAGAGGCTTATTCAAGACTAAATATTACATCAGTTCTATTCTAGCAAAGCTCCAAGTTTGTATAATTAGGTTGATCTTAAAATAATGATGTAGATTTGTTCTAAAAATATTTAAAGAAATGGGTTTTTACTATTGAAAATGCAAATGTGTAACTCCGTAATAATATTCATATTTTTCTAAAGGGATTTTTTAAGTAGGTGGTTCATACTACGATTTTGGGAGAATGCATGTTGATTATTTCATTTACTTTTATATTCAGAACTATGAGTGTGTGAACTATGTGAACTATGATTATGTGAGTATGTACGTTTGTGTTTAAAATTATGGATGAGAATATATTGTCTGAATAATTTGATTTGAATTATGGTATAATATTGTATTATAAATAGTTTCTAAAACAATAAGATATATTCTAGATTATAAGTTCAATAGGTGTTATGTTTCTATTCTGTTTAATTCGTTATGTATTTTGTTTTATTTTTTCTATATTTTTGTGTATTTATAATTTTATTTTTGATAAGTTTCATTTATATTATTAAAATATATTATTTTATTTTATTACTCGTTAATCGAGCAGGCTTTTCTGTTGGATTTGTGTTGATTAAATTTGTTCTCTTTAAAGAAAATCTAAGGGATTCTTATTTACTTTAACTAAAGTTTACTTGTTTGATATTCTAATGTTACAGTTCCAACGAAGTTCAGAACATGCACTCTTTTCCAACTCTGTGGTTGATGTGTTTACCCAGTTAACACAGTGTTTTGATGTAGTTTCCAAACTAGAGTGTCCAGATCCAGAAATTTGGAAGCGTTACATGAAGAGATTCGCTAAAACAATAGTTAAAGTTTTAATTGCATATGCGAATATTGTTAAAAAAGAATTTCCAAATCATTTGAAAGAGGAGAGAATAGTAAGTAGTAAATTATTATTATTATATCATTTTTCTTCACATTAACAAAACACAACACCAAACATACCATACAATCGTGTTTATCAAACAAAACATTTACAAATAAATATAACTTATTACAAAACCTCAAATCTATTTGTACATATGTGAAGAAGCTTCCACTGGCTCGTTCAAGTAGGTGACTCAGCTCTGCTGAATCTAGTAACTATAGAAAAAATAACATTTTCTTGGGAAGTCAGGGTTCGAAAAAAACGTTTTTGACAATTAATTCTCTATTTGTCATCATAGCTCTCTATGAGGTTGGTACAATATTCAGTTTTTTATCTAATTAAAAATTTTAAAAGGTCAAGTTGAATAACACAAAAATATTAACAAAATCTGTTTAAAATGGTTGCCATTTAGACCTTTTTAATTTGATTTTTCTTAATTTCAATAGAGTTATACAAGAGCATACTATAATCCTTTTTTTCCTCATTTCACGTTCATATTTTAATTTTTGTGGTCGTTATTGTAGTTACGTACAGATGACAACAATGACAGATGGACGACATGTTGATAATCACTTTTGTGGTTTCCTGAGGCCATCAAATTTAAAAATTAGTAAAAAATCCTAAGTCGAACTTTTGCCTGATTACCAAACTTAACCTGTACTTCATACAGTAAAACAGCAGAGGAAAATTCAATGCTATTTAAACTTTTAAAGATAACACATATTGTTGTTGCCTTTTTTTCACACTATGATGAATGCACAGCAAGATAAGTAATGTGACAGAGGATTGAATTTCAGGTGATGTTTAGACGATCTAAATTTATAAATGAAAAAATAACCTTTCTTAAGTGCTTGCTTCAAACAATTTAATAACTGCATTTAAAATCAATTTAATGAAAATTAAAATAATGATGTATTATAGAAGAGTTCCTTGATAGAGTATTTGGACATTACATTGCATCATACAATAATTCTATAAAAAGTTGTCAATGTATTAAAAAAGTTGAAATTTAAACTATTTTTAACTTTTCAGGCATGTATCTTAATGAATAACATTCAACAATTGAGAGTACAGCTAGAAAAAATGTTTGAATCAATGGGAGGTGAAAAATTAGAAGAAGATGCAGCAACGATACTCAAGGAGCTACAGCAAACTTTGAACAACGTGCTTGATGAACTTGCACAAGAATTCGCATGCAGGTTAGTTTCATAATTATTCTGTTTGCCTTAGTGTAAATGACAACCCGACAACAGTTATAAATGTAAAGGATACAAAAAAACTAAACTTACGTCCTCTTTATATCAGAGTAATTCTGATAAGATGGTACAATTATATTAATAGAGAACTGCTTGACTTAGAACGATGCAGTAAAATATAACCATTAAATTATGTTTATGGAATATCCTCAAAATATTATTTTCTTTTTCGAATACAGGTTGTTCCAAAATCAAGGGGTTTTAATCTCAAAATGTTCACATTTAAATATAGGTCAAGTGATGAATTTATTTATAGCATTTATGAAACCAAACATTCTGACAAAGTTTTCAAAATGGTGCCTCAATATGTTTGACCAATTTTTTTAAAGAAAATGAATTCATAATCCCCAAAAATTTTAAATATCAATATACCCATATATCCAAAATTACAAGTAGATAGGTCGAAATGAGAATAGGCCAAAATAATTTTTATAAATCTTTCTTTTTCGTTATAGGTAAAAAAATGGGAACAAACTACACAAAAGCAGTTAGTTGCCCTTGTATTTATTGTAAATAAACTTTACCTAAATGAAATTTGTCAATAATTACAAAAGTTTTAAATAGTTAAGAATTTTGAGAATTGAACCTTGACCCCATTATTTTAAAACAATGTGAATTCCAATATGAAAAATATTATTTTTAAAATATTCTCTATTGCAAGCTTTTGAAAAGTCATTAGGCATACAAAGAACAGTATTGTAAGAATAAAACTCCAACACAGTCATTACCACCACAGTGAAGGCATAAAATTTGATATGTCAAGTAATCAGTTACTTTAGACTTACAAAGAACAGTATTGAAGATTACACTTCCATGATAGTATTTTCCAACAAATTTAAGGCATACAGTATAATATGTCAGGAAACTAGTCACTTTATACTGGACAAAGGGCAGATTACGCCTCTAAGACAATCATTATCACCACAGTTGTAATAAATATAAAACTGAAGGTTTTCTATTAAATTACTTTATTATGAAAAATCAATTTTATTTTATTTTATTTATAACTTCAATGAGTTTAAAATCTTGCTCAGCATTTATGGGCGCCAGGAAGCATTATAGATGCTTACCAATTTTGAAAAAGTTAAATAGCTTAATTATTATAAAGATCTTGGACATGGCTTCTTTTAAAAGTGTACTCCCAGTGATTTTTTTGGTATTGAATGAATAACTCCTGTGTAAACTGAAATTTTAACATACATTTATTGAAATTAAAGATTTGTACATGTACAAATATCAATTTAAACTTTATAAATTCTATAAATTATACATCCTATCTTATTCATCGTGTTTTATTCCTTTAAAAAAAAAGAAAAATATTGAATTTTGAATTTATTCATTATGTTGCAACTTTAGAGAACTTGTTTATTAAAAGAAACAGATTAAAATTATCTGTATCGATTGAAGTTACGTTAAAATATATGTGAATACATCAGTAGACGTTTACTCTTCTTTAGACATGAAAAATATAATTATTAAAAAGTGTAAAATTCATAATAGAAACAAAAACAGTATATTAAATATCATAATTTTTACAGAAATAACAATGTTTAAATTTCAGTGTTAATTAACACTGATTACCAGTTAATTGTCCAAACAGTTCACTCATATAGTTGATGTAGTGTGGTCCTTTTTGTGAAGCTCCCGCCATTACGTACACGTGATAAGCTGCCGCCGAGTTTATATCAATCACACCTTCCAAGCCTTTCATTATTCTCAAATAAGTTATTGTTTAAACTGTTTATAATTCTTTTTGTCTATTAAACACCGCACAAATGTTCATGCACACAAGACATAGTCCGCTTTCACCATTTCCGTGAATTTAAGTATGAACCGCATAACTGTCTTTTTCATAAAGAAAATACGATCTTGTCTCTTCTATTAACCTTTTTAAAAGCTCGCTACCATCACTAAACTGTTTCTTAGACTCACTCCTTTAAACTCAAAACTAAAACTGTTCTTTAGTACTTGATCTACATTGTTATAAAACTGTTTCTGAGATTCTCATTTATACAACCTCTCCTCTCAAATACGTCCATCCTATTCAAAACTCCCAACTAGACTAGCAAGACCTCATGGTGCAATCTATCTTCCGGTTTTTTCTGGATTTTTCCCAATTTCACTACCTCAGCGCTATATCATCGAGCGTTCTATTCAACACTACGCAAATCAATAACTAGTCCTTTTTACAAATTTATTCACACACAAAATTATTAAGTTTCTTATAACTAAATTTTCTTAAAACCTATACATATTATTTATTTGTGTTTGGAAATCTATATTAATTGAATTTACTTTGTTTTAACTTTAAAAGACATAAGTCACATTTTTGACTTATTTGCCCCCTCCCAATTTCTTTCTATACGATTTCCCGCTATATGTTATTATTCAAATTAACCTTTTTTAGGTGTTACACAGTGTGTGACAATGTGAAAAGTCAGATTTTAAAATAGACTCATTTAAAAGACGCGGTTAAGCCAAAGAGATAATAAATTCAAATAATAATTTTAATTTAGTAACGTCATTAATAAAAGAAAAATGGATTTTCAAGACAACAGTATGAATTATTATGTTTAATTTTAATGTAATTTAGTTTGTTTGTTATAAAATGTAAATTATTTGTATTTTACGGCAGTGCGGTAAAATGTGTGAACAGTAACCGGAAAGAACGCTTTCGGAAGTAAGAATTTGCCTCATGGCAACAGCAGTCTTAGTCCAGCGTTAGGAGTGACAGGTTGTGTTCAAAAAAAAAAAAAGTTGAAGTCCAGAACTTGGAGGGAAAAGATGTGTTCTGTAGAGTTGAGGAAAGAAAGGACATAGTGCGATGTAATAATTTGATATGTAGTAAAATAGAAAATGTAAAGAATTTAATCGTTGGTCGATTAAGAGTGAGAGTGTGTTAAAACTCTGTTTGAACAGTTAAATTAATTAGACGTGTTCACGCGAATAGACAATAAACAATTAGCGTGTGTCATAGCAATGCGGTCGGAAAATGAACAGTTACAAATTGTAGAATGGACTAATGTATAAACAGATTTTCTTTTTATAAACATTCGTGAGGTGCAAATACAACTTCGCCACGGACACAACGACGGCATTTTTAGGACGCTGCAGGAACATCATTGAATTATGTACAATGACTATGGTCTGGTAACTAGTGTTAAATAACACATTATATTTACTCTGTTATTGTATAGAAATTTACAATGTTTAATATCTTAACTTTTATTATATAAATTTGATATATAAAGGATAGCAATTTCTTTTTATGTAAAGAAGAAATAAATGTCTGATGACATATTTAACCTTATTAAAGGAATTTCAATTTGTTTTTAGTCATAAAATCAATTTTAGTTGCAACTTAGAGTCAATTTTAAATTCAAAGAATAAAAGATCAGTTCTCCCTCTGAGAAGATAAAAAGTAATTTAACTAAGATGATAGCTATAGTTGTTTTCATGATATATGTCTTTATAACAAATGCTAATGTATAAAAACTTATTTGTCTTTAATAAATGTTTTCTTTGTAACATTTCAGCCAAAGTGTTCTCATTTAAAACCAAAATCCACTGTAAGTACACTGTAAAAAGAACTTGCGACCCCAGAGATTTTTTTTTTTCTTTCTTTCAAATAATTAAATTCATTCTTTTTTCTAAATAGGTATGCTAAAGCAAACCTGGCGCCCTATAGTCGAGCAAATTAACAAATTAATAACATTAAATATAACTACACAGCCATTTTTGAATTATTACAATTGGGCCCAACAATGGGGCGTTTATGGTCGAAAAATACAGTGATTTTGGTAATGGGAACACTAAAAATCAAGGTAAGGACTCTACCATTAATAATAAGAAAGATTCTTTTTTAAAAAATGTTTTGTGTTAAATATAGTAAGGTAAAAAAGGAGTCAGAAATTGTAAATGTTAATAATAATGATGAACAGGTAGGGTTAGGAAATCAAAATTCTATAACAACACAAAGTAATAGTAGTAATGAATTGTTTTATCAACAGGGACAAAGTATTTTAGATCAAAATGTAGATTTAGATAGTAATAATAATAAAGTAAACAATGAGGTAGATAATACTGAAAATTTAAAAGTTAAGAAGAATGGTGGGGTTAATGATTTTGATGGAAAAGATAAGGTTTCAAGTGATTTAATAAATAAAAATAGTAATTTGGTAAAAGAAGATCAAAATTTAAAGAAAATGGAGGGTACTAATAATAATAATAATAATCTAAGGGCTGAACAGGTTAGGGTAATTGAGCAGGTTAGGATAATGGAACCAAATAGGTTAGATGAGAGTAAAAAATCTCAAAATGAGGCGTTAATGATAGAAATGCTAATTGAAATGAAAAAAGATAACTTAGAATTTAGGAAAGACAATGATAAAAAATTTGAATGTATAAGTAATGACATTAAACAAAGTAGAATAGAAACAAATAATAAAATTGAACAGAATAATCTAGAATTTAGACGAGATAATGATAAGAAGTTTGAATGTATAAATAATAGGTTTGATCAAAACAATTTGGAATTAAAAGAAATAAGTAATAAATTTGATCAGAATAAGCTAGAAATTAATAAAAAACTAGAGAATTTTAATGTTAGACTTGATCAGAATAATGTTAAACTTGATAAGATAGATAATGACCTGAAACAGGCTAAATTAGAGCTAAGACAAGATAGTTTAAACTTAAAAGAAGCAATGTGTAAAAAATTTGAAGAAATGAGGGTTGAATTAAAACCAAATTATGTAAAATCAGAACAGAATCTTAAATTGGAAATTAAACAAATGGAAATCAATGTAATGGAGACTAATAATAAAGTAGAAATTGAAGTAAGCTATTGTGAGAAAAAAGTAGAATTTGAACAGATTAATAGTGTAGAAGGTGTTTTAGTAGAAAATATTAATAATTTAGATAATAATTTAAATCAAGCAATAGCTGAAATTGAAATTAACAGTTTTAATGAAATAAATAACATGTCAAATGATTTGATAATAATAGAGGATAATTGTGTAAATGACTGTGTTCAAGAAATTGCTAAAAAGATGAATAATGGGTTAGGTAACAAGGTATATCCAGAAACAGCAAATAATGTTGAAATTAATATGTCTAGTGGGGTTGGAATAGGTATAAGTAATTTGAAAAACAAAGTAAAAGTAAATAATCTAATAATAAAGGAATCAGCTGTTTATCTTAAAAAACGAGTTTACCATAGGATTGTAGATTTTGAAAAATATGCGATGTTAGAATTTAGAAATATTTTTAGAATACAAGAACAAGAAATTAAAAGTTTTTGTGAAAAAAGTAACTTTAAATATAATCTTGAAAGTAAAAATGTAGAAATAGTAAAAGAAGGTTTTGTACTAGTGTATAAGAATGGTGGGGTTAGAATTCCTGAACGAACAGATGTTGAAATTAGGTCATTAGATTCTAAGATGTTTGAGAGAAAGAGAAATGTAGATATGTCTGTAAGGGAGAAAGAGAAAGGTATTTTGTCAATACTTCCAAACAATAACAAAGGGGAATCTTTTGTTAGGAAAGGGTCTGTTGTGATGACTAGGCTAGGCAAACTGTCCGTGTGGACAGAAGTATTTAACGTTGTAATTATGTTAAGAGAGCAGGCTATATTTTACAAAATGTTTCACCAATCGGGGAACCATCAAAAAAAAAAAATGGATAATTTATAATTGTTGTAATCAATTGAATATTTGGAATGACTAATAATAATGTAAAGACATTTTTATAATGACACGGACTTGATTTTGAAAAATAATTAATAAAAAGTAGTGAAGATTCTGTTAATAAGTAGTTTTAAATTTGAATAATGTATAGTCTATAGTTTGAAATAACAATAGTATGAGTATTAATGAATAATAATATAAGCCAAGCTAGTATGATTAAGAGTTTAGTTTTAGAAAACGTTTAAGTATTTGTTAAAGTAAAGACGCTGGATTATAGCAGTGAATAACTTTATATGTTTATAAAATAAATAATATTTAGAAAACGTGACGATAACAGATTGGTTAGATGAGAGGATCATTGGAGCTGCAAGATTCTTAGTAAATAACTCTGTATGTTTATGAAAGGAATAAATAATTATGAAACGTGACATAGATAAGATAGTTAGTTCGAAGCAAGGATTCAGAGTAACGTTGAAGAAATAATATTCAATATTAAGTAGGTAGATTCAATATTAAATATTCAATAAAATGTGACGAGAGAGAGTTGAGATTCATTTGCAGATCGTATTGGAACCAAAAGGGTTTCATGTCTTATCAGTAGTAAACAGATAAAGAATTGCGTCTCTATATACAAAGGGGAAATTGTTTATTCCTTAGTCAGGTATAAATTCCTATGCATGACATTGAGACGAAATATAGGGTGTTACCAAAATGCTGTCTAGGAAAATAAAAAACCTTTGACGTATAATTCTAATTTAACTTGCGTTTTCGAATAAAATTTACTTAAATAAAGGATAATTGGCTTTAAATAAAGTAAACAAGAACAAAAGTAGATTACTTAAATAACTTTAATAGTATTGAAGGTAAAATTTCTAAGTAAAGGACTTAGAATAAATTTTAAAAAATAAAATTTTCTTTTTGAATTTGAATAATAACATCTAGAAAGGATTACATAAACAGAAAATCGACGATGCTAGTAATAAACTTGGTAAAAATAAACATTATTTCAACTTCGGATGAAACGATTTTAATGAAATTTTTCATGAATTTTAAAATTTTCTTCGTGTAGATGCATTTAAGGAGTACATGAACATTTTGGGAGGAGGTAGGAGTTTGTGTAGTAATAATAGAATGTTTTATTCGCAAGAATAAGGCATTCTGGGACTGCATAGAGGGTGTGTTGTGAAATAGGGATGTGTTTTGGGCTTTATCTTGAATTTAGTAGGGATATTGCATTCAACCATTGCACATTTCAACGTCACAACATATTACTTTATGTAAGAGTCTAAAGAGCAATTAGAAGTATGCACGGTATAAAGTAGACGGTTAGAAGAACCTTTGTAGGAGAAGTTAGGAAGAAAAATGCATAAAATAAACAAAAAATTCATAAAAAATCAAATAAAAAAGGAATAAATAAAAAAACAAAATAAAAATGGAACGTTGGAGGGTTTTATTAATCGACGTTCGGCAGAACTTCATCGTCAGAACAGAGGAGTATTATTTATTGCTGTTACGGCGATGAAGTCCGGCCGAGTTTTGAAAAATAAAATAAGAAAAAACAAAATACAAAAAATAAAAACAAAAAAAAAATTGTCATACGACTTATGTAAATGAAATATAGTTAAAACTTTGACAATTTTGAGAAGTTTAAAGAACAAAGAGTTCTTATTTTGTGTTGAGAAATACAGAAATTTAGTAGAAGAAGTTTAAGAGAGAACTAGGAGTTTTTGATTATATTATAAAAATATAAAGTTTGGTAGGCGAACTGTCTTTCGAGGCAGGAAGTAGCTATGTTCGAGGAGTGATATGATCAAGGCCTAAGATATCATTTCTAGAAGGTAGTGATTTAGAGTTAATTGGAAAACTTATCAAAAAATCCAACGTAGTTGTTTAAAGTTCTGTCACATGTAATTTTGGGCAAAAAACATAAACAATGACTTATGTTTGTAAGTGTCATAAACTTTCATAGATATAGGAAAAGTTTTTTTTGAGTCTACTCTAATAAGTAAAAACAGATGTTGAGGGAAGTCGTCAAGGGACAATAGGACAATGCTTACATGGTGAAAGGAGGGGGTTTGTTTAAGAAACAAAGCCTAGAAATAAATCGGACGTGACAGGAAGGAGAGTTTCTTTTTTTTTTTTTATAAAATGAAACGAAAAGTTTTATAAAACTGTAAAAATGTTAATTAACTGATTAGAGTAGGTAATTAGATGTTAAATTGTAAAACAATAAGTTGTATGTTTGATGTTTATAAATATTAAGAATTATTTAATAATAAAATGATAAAAAATTGTTAGTTTTAAGTGATTTATGGTTTGAAAATATGAAGAATAGTTGTGTAAAGTTTGAGAATTTATGTGAGTTTTGCCAAGACAGATAATAATAAAGTTTTTAAGTTTTTTTTTTTGATGTTAAATGATGAGTAAAGGAGGTTAAGTTTTTGTTTTTTAAAGGAAGGAATAATAAATTAATAATGATAAGAGAGATTTTGATGAGATTTATAAATGAAATAAATAATTAATGATTTTTAATAAATAATGTTTGAATTTAAAACAATAGACGATTGTGAGAAGTTATTGATAAAGGTGTCTAAAGATTTTGATGAAATACGGTGTTAGCTGGGAAACAATGTAAATTTTAATTTTTTTTTGAGTTTTTATATACAAGTAATAGATGATTAAGAAGATTTTAATATGAAGTATTTTAAATGAGAGATTTCTTGAGTTTTTTTTTTTTATAAGAAGATGATGACTTTACCGAATTGTTGAGTAAAGTGGTATTTAAAATGAAGTTGTTCTGTTAATAAGCTTTTATAAAAAGAGTAGTTAGGTTGCATTAATGGTAAATTTTAGTTTTTAAGAGGTTTTTTGAGTACTGCGATGAAATAAAGGAAATATACGACGATTTTAATGAAATAAAGGAAATATACGACGATTTTAATGAAATAAAGGAAATATGCGACGATTTTAATGAAACAAGAGGAGATTTAAGGAAGTCTACGAAATACGGCGATTATTATGATTTTTGAAGGAAGCTACGTTGAAATAAGGAGATTATTTATGAAATAATATATAGGTAAATAATAAGGAGTTTTTTTTTATGAAGACTTTTGTTTGGTGATTAATGCAACTTTGAATTATTAAAATATGAAAGATAAGATGGAAATAATTTTAAGATAGGATACTGAGAGACAATACAATTGTAAAGAGGTAATTTTGAGATAAATAGATGAGTTTTGTAAGTAATTTTATTTTTTTTGATGATGATGATATTATATTTTTGAATTTTAGTTGAAGAAAAGAGTTTTTTTGTAATTATAAAATCAGTAGTTAATATGTTATCCCAGCGAGACAAAGAGCAATTAAGAATTTGATAAAGAATAAATAATTATTGGATTTAAACTAAAATAAATAATAATATAAGATGATAATTGAAAAGTTTTAAGGTGAATTGAAGCAATGTTGAGTAATAAGTAAATAATTTTCGTAAAAATGTTAATTAATAATGAGAAGTTTTAAAAAATTAATTGCGTTTAGTTGAAAAATGATTTAGATTGATAGTGATAGATGGGTGTAGATTTTTATAAAAGATGTAGAAATTTCGTCTTGGCAGAAAAATAGAGTGTGGGAAAGGAAATGCTAGATGGCAGGAAAATATACAGACGGCTGTCTGGGAGATAAGCTTTGAGTGACGGGATCCTGTCAACAAAAAAATGTTGATGGAAAGTTTCAGCCAACAAGGTTGGAAAGGAAACTGATGATGGGTTTTATTGTATAAATAGAGATAAGACTTAGCACTAATTGATTCGTATAATATTTTTTTTTTTTGCAATGAGTTAATATAACGCTAACAAATTAAAATAATGAAATAGGATTTTAGCAAATAGATTTTTTAGTTTTTATAAGAAAAAGAGAATCTTTCTTAAATTAAGTATACTAGGGATACTTATTTTCTTTCATGAGGTCCTTAGCTTCTGAAATGAAATGTCTTGAACATCCATTAATATTTTTTTTTCGATTTGAAATATATATATATAAAAGCTTTGTATTCCAATACCTGTATTGAAATACAAACCTTGTGGGGTTTTGTGACAATGTGAAAAGTCAGATTTTAAAATAGACTCATTTAAAAGACGCGGTTAAGCCAAAGAGATAATAAATTCAAATAATAATTTAAATTTAGTAACGTCATTAATAAAAGAAAAATGGATTTTCAAGACAACAGTATGAATTATTATGTTTAATTTTAATGTAATTTAGTTTGTTTGTTATAAAATGTAAATTATTTGTATTTTACGGCAGTGCGGTAAAATGTGTGAACAGTAACCGGAAAGAACGCTTTCGGAAGTAAGAATTTGCCTCATGGCAACAGCAGTCTTAGTCCAGCGTTAGGAGTGACAGGTTGTGTTCAAAAAAAAAAAAAGTTGAAGTCCAGAACTTGGAGGGAAAAGATGTGTTCTGTAGAGTTGAGGAAAGAAAGGACATAGTGCGATGTAATAATTTGATATGTAGTAAAATAGAAAATGTAAAGAATTTAATCGTTGGTCGATTAAGAGTGAGAGTGTGTTAAAACTCTGTTTGAACAGTTAAATTAATTAGACGTGTTCACGCGAATAGACAATAAACAATTAGCGTGTGTCATAGCAATGCGGTCGGAAAATGAACAGTTACAAATTGTAGAATGGACTAATGTATAAACAGATTTTCTTTTTATAAACATTCGTGAGGTGCAAATACAACTTCGCCACGGACACAACGACGGCATTTTTAGGACGCTGCAGGAACATCATTGAATTATGTACAATGACTATGGTCTGGTAACTAGTGTTAAATAACACATTATATTTACTCTGTTATTGTATAGAAATTTACAATGTTTAATATCTTAACTTTTATTATATAAATTTGATATATAAAGGATAGCAATTTCTTTTTATGTAAAGAAGAAATAAATGTCTGATGACATATTTAACCTTATTAAAGGAATTTCAATTTGTTTTTAGTCATAAAATCAATTTTAGTTGCAACTTAGAGTCAATTTTAAATTCAAAGAATAAAAGATCAGTTCTCCCTCTGAGAAGATAAAAAGTAATTTAACTAAGATGATAGCTATAGTTGTTTTCATGATATATGTCTTTATAACAAATGCTAATGTATAAAAACTTATTTGTCTTTAATAAATGTTTTCTTTGTAACATTTCAGCCAAAGTGTTCTCATTTAAAACCAAAATCCACTGTAAGTACACTGTAAAAAGAACTTGCGACCCCAGAGATTTTTTTTTTTCTTTCTTTCAAATAATTAAATTCATTCTTTTTTCTAAATTGGTATGTTAAGGATACCTGGCGCCCTAGTCGAGCAATTTAATAAGATAATTATAAATAATTAAAGTAAACTTCACCAGCATTTTTAAATTATTACAAGTGAAGGCATATAAAATTATATGTCAAGTATTCAGTCACTTTGATCATACAAAGAACAACAGTAATAGAAGAAGATTACACCTCCATGACAGTCATTACCACCACAGTGAAGGCATAAAATATCATATGTCAAGAAATGTCATATTTAAGTTTATAAAAAACAGTATTGTAAAAATACACCCCCAACACAGTCATTTCCAACAAAGTCAAGGCATAAATTCCATATGTCAAGAAATCAGTCTCTTTAAGCTTACAAAGAACAGTATTGTAAGATTACACTTCCATGACAGTCATTACAGAACAGTCAAGAAATAAAGTATAATACAATAAAAAATCATTCTCTTTAAGCTTAACCCTCCAAGTGCTGATTATAATAGTCCTCAGTGCTAAGCTAAGTCAACGCTCTGCGCAAGGCTTTTATTATTACAGGAAATAATTGGCTGAAATATGACACATTATACATCAATATTTTCAGGAAAACCCATTGCACAAAATGAAATAAAATTTAAACTTACCACTTTAAAACTGAGGTCTGGTTCAACTCATATCCGCAAAAAAAAACATTTTTTTTTCCTTTTGTCCATTTAGTGATAACGTAGGTAATAACTAAATTATGATAATACAATTTCCAATATATACAAAATGTAGCAAATTTTGTTACAAAACTAGAAATGTAACATAAGTAACACTTTATATTCTTCATAATGTCAACATCGTTGTAAACATTCATACTTACACAAACTTCAAATTCAGTAATTTCGCACACTGTGTGACACTACATCCAACTTTTGCAAATTATTGTGCTCTATTACTGTGTCTTTAGAAAGTATTGGCATTTAATCTTTGAATATCATGTATTCACAAATGTTATTGTAAAATATGTAATATACAAAAAACAACCAAAAAAAAAAAAAAAATGAAGAAACAAACACTACATTTATTTATTTATTCCTACATCTGAGTTACCACTTTCATCACTAGCAGTATCACTTTCACATGAATATCACTTGAATTTCCAAGTTTCACTCATTATTATATGTGTAATTCTACACTAAAAACACTACTGATACACTAAATAATCATAAAATAAATTGTATTTACAAAAATAATATAGACAAAAACACTAAACAACAATTTACTGCCGGTACGACCCAGCAGTAAACATCAACAGTTGACAGCTGCTGCATAAAACACAGTTGTCTTTTACAGGCTTGCTAACATTGATTTTTCTTATAACCATTGATAAAATTGTGCAAAATGAATAGAGCGTCTTTTACTCAGAGTTACTATATAAAATACATGTAGTTTGGATAAAAGTTACCATTGCTATATCGATTTTAGCAAACCTTGTTTACAGTATAACAAACACACAGAACACAATTCTCACAAAAAATATGCCTAAGTATCAGACGTGTTTCAACGACAAGGTCGTCATCTTCAGTGATACACGAGCTACACCAATTAAACTATAACTAAGTCAATTCTCATAAGTCAAGCTCAACATTTAATATAAACCTTGTTTAATTAGATCGAGATTGCGACTTTAGCACTGTGGCAACGGCAAAATAGATCACGATCGCGACTTTTAACAGTTGGAGGGTTAAATAGAACAGTTTTTTTTAAAGATTACACCTCCATGACAATCATTTCCAGCAAAGTCAATCAAGAAATAAATCTCTTTAAGATTAGTAAAAACAGTATTGTAAGAATACACTTCCATTCACTCATGTCCAGCAAAATCAAGACATAAAATATATGGCAAGAGTCTCTTTTAAGCCTACAAAACACACTATTGTAAGATTATTCCTCCACGACAGTCATTCTCAGCAAAGTCAAGATAAAATATCATATGTCAAGTAATCAGTATCACTCAATTTGAAATTGTTTGTGAATATTTAAACTGTTGACTAAGGCAGAAAATCAGCAATACTGCAATAATAATCTTAGATTCATAAATTTAAAATATTTATATTACCATTTTAACCAATATGATTTATGAAATATTAAATCCAAAAACTAAGAGAGGAGTGACAGAAATCCTGAAAAAAAACTAAACTAATTATTTCTGAATTTTGCACATAACCCATTAACATTTAAATAATAATAAAAAATCAGTATAAAAATAATGAATTTAAAAGTAACATAACAATTTTAAATTTCATTTTATTAAAAACCAAATTAATTAAATCTCTTGTTAAATCAATTCAGATAAATGTCAAGTTTGTGAAAATAAATTTTATAGATAAAGAACTAAATGATACAGGGTGATGGTGAGTCAATTGACACATTAACAGGATCTTAAAAATTGTTTCAAATATGTAAAAAATTAACAAAACACTTTTAAATATATTGAAACATGTAATTTATTTTCTAATATGTACAAACTTATTTTTTGAACCTCACATCGAATAGATGGCCTCATTTAAAATCAGTGTATTCGTGCAAGCATTTTCTAAAGTTGTCATACACATGGCTCTGTAGATTTTCATTAAATAGCTGCAACTTCATCAACAATGGCTTCTTTGAGATCATGGGATGTCACGACATGCCTCCGATATACACAGTCTTTTAATATCCCCACAAGATGAAATAAGGAACACTAATATCGGGTAACTTGGCAGGCCAAGAAATGTCCCCAAAATGAGAGATAACTATTCCACACAATCTGTAAACATCAGCTATACTGTTTTGTGCAGTGTAGGTTGTTGTTCAATTTGCTGAAAATGAAGGGCTTTGGGGTCAATGCCAAGCCGTTGTAAGTATCAAGAATGTTTTCCAACATGGTCACATATCATTCTGAATCAACAGTTACAATTCCCCATTTTGGTTTTGAAAGAAATATGGGCCTACAATCCCAAAAACAAAAACTCAACACTGAACTATCACTTTAGGAGACTCCAATGGCAGTCCATGCAGTTCCATAGGGTTCATTAGAAACCAGTATCACATTTCATGTTTATTGACATAGCCTGAAAGATAAAAGCAACTTTTGTTCTTTGTCTCTGTTGAGAAGTTTTTCAGCAACTTGCAACTTGTATGAATGAAAGTAAATTTCTTTTATCATTAGGCCTGTACTTTTTTGATTCACACCTATAATGTAAGAATGCTGATATACTGAGTATCAAGGACTGCGTTTAAACACTTCCCTTATTTTCTCCAATGTTCTCAAGCATCCTGACTGTTCGTGGACTCCATGCTTATTTCTAATACACTACCAATTTCTTCAAACTTACTCACCCAATCCAACAGTGGCGGCTGGTGCTTAAAAAACTTGGTGGTTGCAAGTGTTTATAACAGACCTCTAACATAATTTGCAAAAGTGCATATTGGATGGTTTTAGATGTCCCCTTGAACACTGTCTAGATTTCTCTTTAGAACTGCGTCTAATTAAGCACTGAAATTAATCAACCCTTAACACTTAAGGTCAATTCATATGCACCACAAAATTGAACGCAATTTATAATAACACATAATACATATCTATTTTGTTTTACCCGTTCATTATGTGCTGCAATGATCATCCTATACACACTATTTAATTGTTCTGCTGTTTAATTGTTGTTGTCCCGAAAAAGGCTAATTGTGAGCTATGTTTTATGTGGTTAGCTGATGCTTCATGTTTTTTTTATTCTATCAGCAGTATGATTAGATCTTTAAATTCTGTCTTAACCCATGTATCTTCTCCACCAAACAATAAAAAGGGGAAACAAAATAATGCCAATTTTAATTTACAGTCACACAACCAACTGCACTTTTTGAATAAATCCGAATTAAATATTCTGTAAAAGACCTTTTTCCAGTTTGGACAATTTGGGTAAAACCAAAAAGGTCAGGTGTAGGCGTACCCATTTGTTTAATTTCACATTTTTCTTCAGTTGACAGCAAACTGAAAGGTCTTTGTAATAAATTTTAAACAGAATATATTGTCTTTACAAAACTGTCATTAACTAACATCATTAAATAGTTTAACCACATCTTAATCTTAAAACTAACAGTACTTGTATAATAATCAAACCCCTCAATAAACGCAGATAACTTTGTATAAGAACAAATAAGATTATTTATATAAGAGTTTTATTTATTACGGAACAAACAAGGTGAGAATTATTCCAATACCATTTAAAACAAATACCTAATACTAAAGTCAAAATTTCTCTGATATTTTTGTTATCGGATGAACAGTAGAGGTTGAAAATGATCGAACCACTCAAAAAACACATGTAACCTCAAAAACAAATACAAACAGACGACTCGAGTTAATAACCGAATGAACAAAGGAGCGCTGCTGTAGTCCATTCCATAGTCAAGTGTAAACTATGCAGTGCACTTTTCAAAAAGTCTGACACTGATAACAAATGCATTCTTACAAAGTATCACTGGAAATTGTCAAAGCGTAAAAAATCTTTTAGTGATGGAGTGCTTATTAAGAATTGTACAATCGAAATAGCAAAACAATTCAATGAAAGAAAAATTGGTGATAAATCGAAACAGTCTCAGTGTATCATCAAACAATTGCACAACATGTAGACCATATTAATCAAATATATATCCAAAAAATTGCATTACTCAATTGAAAAATGTAAATATTTTTCACTCTGCCTGGACGAAAGCACTGACCTATCAGACATCAGCCAACTCTTCAAGAGAACATCAGTGTAACAGAGAAGATGCTTGGTCTTATTCCTCTCTCTGATACAACCAAGGGTAAGGACATTTCTGAAGGTGTAAATAAGGTGATATCAGACTATTTATAGACGATTCGATAAATGTTCCTGGACTGTCACTGATGGAGCCAGAGCTATGATAGGAACTAAAATTGGATTTACAGGACTCTAAAAACAAAACAATATAAACTGTCCTGTGATACACTGCATTGGTCACCAAGAAGCCCTATGTGGAAAGTCCTTACGTCAAATGAATGTCATGAAAGTGGTTCTTTAAATAACTAATATTATAAGAAGGGGCAATCGTCCTCTGACTCACAGAAAGTTTTTAGCCAAAGTAGATACTACATCCGGGAATTATTAGTTCACACCGATATTCGTTGGTTAAGCACCAGAAACTATTTGCAACATTTCTTCGCTCTACGCAAGGAGAATTCCCTTTTCCTTAAAAATGAAGTGAAGTCCAACATAACAGAACTAGAATATTAAATTCTAGATGGAACATTTCTATCAGACTTTGCATATTTAACAGACCTGACATCCCACCACGAATTGAATTTAAATCTACAATGAAAGCATCAGAATATTCTCAATTTATATAGCCACCTAAAAGGATTTAATATTAAAATTAGGCTTTTCAAGTCTTCACTATAAAAACATGAGTTTTCATTTTATTCCAAGCTGTAAGAGCACTTTGAAGAATTTAACTCATATAAAATACATTGACGCAATTGCAGAAGAATTCAAAAACTGGTTTAGCGGGATAAACTTTCCAAATCTACAATTGCAAAGAGAAAGAAGTCACAAGAGGCAAAATCTTGAGAATAGAGTGGATGAAGGAGCAGTTTGTAGTACAATTAGACAATTGCAAATATGTGAGCCAGTGCATTGTCGTGATAGAAGAGAATTTTTATTTTTGCCAAGTTAGGTTGTTTTTTATCAATTCACCATGAAATGGATTCAGTAAGGAGGTATACTACTGTCCTGTGATCATTTTTCCTTTTGACAGGTAGTCAATGAAGATTATGCCATTAAAATCATAGTAAATTATGGTCATGATCCAGTTTTGGCTTCTTTGTTTGCCTAGATAAATCACTGGATCTTTCTTTTCTGAAGTATATTAAAGGATCCATGATTCATCAACTGTTACATGTTATGTAACAAACACAGCTTCAAAATGGTCACACAATTCCATTTAGAATTATCATACCCAAATGTTCATACAGAATATTAAAAACATATTTATTTAAAATGTTGTCCAACTTAGATATCTTATGTACCTTTACTCAATGGTCATTCAACATAATATCAATATCATGGGTCTTATTATTATTAACCTTCTCTTTGGTTGTGACTTCATTCAAATATCCTGAATGCTCAGCTTCACTCATTCTGTTACAGCCTCAACAAAAATCAGTGAACTATTCCATCCAATGGAGCAAAGTCCCAAATAATACATTTTAGCTTTCTTCAGTTTCCTACATGTTTTTTTCCCCATACATTAAACAAAAATCTCTAACAGCACCTGAACTCATTTTTCCTCAGTTTTCTGTTGTGGAAGAAAAAAAAAACACAAACATATCCACTTTCGAATGAAGTTAAAAATGTATAATTAACCCTGTGTGTTAACATCTTAATAAGATGGCAAATATCCAAGATAATGAAACTTTCCAACTCTTATCAAAGTTGCTTACTTATCAAACATCTCTCAAATAATCAATAAATTTTCTAATAATTAAAACTATATGTCTATACCTTAATAAAATGACAAACATCGAAGATAATGAAATGTTCCAACTCTTATCAAAGTCACTGATTTATCAAACAGCTCTTGAATAATCAACAACGTTTCTAATAATTTACGCTATACACATTTTAATGAAAGTAATTTCTTTTTAATTTGAAATTATTTTTAAATGTTGCTATTTTGAATAACATGGTTCTTGTATTTCTAGTTTGGAGCCTCGAATAACACAGAGTGTTAAGGAATTAGGGGAGCTACTATTGGCCATTAAAGGTGGAGGCCAAGTAACATTGAACCAACCTTCTCAGAGAAATGCTGTCGCAGCAGAAGCGGATGAAGTTTTGAGGCCGCTCATGGATCTCTTGGATGGTTGGTAGTTTTGTTAAATGCATAGCATTTAAATATTAGACATTATATTATATATTTGTTTAAATAATTTTGATGTAACAACAAACGTTATATATCTGTAGGAAATGGTTATACAGGATAGCTGAAAAAAAACTTTCCCCCTCAGGGGCTCACTATAGTGAGTACGGGTATAGCAAATCTGAGAAACTCTATCTGAATCTTCATCTTTCTTCATGTAGTCTTACATTAGATCACTATCTTTCATCTTTCCTATCTGGTCTCTCTTGACCAACTCGTTTTATCTTTTGATTGTGAGCCTATTAGATTATTTAAGGGCTAGGAGATTTATTTTATACTTTTTCTTCTTTTTTTTAAAATGATGAGAAGTGACCGAGAGGTTTTTTCGTCTTACATACAGTCATACAATACATTATTTTAAAGTGTCAATGAGACAAAAGATTATATGACAGATACGTTTTTTTGGACCATCATAACTAAAATGTTTAACATGATTATATTAGGGTTCTCTAGGAGTGAAATAAAATTGATAAACTCACACTAGCACCAGGATGCCTGGTGGATGTTTCATAAAATAGGTCCTAGTTTCATTTCCTAGGTTGGGAAAGTGCTAATTTTAGTATATATTTGGCTAGGCTAATATGCAGACATGTAAATCAACCCTCTATATTACTCTTATGCATTGCCATCCTTTCTTGTAATTGCTGGTTGTTTTGTACTTTCAATTCACTACATATTCTATGCCTTTGACCTTTAACTCACATTTGCTAAGTTTACACACACACTATCCCATCTGCACATGATCACTGCTCGAGGCTCTTGGAGCTTCTTTGTATTGTAGATTTAGTTGAATTCAAGTAACCTCTACATCCAAATATCTAAAACTAATTAGCACACTATGAATATTACATTTTTTAAAATAACTTTAATACGTATTAAGTTTACAGTAATTATTTCATTCTTCTTTCACTTTATGAAACTCAATTTGACACTGTAGTCAAATTTTTATAATACATTATTATAGACTTCAAAAAATAATGGGTCAACAAATTTTGATTTTTGAACCGATTTTTGTTAAAACTGATTTGCCACAAGGATTTTACAACGATGGTCTTAAATGAACTAACATATTCTTTGTATATTCATCTCTAATAATAAACACCCCTTAAAAACCATAATAGCTTCAAAAATTTCAATCTTTTTGAGTTTCAATCTTTTTTCATTGCAATGATTTTGCATACATCATTTATCACTCTGGATCTAATTTACTAACTCGTTTGAAATTGGAATAATACCAGATTCTTATAAACCAAAATATTATTAAAATAAATCATTGTGTTTTTAAAATTCTGATTTCGAATTTATTATCGCCCTTCATGTAGGACTTATACTGACCCTTGAAACATAAAATGGTGGCATATAATTTCAACATTTTTGTTTCACAACTGATTGTAATCACACATATTATCTGTATTTTTTTTATTTTTATTATTATCTGTATTTTTTTTAGCTGATTTAAATTATACTTAGATAGTTTTCCTTTTTTTTTTTTTTTAATGGGTGACAAATTTTAACTTTTGTTGAAACTTATTGGAAATTTGTATTTGATGACACTAGTTTCAAATTTAATAACATATTCACTTTTAAATAATACTCTACTCTTAAAAACTAAAATGGCTTCTACAATGTAAATTTGTTTACATCTCAAACTATTTTTTATTAAAATGATTTTTATACATAATTTATGACTCTGGATCTTATTTCTAACATATTTTTAATTGGTTTTGTAATAATACCCGTTTCTTAAAGCTTAAAATAATATCCACAATTTTATCATTTTTGTTATCAGTCTATTTTATATCAAAATGGGTTTTCTTACTAATGTTTGTTTCAAATTTACTAACCCATTTGCCAATGGAGTCGTGCCCACTCCTTAAAAACCAAAATAATATCCATAATTTCAATCTTTTTATTTATCAACCGATTGTTATCAAACTGATTTTCCATGTTTGACATTTGTTTAAAATTTATAAATATTATATCCTTTAAAAAGGTTGTTAACCATTTTTTTTTCCTCAATCGATTTTTATCAATCTTAATTACTGTATATTTTTTAAGTTCCTGATTTATAACATCATCGCTTTAAAAAACATTTACATTGCTTTTTTTACATACAAATTATATTTCAACAGAAAAACATTGCCAAGACAAACTATAGTATTTTTTCTCTCTCAAATGTATTCTTTGTGTGTTTTGTAGAATAATGATAACACATTTACTATTGCCTTTTAAGTAGTCTAGACATTAAATGTTCTTCTATCAGAATAAAATGTTAGCAATTTGACACCAAGAGAACTTTCTCATTATAATATACTAAGCTTTTCACCGTTCACAACTACACTACAGTAAAGGATGGCAGTCAAGTTACATACGAAAAAGCTCTCCAGTATTACTTTATATGGCCGGCTTTGTTGTGGTTTGTCCCTCCTCCCAACCATTTAACACTAATTTCACCATAATATATTTGATATCCCAACCCTTCATTCTAAACATTTTGATTGTTATTAAGAATTTTTGCAAAAGATTTTCTTGTGTAGACTGAGAATTATATCAGTACACTATAACAAGAAGTGATCAAAATAAAATTTTTCATACAGATTTACAAATTGACAAAATTGTTATTTTAATGACTGGATTTGACACACATATAAATACAATATAGAATTCTTTAATTTCATGAATACTATTTCATTTCTCTTACAGTCTTTAGTTATCTTGTATAGTTTAACAAAATTATAACTAACAAAATTCCTGAACACAAATAAATTTATAAATTTGACCTATTATAACCTTATTTTTTTATTTTTAATAAATGTGGTAAGTCAAGTTTTATATAATTAACAAATTTATTATACAATATTGTTATACAAATTATTAAGGTCACATTTTTTCTTTATTCTTATTTTGGAGGAAACTCTCTCTGCTCGGGATTACTGTAGGTCAAAAGTTCAATATACTTGCAAACAGTCGAAATTATATTATTACATGCATCACATAAAAACTAACCTATCCGACTTAATGCTATTTTACAAAATAATGTTTCTAAATTATTTGTCCCTATTTAGTTTTAATTTTTTCAAATCACATGTAGCCAAATCTTTCAAAAGTTCAAACACTCCACAATAATAAAAATTTATTAAAATTTCAATATAAAAGATGTTATAAAGTTCTAGGTTGCCTCGTGGTGTGAATTCAAATTTGGATGAGATGCAATTTCTAAATGTTGCCCTAGGTTCATGTCCAACTAATTCTTAATATTTAAATACTAATCAGTCCTTGTTGATTCCCTTTTACTGGTAATTATTACTTTTACTGTGTAAGTTGGTTGCACAACTATTTTATTTTACAATATATATAACCAACACACACACAAAAAAAAAAAAAAAAAAAAAAAAAAAAAAAAAAAAAAAAAAAAAAAAAAAAAAAACATGGCTTGCTTAGATTGAGAGAGCAAGAAGGGAACCCTCATCTTCCTTGTGCTAACAAATATTCTCCTTAATTAGTTTCTTCTTCTTCTTTTACAATTTATTTATTTCTTTCATCAACCCAAGACAACTCAAATTTTTATTTTGACTTTGTTTATCCAAAAGTATTTTAATAATTATTTCTAATCTTTATTTGTGAACTCCTTATAACTGTATTGCGTATTGAAAATATAGCCTAAACTGATAAATCGTTATTTTGATGTTTACAATCGTTTCTCTCCTTTCCCCCATTTTACACATTCCAAAATTAATTTTTATTATTATTATTGCTGTGTGTATTTTAGTTATGTGAGTTTCTTATTGCAAATGTTTATTTAATATCCTAAATTCAAAGTGTTATTATTACATTTTGTAATTATGTTCGTTTGTTTATCATCTGTTGCCTAACTTTATACATCCTAGTGCATTAAATACATTAATATTAATAACAAAGAGCAAATTAACAAAACATTTTAACCAATTCAAACACTTCATCCTAACATCTAAAGTAGGTACAAAAATTTTTTACAACACTTTTAGTGTAAATGAAATCAATAGTGATATTGTTAATTATATGTTTGAATAAAAAATCAGGATAGCTTAAAAAAACTATCTCAATATTTTCTTTTAATTAGAATTTTTTTAATAAAGCAACAAACTTTAGTGATCTATTTTTACTGTCAAACTATTCACAAAATAAACAAAAAATTAACATTATAATAAATTACATCTACTGTACGAGAAAGATCAGTTGAATTTTCATAGTTACAGCTGTAGGAGTTTCTATGATCAATACATTTAAAAGACTATAAATGTTGTATATTTATTGGCATGAGGGAGATCACAATCTGTAAAATTATATGTAATAACAGATGCTTTGAAAAACATGAATTAAAAACTGGAAGAAAAAACCCATACATATAAACATATGCGTAATGAATATTTATCCCATACGAAACTAAATGTTTTTAATTAAATAATAAATTGTTACTTTGCCAAAGCAATGAAAAAGACTGAAATGTCAAGTTGGGTAATAATGTTGAATAATATGTGTAATATCATAATAGAAATAAGTGACTCACAACACTATTTAGCACATGTAATTTACATTATAAATTATAAGTCAAGTATACAGTTTGTATTATCTGGAGGTCCCATAATGTTCTATTCTGATACATATTCAAGGACCTTATCATCCATCCTTAAATTTGTTTCTTAATAAATGATATGATAACCATGTTCTCTATGTCATTGTACAACCGATGTTCAGACACCTTGTCTTTGGCATTCTTCTTCAATTGATGCTAGTTGTGCCATATAGACAGTTATTTTAAATAACCCCCATATAAATAAATCTAGTAGATTATGATTATGATACCTAGCTGGTCATTAGATTTCACCTCTACAATCTATCCAATGGTCAGAAAACTGTTAATTTAAAATACCCAAACATTATAAGCTTAATGAGGAAGATTTGGAACACTATCTCATTTCTGTTGACTCATGAGTTCCATCAGGATTGCTTGTTGTCACAATATTATTGTAAAAAGTGAAATCATTTGATTGTTTAAAAAGTTGAAATAAACATTGCAATTCAAATTAATATCGACAAAAAATTGTCCAATGAGATGGTTTGGATATTTTAATTTTTTTTTTTTTAATTCTTATTATGATTTTGTATTTAGTGGTTTGACAACTCAGAGATGGTGTCGTTTATGTTTAGGTTCGTTATCTTTGTATGCTCAATCATGTGAGAAGACAGTTCTCAAGAGGTTACTGAAAGAACTTTGGAAGATTGTAATGAGGATATTGGAGAAGCAAGTTGTCCTGCCACCTATGACAGATAAGAGTGTAAGTAGAAACTTTATTATTAAGTTATTTAAGTTTCATACTCTCTCTCCCCTAAATAAAAGAGTATTAATGTACCAGTTAATATAAATACACAATAGTCCAGATTTAGCACACAAAGAAAAAGAGCATTGAATAATATCTCATGGTCACAATAAATAAAAATTTGGTAATAGCTGTCGTGAGAACAAAAATCTGATTTTCTCAAAATTTTCTCCAATGATTTTGAATAAATTTTGCTAAAATATTTGTCCCCATCTCCCCGAAAATTTCATTCCAGTTGTCAGTAAAAAATAAAAAGTCGACTCAAAGACTGTTATAAAAGACAAAATTTCTTAAAATTGATTTTACCGATAATGTTCAAATTTTGTTAAAATATAAAGAGCCATTGACCAAAATCACAAGTATAAGAGAACTAAGGTTCAGGAATAATTGTTACAAAAAATATAAATGATCCTTGATTGCCATGATTAAAAACTTGATTTCAAATTCTATAACTTTTTTTTTTACCCAGCAATAAAGAAAACTGGATTTTATCGTTCTTTTGTAGAAGAAATAAAGACATTTAATTTGTTGGAAGATGCAATGAATATTATTTTTTGTTTATGTGAGAAAGTTAATGCAATTTTTATGTACAGTTTATTATTTAAAAAATTTAAAATGGAGATTTTTGTGAAAATATTATTATAATATCTAACCTAATACTATTAAACAAGCAATTCTTAAATGTTTGCACATTTTATTTTGTAAACAGGTTGAAGGATTTTATTGAAATTTTATGTTTTCAGATGCAAGAAAACAATTTAGCTAGTTATCGACTATGGGAAAACTCATTTAGAGGGTTAAATATATTGTTGTTAAACTTTAAAAAATTAGCCCTTCTTAAAGGCCATCTTAAAGTGTCACATACAATTATTTCAATGTTATGATCGCTTTAATTTCTCAACTGATCGTATGTTCTATTTTGGATTTAAACAATTCATGGTTATTTCAATTCAATTATTTTCTGTTGCTGTTGTGCAAATGTCATTTCTATAATAAGAGCCACGCTTAATTAACCTAACAAATTATAAATTTAATGTGACAAATAATAATAATTATGAACTTTATATTAAAACTTATATATATATATATATATATATATATATAGATATAGATATTCGTGAAGGAGAATGAAAAGAAAAAATATACAATAAACAAGTTTCAACATCATCTTTGAGATCGGCTAATCTTATGAATCAAGGGAACAGCTATGTTCCGAACTGACTTTGTTCTGACCTGAATGTTTTTTTCCCCAGTATAGTGGAGCCTTGAGAAACCAACATACCTAAGCAGTGTTTATTTATCATGACGTGGTTACAGCCGCTAGACAGGCAGGATTATAACATACTTTTATTCTGTAGAGATTGGTGTGAGTGGTCTCTCTTCAAAATATATGTATATAATGCAGAGTTGGGTCTGTGTTAGAAGCAAGGAGAAAAGTTATTAAATAGAATGTCAAAGGAGGCAGTGAAAGCTTCATATTTGTTATAGCTCAAGCAAGAGGGAAAGTGAATGGCCAGCTAGTGACAGGAGCCTTTGTGGCCACATAGTATCTTAACACATTTAGCTGTGGAAAATTCTTTCCGAATTAAAGATACATTTTTTTTTAACTTTAAAATTTATCTTAAAACAATTCAAAATGATGTTGAAAAGAACATAATCCAAATCAGGAATCTCAAGTGTTCCATTCAAACAAATTGATCTCCATGAACTCTAGCAGCAAAAATTCCAAACAGATAATCCATCAAATTACCTAAATTTAAATAATATTAGATCTACGATCAGAAAATTAACAAATAAAATTATTTCCAGGCATTAAATCCCAATAAAACCCACATCAAAACTAATCTAAACAATAAATTAATCCAGGAAAATTATTCAAAATTTAAGAAAAAACTGTTGCAGAAATATATTTAGCTTTAAAAATCAGTATGGAACCGCCTAACGTTAGAAATGAGATGCGCCTACTACTCTCTCTTAAAGGTTTCAAAAGAACCGAAAGCCAATAGAGAAAACGAATAATACCATTTTATAAAGCAGAATCTAATTCACAAAGAATCCCTGTTGCATAATTACCTATCTCATACAAATAACTAGTAAGAAGGCAAAAAGCTACGTTGTTTGTTATCTTAAACATGCATTTGTTTTCCATTCGTCATCTACAAAAGTTCAACTACCAACTCGATCCCCAATTGGTTATTAGCTGCTAAGAAATTTCTAATGTATATCTTTGAATGTTCCAATAGAATAATTATGTAAATATATGTTTTAAACTTGTAACTATAAAAGAGAAGCTATTTAATTCCTTTTGTTTGTTTAGTATAATATATTTTATTATTTTCAATTAATATGTTCCCTAAATTGATGTTTTCCATTATTCAAATGGAAAATGTAATCTGTCCAGTATCCTTACAACTACCACATATCAACGCTGATACCAGTGAAGAAAGTGCGATTTAGATGGCGGGACTTTAAAAACTTCTGAAGCGCGGAATTGTTAGAGAAGGCTACCAAGAGAATAGACGCATCCTAATATTGAAGAAATTTAAATCTAATTTTTCACGGAAAATCCTCTGACATCACATCAAGAAGTATATCCAAAAGAAAATATAAACAGATATAAAAAGTAATGTTTAAAAGACGATTCCCAATATATAAGAAGAGATATAGAGTAACAAACATTAACAAATTTGGTGAGATCATTCCATTTTATTTACCTATAAACAAATTTGGTGAGATAATTCCATTTTATTTACATACCTGTGCTATGAACGGCCCTCAAAATTGCCTGGGTTCTTAGTTTAAATCAAAAATCAGTGGTTCAATATATTAATTTATTTTATTGCTGCTTATGAGACTTGTGTAACACTTTAAACACTCTAATACTTCAATACTATAAATTCAATCCTTTCAATACTCAAATATTTAAATACTTTATGTAATACTTTAAATACAATACAACAAAAATAAGAATTTAATAGGATACCTTTAAATAAACAATACAATAATAAGAATTTAATTAAATGAACAATATTCAAACTAAATATTCATTTCACTAAGCCCAAAAGTATTCCAACTATTGTTACTCTCTAATAAATGAAATTATTAATTTAATTGGTGATTTTATAAATATAGAAATGCTTGCTTACTTTTGTAGAGTAGACTTCCTGGGCTAAATTCCTGCATCACGGCTATCAACCTGCCGGTATCATCAAGAGCTCCAAAAGACCCTTTCCATATTTTGCTGACCACTTATATATCTATTGTGGCTTCTGATGCTCTACTTTTGTTGCAAGTCAAGCATTTCAACACTTTTTCAATTCTTTCACAATAGTTGGTTCATTCTGAGCTTTGTTAATATTAGTTCTTCCTAACATAATTTACAAATTAATTAAATAACCTAACATTAACCTATTCCTAACACCTGAGTCTAGGTAGAAATTAACCATTTTTTCCTGAACTAAACTCCCAATGGTGAACAAACCATCTTAAACATAAAAGATAGGACTAATAAGTAAATATCTTCTTTGTATAATTCAACTTAATAATTGAATTGATTGACTGTGAATTTTAATATTAATATTTCCATTTTATGCCTTGTGAATATACATCGTCTCTTCTACCACATTTAAAATAAATTATAGCTAGAGCTAATTTGACTTTGACTATAGTCCATATTTAATTCTTATGGTTTCTTACGCCCCATACTTTGGAAAAGCCGGCACCATCCCCTCCCTGATTTTAAGAGTTTTTTTGTGCTTATACTATATAATCTAGTTAAGTAAGAATAACTGATAGAGACCTTAGTATCTTTAAGCAGCCGTGAGCAAATAATTGATAATTTACATATACTTATGAACTAATAATTGTTATAAGGAATAGTAAGGTACAGTAGAACCCCTCTAATCCACCCTCGGGTGGTCCGTTACTCCGGTTAATCCGACCGTGCTCTAGCTCGCGATATTGTGCCGACTTGCCGACTTGTCGATGACTCACGGCCCGTCTGGCACCATTCTTTCCGGTTTGTTATTGCTTTCCCGCTTCAGTGCTGTGTCATCTCTTGTGTTGTTTCTATTGATTTGCTATAGTACTTGCAAAGTTTATATATAAACTTTATTATATAGACTTTTAAAAGTTTATATATCACTTATTTCACTTTGAAAAAATCTCTTTATATTATAATATGTAATAAATATTGACTTTTTTCGGATAATCCAACCTTTTTTGCGTTCCGATCATGCCCCCAGTCCCGAAGGTGACGAATTAGAGGGGTTCTACTGTAGTTGAATTTCAATATAGTAACAGGAGGATAATTTCAATAATCTAATGAGTTTCAATTATTTTTAATTCAGCCAGACATAGAGTGATTATATTGATTTGTGGTGGACATTACATAAACTTATATCATTTTCTTATTTATGAATATTAATGAAAAGACATTCTTATAGTTTTGTGTTGTATCTATGAGTTTAATTAATTGTTAATTGCTATTTTCTGTAAATTTAATTTTGTGTACAAGCTACTGAATCTAGTTCATAATAAACTATAATCTTGGGTGCACCATTCAAAGTCTTCAAGAATAAACTATTTAATAATTTATTCTTGAAGATTTTCTAGGTTGTAATCAATGTTGAATTAGACACCCTGTACCTCACACTCCACTGATATCTGTCACTCTTAATTCCACTAGATACTCTAGATTTATTTACATAAAAATATTGTTCACATTGTTGTTATAATGTAATTACTTAAATTACCATGTTTACATACATATTATGCATATTTAAAGTTCTCTGTTTTTGTTTATGTATGGTGTTTTTCTAAACACAAACCTGAGCAGAGGGCAGGCTTCATATACATACTTGATACTTTCCTCTTAGTCTCTCTTATATATATTTATATATACAGTCTTTCTTTGTCATTCACTTATTATCGGGTCCTAGTCTAATCATAGATAATGGGTGATATCTCATTTGTATGCAATGTTTAATCTTGGTTGTTGTGGCCTTGGCAGTAAACGCTCAAGTACACTCATGTAAAATTCATAAATGGACATTTTTTGACCACCTGTAGCATCATTGCTTTCATTGTATTATTGTACAATAGGTGAGAATTCATCAACAACATATATGGGTTATATATGTAAACAACTTCTTGTACCAGCGAAGATAATACATTGTCATCTGATCGAATAACACCCTACATAAAAGCGTTATATTTTACTATGGGATGTAGCTTTTTTTGCACTTCCCCTTTAGTTCCTACCATTTGGTTTTGAAACTCTGTAGACATGTAGGTTATAATCCTCTTGTCCTTCCACTGAACAACCATCATGCATTTGGAATGCCTAGCAACAGCTCCCCCTTTCTTTATAACTGCTTGTTTCACATGTTGTAGTAGGAACTTCCTGTTCTGCCATAAGGTGCATATAGTAAGTTTTTCTAAATAAAAGTTTTGAGGCAAGGATAAAGAAATTGTAACAATTATCCATGTATAAAGCATGACCATTGTAAATATTGTAAAATTACTGAAGGGGTGAAACTACTTTATACATTAAAAGCCCCAAAAGTTGGGCGATAATTGTAATAATTGAAAAATACAACTGAAGGTTATTTTATTGAAATCATTACTTTACTAATTTATTTTTAAAACAAAAGCATGAAGTTATCTTCTATTAAGGTTTTTTTTTTTTATTAAAAATTTGCTCAGCTAAGTGCGCCAGGAAGCTTTTTGCTTATCAATTTAGAAAATGAATTTAATTATTATAATCTCAGGGTGTAAGTTCTTTTTTAGTGTACTTACAGTGATTTCTGGTTGAGAATGAGAAACACTTGAAACTGAAATTTTAACATGAATTTATTAAAGTAAAATTAATACATAGCATTTGTTATCACAAAAATATCAAACAAATCAACTAAGACTAACATCCTATCCAGATTAAGTTTTTTATTGCCTTAGAAGAAAGACTATTTTTAGAAAACTTGAATTTAACTTTATGTTGCAACTATAAAAAATGTTTAAGAAATAAAACAGATTGAAATATCTGTTACTTAATATTGAATTTATTTTACTTTTAAAAAGAATATGTCAATGGACATGTATTATTTATTCATTTAGAAAACGTAATTATTAAAATATCAAATAAAAATTTTAGAACATAAAACATCTTAAATTTCACATAATACATAAATTAAGTTCATTGTGTTGAATAACACATTATTACCAGACCTTGTAGCAAAACCCTTTGTCGTAGTGATATATAAAACGTGGCTTCGATGATAAGTCCTTTGTGCAGTCCGCGTAGAACTAGGTTGATTGAAATTGCTCCAATCACACTTTGCATTTTTGTTTTACGAATGTCTTTCAGCGTAATTAGTTCATTTTCTACACTTTATAAATGTTTATCATTCGACCATTATAATATTGCGGGCGCGACTGTCTATTGTCCTACGCTATTTTTTTAGGAAACACTTTGTCTGTTCAAATCAATCTAATCATCTTAACACAATCGAATGTACTGTTCAAATTACACTGCGTTTAAATTAGTTCGGTACAAGTTATTGTTTTGTAACTTCAAAATCGAATCAACTTTACACTACATTGTCCTGTCTCACTCTGACTTAAGACTTTACTAAACACACCTTACAGCTTCAACCACTGTCTTAAGACTCATTAAAATACATCTTACACCTCCAACCGCTGAACTAAGACTTTTGTTAACATTTAATCTACATTTTTGTAAAAGTTTCTCTATATTGAAAACACGTCCTACCATATCAGACCTCTCTCTATGACTGACGAAAACGCATGGTGAATTTCTATATCCGGTTGGTCCAGGGGTTACAGCCCTAGCAACAAGGATTGTCCCACTATTCCCGCTGACTCCGTGATAACGTTTCTCGCAATTCACTGCATACACTGTTCATATTACTGACATACCAACGAGTTCCTTTGACTAATTTTTACAACACACACAATTTATTAGATTTCTTATGACTAAATTTCCTTAAAATCTATACATTATTATTTATTTGTGTTTGGAAATGTATTCTAGTATGAATTTACTTTATTTTAACCTTAAGAGCCATAAGTCATGATTTTGACTTACGTTCCATTACCCTCTACTCAATACGATTTCTATTATAATAAATATTTTATTCAAATTAACCTTTTTTGGTATTACACCATGGTCTAGTTGTCCCTGTATCAAATGATAGAAAACATTTGATGTATGCCTCTCTATCCCTTATATCATTTAAGACACCACAGTATACAAGGTACTTTAAGATAATACTGTATTTATGTTTTTTACCCTTAATATAATGGCAGAAATACAGCCGGTCATTCCATATAACCATATTTTAATCAAGCAACCGGTTCCTTTGAGGATAGTAAACACTAGTCATATTGTTACTAAAATAATCAACAATAAATCTGATTTTGTTTTGACGGTCATTCATTTTGTTTGGTCGATTTTCTAAAAAAATATAAAGAGCGATAGGTTGCTAGGAACCTATCATGTACTGGTTGAAACATGTCAAGTTGAACAGGTAATGCTTTTTCCAGTAGTCTTCTAATCTGGTTAGTTTTATTGTGCCAGTATGTAACATAAGGCCATTATGATGTTATTGGAAATAAAAATTTAATTAAAATCAAATAATATCAATAAAATATAAACAAAGTAATAACTAAATTGTAAACCAAAATCATCACAACACCTAAACTATATAAAATTATACCCACAAGAACAAAAAACACAGTAAAACGAACTGCACAAACAAGCTATATCAACAAAGTGTGAAAATAGAATCAGAAGCAGGTATGGGACTGCATCTCATCATTGATAAAGCTTAGTCAGATGAACACGGTCACTGTTGGCTGGGTTCCTGGCCACTCAGGTATTGATGGTAATGAGAGAGCAGATGAACTAGCCAGGTCAGGCTCTGAATCCCCTTTCGTGGGACCGGAACCGGTGCTCGGAATCTCTTATGGATATGCCAGGGCAGCGGTTGATACGTGGATGCGGGAGGGAATGAACAGGGTCTGGACGAATTCAACCACTAGTAGACTTGCTAAAAGGTTAATTAGACCAAGCAAGAAACATGCGGAACAACTCATCTCTCTCAGAAGGGATAACTTGAGGTGGGTGGTTGGTCTCTTAACGAGCCACTGTCACCTCAGAAAACACCTACACAGGATAGGAATTGCTGCAGATAATACATGCAGGAAATGTGGTTTGGCTGAAGAGTCTGCAGAACACATTCTTTTAGAGTGTGAGGCGTTAGGACGAGCCAGGCTGTACTCTCTAGGCCCTCCGGGGAAAGAGATGGAAACCATTCTAGACAACCCTATTGGTAGTATCTGTTCCTTCATAAGGATGACGGGTATTACCGAATGGGTGTAGGAAGGAAATTGGGGCGGCAAAAGACCTTTAGGTCGACGCCGGTGAGGCCTCTGATGGAGGTTATCACAGCCCAGTTTAAAAAAAAAAAAAAAAAAAAAAAAATAGAATCAACTACATGCTACAAATGATGATGCTACCTGCTTCACAATAAAAAATATTTTTGTTTAAACAACACACTATAGAGTGTGACACGCCTGGCAGTGATGTATGGTACTACATCCCAGATTGTGTTAACCCTCTATTACTCCTTGTCGCAAGTCCAGGATTAACTGTGAACTAATAACTGTACTCTTGTGAAACTCAGGTGGGCCTGCATTATACAGCAAGACCATAATCAACAGCTATGGTTTTTTTTCCTTCTTTTTTTATTCTTTCATAACCATGATCTTTTAGGGGGAGTATTATATGTATTGTTAAAATGTTTTGTGTAGAAAAGAATACATTTTTCTTATAAAACTGTCACTATAATGAAAAGGTACAAAGCTGATCATTCATCTTTGGTAACATGTTGCTATTTAATTGATGTATCTTTGGTTTGCCTTACATCATTATTAATCTTGATGATTTTAACTTTATTGAACGTTTGGATATAATATAGCAAAATATAAAAATTGCTGTCTTTAGTGCTATGTACCAAGCAATCGCCAATGTTTTAAGTACTTTTTAAACAACACATGTCTAAATTCAATTGGCTATATTAAAACAGATAATGTATAAAAATGGATCTATTTTTTTGTATCCAGATGCTACTGAAAAACTTGACCCATAACGCAAAGAACTTAGCAGCTAATGCAAAGATGGAGGACATGTCAAGACTGATCAAAAACCACATGGCAGGCAAGCAAGATGTAAAGAATGCTCTGAGTGGTGTCATGGTAAGAATGGATGTTTTGTTTCCTTTCTTTATTAAATAATATTTGTGTATTTTCATTGCAAACGTAAAATCAAGAAAATAACTATTGACATCATATGTTCACTAAAAGTATGGCACATATTGTTTTATTAATAAACCAATGGTATAACACATAATAACCCAGCAGATTTTGTTTCTCTAAAAATTTATAAGTTCCTAAATCACAGGTATCCCAGATAGTTGTGTTTTCATTACATAATTCTCCTAACCAATACAAAAAATCAACTTTGTTTTAAAGACTGAATATTGTTTTCATTAAGTCATTTCAAAATTTAATACTATTAAACAAGCACTTCTTCTAGGTTTGTAAATTTATTTTGATAACTGGCAGATTGGTTTTGTTGAAATGGTATAAATCTATCATTTTTTGGTTCAAGGAAATGATTTATCTGGGTCTCATGTTTGGGAAAATTCATTTATATTGATAAGTAACTATATGGTAAAGGGTTTAAAATCTCAACAGTCAAATAAAAATATCATATTCAGTTATTCTTACATTATAGTCACTTTCGTCATATAACTACGTAGATTCTATTTATAATCATGGTTTGATTTATTAGCCCAAATATTTATTCAGTAGCTAGAATACAATTTTGTACATTGTATTAGCCTTATCTTTTAAAATTACACTACATTAAAACAAAACGTACACATACAGCAAAATATTATACACATCCCAAAACCCTTTTGCCATTCAATAGATGGCAGTTCCATGACTTCATCATTCTATAGAATAAAAAATATTTTCTGTTAAATATTGTAGTATTTCTTTTTTGAAAGATTTTTTTTCTGTTATTGTTTTGATTTTATGTGGAAGACATTTGCGAAGGATGGCTTCAGAAATTGCTGGCCATATTAAGCAAGCATATATTTTGGTATAATTAGATTGTGTGTTTGTCTTGTGTCATACTTATGTATTTGACTATGGTCTGTTTCTTCGTGAAACTAAGAATACATAGTGATACTCAAAATGTAAATTGGGGGAAACTTAAAATATCCAGTTTTTTTTTCCACAGAGGACGGTAAGAGTATCTGTATTACACTTTCTATTGTTTTTAGTACAAAAGAAGATAGACAGATTTGTCAAAATGCTTTGGGGTCTATGTAGTTCACCTTTCCTGGTTTCAAAATAAAAACTATTCTACTCACCTCCAGACTATTAGTACATAACCACAAGCCATACTGGTCCTGTTGATTTCATATAGAAAGGAAAGGGAGGGACAATATTGAACTTTTTTTCTTTCCCTACAGATATTGGGTTTCCACTCTATGCCTGGATCTGCGAGTCTCTCCAAGAACTTTTGTTACTTTTCTGCTCTTGTTAATTTCATCTTCAATTTCATTTTCACCAACATTTCTGCTGTGTCTATGATGGTGTCTTGAGAGGAATCATCAGTCCCCAAACAACATGTCCTCTTTGTCAGAGGTGATGTCCACTTTGGAATTGCTCAAAGTTCTATCCTCCGTTTTGTCTTTTGACTCACAAACAAAAGACAGTTTGCCTCAGGTGCAGACATTTCTGTTTCATTTCCTGAGGCAATGTCTAAGCACGCTTCAGATTCATGGTTTTGTTTTTTGTTGTGTGAATCTATAATTCTTCCCATGAGTATTAACATTTTAAGAATGTGGGTATTTACTGGCCCCATAGGCTCCATTTGATGTACAATAGCTCTTGTACAATCCATCCCTCAACACAGATTAATTAAATAGCATAAAGATACTTAGATACTTGACACCTTAGATTGGGGATATTTATTGACCTTCCTGTCTAGATCCAGTGTGTTCAGTACAAGCAGGGTCACTTCAAACAGGATGCAACTCTTTCTTCATGCACAGCAGTCCTGAGGGTAGTGTCATCAGACATATAGATGTTGATAACCATCCTATACTACCCCCTGGGACTAGTCCTTTAGCCCCAACTGTAATCTTAAAAAGAATGTAAAATGTTAATGGTAAAAATGATTTTTATCATTTCACACTGTAGTTGGCATGTCATGCTATGATTTGCTAACTCCATATGACTGACTTGACTATAGAAAAGTTATTATTCTTAATAATTCCTGATCTGTGGATATTTATGTGAAATGAAATAATAATTTGTTTAATGTATTACATTATAGTCATGATATATTTCAGCTATAAAGGAGATCAGCTATGACAGAGAGGTTTTTGCCTTTAAAAAACAAGAAAAATAATAAAGCAGTATTGTATGTATAACTTGTCATTACAGTAGACTCGTAACTATCCAGCCCTCCATACTGCCCAATTCGAGCTGTGGTGTAAACAATATTAATTGGGATCACAAATTTAGTCTATAAAATAGTTAATTTACAATACTTTTTTGATCGTAAGCGTCTTATGAAATGTACGACTATACCCACAGTACATGTTAATTACAGACACTTGCCTTAGGAAATGCTTTATTGACAAAGAGATCACTATAGCTCCTTGGGTGATGTTCAGAACTTTTTTCATATCTGTACAAGAAATTACAGCTGTATTATTGTACAGTACTCGTCAGAAGATATTGTTTATAAATATCATTCAGTTTTTATTAGTACTTTCTTAATTTGATTTTTGGTCAGTTGTTTGATTTTTATAACTGTTAGTTATAAATGCGTGATAAATGCAAGAAATATGTTACCGGTTATATTTTATAGTTTTTATTACATTCTTTAATAAATGCTACTATTTCATTAATATTTTCATCATTTTATTTAACTTTTATAATTATGTCAAAATAAAATTAATTCTTTGATAAAAGTCTACAAACACAAGTTTAAATATGCTATGAAATGCTACTGATGTTTAGTTATCATAATTATTTAGCTGTTGTTGCTCCTAATATACATTCCATGTGGCCCCCCCCCCTTTTTTGCCTAGTTGATCACCACACTAGGCCAGATCTAGTGCTACTGTATTATCTTTAGTGTTTTATATTCAGAAATGAATAAAATTTTGTCAAAAATTCTTATTAAAATACAAACAATTTTGTTGCAATGCTGATTCTAAAGTAATTTGGCTCTGATTCATGTTACATTGTTAATCTTGATATTTTGATTTAGTATTAAAATTTTCAAAATAACTCATGGAATTGCTTATGCCCTCAGCTCTCTATACATTCTTCCAGGTATTCATATGAACAGACAGTTCTCATTACTTATGAGTAACTGGATTATTAAAAAAATAAATCTATCATTTTAGGAAGTTGAAAAGAACCTTTCACCGAAGCAATGTGCAGTATTAGACGTCGCCTTAGATACAATAAAACAATATTTCCATGCTGGAGGTAACGGACTCAAGAAAACCTTTCTGGAAAAAAGTGCGGAACTCCAATCACTTCGCTATGCTCTATCATTGTACACTCAGACAACAGATACACTTATCAAAACATTTGTCACAACACAGACAAACGAAGGTAATCAAATAATCATCCAAAATGTTTGTATTTTATGTGAATTTTTTATTCTGAGTGTGTGTTTGTTTTGTCAAACATTTTAAGGAATGAACAAATGTGCATTATTTTGAAAAAGAATTTGGTTAGCATACAATATTTGTTTAATGTGTGGTTAATTATGGTACATTCCTTATTCAAATGAAGTATTTTTGTGTAAAATTGTTTGTTTCCCATAAATTGATATGTCTCTAGAAATGTTAAAACCATTCAATAAATACATATATATAGGCCAAACTAAAACAAAACCATAAAATAACTGTAGTAGAGTAAAATAAGACTAAAAACACTTTTTTATTGTTTAAATTGGTTTTTAAGAACTGTTTAAAATTGCAAACAAATTTTTTATCCCTATTTGGAAATGAGTGTTATTTGGTATTGATAATTTAAGTTTGCAAAATGGTACCATTTTTTTAATTAAAAAAAAAAAAAAAAAATCTTTTTCATTAACCCCTACAAAAAAGTAGTTGTGAACAACTTTGTTCATTATTAAATTACAAAGAAAATAACTTAGAAGAGTTTGAACTTGATTGGTTTATTCAATAAGTGGTTACATAACCTCAAATTTTACAATTTTTAACAATTTTATCTCTAAGTATAGAAATTATTGATGTATTATAATAAAAACTTTAATAAAATATGTTTATTGTGATTGATGTTTACTGGGTAGTGTTCGCGTTATTTATGTAAAGTTTTGCCTCTCCACTTGTCAATACTTAACACTTTATAGTGGTAATTAAAACTCTCCATTTTTTCATAAAACAACTTAAATTAAAACATACAAATAAAATAACACAAATTTTGACATATATCAACCACTATGAAGATGTAAAAAACACTTCGGATGTCGTTTCGTGAATTACGGAAAACTCTTCACTTTTTTAAGTCCTTTATTGTGCAGCCAAAGATCTTACGCAGCCGATTATTATGCATAGAACATCTAAGATGGACTGAAGTATTTTTTCTTATTGCTGGAGGTTCTTCACATCTATTGTTTTCATTGCTCTTATCTAGGCCTGCAACTATTTGAACAGGACTGTGATCAATTAGTTTGCCTTTTTTAATTAAAGCAAGTCTTATATTTAAAACTTGATCTTTTATTATGGGTGCATATATTGATTTAAATTTAATACTGGGATTTGAAATGGGATTTTCATGGACAGCCATGAAAACGGACTTTTTTTAGGCTTTCAAAACTGAGTGAACATGTTAGAAAAAATGACCATATTGTAGATAGGGATAATTTAGGTATTGTGTACAAACAACTGAAAAGTTTCAGATAAAATATTGAACCTAACCTCTAAACATAAACATTGAAATTAAAGCCTACACCTTAATATGCCATTTTAATATTTTATGTTTTTCATGCCTAAAAAAATTTGGAAATGTGATTTATAACAGTAGACTAATAAAAATTTGATGAAACACTCTGAAAGAAAAAAAATTCTACATAAAATTCCCATACAACTGCCCATATTTAAAACTCTCACATTGAGTACAAATATTAATTGAATGTAAAAATTTAACAGATTATTGATTTTCCTCTAATTATGTAAGGATTTTAGATATTGATTCATATTTTCCCAAAAAGTTCTTCAGTGTTCCTTAAAATAGTTAATTACGTCAAATACTTATCTCTCATGAAGCGACAGAAACAACAGATCAATAATTAAAATAAGTAATAAATTCACTGAAGGAGCAAATGAAACGTAATGTTTAGAACTGAAACAATATTAGCAACAACTTCTTCACCTAACATATCACTATTATTTGACATTTGTGTAGCCTTTGTGTAATGTTGCATGTTACTTACTGTGGGGATAATGTACACTGTCAAGCTCTGTTGTGATTGGCTCTTGGTGTTGTGTTTGAAAGTAAATGTCTCTAAATGTCGTTTCTAAATCTTTAACAATACAGCTTATGCAGATCATTTTTTACCTATTAGTGTCCTGAAATGTAATTAATTTTCATTTAGTTACGATTTAACTCAATGGTCTGGCACATTAATCTTACATTTTACTAAAATTTGGACTAAATTGGTATAGCTGATTTTGGGAAATTATTTGATCTATAACACCTACATTGACGATTCTTGTGCAAATTAGTGTCTTGAACCAAATTTTCTTTTACTTTCAATTTAGCATACTGGTCTGGTATATTAATCTCGAATTTTACCAAAATTTGGGCAATGTAGGTATATCTGATTTTGAGAAATTAGATTCTTTATAACAGTTACATCGACAATTATTTTGCCAATTTGTGTCCTGAACTATAATTTTCTTTTACTTAGAATCTAGCACAATGGTCTGGGACATTCATCTCACATTTTACCAAAATTAGGACAATGTGGGTACAACTGATTTTGAGAAATTGGATTCTTTATTAAATCTACAATTGTTTGGCCAATTTGTGTCATGAACCATAATTTTCCTTTACTTCTAATTTAGCACATTAGTCTAGGACATTAATCTCACACTTTAATAAAATTTTGACAAATTGTATAGCTGATTTTGAGAAATTGTATTCATTATAACAGGTACATCGACAACTGTTTTGTCAATTTGTCTCTATAATTTAATTTCATTTTACTTCCAATTTAGCACAATGGTCTGGGACATTAATCTTACATTTTACAAAAATTTTGACAAAATAGGTACGCCTATAGATGATTTTGAGCAATTGTTTTCTTTATAAACAGCTACATTAACAATTCTTATGTCAAATAGTGTCCTGAACCATAATTTTCTTTTACTTCTAATTTAGAACTCTGGTCTGGGATATTAATCTCACATTTTTAAAAAAATTTACAAAATAGGAACAGCTGATTTTGACAATTGTTTTCTTTATAACAGGTACATTAACGATTGTTATGTCAATTAGTGGTCCTGAACAGTAACTTTCTTTTACTTACAATTTAGCACACTGGTCTGATACATTAATCTCACATTTCTTTTTAATTTGAACAAAATAGGTACAGCTGATTTTAAGAATTTATTTTATTACAACTACATTGATGATTGTTTTGTCAATTAGTGTCCTGAACTGTAATTTTCTTTTACTTCCAATTTAACACACTGGTAAGAGACATCTTACATTTTACCAAAATTTGGACGAAATAGATATAGCTAATTTTGAGAATGGTTTTCTTTATAAAAGCTACATTAACGATTGTTATATCAATTAGTGGTCCTGAACAGTAACTTTCTTTTACTTACAATTTAGCACACTGGTCTGATACATTAATCTCACATTTTTTTAAGATTTGGACAAAATAGGTACAGCTGATTTTAAGAATTTTTTTTTTATAACAACTACATTGATGATGGTTTTGTCAATTTGTATCTTGAACCATAATTTTCTTTTACTTGCAATTTAGCACACTGGTTTGGCACATTAAACATAAATTTTAATAAAATTTGGACAAAATAGATATAGCTAATTTTGAGAATTGTTTTCTTTATAACAGCTACATTAACAATTGTTATGTTAATTAGTGCTCCTGAACAGTAACTTCCTTTTACTTACAATTTAGCACATTGGTCTGGGACATTAAACATACATTTTAATAAAATTTGGACAAAATAGATACAGTGGAACTTGGTTATAACAGCATCGGCTGTAACGTCAACTCGGGTTTAACGTCACATTTTATACAGACCGGCCAAAATTGAACATTTTATGTTATACGAAAACCCGTTTATATCGTCAACAAATATCGCGGCACTCGGCTATAGCGTCAAACATTTAGCGATTCTTAGGTTGCAAAAGTGGTAGTGTGCTTGTATTATGTCCCAAAATTCATAGAAACAATGTGTAGAAACAACAAAAGCAAAAACAGGTCACAAGCCGGACGTTGAGCTGGTGACGGGATAAAACTCTTTTGTGTAATTGGTGTCTCGAGGGGGCGGGGGCTGTCCCGCATACCTGGGTCTTATCCCTTCCCACCCCTACATTCTACAAGGTCAATGACTGTGGTGACACAGGCACACTGTACTGTATTGTTTGTTTCATTAGTTACGGTAAATCATCAGTCACATCACTACCTACCTCCGTGTGAGCATCGCGTGTGTTGACAGTTGTTTTATACATCGTTAGTTGTGTTTTGTTTGTGCAATGTCAAGTTGTGGTGTCAAACGGAAGGTGCTTCCTATCAAGGAAAAAGTGCGGTTGATCAGAACGGTGGAAAGTGGAAGAAAAATTGCTGATGTGTGTCGTGAGTTTGGTCTGGTAAATTCTACAGTAGGTTCAATTTTAAAGAATAAAGACAAAATTTTAACCGCGTTTAAGGAAGACGGAGAAAACGTAAAAAAAATAAGAAAGTGCTAACATAGTGATGTGGATGAGGCGTTGCTTAAATGGTTTAAGCAATGCCGCAGCGCCAACATTCCTATTAGTGGACCAATTCTTAAAGAAAAAGCGACTGAGTTTGGACAAATATTCGGTTCTAATTTTACATGTTCAAACGGCTGGCTTGATCGTTTCAAAGCGAGACATTCAATCTCCTTTGCGAAGATTTGTGGCGAAGCAAAAAGTGTTGATTAGAACGTTACGAGTGAATGGGTGCAGAAGACGTGGCCAACTCTAAGTGAAGGTTACAAAGACGAAGACATTTTCAACGGAGATGAAACCGGAATTTTCTTCAAGTTAACTCCGGACAAGACATTACAATTTAAAAACGAAAAGTGTGTTGGTGGAAAACTTTCCAAGCAGAGAATAACGGCCTTCGTTTGTGCAAACATGACAGGAACTGAAAAAAGAAAGCTTTTAGTGATCGGAAAGAGTTTGCGCCCTAGATGTTTTAAAAACGTAAAAAAACTACCGGTGAATTACACTGCTAACAAAAAAGCGTGGATGACTTCTGCCATATTTGAAGAAGAGTTAAGGAAGTGGGATCAACAGTTATCTTTAAAAAACAGAAAAATTCTTCTTCTAGTTGACAATTGTGCAGCACATCCGAAATTAAATTTAACCAACATAAATCTTGTTTTTTTCCCTGCCAACTGTACAAGTATTCTTCAGCCCATGGACCAAGGTGTCATAAGAAGTCTAAAGTGTCACTACCGGAAATTCTTGTTAAAAAAAATTATTCTTAGCATGGACACAGCACAGCCCGTGAACATCTCAATATTGGACGCCATTAGGTTCCTAGACAAGTCCTGGAATAATGTAACGCCGATAACCATTTCGAAGTGCTTCCGCAAAGCTCAATTGGGATCTACAGCTTCACTTGAAAATTATGACGAAGATGATGAACTGCCTCTTTCAACGTGGATTGCACAGTTTAATGTTGACCAGAGCAACTTTGGAAATGATATTGATTCATACGCTTCAGTGGATGATCAAGTAGAAACATTCCAAATGTTGAGTGATGCAGAGATCGTCGCAGATGTTCAGAAGAAGGATGCCGAAGATAGTCCTGATGAAGATGATGACCAGAGCGCAGAAGACTTCGTTTGTCCGTCTGTTCAAGAAGCAATGAAGGCTGCTGAGACTCTCTCCCGGTTCTTTAGCTTCAGGGAAACGACTGCTTCAACACTCAGTACGCTTCAAGACGTTTGTTGCACAACGGAGAGAATTTATTTTTCTGAAAGGACCGTTCAAAAGAAGATCACAGATTTTTTTCCACAGTAAAGTAAGATTTTTATTATAAAATATTTAATTGTGAAAACGTATCATTTTTTTATTAATGTTTTTTTTATTATATTCCAATGTACGAGTAGATTTCAATAAACAGTGTTGTACTGTATATAGCAGAACATTTGCGTTTTTACTTTGTCCTTTCACTCAGATTTAAGGCTGCTTTTTTATAACGTCACTCGGATATAACGTTAAAAAACTTCCGGTCCCTTTGATGACGTTATAACCAAGTTCCACTGTATAGCTAATTTTGAGAACTAGTTTCCTCAACAATAATTTTCTTTTATGTGCGATTTAGCACACCGACCTGGGACCATCATCAATCATCTTCATATTATACCAAATTTTGGAAAAAATTGGTAGAGCTGATTTAAAAAAATTGAATTTCTATAACAGCTACATTGGCCATTGTTTTGCCAAGTAATGTCTTGAACCGTAATTTTCTTTTGCCTAGTATTTAGCACACTGATCTTGGACCATAATTTGGATATAATTAGTATAGTTTATTTTAAGAAATTGGGTTCTTTATAACAGCTATATTGACTATTGTATTGTCAATTAGTTTCCTTAACCATGATTTTTTTTTTTACTTGTGATTTAGCACACTGGTCTGGGGTATTAATTTTTGGAACTCAAAAGGAAAAGTGGAGAAAAAAACTTGGATTCAATTTTTTGACTCAACACATACTTTTCTGTATATTATGTATAATTGAGAATGTTCCAGCTCCAATATGAATATTTCGGCATCTGGAGTGTGCCCTGCACCCTAAGGGATTCAAACTCTTAATCTGAGATTATAGTCAACGAAAAAATTGCTTAAAGGATGTTTCATTTTGAGTGTGTAGGAATGAGTTCAGTGCCTCAAAGTAAAAGAAAAAAGTTTCAGTAAATATGTCTCATTTTCCATCTGTCATTCTGTATTTTTATTTTTCAAAAATAGTTTCTGTCTTCAAAAATGGATGAAATATTTGGTACACATTTTATATTGTAATATTTTACCATTATACTAAAAACCAAGACTTTATTTTTACAATTTTTAAATTGATAACAATTAAAACTTTAATGTTAAAGATCTTAAAAACCATTAACTTTATATACAAATTGCAAGAGATGAACTATTTTGCATTTTAAATGGTAAATAATAGTACAGTATCTTAATTTTTATTGTAGGGCAAAGAGTTATTGATAAACATTTAAAAATATTTTTGTTAAAATAAACTTTATTTTGATGGAATATAATTTATGCTTCGAAAGAGTTTATGGTACAAGCGAAGCAAGATTAGATTTTATGTAAATACATAAACATCTTTTAATATAGTACTTGTTTCTAAATTTTTTAAAAGGTGATATAGGGACCCATTCTATATTCATTTAAGATACACATGGGCAAACAATCAGTAAAAAGAAAATGTAATTTTTGTTCTCCCATTTAAATTGGTGAGAGAGGTGGCAATAAATATAGTTTGTTGGTTTGAACGACATTGTTTCAAGAAATATTTTTGTTTATAATATTTCAATAGCCATTGTTTTGAATTATTACACAAGAGAGGGGTCTAGCCGCATACATAAGAATGATGTAAACAATCAAGATAACTATTCTTCCTGCTTCCCGCCAGGATCGTCTATCTAGGTAATCTGTTAGACTCTACTGTGTTTATGAGGTGTGTTTATTAAATAACGAGGCTGATACAGCAAATCGCTTTTATTCCATGCATCACAATTTTAATGCTTCTCCCCTTCAATATAGTGTCCATTACACACTGATGCAGTCTTGTATTTCACTAGTCAAAGGTGTAGCATAAATAAGTTTCTTTCAGCTGTCTTAACACAACTGTTGTTTTTTCTTTAATGCATCAACTACTCAAAACATCACCCAGTGAATCAAAACATAATTATTTTCCACTAAAACCACTTTATTTCTGTAATACAAAAACAAGACAATATTTCAATGACTAAATCATCATTCTCAGTTGTTACATGTACACAAACCTTGCTGACACTCATATGTAGGAACAGTTGTAGTTTGTGTGCATGTAACAACTGAGGATGATGACTTAGTCATTGAAATATTGTCTTGTTTTTGTATTACAGAAATAAAGTGGTTTTAGTAGAAAATAATTATTATGTTTTCATTCACTGGGTGATTGAAGTTTCCACATTCACCATTGATACTCAAAACACGTTCCTTTAAACACTAATTTCACTTCAGTAAAAAGCAAAAAGTTACCTGGTGCCAAATCTGGAGAATGATCCAGTGTAATATATGTACGACCAAAACTGTGTGGAAACATTACCATTGATACTCAAAACATGTTCCTTTAAACAGGTTCCATCACAACTGATGATTATTTTAAAAGTGTTGTCTTTATCAAGTTCCTCGCGTATGTCAGTTTAAATTTCCTTGTGGTATTCTTTTCACTTTGGAATGAGTGTCACAAATAATTGTGGTATTCTTTTTGGTTGGCACAATCTTTTTTCATGATTAGATCATTACGCTAAATTTTCCAAGCAGTATCTCTGTCAATAGTCATGGGTTCAGTTTTCATTCGGACAACATGTTTTCTCTAAGTATCTGGCTAATTTTGTTTACTTTTCTTTGGGTTTTGAAGTGAAAGGTCGTCCAGGGTGTTCTTCAAATTCCATGTTCTAACATCCTTAACTTTTATGTCATTCTAACACACGTGTATAAGACAGTAAGTATTTGAAAACATTGTGTTTTTTTTTTTTTTTCAATTTTACTAAAATTTTCCAATTGACACAGTACTCTGGTTTACAACAGAGCTCTAATCGATGACTTACTACCGACTGAACAGCCTAGTATCTTGATGTTTGTCATGCAGGTTTGGACAAGTCCAAGAAGCCAAAGAGCTCACTACTTTTTCTTAAAGGTAAAACACAATCTCATTATTTAATAGACACACATTTCGTACAGCTTACTCATAAAAAAGCTTGTACTTTTCCACTACTAGGTAACATGTGATCAGCTAGGCCCCACTTTGTTTATACCTTTTAATTGGTTAATTGTTATTTAACTTACTTAATTTATGTTAAAGTGATTTCTGTGTTTTGCTTATGTTTTTGTTGTTTCTTCCTAATGTACATGTTTTCTATTCATGCTTTCTCTGTGTGCTTATCTACTAAAGTACCATTAAACAACAAAACAACATTTTTCCGTCAACGCTCTGTGTCAAGTGAACGGGAAGATGATTCTATGGAAGGTTTAGAAGAACCGCTTAGAGCAAAGAAACGAAGGGAATCAACGACACAAGGTAGCATGTTTGCATGTAGCAATGTTTCAGTTATAAATTGGTTTTACATATTGCTTAAATTATTTATATAATTTGTTGTATTAACGTCTATATAGTAATTGCATTTTGTAAATTGTTTATACTTATAGCATTGCATTTATTATGAAAATATTTGATTGTATGATATATATTTTATATACAGAGTGAGTCCTTATGAGAGTCTAATACTTTGGGGATAGGTTTAGGGTACTAAAATAAATAAAAAAAGTCTGTGTAATCATATGTCTGAAAATGTCCCGTTTTCTATCTGATGATCAATACGTGTCCAGATTGTATATTGAGTCCAGATTTGTATAAATATTTTTTTATACAACATTTGACCAATACACATAAAACCAAAACTTTATCTTTAATGTTTTCAAAATGACAGCTGTTGAAAAAAAATATGAATGTCAAATATGTAGAAAACTATTGGCTGTACAAAAAAAATTACATGAGACAAAGTTAGACTACAACACCTGCAAGTCTTTAATACCAGTTATTCCTTATTATTATTATTGGGTGAAATATATGACACATTATAAATAAAGGAAAAGTTGTATTAGGGCGATTTTAGAGAACAAAAATTCTCAGAATTCAAAAATATTCCTTGTTTAATAAAGGTATTAACATATTATTGGTTTTAAAGACTTAGATTATTTTTTTAATTCTGAGAATCTTCACTCTCATACAAAGTATTCCTATTTTCATAAGATGTAAAATGTAATTCACTCAATAATTATAAGCATTAACTGATATGACTTTCTAGTTGTTGTAATCAATTAATTACCAAGAATTTTTTTTTCCAATAACATGTTTATCCTTTGACCTATAATAAAAATAATGATATTTTCATGTTCATAATTGAAAAAGGAATTTTTTTAACTGACAGTTTTTTTTTGGATATTTAACAATAAAAAAATTTACCAGCTGTCATTTTGAAAATGTACAAAATAAAATCTTGGTTTTTGGCATATAAGTTACATACAGAATGTGTATATAAAATCTGGGCTCAATATCCAGATTATTATCCATTTCCAAAATTATTAATTTGTTTATAAAAATACTATAATAGACTAACAGCTAGAAAACAAATCATTACAGACTTTATAGAATTTTTTTCTTTATTAAATATTACACATTCATAATGACTCGACCTGTAAATTACTTTTAGTACCTAGTCTTCTCTGCAACTCTATTGATAAATTTGTAATCCATAAAGTTTTTAAAACCCATCAACCGAAGCAGAACCTGTTTTTAAACTAGTAATTATGACTCCTTCATTACAATGTTAAACACATCACTCCATGCTATCAAAACTTCAACAGATATCTGAAAATTATATTAAACCATAGCAGTTCATTAAATAATACAAAATATTTTTATTTTTTGCTTAAATAATTTATTTTGACTTAAACATAGCTTCCACATATATTACTAAAATTCAATTCAATTATATAACAAAGATCCACGACTTTATACTGAATAAGAAAATATACAGCTTTTGCAAGTTATTTAAAAAAATTAACAAAACGAGTACCACAAAAATAAAAATAGTAATAGAAATCAGGTATACAAAACAATGAATATGTTCAGGTCTGCCTATTCACAAAACTAAATTTCTGAATTTCTTTATGTTTAGCTCTCAAAAATTACCTAAAATATCTGAACCGAATTACGGATTGAACAAAGACCTTCCCCAGGTAGCAGAGATATTTTAAAATGTTTCAACAATGTTGCCTTGGTAACATATAATATTACAATACCGTTACAAAGTAATATTGCAATAAAATTATGGTTAAAGTACTATAGTCATCTAAAGATAAACTGTGGACAGTTTAGGTGTTAACAAAATAAAGACTAAACTCCGTGGCTTACTAGTTCTGAAGGAAACTTTCCAAATAGCTTTTAGATGTGTTGGGTCAACACCATAATTTGTTGAGCCTCCACGGTGATTGAACCAGGAACCTCTTACTTGTGAATCGAGAGCACTAACCATTAAGCCACCGGGAGCTCTAAGATAACATGATTTTTTCACTACAATACCTATGAGAGTAAGAAGTTTATAAAATAAGTCTAATTTAAATATTTTCTTGGCACAAAGTTATTTTTTTATAATTTTACAATTGCGGGAAGAAGAATGTAGTGACTATTTAAATTCACTAGTTTCAAGTTTTAACTGTATAGCAAAACACATGATAGATGACAGACATCATTCCAAAAAGATTTTTTCTTGAACTCAGAAGTATCCAAAACTAATATTTTTGAAAATTCTACATCAATTTTTGACCTTTCAAACTTTTATTTTTTTTATAAAAGTTTGGCGAAATTCTTTTACACACTAATCCCTGACAGACATAGTGACGGACTCCCCGTAAGACTACCGACTAAAACCTTCTTTTCATCCAGGCAGCACTCCACCCTGGGACCGCTTTTGCATTACATCAGGGTGGTGCTTATTTTATATCCTCCTTATTGGTCCAACAGGTCTAAGGTTCTAACCAGCCTTCTTCTCTTTTACAATGTAGAACTGTCTCTATATACTTCGATATAGCATTCCATTCATTTTCTGATCCTAACATCTTGTCTATTACACTTTCTGCCGAAATTTCTCCAATGTTCTGGCTAAGCTATTCACGTTGCGCTTGGAAGAATTCACATTCAAAAAATGTGTGTCCAACAGTCTCTTTTGTCTCTGCATACCCGGCAGTCTGTGGAGATAGTTTTCCCCATCTTATGTAGGTACGCTTGGAAGTATCCATGGCCTGTTAAAAATTGAGTAATATAAAAATTTATCTCTACATGACCACGATCTCTTCACTTTCTTATATTGCTAATCGATCTAGCAGTCTAGCGCTCTCTGTTCTCATTGCCCTAGCGGCTCTGCCACTCAACCATTGTGCCCGCTCTTGCTCTTTTAGCCACTTTCTCTCTTCCCATCACTTTACTAAGCTTGAAGATATTCTTTCGCTCTACCGCTAAAAGATCTATGGGGATAATGCCCGCCACCACCAACACCGCTGTCCCTGATACCGTGCGATAAGAGCTTGCAATATTCATTGCTCCTGTTCTTTGCACAACAGCCAGCCGAGTGCCTATCAAACTCAATAACAATTATCATCAATTTACTTATTACTTATTATCAATTTTACAATGGACAACTACTTTTTTATGTAACTCTTTATGTTACCCTGTTTGTAAAATATGAGTTCCAGATACCTACTGGAAATATTGGCAATCTTTTTTTTTTTTTTGCCTAGGTTCTGAAACTCTCCTCATGCTTCCAGCCTCCCAAAAACACTGGTCTCCTCTTTACTTAAAAAACTTCCAATTGAATTTAAAATTATAATAAATCTCAGACTCAGCTTAATAACAATTAAATTTAAACATTTCTCTGAGCCGTGAGTACACTGGAACTGACTGATTAAAACGTTTTGTCTTGTATGTACTGCTATACCTGAATTACATTCACAAATAACACTTCTTATTGTATGGTTCCGCAAAAAAATTTGGTTGTTGATAAATTAAAATCTTCTGAAAAGGAAAGCAAAATCAAATTTATTCTTTCAAAATTCAAAGCTCAAAAATAAAATAAATAGACAATCTTCGTTGATATTCTTCCCCACTAAATATCAACTCTTATACAATTTACTAAATTAATAATTAATCTTTGCCGATTTGAACCTTTATTTAAATTTATTATTATTTTTATTTATTTATTCTCAAGTTAATCCTAATTTAATTTAATTTATTAATTACAAAGGCAAATACCTAATGCTCTCAACCCAGATTTTCAAAGTAAAACTAATATTTTTACAAATGAAGTTAACTCAGGCATAAAAATTTTACTATAAATTTGTAATATAGAAATTCATATGACTATCAGACCTTGGTTTGATGGTTAGAACTTCCCTATGATGAATGCGCGCTGAGTGGGAGGTTGATTCTGGCCTGGAGTTGGTGCAGGGTATCCTGGAAAGTCCTGGACTGTATTTGCCGTGCTGTCCTTCAAAGTTGTTTGATTCTCATATCCTGTTGTGTGGCTGGGTTGTCATAGGTGTCGGCTCCATTGGTTTATCATTTATTCTACTCATATACTGTGTATAGGAATGTAAAAAGTAAATAATGATAAACACCAGTGGGTAAATCAAAATCTATTCATACCATGATTAACATAATTTGAAAGTTTTACATGACAGATTAAAATTATTGGAAATAGCCTATACCAACATAGTGATATTTTTTTATAATATGGTTAGTTTATTTTACAAAATTAGCTAAGTTAGATCCAACCTTAGTTGCAAACAAGATACTTACCGCATGATTTGTTATACAGCTTTGTTGTGCATCTTCAATTCATATTAATTATAAAATCTGTACTTCTGTTAAATAATTTAATTTTAAAAGTATGGTTTGCTCAAAATTATTCTTTTCAAATATGAGAAATTTTTATGATTTCTACTTAGAAAAATTGTTAGTCTAGTGGAAATGATGTTGAAGGAATTTAATGGAAATTTTGTAAAATAAGAGCAATGAATTCAAAATAACATTTGATGTTAAGCAAGGAGTTGTTCTATATATATGTTGTTTAATTTGGCTATGCACTACACAATTGAAAAAGCTTGATAAGAATAAGCATTTTGAAGGTCCGTTTTGAAATTACTGGTTACTGTTATACTGAAGCTGTATGTTCTATTATGACATAATATGAAGCTCATGGCCACATTGACAGTATTTTATACACATTTTTTTTGGTATGTGAATAATTTAAAATAGGTGCTACAATTATTTAATCCTGTCAACTAACTGTGAAGTTTGTGCTGTGATTCGGTTTTTGTTACCAAAAAAAGAGTGTTGCTGAAATTCATGACAAACAAGTTGAGGTTTATGGTACATTATGACTGACAGTAAAGTTAGGCAGTGATTTCTTGTTTAGAGACAGACAAATGAATGTTCATGACATAGAAAAACGCGGTCGCCCAATAGAAATGGTAAAAAATGGACAAGTGATGTGAATTTTTTTGAAAAACAGCATTTTAACTTTTCAGAATTGTCTTTCTCAATTTCCTAACATTTCATAATCAGTAATTTACGACATTGTGGCAAAAACTGTGTATAATATGAGTTTTAGAAATGTTATCTGATATATACAAGCAGAATGTGTGGTTTCAACTTGAACGTTTTTATAGCATTTTGCAAAAGAAGGGATGGGACACATTATCACTGGAGATGAATCCTGGGTTTCATGCACACATCATGAGTTGAACAGTAATCAATGCAATGGCGATGCTCACCATCTTCAAAAGCAAAGAAGTTTAATCAAGCACCTCCTCGATTAGATAATCACTGTTTTATGATAGAATGCCATCTTATTGATTGGTTTTATGAAACAGGGAATGCATATTAATCCTAATGTGTACTGTAAAACCATGTGAAAACTTAGACAAGCCATACCAAAACAAAAGACGTTGTTTGTAGGATTATTTTGTCCAGGTTAACATTTGACCTCACACAATTGTTTCAAAAATTTGAGTAATAAATTTATATATATATATATATTATAACAAATCTTCAATATTTGTTTTTACGCACATAATTCATGCCAATGTTAATAAAATAAATACTTTGACACCTGTAGGTTTTAACTCTTTCTTTAATTGAAAAATTAAAGTTTAAAAATCATTTACAATAAAAAAACAATTAAAGTTGAAATTTGATGCACTTAATAATTATACAATTAACATCATAATCTACTACTTATTCTAAGTACATAGTTAAATACAAGTTACTTATTCTACAATGTCTTAATCTAAAATAAAGAAATAAGAGTGAATCAGAATGTTTTACTTATAATTATTTTGATAAAATGCTCCGGCTAACTGAAATTTATTATTTATTAATTTAATTTACTTTCTCTTTACGGGTTCGTTAGGTTCTTTGGTGACTATAATTTATTTAATATAAAATAGAATTTGGTGGTAGTTTGTTTAATTGAGATTGTCCATTAATTTGTACTTATCGACTCTGAAGTTCTATTACAGCTCCAATGTTCCTGGTTCCTTGAACGTGGTTCCCGTGTAGACTGCCAGTAGGTGGATTGATTTGCCTTAATCTTTTCAACGAATCTTCTTTTCTTCATACACTTTTATTTTCACACACTTTTGTGACGACGATTACTTTTTAATTTATTCATTGATTATTCCTGTTCAAACACTTGTAGAACGACGCTATTACTCACACACTTTTATGATGACAACTCTTTTAAACTTATAAACGACGAATATCTTTTAACTATACTTCGAAGATTATTATTAATACTTGTACAAAACGACGCAGTTACTATTTAATATGGACGGTTGATTTCGGCTAAATCTTTCACAACAATTTTTCTTTTTACTACTAAAGACACTTTCTCCGAAACTCCCTTCTTCAATAAGTTAACAACCAAAAAGACCCCTTGCGCTTCTCTTCCACCCTTATTTATAATTTTTATTTTCACATGCTTTATTCCGATCCTCTTCCTTCATTGGCTTATTTTAAATCTTTTACGTTACTTCAGAACTGACGCAATTCCTTTCATTGGTCCTTTTCAAATAATTTCGGTTGATGGCATTGACTTTTGAATGGTTTATTTGACTCCTTGAGGTCCGTGACTGACGTTAGAATCATTTTTCTAGCTGTCAACCCTTTCAACTCTTCACAATTTATGGCCTGCCGAGAACTGACCTTTTGGGAGTCCTCTATTACGTTACCATATATATATATATATATATATATATATATATATATATATATATATATATATACTATTTATCACAAAATGTTATATCAAATATCAATACACAGTATTGGAGGAATTTGAAAATTATTATTAATTTGTTGGATATTTAAAATACTAGCTTACTGGATGATTTATATTTTTAGTAGAATAGACTATGAGTAGACTAGATTTGGTTTTTTATAGTTTTCGTCCATCCTTTGTAAACATAAAACTAGTCAAGAAAGAAAATCAGAGAAAAATATACAGGGTTTGAACACTTAATCAGAAAGATCTCACCCCAACAAACACTCTCTTTGGACCTTTCAGCTGTTACGCCTTCTTGTAATTTATAGCTGAAAACTCCTCAATGGTGACCCAAAAATCCCAATTTCACTTTACCAAAATTTCTTGGGAGTTAATTAGGCACAAATCTAGAACGTAGTAAGCTGTAGTCATTAAATTTATTCAAATTTGTTTTTACTACAAAGTCCTCTACAATTAAATTATTTTACTGTAACATTACCAGAAATTAAATTTTAAAAGAAGAATCTATGATCCCATTTTATACAAGGAATAAAATTTAACAGATAGTTAACTCATGCCTAAAGAAAAACATGTCTACCTCGCTCAGAGCCTAATAGCAAAATAACTGTGTTCTTCTCTCCCACCATTATATCATCCACCATTTAATTATTGCAAGTCAAACTAAGCTTTTGGTAAGTGAACTCAATTTGTATTAAAATATGATTATTTATTTTTAACTCTTCTTACATGTTACATAGCTATGGTGGTATCAGTAGAGTTTTTCGTAGTGATTTTCATCCATAAGGCTTCAAAATATTTGTTTTTTCTTGCTCAATAGCTCTACGCCCTGAACAGATTCTTGAAATGTACAATATTGAGATTCTATTTTGTGTGTAATAAAATAATCTTTTTTTAACACTTCCCGACATAACTGTGATATTATTAGGGCAGTTTGTCTAATATTATCATTAATATGTTTAGTGTTTTATGGCCAGGAAAGACTGTAAATGATATTTCAAAATATTTTACAATAGTGAAAAAAAAATAGCCATTCTTAATTAGTTGATTCTTAATTAGTATGTTTGATTTGTTTTGCATGATTAATCTTAATGATTTTGAATTAGTATTACAATCAATTTTTGGAGAAAAAACATCAAAATATAAAATTATTTACCCTCAACCCGCCATTAAGTATTCCAGGTACCTACTTGATTTAAAAGAGAGAGAAATGAACAGTTAGACCAGCATTTTCAGATAATACAGTTCTCTAAGAACAGAGCCGCCATTTTGAATTTTAAGGAATAAACAGGAGTTCTTACACAAGGACAATAGAAAATGTTACATATGAGAAAACTTGAATGTCAAAAACTATTTTTTTGGATTTATTATTTCATGAAATGTGAAGATTAATCAAAATCCAGTAGAATTTTGTTTTAAAACAAAGCTCACTGAACTATAATCTCTAAACTATAATACCTAAATAATCTCTATTAAATCAAATGAATGATCATAACATCTGCAATTCCTTTGATATTAAATTACCAGGAAATAAGAGTAGTGTATATCCTCTTGAACTGCATGCTTAATTTTAATTTTCTTATAATGCAACTTTTTATAAACTTTCTGATGATATAGATAAAAATGTTTTTTTTTTACATATTGAAGATTGTTTAAAGTTTTGTATTCCATTTTTCAGGATTTCACAGAGATACTTATCCATATTATAATAGTATTTCTGAGCTATATACTATGTTGTACTGTGTTGTATTTTTGACATACAACTATATTTAATAGTCTTTCTTGTGGAGTCCGATACATTCACTATGAACACTGAAACAAAATTAATGCAGTCTACTTGTACAAGCAACCTATCAATCACTCTGATTGGTTATTCATATTGGACCAATCAGAACCCAAATCTGGTTTCAATAAATCTGGAAACTTGCATTGTTTATCTCTATTTAATATCACGAATTTTTATATACTTTATTACTTCTCATCTAGTACTGTTCTAAGATATTGACGAATTGTTCTTGTAACAAGTTTTGATCAATTGAAATCAACTTATTGACAACAAAAATATTTTTCTATCATTACTGACTGTTTCACATTTCCATTTTTGTCAGCTCGAATGTTGACACATTGACAAATCGATACATTTGAGCTAACAAAAATGGAGATGTAAAACAATCAGCAGTGACAGATCATATGTTTTCAACCACTTACATGATTAATTTCCTAAACGTGTTGCCATAGTAGATCGGTACTGGTCTATTAAAATAAGAGAAACAATGTAAATTATAAAAAATCCAGATAATATAAACAATACAAGCTTCCTGATTTGTTTGAACCAGTATCGATGTGTTCTGACTCCTCCAACATGAACACCCAATTAAAGATCTTTGTGAAGAGGCAAGTATATATAACTTAAATGGAATACGTACCTTAGTTTTCGTCGACAGTTCTATAAGTTTATACGTGACGACCGGTTTCGGAAGTTCTTTAGCCTTCCATTGTCAAGTCATACATTTAAGTTAAAAGAACAAACACACTCAACACATAAACAACAAAACATTAAAAGTTCATAAAAACACAACAACATGATATACAACGAGTACGCTGGCCAGCCGATCAACCGTAACTAACCCTGCACTGCAATATGTCTGACCTAACCTACCCCCACTTGTCTATTCTGGAGATCGCTTATCATATCAACAGAACTAAGCGTTTTTATTCACTGAATGGCATTGAACAAAACATTACAATTATACTTCAGTTTTTCATTCAGCGTATTACTAAGGTCACTCTTAAACACTTTATAAATGTGCATTTCCTCCAAACTAGACATGAAAACAGATATTTTACACTTGTGGAAAATCTCCATGTTGTTGTCGATATTTTCAACTGTATGGCAACTCTGAACCAAATGCTCGGCAAGCTTAGATTTTTGTGTTATTAGAGTTTTCTTAGGAATGTGTTCTTTAAATCTAGTTTTTTAATCGAACCACTCGATAAGGAGGATTACAACCAAGAATTGTCAATTATCAAACACATAGCAATGGCCAACAGTTACAGTAACGCAATGATGAACATTATTATTCGTAAACAGATGACTAAACATAAGAAGGCCTTAGAACCCAAATCTAAACAAAAGTATGTGTGCATTGTGTATGGAGATGCCTTACACTAGACTATTAGGAACAAACTAGGGAAGCATAATATTACGTTATCTTGTAGGACCTCCAACAAACTAGAGAAACTGGTAGGGTATAAAAAGACTAATGTTAAGAACAATGTTTTTCAACAAACAGGAATATATAAGATCAAGTGTTCAGATTGTCCTAAATACTACATCGGGCAAACGGGTTTATTGTTTAAAACTAGGTTTAAAGAACACATTCCTAAGAAAACTTTGATGATGCAAAAATCTAAGTTTGCTGAGCATTTGCTTCAGAGTTGCCATACAGTTGAAAATTTCGACACCAACATGGAGATTTTACACAAGTGTAAAAAATGTGCCATCATGTCTTGTTTGGAAGAAATGGTTATTTACAACGCATTTCAGAGTGACCCTAGTAAATACGCTAAATGAAAAACTTAAATATAATTTTAATGTTTTGTTCAATGCCATTCAATGTATAAAAATGCAAAGTTTTGTAATTGTGTAAGTAATCTCCAGAATAGATAAATGGGAATAGGTTAGGTCAGACATATCACATTACAGGTTTAGTTATGGTGGATCGGCTGGCCATCGTACTCGGTGTGTGTCATGTTGTTGTGTTTCTATAAACTTATAATGTTTTTTTTTGTTTATGTGATGAGTGTGTTTGTTTATTCTTTTAACTTAACACGTTGACTGTGGGTGCGATAGAGCTACCGAACCAGTAAGCAGCGCCCGGCGCGCATGATGTAGAACTACCGCACAGCTCCATTCTTCTCGTATTGGGTCAGTGTGCTTCCAGCACTCGGTCTGTAAGGTGGGTCTTTTTTGCACGTGTTGGGATATACTTTTTCCGTGTTTGGTGGTCTTCGTTCCCAGTTGTCACTTTTTATTGGTTATGTGGACAGTTGTAATTGTGAACGTGTAGTGTTTGTATAATAGCCATGGATTTGCCTCCAGGACCAAGTGGTGTTAGAAATAAACCTAATGTAGTGCTTACAACCGATGAAAACGAGTTTGTGGATGATCCATCACATGTTCCGGACCTAGATGATCAGCCATACGAGAGTGAGGAGTCAGATGTTGAGGACCCTGACTATGCATTGAATCCGCCCCAATGGAGTGCAAACAACACTATAGGTATGAAAGAAATACCGTTTACAAAAGAGGAGAAATTCCTAATCCCTTTACCTATTGAAATAATGCCAATTAGCTTTTTTCAATTTACTGATTGATGTGGTGTTTTTGGAAGGTATTGTGGCGGCTACCAATAAGCATTGGAATTGTTTTGTGGGCACTCTACTATGCCAGGCTCACGAATTCATAGGTGGAAAGACATCACAGTTTTTGGAAACACTTGCAGATTTTCATTGGCTTGTTGTTACTCATGGTAATACATAAATTGCCCTGTTTTGAAGATTATTGGAAATCAAGCAAACTGTTTATGACATGCTTTCCCAATTTCATGCCTCGAGACAAATTTTTGCTCATTTTGCAGTGCATAAATTTTGAAACAAGACCTAACCCTAACAACAGAGCAAGTAAAGTACAGTTTTTGATTGATTATTTTAATAATAAGATGGAATCTATATATTACCCACAGAAAAAGCTTTGCAATGACGAAGGTATTGTACTGTGGCGTGGGCGGCTACAATTCCGACAATACATCAAGGGGAAGCGACACAAGTATGGAATCAAATTGTACAGTTTATGCGACCCCCATGGCTTGATTCCTAGATTTTTTATGTATTGTGGGGTGTTAGAAGTCTATGGTGGTACGGAACATGCCAGTAATGTCGTACTAAATCTAATGCAAAGAAAACTGAGCTTTGGCCATAGTTTATTTATTGATGACTATTACAACAGTTTTTCCCTTGCATCGGCTCTGGTACGTAGAAACACCTACTGCACTGGAACCCTTCGACTAGACCGAAAATACAATCCTGCAGAAGTGAAATCCACTACATTGAAGAAGGACGAAACTATTGCTCTTTACGCAGAAAGTGTCATCGTTGGAAAGTGGAAGGACAAACGTGTTGTGTCGTACATTTCAACCGAATTTACCAATGATATGGTAATTTTGAATAACACATTTGGCCAGCCAAGAAACAAACCACTGCCAATTGTGCAGTATACTTATAACCATTTTATGAAGGGTGTAGACCGCAGTGATCAAATGATGTCATACTACCCTTGCGAAAGTTGTGGTACAAAAAGATTTTCGTACATATAATGTAGATGTTTATGGTTAATTCACACTACCTGTACAACGAAGTACAACTCTCAACCGGCCAAAATAAAATACATTTGTACGATTTCCATCTCGCAGTCGTCAACAAGCTCCTGTCTGACATAACGCCTCCTCCACGACCACTGAAGCAAAGAAGGCTACCTCACTTACCCTCGAAAATGACAGAGAAAGTGGTTTGTGGAAAAAGAAGCAAGCAGAAAAGGTGCAGAGTCGGCCATGCAAAAGGTATAAAAAAAATGTAATACTGCAGTGTTTAGAGTGCGAGGGAGAACCGGGCTTATGTGTCCCGCACTGTTTTAATCAGTTCCATGACTAAAGAACAAAGAGTTTGGCTGATTGGTTGGGTTGTATATAACTGTTTTTGTTTTTTTTTTTTACATTTTTGATCCATTTATCTTTTAAGTTAGTTTGTTTTTATGTATAATACTATAAACTAAAACATTAGTGCGGTATTTATTCAAAATAAGTAGTGCGAATGTTGCGCCCGCGAGCAAGACCGGCGCCATACGTGTGTGAGGTAGATCTACCGCACATTTTCAAAATGGCCAAATTTGGAGTTTTGGATCCCTGAAGACTTTTCTTTGCCTATTTTCGTCACAATAACACTAGAAGTAAGTGATAACATAAAAAAAAAATAAATTTATCTTATAGAAACATGTATTGCATTTTTTTTTAGCAGTCAACATGTTAAATTTATGACTTGGCAATGGAAGGTTAAGGAACTTCCGAAACCAGTCGCTGCGTATAAATTTATAGAACTGTTTAAGGAAACTAAGGTACGTATTCTATTTAAGTTCAATACTGTAGTTCAAGAAGTTAATAACCATGTATATATATATATATATATATATATATATATATATATATAAAACTGTCTGCACAAGCGGACAAAGTGATTTTTAGTGAGTATGAATTTCACAACAATTGGGAGTACTGGATTCCCAGTATCTTTTGAAGATTTTCCATCTCCTACAAAATCAAATGTTGTCTTGTATCAATGTTCACAGTGAACTTATCAGACTCCTAGAGAAAAACATTGAAATAATATGGTTGAATCATTGGCAATTCTCATAAAAGAAAAAAATGCAAAGTACAGCTCAGAAATCCAATTTTAAAATTATTTTGCATTATTTCTATTAATTAGTCTTTTACAACTGTATTGAATAATGTTGCAGATATGCTAAGCCTAGAAGATGGCAGTGTTGGCGAAGTGTCAATACAAGTTGACCTGTTTACACATCCAGGTACCGGAGAGCACAAAGTCACTGTTAAAGGTAAAATATATTCAAAATTTCATTTTAAAAATAAGTTTTTAAAATGGACTATCTTGGACAAGTTGACTAATTATGGTCTAATGCATTTCCATTTAAATCATTAAATTATTTTATGGGGTAATTTTAACAAACATAACTTATACAATGGTCTCTTACAGAAAAAAACGATAAAAATAATGTCAAAATTAAAGCATAAAGAGTCTTACAGGGAATCTTTCAAGAATTTCAATATCCTAACATTCTCAAGCATATTTATTCTTATATTATTATTATTATTATTATTATTATTATTATTATTATTATTATTATTATTATTATTATTATTATTATTATTATTGTTATTATTATTATGTTGTCGATTTGAGAGACATATATGACATTTTATAACACAAGAAGAAAGGAAATTTTAGTTATGATCAGCATATTGTAACTATTTACTAAAAATGGGAGGTTTTATTTATTAATTTTTTAAATCTTTTATAAAATAAAGTTGGGCGCTATTTTGTAATGTTTATTACAAAGAATAGAATGAAAATTATTACACAGTAGTACTCTTGGAGAGAGCATAAAAAGTTTCTCTGAGGTCGCAAGTTCTTTAAAACAGTGTACTTTGGAGAATTTTTAATAAAATGCAGAATCCTTTTTTCTGAAATGCACATTTAATTATTAATAAACATTTTATAATCAATTTCATACAAAATCAAAGTATTACCTAAAAAGACAAAATTACAATAACTATTAATTACCTTATTTAGAGGTGATGAGGTCGAACAATCCTTATGTAGATATGATTACTATATCTTCTTCATATGACGCGTTTCGACTATTATTCAGTCATTATCAAATAAATATACAAAAACAAACTCATAAACAACACAAAACACACGTTCAAGATTTTCACATTTAAAATCACTTTACACAATTTAAAAAACTTTATACATGTGCACACGGATGACGCGCGTTGCCGGTGACCGTTCTCGATAACGTTCGATCGTCAATTGAATTAATAGGTAGTCACGCGATAAGGGTCTCCGTTGTTGAGAAGGGGTACACAGTTCTATACGTCATGAACCGCAATTATTGTTCTTAACACTATCGATTAGGTCAAAAATGGTGTGAGAATGAAACTGTAGTTTATTATTGAGTAAGTGGTCAGGGTTGTTTTTTTGCATTTTATAAATATTGAACTCCTCTAACGTGTTCATTAACGGACCTTTGTTGCAGTGGTGTAGTATTCTTAGATTAGTGTTAATGTCCGTGTAATTATGATTAGTATCTATTAAATGTTCAGTGAATTTGGAGTCAATTTTTTTGGTGGTGGGTCTTTTGGAAGAAGGAATGTGTTCTTTAAAACGGGTTTTAAACGTGCGTCCGGTTTGGCCTATGTATTTTTTCGGACAATCGTTGCACGATAGCTGGTAAACACCGCTGCTGTTGAACTGGTCTGGGTCTCTTGTTTTTTTCGGTTTTAAAATGTTTTCTAAATTGTTGGAAGTCCTGTATGCTATGTGGTAACCTTGTTTTCGAAAAATGTTATTTGCAATATGTTCAACGGCTTTGTTGAAGTCTACAGCAATGTATTTTGGTTTTGGGTGATTGGCTTTTATAGTTTTCCTTCTTTTTAGTTGTTTCTTTATTATTTTATCCACTATTGAGGTGTTGTAGTGGTTAGAAGCAGCTATATGTTTTATGGTGTTGATCTCCTGCTTGAAGTCTTCTGCATTCATGGGAATGTTCAGTAGTCTGTTCACAAAACTGTTGTACGCTGCAAATTTATGTGATATGGGGTGGTTAGAAGAGGCGTGAATGGTGTGGCTAGTCTGTGTGGGCTTTCTATATATTTTAAACGTGTGTTTTCGTTCTGACTTAGTGATGGAGATATCTAAGAAGTTCAGTCTCTGTTCACATTCTATTTCACTGGTGAATTCTAGGTTGGGGTGAATTTTGTTGAGATAGTTGAATAAAAGACCGGTTTGTCGTGTATTGCCGTTGTACAAGCAAATGATATCATCCACATATCTGAAATAATAAATTATCTTGTTGTGGTGCTTGTTGATGTCATTCATGATGTAGGTGGTTTCAACATGATTTAGAAAAATCTCGGCCATAATGCTAGACAGCGGTGAACCCATAGCTAAACCTTGATTTTGGATATAGAATTTTTCATTGAATGCGAAATAGTTCTGTGCTAGGCAAACGTTCAGTAGGTTGATTAATTCGTTTATCGATTCATTTTTTAACTTCTTATTTAGGCGTAAATTGTTCTCCAGTATTGACACTGTTTCACTCACTGGAACATTGGTGTATAGATTCACAATGTCGAACGAAACTAACGTAGATCTATCTGGGATGATGACTTTGTTTATTTTATTGATTAGGTCCAAGTTATTCTTAACGCTAAATGTACCGTCAAAGGTGACATATCTTCTTATTATTTTGTCCAAAGTTCTTGATATTCTGTAAGACGGTGCATGCATAAAATTCACGAGAGGTCTTATGGGGTAACCTAATTTATGTATTTTAGGTAAACCTTTGAGGTGTGGGTTTACCTAAAATACATAAATTAGGTTACCCCATAAGACCTCTCGTGAATTTTATGCATGCACCGTCTTACAGAATATCAAGAACTTTGGACAAAATAATAAGAAGATATGTCACCTTTGACGGTACATTTAGCGTTAAGAATAACTTGGACCTAATCAATAAAATAAACAAAGTCATCATCCCAGATAGATCTACGTTAGTTTCGTTCGACATTGTGAATCTATACACCAATGTTCCAGTGAGTGAAACAGTGTCAATACTGGAGAACAATTTACGCCTAAATAAGAAGTTAAAAAATGAATCGATAAACGAATTAATCAACCTACTGAACGTTTGCCTAGCACAGAACTATTTCGCATTCAATGAAAAATTCTATATCCAAAATCAAGGTTTAGCTATGGGTTCACCGCTGTCTAGCATTATGGCCGAGATTTTTCTAAATCATGTTGAAACCACCTACATCATGAATGACATCAACAAGCACCACAACAAGATAATTTATTATTTCAGATATGTGGATGATATCATTTGCTTGTACAACGGCAATACACGACAAACCGGTCTTTTATTGAACTATCTCAACAAAATTCACCCCAACCTAGAATTCACCAGTGAAATAGAATGTGAACAGAGACTGAACTTCTTAGATATCTCCATCACTAAGTCAGAACGAAAACACACGTTTAAAATATATAGAAAGCCCACACAGACTAGCCACACCATTCACGCCTCTTCTAACCACCCCATATCACATAAATTTGCAGCGTACAACAGTTTTGTGAACAGACTACTGAACATTCCCATGAATGCAGAAGACTTCAAGCAGGAGATCAACACCATAAAACATATAGCTGCTTCTAACCACTACAACACCTCAATAGTGGATAAAATAATAAAGAAACAACTAAAAAGAAGGAAAACTATAAAAGCCAATCACCCAAAACCAAAATACATTGCTGTAGACTTCAACAAAGCCGTTGAACATATTGCAAATAACATTTTTCGAAAACAAGGTTACCACATAGCATACAGGACTTCCAACAATTTAGAAAACATTTTAAAACCGAAAAAAACAAGAGACCCAGACCAGTTCAACAGCAGCGGTGTTTACCAGCTATCGTGCAACGATTGTCCGAAAAAATACATAGGCCAAACCGGACGCACGTTTAAAACCCGTTTTAAAGAACACATTCCTTCTTCCAAAAGACCCACCACCAAAAAAATTGACTCCAAATTCACTGAACATTTAATAGATACTAATCATAATTACACGGACATTAACACTAATCTAAGAATACTACACCACTGCAACAAAGGTCCGTTAATGAACACGTTAGAGGAGTTCAATATTTATAAAATGCAAAAAAACAACCCTGACCACTTACTCAATAATAAACTACAGTTTCATTCTCACACCATTTTTGACCTAATCGATAGTGTTAAGAACAATAATTGCGGTTCATGACGTATAGAACTGTGTACCCCTTCTCAACAACGGAGACCCTTATCGCGTGACTACCTATTAATTCAATTGACGATCGAACGTTATCGAGAACGGTCACCGGCAACGCGCGTCATCCGTGTGCACATGTATAAAGTTTTTTAAATTGTGTAAAGTGATTTTAAATGTGAAAATCTTGAACGTGTGTTTAGTGTTGTTTATGAGTTTGTTTTTGTATATTTATTTGATAATGACTGAATAATAGTCGAAACGCGTCATATGAAGAAGATATAGTAATCATATCTACATAAGGATTGTTCGACCTCATCACCTCTAAATAAGGTAATTAATAGTTATTAATTATTTACAATCCAGTTGGGCTACATACATAATAAAAAACAAAATTACACAAAACATCCTACATTTTATATTTATCCAAAATTATAATTCGTTAATACTTTATTTATTATTAATCTTATGGTTGCAACCTTATTTCAAAATAAAATCTCCCATTATTCAAAATGTAATATTTTTATATTACACAATCTCTTTTACAAAATATTTAGTTTTATTATTTTTTAAAAACATCTAATTTAACAAGTCATACAATGAATATCTTTTAATTATATAATTCTTTAATCATTTTATAATAAAATAATGTAATATGGCAGTGTTTTACTGCTCATATCTAATAAAATATTTTTCTTTATTGAAAAATACGGAATAATTCTGAATACATATTATCCAATTTTCATTAATGAATTATCATTTCTAATTATTTTTTATGTTTAATCTTTTATAGAATATAATTTAAGCATGTTATACCAAGCATGCATTTAAATACAGAAGTTAAATAGTACATTTTACATAAAACTTTCAATTTATTCACACTACTTCCTGCTTCAGACCACATGGCGTCGTTCTAACAAAAATCCCGTCTCTTTTTAGAAAATAACTTTTACAGTTTCACTCTTCACTTTTCTAATAATCACAATTGTCTACTTTCTCATCTATTCAAAACATACTAGTTAACTCACATAGTTTTTCTTAAAAATACAAATACATGTCCTTTTTTGATTACGTTTTCCTGCTTCCACGGTACAGCTTTGTCTATTTCATCATTTTTTTACAACCACGTCTACTCACTCTAAAAGTTTATTTTTTACTTATTCAAAATAACTTGTAAAATCACATGATATTTCTTTAAATATAACTTCTAGTCCTTTATAAAAACACTTTCTTTCTTTCACAGTTCGACATTGTCTCTACAAACATATTTATTACTTCATATGTGTTACGTCTCAGAAAGTCTAAATCCAACTGGATTGAACCCGGTTGGCAACAGTATTCCCACCCATCACTAACAATGCTGATGTCATATTTTTCTAATAACTAAAATTATATCCGTTCTAATTATTAACATACTTTTAACAATATTCTCTGATCATTTTGTACTAATTAATCTCTTTATTTTTTTATTCTTTATTTATTTTATTCAAAAAACAGAATACATTTCCTGTTTACTGCTTTGAGTCAAACTTATTTTCCATTCAAACTAAGATTACCAAACTGAAAATATACACTATTACAATATATTAAACACTACTCTATATAATAGTCTTCCAAAGTTCATAAAAGATGAGGGATATAGTGTGTGATAGTTACCAAAAAACTGAAAAACATAATTTGTCTACTTGACCACATGCCAAATTTTTATTCTGTTTTTGGGATCAAAAGTTGAAACTGCATTTTATGCCTATATCTTTTGCATTCCCCAACTGTTGCACTATAACCCAGCCAGCTTTGCTGAGGTTTTATTTTCATACAACCAAACTACAACTAGTAAGTTATATTTAGGTTGCAATAAAAAACCTGTACCAACGATTTAAAATCTCATCCGAACTTGCACCACACATGTGCAGGATGCCAAACCAGACCAGTTATCCAACCACCACATTTGCTTGAAAAAGCCCAAATATTATTACGCTCTTAATATATTATGGTGAAAACCACTTTAACGAACACCCCGTCTCCTGAGGCCCTCACTAATTACAATCAGAACAGATCTTAATTATGTACCGTTCGGGAAGGGAAATTTTTAAAAAGATTAAAGTCTTGCTGAGCTCTGAAAAACCAGAAAATGAACGGTCATGTTCAGTGATGGAACCTTTAGGTTATGTCGATTCCTGAGCTTACCAGAGTTCACTATTTACAGAAAATAAATGACAAAGCAGATTAACAAATAACAAGCTGATTTATTTTTCTTGAAAAGAATATATATTTATTTAAAAAAGTTAATACGCCCTTAGATAATAAAAAAAATTATTTAATGAACCCCTTAAAAAAATGTTTAACAACAATGAAAAGATCCCACCCCAAAAAGAAAATTTAACAAATTCTCCCCTTTTTTATTCAAAATTACAAAATATCCTTATTTTCACAAAAATGAGTTTTAATAAAAATGTATATTAAATATAACAAGTAAAAAAAAATACATGTAGAAGTAGTTTACATATCTTAGTTAATTAGTTGGCCAACAGTAAAAAAAACTTATTTATATAAAAAAAATTTCAAAAGGTTTTGACGTTTTTAGTGATGATTAGTTGTTCATGGGGATGGGTGAGTGAGAACATTTGTGCAATGTTTTTGCACGATTTCTTTCTGTGTTGGCCAGCATTAAAGATAAAAATCACACTAATATAAACATATTTCAAAACCAAATTGTAAAAACTACAAACACCTATCTGCCGACGTTTATTTTTGTTAGAAGAAATATTCAAGTCCACCTCTAAAATTGCTCATTACCTATATTGCTTGACTGGCTCATTCTAAATATGGTTCCAACAGCAGGAACGGCCATAAAGTCTGTTAATAACATTTTTCTGTTTTTTTATCATTTATGATAGATCAAGAATGAGAGAAGCTAAACGTTGTCCAGTAGGTGGAATGATTGGGGAGCTGTTTTTTTTTTTTTTTTCTTTATCTTTTCTTTTCTTTTTTTTTACTTGTACTAATTAACAGCAACATGTTCTTATTTTTTTCTAGTTGTCGCAGCAAATGACTTAAAATGGCCAACAGCAACAGGAATGTTTCGTCCTTTTGTTGAAGTCAATCTGATTGGTCCACATCTAGCGGATAAGAAGAGAAAGCAAGCTACAAAATCAAAGTCCAACAACTGGTCACCAAAGTTCAATGATACTTTTCATTTGTAAGTTTTCTTTAAACAACATAAGCTATTGTCTTATATTTAAATTTGGATTGATTTAATTATTTCGTGTATATGTTAAATTTACTCTCCAAATTCTAGCAAATATAGTGTGAATCAAATATAAAAACATAATCATTTAAGGCATGAATCCGCCTTTGTGTTATTAAAGGAATACAACTACAGTAGAACCCCCCTAATCCGCCCTCGGGTGGTCCGTTACTCTGGTTAATCTGACCGTGCTCGAGCTCGCGATATTGTGCCAACTTGTCGATGACCTACGGCCAGTCTGGCGCCATTCTTTCCGGTTTGTTATCGCTTTCCCGCTTCAGTGCTGTGTCATCCCGCTTCAGTGCTTTGTCATCTCTCGTTTCATTCTTGTTTCGTCATCTCTTGTTTTTATTGATTTGCTATAGTACTTGCAAAGTTTATTTTTGGCCTTTATTATGTAGACTTTTAAAAGTTTATAAAATCTCTTTATATAATATGTAATAAATATTGACTTTTATCGGATAATCCGACCTTTTTTGCGTTCCGACCATGCCCCCAGTCCCGAAGGTGACGGATTAGAGGGGTTTAACTGGCTTCAAATCTCTTATAAACATAACCAAACTCATTGTTGGAAAATAATGATTCATATGACCCATTGTCATCTCTTTATAAAATCTTTAAAACGAACCGACAATAATATTTCTTCTCATTTCTGGGTCAAATTATTTTATAAAAGTTGTTATTAGTTTTAATGTGAAAATTTGTATTGTTTATAACAATAATCCCCACATGGTCTTACTTATAGTCAGTACATGCGTAGCTATTTCGAGATGTCCTAGCTGGATCTACACTTATCTTAACGTAGTTTTGGGATACATCCCACTCTTTCATCTTTCCTATCAAGTCTGTCTTGACCAACTCTTGTTCTCTTCTGATTATGAAATTATTAGAGTATCCAGAAACTAGAGGTTTCTATTTTATGCTATTTTCTTCTTTTTTTAAAGACTATGTTGACCGCCAATGAACACATAAAAACTCATTCCATTGATTAATGTTTCAAAGATCGTGTGAATGTGTTAATATTCATTGGTTTAGATCGTGGTACACTCAAAATACTCTAGCCAGAGTGATGTATTCTGCTTTTTTACTCTTGCTATACATTCTGCATCATTCAGCATTAATCAGTTAGGGCTTCTCTTGAGTGCTTTTAAATTGTTCTTTCTAATGATATACATTTTTGTTTGTAATTCCTTTGTAAATATTTCAAAATTATGAACAGTTTCTTCAACTTGTCATATTTATCAGCTTTTAAATTAATAAATTTTATTTTATAGGTTATTATCGCCTAATAATGTTATAGATCCTGTTATTCTCTTCAAACCAACACCAATTTCAACGTTCTATCTCTTTGCAATCCAAAGTTACACTGCCCAAATGCCTCATGTTATTACAATTTTCAATTTTATGGACAAGCGATATCCCTCTCCCCTCACTGCTGTACACTCCCACTACAAATCATTCCTCTATCTAACAAAATTTAAATCATTACGTTGTCATTTATTGTTTATGAGATATAAGCATGTCAAATCTTGCATCTTTTTAAGTACTGAATGCTACAACTGAAGAAGCATGCTGTACTACAGCAAAATAGCGCTGTAGTGAAAATATTAAAAAAATAGAATATTAAGGACTCTAATAAGATATTTACACAAATGTTGCCTTTTTTATCACTAGATTTTTCTTCAGACCCCCCCCCCCTTATTTATCAAATTTAAAAACAATATCATATTCATATCTAAACAATAACCCCTATAAGAAATTTCACTTTTATCTTGCTTCTGTTTATTTAAATCTAATCCCTGATTAAATTAAGTGATGCTTAATAAAAATGGGTACTGATTAACTATATTTAATGGGATAAAATGGTATTAATAGATTTTAGGTGGCCTTTCGCAAAAGGTGCTCACGATTTTAATTTTAAATAGCATGAGCAATAATGAACGAACCTTCTAGATATCAATGACAAACTGTTTATAAACTATGGGAGTTTTAATAATCTTTGTTGTGATGACCTAGAATCTGCTACACTATTTTGTGGTGCATCGTTCATCACTCATAGCCTGGCAATAGTCACTTTAGTAATGGCAACTGTCTAACAGAAAACTCTGTTTTATGGTTTATTCAATTTAAGTTACTAGTGACAGTGCAATAGCATTTGCAGTGTCCTTATGGACAAGATTCACTTATAGACAAGACTGATTCATTGGCATAATCAGTTTAAGATATTGGAAATATAGGCATCAAGAAATCCCCAGGTCATCCATTCACATTGGACGATAATGTGAAGTATTTGAGACAGTCATATTAGTATAGCAATAAATGTCTATTGTTCACAAAGTTTGGAAGTTAATATTCCTAAAACAAATGTTCAGAACTTGCTTCATAAACAATTGCATGATTACAAAATCTACAATGTAAACATGAAAGTAAGGAAGCAAATTGCCCTAAACTACCTAAATTTGTTTTTACAAAAGTGAATGCAACAGACGATGGTGTAAGTTATCATAAACAAATATTTTTGTGTGATTAGGCAACATTCCACAATATTTATCAATAATGAAGCAACTTTCCACATAAACAGCTTTATGTACTGCCATAACTGTAGGAATCTGAGGGGTTCACAATCAAATTACTTTTTGTCAGTATGTTTGTGTCGGAATAATTCAGGATTGAGTTATAGGACCGGTTCATGTTTACTGAGAAAACTCTTACAGATGTTACTTGTACGTGCTCGAATTTTTTGTTTTCCTACAAAATGATGACATAGAAAGAGAAAAGGTTAAGTGTAATTTTTCAGCAAGATGGAATCCCATTCCAGTACAATCTCAATGTACGAAAAGCTCTCAATGAGAGGTTTTCTATCTGTTGGATTTGAAAGAAGGGTGTTATCACCAAAAAGCCGTGATCTGATCACTATGAATTTTTTCTTGATGTTACATTCTGTATATGTTAAGAACATCGTTACACTGAGAAAATCTGGGTCTACACTTTCTAAGAAAAAGAATCACTGCTGCCATAGTGTCTGCTACTTTTGGTGTGATCGAGGATAACTGGGCCGAAACAGATTATTACACCTAGTTATTTTACCTGGACACCTGGAGAGAGTAATGCATGACAAATATTTTATAAGTTACTTATAAATACATCATTTGTTTAATTTAGTTTTACTTCATATCAGTGATTGTTTATTTACTTTTAAATTATTGATATTGTAGACCAATCTTCCTAACCATGAGATAAGATTGACTGTATGTTTATTTAAGACTTGATATCTCAGATAGATAGATATTAATTTACTGTTCCTTAACCCTTTCCCCATCTCATTTCCATACACCTGTTAGTTCCTTATACTTTTAATTATTTTTAAAACAAAATTATACTGGAAATAATGAGACGATTATTCATTCCACAAAACAGCATTAATTGCGACATATGTTTCGCCGTTAGGCATTTTCAATCAACTAAATTGAAAACAAAACAAGTCTAAACTAAAAATGTGAGACAAAAGGAAAGGTTAGAGTAAAGGAGTTGAAAAATGACAAAAGAAAGGTCAATGATCTAACCTGTGGGATGGAAGTGGGGGTGTTTTAGAAAACAAAGGTTACACAATAGGTCTCAATAATGGTGATGAGTTAAGATATATTTGTTCATTTAAGTTGGAAGTATGGTTTTTTAAAATTGATCTATTGATTTCTAAGCATTCCAGGTTATTGAGTTTCCTACTTTTTTGTTCCATATGCAGAAGTTTAACGTTTAACTTAGGATCAAAATTATGTCCTGTGTCTAATAAATGATTTGCAAAATTTGAATTAGATTTGCCATACTTCCAACTGTGTACATGTTCTTTAACTCTATTCTTAACTGACCTTCCGGATTGACCTATATATTCACAATTGCAATCATTACAAGAAATTTTATATACACCACTATTTTCTAAACTATCTCTCTTATCCTTATTGTTAATAATTAATTTTTCTATATTTCTAGAGCAATAAAACGTAGGTTTATAATGATATCTATTAGATATTAAATTTCCAACTTTATAACTAGTGTTTCCAATGAAATTAACTTTACAATATTTGATGTTTTCTTTTTCATTGTACTTAGAATTATATAGAGAATCACATATTTTACGTTTTAATTTTTTATTAAAAATATTATCAACTAATTTGGTACTGTGCATGTTATTGACTGCAATTTGTTTGATAGTATTCAATTCATTCTGGAAATCTGTAGGAGATAAGGGAATGCTTATAAGTCTATGAATCATGCTATTTGTGTTTAAGGAAGTAGCATGTGACTTAAAAAGTTAGTTTTGAATGAGTGAATAAGTTGTTTTCTAAGAGGCAAGACGTATGGGTAAAATAGATATTTTTGGAAAGACAAAGCCAAACCGTTGAAGGAAGAAAATGTTTTCAAAAAAGACAAGAGTTTGTGTTTAAGGAAGTAGCATGTGACTTAATAAATTAGTTTTGAATGAGTGAATAAATTGTTTTCTAAGAGGCAAGGCGTATGGGTAAAATAGATATTTTTGGAGAGACAAAGCCGAATAGTGGAAGGAAGAAAATGTTTTCAAAAAAGACAAGAGTTTGTGTTTAAGGAAATATCATGTAACTTAATAAGTTTGTTTTGAATAAAGGAAAAAGCAAACAATAGTGATTATCTGGCAAGTGAGATGTAAAACTGAATAAGTTATTTCTTTATAGAGAGATGGGATGTGAGTTCGAAAGACGACATGTGGTTTGAACAAGGAAATAGTTTGAATTAAATGAAAGTTTTAAGTATGATACAGAATTTAGCATGCTTGGTATAACATGCTCAAATTATGTTTCATAAAAATTTAAACATAAAAATAATTGGAACTTGTAATTTATTTTAACAAAATTTGGATAGGATATATTGCAGAGATATCATGTGGCTTCAAACAAGAGAAAAATTATTATTATTATTTTATTTCTTAAATAATGATCATAAACTTTAACCCTTGATCTGGCAATGTTAATTTTCTTCGTTTGTTTAAAAATTAATAAAATATATTAATAAATTAACAAAACCTAACTTATAAGACATCATTTTTCTCAGAAAGATGCATAGAATTCATCTATGTAATAAAAAAAATTTTTTTGAAACGGTTTTGGAGTAAGTATGTTAGATGTCAAAAAATGAAGTTATCATTTTTCAGAAAAACCTGTATCATCCAAAATCAATAGCTTACCACCTTTTTCTAAGATGTACAAAATTTTAGTGATATATTCGTGAATATATTTCGGGGAAAAAAAAAAATTGTTACATTTTCAAAAATTAAAAAATTGTTTTAGAAAAAAAGAGGAATGGTCCAGCTTATTTTCAAAAATTCACCAAAAATTGTAATATTTATGGAAAACCAACTTCTAAATATAATTATATTCAGGAAGGTTCATAGAATTTAGTAGTGTAATTTAAAAAAAGTTTGAAAAATATTTTTGGAGTCATTATTACAAAGAACAAAAAAACACACGAAAATCTAAGCACTTCAATTTTCAATTGAGCATAGAAAATCTAGATTAAAATTTTTTTCAAATATTACAAACAATTACAAATATTTTTGTGATCCGAATTTATGAGAGTCTACTGTAATTAAATTTACATTTCAGAAAATTGGATTCTGTATTTTTATCTTGAAATTCTCCAGAGTACACTGTATTAAAGAACTTGCGAACCCAAAGAAATTTTTTATGCTCTCTTCAAGAGTAATTCTTTAACATTATTTTTATTTTTTTGTAATAAATATTACAAAATGGCGCCCAACTTCATTTAAAATATTAAAATTAACACATTAACTTTATTAAACAATTATTATAATTGGCGCAACAGGGTGTGGCGTTTCACACTTTATAATAAATTATTACAATTGACGCACCAACGTGTGGTGTTTCACATAATTAATAAACTATTACATGATTAAGGCTGTAGTGCCCCAGGCCTCCATCCTGGGCCCTACTATTTTCTTAATATATATAAATGACTTACCAATTAATGTTCCTGAGTGCTTGATTCTCTATTGAGGGAAATTCATCTGGGGCAATTTCCATTTTTAAAATTCCAAAAAAAAGGTTGTAAAGATTGTTGCTCATAAAAAACCGAGGACACCATGTAGAAAACTTTTTAATGCCCTAAATCTTATGACATTACCATCCTTATATATTTATGATATGCTATGTTTTATAAATTATATATATATATATAATAGGATACACAGTCCATGCACACAATACTAGGTGACGGGAACTGATCCATTATCCAATACACCGACCTAAGTTATTTGTGCAGAGCCCAGATTACAGTGGGATGAAATTATATAATAAACCTTCTGACGATGTTAAAAATATGCCTGGAAAAAAATTTGCTCAAATTATAAAAACAACTATGTTAAAAAAAAATTACTACACAATAGGTGAATATTACATGGAATTGGACTTTATGATCTTAGGTAATTAAAAAATTACCTAAGATCATAAAAATCACTTCATATTTTCACCCACCTGTAACACCTCCTGCTGTTCTGTAGCCGAAAAACCCTATAGATGGATCCAGGAATTCCCAACTAGCAGGTTAAGAGATCACGTCGACGAGAAATTGTCAGGATGGACCAATGCAATCATGATTTTAGGCGCAAAGATAAGAACAATGCAATCTAATTCAAAATATTACTCTTTATTGAAACATTTTAACTAAAAATTACAAAACAAATTAAATTAATTTAGCGAGAGAAAACCTATGACCTTTCTTTAAATAATAAATAAAATTTGGAAACAGAAAATCATGGCTTTTGTGAGCGACCAAACCTGTACCGGCACTAGGAAGAGACTGCTGCTCTTGCGTCTCTCCCCCTTTCTGACCACCACGTGATTTCTGCTCCAAAACTGCAAGTGAAGCTTTTTGGAATCTATTCAAATGTTGCTAATTTAATAAAATGATGTTATTTCCTTTTTATATTATTTTGATTTCTGTTTAAATCCTACTATGCTGCATGCAGTGGCGGCAATAAGAACCCGCGGGCCCCCCCGCAAATTTGTTCATCGGGCCCCCCCTCTCCCAATGAGATGTTTATCTTTTCGCCGGCCTGCGCCAGTGAGTCACCGCGATGCGCGACGTGGCGATAGCTGCATTACTTATCGGCCAACGGTAAACAATACACATACTTCGTATCATGTCATTAAATAATAAATACTGCTCTCTAAAAAATAATGGTTATAGCCGTTTTGGATGCACGATGCACAATCTTGTCTGAAGACATTTTACCTTATTTTAGTAATTTCTTCACAATACTCATAAAAATATTGTTATGATAGGGGGGGCCCCCGCAGCCCCCCCCCCTGCGGGCCCGCTATCGCCGCCACTGGCTGCATGAATGTAGTTTTGGACAATTACTTTCCACTCAAAAAAAAATGGAAGAAAAAAGAAGAGAGAAAAACGATATTGGTCATTTTTGATTAGACATGTTACAAATTGTTTTTATTATTGCTAGTATATATCCTTCAGCTGGACACAATTACACAATATTATGTCATATGTTCACCTTGTTATTCTAATAATTTCCTTCTTACAAACTAGCTTATTATTATGAAAGACAATGTTTAATAATTAAAAAATTTATATTTATAGACAAACAGCAGTATTTTATTGATCCTCCAAAAAAAAAAATAGTCAACAATGTACGCTGTTTTTAATAAGTTAATTAAAGTATAAGTGTTAAAGTGCCTTGTTTATTAGAAGAAGAAGAAATCCAATCAACCCCCTTTTTTCTATAGTACCTTGATCATAGAAAGAAAATGATTCATGTTTTCTACAAGTACACATTAATGCTACCATTGCACAATTATAATCCTGTTCAAATATCAAGATTATTCTGAAATGTTTACCACTATAATTTACTAAGCTAAAAAAATATGTAAATTATTGTCCAATAAATAAATCTTTTTGCAAAGTTGCTCATAGCAACAGCAGATTGCAACTATATTCCACATACAACCTATCATCTATTCATCTAAGGACTTTACCTATAGATAGCATAAAAGAACAAACAATTATGTTAACTTGCTACACAAGTTATAATTAAATATCACATGTCAACACATGTTATTATTTTACTGGCAGTGATAGAACTTTTATCTTGTATAAACCTCACCATGGTTACAATCATGGTTTTTAGGCACTACATAATATATGTTAGTTAAAATACCTGATCAATTTCAGTTAACCAGATTAATCAATTCACTACTCAAAGTTCACTTCATAGCTAATTTGACAGAGACTACTTATAACTAGAGGATACAGTATAGTCAACAACATGACACATAAAATTACCACCAATAAATTAACAATTCATGGATAGCATTTTAAATCAGTAGATTGTTGCTAGTATAGAATAATGTAACTAATTCATCACTAGGTTATAACTTGAGCCTATTAATTTGACGCAAATGATAACACTACAGTTTATGATAATTTATGTAATATAAGTGACAAGCTGCCTTTTAAAGTTCTGTGAACTTTAGAAATATGTGAATTGTAGTAATAAAATAAATAAATCTCAGTGTAGTGGTTCTCAACACCCGAGCCGTAATCTTCATATAGACTTGGCCTGTAATCCTCAAATTTTAACTTTAACTTTGGTACTAAAGAAATGATTGCTTTGAGATTTGAATTATGAAAATAAACCGGGAAACTTATAATTAGTCCAAAGAGAAGACAACGTGAGTCAAATAAATGACTGTAAATAATATTAAAACAAGGGTAATAAAAAATTTAAAATAGATTTCCAAAATATTAATTTAAGGTAGAAAATGTTAGTTGTAAGGTATAATAAATTTTAAAGTGATATATTGTGTTGTGAGAATAGACAGAGCCTGTTGTCATATGGATGATTTAAGTAGTGTCCGTGCTAAAAAATATGTGAATATGTTGGGTTTTGCTGACTATGTAAATCTAAGAAAGGACGCTTAGTTGTGAGAGCTAGAGAAGCAGGCAGTTGCAAGGGAATGTCTGAGATGGTAGCATGTGTTTTAGGCAGTTGGAAGGAGGTATCTGACTTAATCAGACATATTTTCTGTTAGAAGATATTTATGGACAATGTAGTGTTAATGTTTGTAACAGTCTGAAGGAAACGTCTGAGGTAATAGGATGTGTTTTTAGAAAAGTCTTAAGGAGGCATCTGACTTGGTCAGATGTAATTTTGTCATAAGATATTTGTGGACAATGTAGTGTTAATGCTTGTAACAGTCTTAAGGAAGCATCTGACTTGGTCAGACGTAATTTTGTTATAAGATATTTGTGAACAATGTAGTGTTAATGCTTGTAAAAAGTCTGAAGGAAACATCTGAGATGGTAGGTTGTGTTTTTAAGCAGTTGGTTAGGAACGTCTGAGGTAATAGGATGTGTTTTAGAAAAGTCTAGAGACGGCATCTGGCGTGGTCAGACACATTTTTGATTGAAGTATCTGTGAACAATGTAAAATTAATGTTTTAGTAGAATCGAGAGTTGGCGTCTGAAGTGGTAGGATGCGTTTTTTCAGTAAAGAAAGAAAAATTAGTAGACAGTGTAAATTGTGTTAATGTGATTTTCTTGCAATATAGACAAAGTAAATGATAAACAGCTTAGAATCAATTGATTGTAGAGTGTGTAGTAAATTGATGGACACATGAATAGAACTGTGAAATTGTAAAGACAAATTGAGATCATCAGCGGAATCATTAAGTCTACAATGGAACTTCACATCAAAACCGAGGGCTGCTCACCACAAAAGATGTTCACCCTGGAGATGGCTACAATGTGGTAACAAAAAATGATAGACAATCTTATGTTATTTTTTGTTTAAAAAAAAAACTAATGATATAAAATAGATATGTTAAAATTTGTTTAAATAAGAATTGTAATGTAACAAGTAATTTTAAAAACTTTAAAACTAATATTTTAATTGAAAAATAATATAATTTTTTTTATATATGAGAGTAAAAGTGCTCATAAAAAATCTAATCATTAAAAGTTGCAACTAATTAAAGTAGAATCATTTATAAAGAATTTGGTCTCTTCAAGACAGGACAATTTTAAATTTACAATATAAATAATTTCAAATAATATACTATTAATATGTATGTGTATATATATCTTTAATAAATTACTATGTTCAGTTTCAGCACAATAAACAAGGATTTTTATTTACCAGACAACCACTATTAGTACACTTTTAAAAGAAAACTGACCCTGAGAGTAATTTAATTTAAAGTCAATTTTTTTATTTTTCAAAATTGGTAAGCTTCAAGCTTCCTGGCACCTGAGCAATTTTTCAATAAAGTTTTAATGTTCAAAAGTCAATTTAAAATTAACAAACTCCCCCTATTTTCATTTAATATTTACAATTGTCGCATCAACGTGGGGCGATTATGTTACAAAAGTAGTTTACCTAAACAACCTCTCATTTTTAATATATTTACAGGCCTTATGGTAAATCCTTTACTTTCATTAATCTGTCATGTAAAGAAGACAAAATTAACTTATACAATTTTTAAATAATTATTTTATTTATCACCTAAGTGTCACATACGTGCACTTCACTATGCAATATTTCATGATCTTGTTTTGGTTATGTTCAGTATCATTGGAAATGAAGAACAATTGGAATTTTTCGAGCTTCATATTTGCATTAAGGATTATTGCTTTGCAAGAGATGATCGTTTAGTTGGCGTTGCAGTCTTACAGCTGAAGGATATCGTGGACCAGGTAACTTAACAATATTTAATTGTTTTTGTTTATTTGATCACCTGGACATTTCTATTCCCTTGTATTCATGCTAAAGTTTTGCACAGAGTAGTACAAATTTTAAAATTATGTTTTACAGGGTTCATGTGCTTGCTGGCTGTCGCTTGGTAAACGAATCCAAATGGATGAAACTGGTTGGACGATACTTAGGATTCTATCGCAGCGCACCAATGATGAAGTAGCCAAAGAATTTGTTAAATTAAAATCTGATATTCGTCAAGAAAATCCATTACCTATTCAATAAGAGATCTTTCATTCAGATAACAGTTTGTGTATTTAGTATATCACAGCATCACAAATTTCCGAGCTTTCAAATAAAATCTGATAAGTATTCGGTCTGGGACATCCAAATGCTCTTTTTTCTTGTTTAGGGGTTAAAACAGTTTCATTCCATAGCATAGGAATTATCCAAAACATATTATTTACAACAATTGAATTTGAAAAAGAAGTTTTATTTTAAACCAGTGCCAAAATGTTTGTTATGAGCTTTAGAATACGTCTAAATGATTCACATATTAAATTTAAAAATTGAATTCAACAATTATTAGCAAATTGTTTTAACTTTACAAATAGTAGATGAAAATTGTTGCTATACAGAAATAATGTTTCTTGTGTCCAGAACAAACAACACTACCAAATTTCAGATCAAAATATTGAACCTAACCTCTAAAAATGATGATTAACGCCTAAAATTTTTGGCCACTAAAAGAATATGTTCTGGATATTTCCTGCACTACGGACTGTATACTTGTCATAACCCCTCAAAAGAAAAATAATTGGATATCTCGGATGGAGCACTTTAAAATTATAATTTTACTCCACTAATGTCATTTTTTTGGGAGGTGGTTTTACTTTTGGGAGGAGCATGTGAGAAAGTTTGTACACCGTTCAAAAATTAACAGTCTCGGAAATTTTGTAGCACGATTTTCATTTTTAAAATCATTGTTACAATTAGTATTAGATGAAAGGTATTCCCTGCCAATTTTATAAATATTATAATATTAAATAAATTTTTGATACATTATGTCATTCTTGTTACAAAGTGAGAACTTTAGTCCTCAATATGGTTTTGTCAATAATTTCAAAATCAATTTTTTACAAACATTTATTGTAATGTTATTTTTGGATCTGAGACATCACCATGACCTAGGTTGTGACTAGCTTATAATATAATACCCATTTCAGACAATGCTAGAGACTCCCAGTCACATAACCAATGTTAAGCCATTACTTTACTAGAGGAGTTTTGACAGAAGTGGTACAAATCAGTTTCAGACTTGCCCATGGCAGTAACTAGAGAGTAGGCCTATTATCAGCTCTTTCCTGCTGATCATTGTGATCATTGTTTAGTTCTTCCGCTAGAAACATATTAATTGTATTTTAGTGTTGTAAATTAATTTTATAAATTAAATATGGAAATGTAATTAAAAAATAACTGATGTAAAAGAAAACATGAGAAAAATACTATCAATCTCAATTATTATTGAAATATGAGTCTATCAACATAAGTAAACAAAATGTTTTGTAAAAATGCTTATAAGACGAAAATTAGGTATAGAAGGGTATAAAGTTTTTGGTAATTTTCTAAAATTGTTTCAATAGTATTCCCAAAATTCTAATTTCAGACTTTAATATTCCTAAAATATATTCACGGTTTTGTAAAACCAACCCTAATGAGGGGTGAATACAAAATGTTCATTGGGAGTGAAAGCATGACTGAGATACAAAGACAAGTAAAGGCATAGTTAAGGCCGTTATGATAGTTTAGTTATCCTAGATTCACTGGTATTATGTCAGAGTTGGGTATATACCATGAAGACTCACATCAACGCATTTACTTATATATCAACTCTTAAGTTTTTAGTTTTTAACAATTGTAGTCTATATTGAAAATGTAAATTAAAACTTTTTAAAGTTGTCTAATACCTATAACATCTAGAAACTCATTTAAATACTTTTTGTAACAATGATTATATTTTCCTTAAAAAAATACTCATTCACTCAAAATGATCAACACTTGTGGTGTCCTTAATTATCAAATGTTTTCCACAATAAGCACTTTATTTCCAATAAGTCAACATTTCAGTGACTAAGTCATCATCCTCTAACTAGCTAATGAACACAATCTTGTGTGGTAGTAAATTATAATAGACCCTAGTAGTTATTAAATTAAAATTGAATTTCTATGCTGCATTTTCCATCATTTTCCACCATTAATTTCCAATGTTTCACTCATATATCAGTGCTCCTTTTCTAGGCTTTCTTCAAAAGTTTAATATTTTCACTGAAACAAAACTAGCACGGTAGACTTGTGCAGGTCCTTATATAGAATTGCCTCCCTACCAAGCAATACCCATTCATGTTGAGCTAATCAGAACACACCAATGCTGGTTCTCACAAATCAGAAAGCTTGTTTTTATTTATTTTTATTTATATTATCGAGATTTTTAATAATTTCAATTACTTCTTATAATATTCAAGGCTACAAGTTTTGATTGAGTAAATTAACAAAATGCTTGATAAACAATGAATCCATATTCTGCCCTTGCTGTCATGAATAACAACAATCAACAATGGCAGAACATCCATTGACCAATCAATCAATTGCATGCGATTAATTTCAATCAATCAAACCTTGTTGTCAGAGGTAGAATGTTACTCTTCTAGAAAATTATGGGAAACCATTGAGATTACGAAAATCCTAATAATATAGAGATCCTAAAACCTGAAATCTATATTTAAGAATCTTTTGTATATTTAACAACTGATGATGACTTAGTCATTGAAACATTGTTTTTACTAATAAAATGTTTATTGTGAAAAATGTATTTTGTTCATTTTGTGAAATAAATTGCTGTAAATCATTTTTCATACATAAAATAAATCAAATTAATATGCAGTTTAGTGCAGGCTTTTTCTCATTGGGTATGTTATATTTTGCTGATGAAACGCACACATGTGAAATAAATTTGGCTAATTTAATAAATTATAAATGTGTATACAATATATATATATATATATATATATATATATATATATATATATATATGTGGTGTGAGTGTGAGTGTGTGTGTGTGTGTGTGTGAGTGTGTGTGAGTGTGTGTGTGTGTATTAACCGACCAATAATACATTCATTTCAACTGCATTTTTTTATGAATCCATTTTTATGCAGTTTGGTTTTTAATGTACATAGACGAAACTTAAACCAACCTACAATTTTTTACAGATATTGTAAAAAATTCAAAACAATTCATAATTCAAGAGTGTTTGAAATTGATGGTTTATTATTGGTCGGTCGGTAAGAACAAAATGACAAATGTAATAAAGACAACTTAGAATTAGTTTTGAGCCATCTCTCTTTTTTAAAAGAAAGGCTCTATGTTAAATTTTGTGAAAATATGTTTGATAATTGTATAAATTATTGGAATTTATAGTTACTCACCCTCCCTCCCTTGGATCATATCTTGTACATACAACTCATTAATATTAATCATTTACTCGTAATGTTTGAAGAATGTTGATGAAGTTATTGTTGTCTTTACGTTAAGTCTTCCTGTATTTTATTTTATTCTAATGTTGAACATATTGTTGGTCCACAGTCCATGTTTGTTTTTTCCTTTTTTCCATGTTAATAATTCTGTTATATATTATGTTTAAATAAAATTTAAGGTCACTAAATAATGGTGTTTTAAGATGATAGAAAAATATGAGACTAGAATAGGAGTAGCTTGTGTAAAACAACTGCTATAGCTCAAGATATGAATCCATCTTTGTATTACACAGATTCGTAATGGGACATGAACTATCTCTTTACAAACACTTTAGAACGAACAGTAACAATAATACTGTTATTTCATCTTTAGCGTTTCAATTTTATCACATTATAAGTCAATATCCATGAGTTTAAGTGGGGTGGATTGGTAATACTCATGGTAATATCGACAAGCTCTGCTTTCTTACACCTCTCTTTACAATCAGCATCATTCAGCAAAAGTCAATTTGGGTTTTCCTAAGTTCTTATGAATTTTTCTTCTCAATGATGTACATTTCTATTTATGTTTAATTTACATTCTTTAACATTATGAACATTTTAATTCACTTAACACACTTCAATTAAAACTATATAAATTTGATTTGACTAGTTATTATTGCTAAATAATATTATCATATTTACATTACTGTTGTTAAAGGATACGTACTGTTATCCTTTACAAATAAACATCAATTTCAACGTTCCATCTCTTTGCAATCCAAAGTTACGCTGTCAAAATTCCATGTAATGTCATCATTTTTAATATTCATGCATAAGCACTACTTCTCCTCTTCGCACAACTGGATACCCTCAATACCCATCATTTTAGATACATGCATAATCCATCTAACAAAATTTAACCTGTAAGATTATCATTTATATTTTAAGAGTTCAACAGTTTAAGCTTGACAATTCTTCCTATTTCTTAGTCGCTACAGTTTTGTAGAGACCAAATTTAAAAACATTCAAGTTAAAAACAAAACATGTTCCTCTATATTAATTCCAAATAGGTTTATTGAATTAACTCAACTAATTTTATTCTCTGTGCTGATGTTATATCTAAGAATAAATAAACATATGGGCTCAATCTTTGTCTATGTTCCCTTTTTGTTTTGACACAATAAATTATATTTTACATTTATAAAAATCTCTTAAATTTGAAAACCAATTAACAATATTAAGATTATATTGGATGTGAATTGTATTAGCAAAAGACATATTCTCCTTCCAAATTGAAATAGATAGTTTGATACTCCTAGTAAGACCCCAGGAAGAGGTGTACACTCTATGAATTGCAGAATCTTCCTAAGAAGGATGTTTTGTGGGTTTATCAAAGATGAAAGTCTCAATCATTTCCTTATCAGGTTCTCTACAATAGGCCTTATTTCCTCAAATGTTCTATAGTCAATATTTCCATCCCTTTGTTAGCTACCATATATGCACACACTTTCCTATTAATTGCAGCAAGTCCAGGAGCCCAACAAAGCGTAAAATTGATTTTGAAACAATCTCAGACTACCTTGGATCTGAATTTGTTAGGATCCATTCCAATTGGCTGAAACATTTATGCTCAAATCTCCCTTCTCAGATTCCACCCACTGTTTCACCTAGCCCTACAATGGCTATTGTTTCATGTATTTATTATTAAATGTCCTAAAATTGGCAAAATTCAATTCATTTAAAAAAATTCCACAAAATAAAAATAGAAATGTAATCGAGATTTCTTAAATAGATCAAACAACGTAAGTTGTTGAAAACCTACGTAACTCAAATAGCCAACATACTTTTTTATCATCTATAGGTATCGTTAAACAGTGGTTTCAAGAAAACCCAATGCGTTCAAATTAAACTTATCAATACACTATGGTAAAAAGCTTTCATAAATCAAAATGAAACTATCCAGTCAATTTACCGATATTTATTTTTTATTAAACATGGACAGTGGATAACATAAATTATAACACATCCAATCACTTTTCAATGATACAAATTATTCAATGCAATCATCTTCTAAAACAAAATGCTTGACAATACGGTTTTTACCCCACCTCCAGATAATGTTGATAGCAGCTGTTAAGAAAAAAGAGAAATACAATACCGATGTATTCATCATACCTAAACCAAGGGAACAAAAATAGGCACCGGGCCTCTACTTTTTCCACTTTATCTCTTTTCAATATCAAACTGTAGTTCTTTAAAACTCTTAAATCGTTGTTTTACTAAATATTTGTTCCTCATAGCAAAACAACTTTAGACTTAGAAATGTTTTTTCCCTTTTATTTCATTTGTAAATAAATCTGTGTATATTTAATCTTAATTATTGGAAACGGCCAGTGCCTGAAATTTCACAAACAATGTTCAGAAATGAAATTAGAACTAACAAGTTTGTAGGTTAGGTTCCTTTTGTGGAGTCATATTATTGGCAAATAAAAAATTATATGTATTCTGTCTGGAACATCCAACTTCGTTTTTGTTTCTTATTATGGGGGGGAGGGGTTAAGCAAGTATACAGTTTCAATCTATAGGACACGAAATGTCTTTATAGATATGTTTATAACAATTAAAGTTGCAAAATAAGTTTTTTTCTCTAATAGCATGGGATCGAATGACAGATTTTAATGAAACAAGTACTAGACTTTTTTATGAACTCTAAAATATGTCTAAATGATTTATATGTCCATTTGATTGTTATTATTGTTAATAATAAATACTTACTGTCAAAATCGACAATTATAAACAAATTGTTGTGTCTTTACAAATAATTAATCGAAGTTGTTGCTACTAGTCAGGAAGATAATTAACATTGGCACTAAGTGTGAATGTTTTACCACCTGAATGTACATATAAAATATACAATTTGAACCCAAATAAAATTATATTTATCAAAATGTTTAATCAAATCGACACATGTTTTAGACATCTAAACATGTCAAATCATTTAGACATATTCTCAATGACGACTCATGGCCGTAATTGTTGGGGCTGTCAAAATTAATACAATAATAATGAAATAATAGTTTCATAAATGAATATGTAAACAAATTTTAACTGTATATTTTCAAACAATGTAAACATATATTACAACAAAATCACATCACGTATACAACACGCATGAATGTGTGCACATACACACATAATACATGGACATCATAAACATGATGTTAATGATTACTCCATTATTCTATAAAATAAATTGTTCTATTTATATTAAAAATCCATTCTATTCTTTGAATAAATGAATTTTTCCATCACTCTTGTCATCAAAATCTTGTATTTTCCTGATAAGGTCTTTATTTATGGACAACACTGCTAAAGCATTGAGTTTGCCATTTGTCATTGTGTTTCTTTAAAATGTCTTGATTCTATTCAAAGGTTAAAAACAACATTCAGGTTCTTTAATTATCATTGGCATTGGTATTACAATTGTTAAATATTTTGTAACTTCCCTGAATACTGATGGAAGATTGTTTTCATTTATCATCTGTAAAAGTTTCAGTGTTTCTTTAACCCTTTGCACTCGAATGGCCAGTAGCACTGGCCACACCAAGGTTGTAGACAGCTCACATTTGTTTTGTCGTAATTTGTCCTCACCGCTCGGATGGCCAGTACAGCTGGCTGCGCTACTGTCATTGACAACTCGGCAGCCATATTTGTTGTTTCCCTCGCCAGCTCGGAATTATTTTTAAATGACTTCTGTGTTATTTGCACACTCATAGTAATTATTGTATAAAGAACAAGTAAAGTTCAAATAAAATATTTTAGTTTTATAGTTACTAATACTAAGATAAACATACGTTTGGGAAATTTAACTTTTATATGTATATTTTTAACACACATAACTAAATAAGTTGTTATAAAGTAGGACTTTACAGTCATGTTATATTCATACATAAACTACTTCACATTTAATGAACAAGTAAAGATCAATTAAAATTGTTTTATTTATACTTACTAATACTATTTACAAAATAAAAACACTTTACAGCTGGTTAACAACATAAAATGTAAGACAGTTAAATCACATACACACTGCAATGTCATTCACTGAACTAATTTACTCGTATAAAATTACTGTATGCACTGTTTGCAGCGAAAAAAAATGAAAACATGTGATTATTTAGTTCAAGAGTTGTCCGATAGGTTTCAGTACTCACCAGACATTATAACACAAATAAAATATTAGAAAATATCATATTTGTCAAGTGGCCAGTGGTACTGGCCATTCGAGCGATAGACGTATTCTATCTTGGCTAGTACTGCTGGACATACGAGTTGTGAGGACATTATAGCAAAAATGAATACGACCTGACACGCAAATGGCGGCGGCCAGTACAGTTGGCCATACGAGCGACGAGGACAAACTATAAATACCGTCTTCGAGCGCAAAGGGTTAATATTGAAGTCAATTTGCCTGTAAAGTATTTCCAACTCTGTATATAGTTTATTTACAGTCGAAATGGAGAAACTTACATTCTTTAAATGACTCATTACATAGGAGAGATGCAGCTTCTAGATGACCATTGTATGTAAATCTGTCTGTTACAATGGTTGTGATGACATCAGACCACTTCTTGGCATCTGCCACCCTTTTACACCCAATATTTTTCTTTTCCTTGGGGGTTCCAGAAAATCTTCACATATCCGTTTTATATTTCATGAATGTTTAGTTTTTACTTATTAATTTCATTTTCAAATATTACACTACCTTTTCTCTTCTTTTAAACTTTTGGTACAAAATTTCCAAGGAATCAGAATTTATACCAAATTGTTAACCAAAACACAAAATTGAAAAACTTTAAGAGCTCTTCTGTATCTACTGGCTTCATTAATTGAGGTTGATTAAGTGCACTTTTCTTCAATAATTCCAAGCAATCTTACAAATTTTCTATATTTTTCGTACACAACATTGAAAGTTTGAATACTGTAATTACACCTTGTTAATACAACTATAGGGTTTAAGTCAAGTAAGTCAATGCAACTCTAGGCAATCTTGTTTGTACTACTTCTAAAATATTAGATCACAAGGACGAATAATTGGGGAAAAGGTAATAGAATACCAGAAATATTTGAGAAAAACACACACTTGGAAATTAGTGATTATTCCCCATTTGTAGAACTAAATTCAGTTGGAGTGCAATAGAGTGAACATCATAGGTGTGTGTGGTAAATTTATCTTTGTTATTTTCAAGGGATGTATCTATTTCATCCCTTATACACTTTGTCAGAGAATTAGCACTTATTCTTTCTGGATTCAGCAATTCCTAAAATCTTTCATATACTGATCCTTCAAACTCATAACGCAATATCAACACCATTTGACAGTGATCCGATACATCTCATCACACTGAATGACAACAAATTCAGAAGTTCTCATTTGTAGTTCTATTTATTTACTGCAAATATTCAATATGCAGTCTAATAATTCTTTTGAATTATTTTTGACATCCCTTTGAACACTTTACCTGTTTCTAAATGTTCCCTTATTGCTGTACCCAATTCAGCAGTATTATCTCAAGAAGCCTGAATAATACACTCTGAATTCGAAGACATAGCAGTCTCATCATGACTTTTTAGTACCAGTTCAATCAATGGCACAAAACAAAACACCCGAAATTAACCTTTTTATAATATATCTATTTTTACTTGAATGTTATGTTTTTGAAATTAGATTTAAACACGGAGTGAGAAAAAACAATGTTTTGTTTTTCTAACTATGAAAGATCAACAATACTGTTCATGTTGTTCACTGAAACTTCGTATTTAAAAATTTCTGTTAAATTTTTTATATCATTCACACCTTTCAAAAACCACAAAAATCTCCCTTTTAGGGGCAAACAAGATATATAGCAAAAAAGGCTTTTTCACTGTACAGCCACAGATCCAGTCATTTTTCTTATACACATCTTAGTCATTTTTCTTATACACGTCTTTAGAATTAAGTTGCCTATTAAACACACTGGTTTTTAACTACAATTTTTTCTATTAGGAATTTGAGAGTTAGCTTACCAAAAGTTTTCAACTCTATGTTTTTATCAAGAGTCAACCAAGAAAACTCAACTTTTAAGTGACTATATTAAATATCCATTTTTTTTAAATATATATATAGCAATGCTCTTAAAAGTTAAATACTAAATTCTGTTCAACTTAATCAAAACAAATAATTACAACTACAATTTTTATCTATGCATATAAATGTCAAGAGATCTACTGACTGATCATGAAATCTCTGGATCCAAAAAGCCTAGAGCTATGCATTTTTTAACATGGTTTGGGGTAGGTCTGTAGACGTGTACTAAGAAATTGTTTTGAAAAAATTCCACTTCAAGGGTGTTTTTTACCCCTAAAACAAATATCAAAACTGATGTGTTGATGTATTTGGGCATAATTTATTTCCATAGCACCACCATTAGGGTTGTACTAAAAAAATTATTACCATCTGCTAGTATCACATAAAATCTAAAAGCTATACTGCGTGGTTAACACTTCAAGAACCAAATAGTTAGGAAAATTATGCTTTTTAGGAGGAGGGAGCAGCTGTGTTTGTCCCCTTATGAGGAAAAGCGTCTGCAAATTCTAGAGCTCACAACAAACGTTATGGTACCAGTTTCATTAAAATCGATCTAATTACATACAGAGATACAAATATATAAAACCTCTATTTTCAAGTTTAATTGTTTTAAACAATATGGTTCTGGACATCACCTGTATTACAGAATGAAAGTGTACACTTGTAACAAAAACAAATTTGAAGACCAAGACCTTGTACTAATAATAATGTCTTTTCATTTGAAATCATTTCTTTCTATTTGTATTAATAAATTGTATGATTAAATAAAACCTAATCTAACTTTTGTTTATTCTTTTTCGTTTCCAATTGTAGGTGAAAATTCTATACAAATGCCAACATTTAATTATTGAATTCCCCTATATCTTATTCCTTAAAAGAAAAATGCACATTTATTTCAAAATAATTTGTACGAAAAATGTGTGCTTGAATTTATGAGTTTTTTTGGTATTTGTATGCATGTTGTGTATATTTTTAAAAATGTATAAATTTGAACAGATTATGTTACCATTCAGTTCATAAGTAAATAGTTACATAAGGGTATATAAATAAATGCATTTAATGTATGTGAATATGGATACATTACTGTATATCTAAAGATCTTCCAAATTATTTTGATTACACATTCAGTTGATAAACTTGTTGTAGCCTTCAAATTTTGATTCTATCTGCACGCAAGTATGCTATCTAATTTTGTTCTTTTCTTTGGTAATAGTGTAGTATCTGGTAACATTTTTTTTACACGTGTATTGAAAATCAGTTTTTTTATTTTTTGTTTTTCCAGTTTTAAACTAAAACCAGTATAATTATGATTGTTCAGATATCTCAAGGTAACAATTGAAACTGGAAAAAAATAAATTATTTTTGTTCTTATGGCCTAGTAAAACTATTTAAATATCGAAACATGTATATCTATTAATAAATGTTTCTTCATACTTTAAAAACAAATTTTGTACTTTATAAAACATTATTTTAAATAGATTACTTGCATTCAAACATAATTGACAATATTTGATGTTTGACATGTTTTGCTTGTGAATATCCATAAACTTTTTGTGGAGGAAAAAAAACAACCGAGTTATTCAATCTTGCACATTATTTTTACTGTTCATTTACTTTTAAAATTATGGTAAATTGTATTAAAAATAGCAACTGAATTGGACTTCAGATAAATTTTGGACTTCATTTAGGTACTGTTTTTACACATCAGCCTCAAGATGTTTCTGTTTCTGTTTTATTGTGCTTCCAAATAGAAAGATATGGTTAGATACCCCTAGACAAGCCCAGAAAGACCGGTAATCTTTGTGAACATCAGAATCATCCTGAAAATGTTGTCTGTCTCTTTGTCAAATATCCAAGGGTCTTAGTTCTTTCCCAATCAAAACGTTCAAAGTTCAAGTTCTCTGAAGTTTCCTGTTACAGACCACAATTCATGCACAGAGGCTCCATCTTGTACTATATCTTTCTGAGCCCAAGTGCTCATGACCAGCCTCTTGGATATGACAGAACGACTCAGGTCCTATAAGTTTTGCTGCTGATGCTTTGTTACCCAGCACATCTATACATTCATTCCCACTAATTTCAGCATCTTCAAGAACACAGCAAACTGTAACATTCTTGAGCCTCCACACCCATGAGGTGATTCTAACACAATTCCACATTAACTTTGACCTGAATTCATTAGAGCTTAATTTAAAGCTACCTGACTGTCTATAAATACATATATCCTTATTCGTTTTCCTCAAACACATCATTCCATTAAGGCTGGAATATTGTTGGGTACATTCCCATCAGCAGGATGTATTCTTGCTCATTCCTAGCTCCTTGGATTCCAACTTCTGTTCCTTTCTTTGTTTTACAGCTATCTGTGAATCACCTCACACCTCGTATAAAACGTAATTGTGTAGCTGGCCTAAAGTCAGTCAAATCTCTTCACATCAAATTATAAAAAAAAAAAACATGAGATTGATTAGAATCCATAAACCACAAAAATAACCATAATAGCTGACAATATTTTAACATAATTGCAAACAACAGCGGAACTGAAAAGTAAAAGCCTATAAAGAAAATATTTTCAGTGTTTCCCCTCTCCTTCTATAACCAACCATACCCGCCATTACCATGACAACCACTTCATTCCAGGCCATGTTTTATGATAACAGGAGATGGAAAACCATATGCACTTCAAATTATTTCACCAGATTTTCTCTGGTTCTTGTTCTGTTATATTTGACGGATTGAGTTTACTAGTTTTTGATTTTTTAAGGTACAATTCCAAAAATTATATTAAAAACATCTACTTCTGGTTTTTCTTATTACATCATTGTCAAAGTTTAATAAATAATCAAAGAAATACATAATTCAGACATACTTTATAATGTTGATAACAAAGTACCTTTAAAAGGAAGGTTCAAGTCAAAGACCATGGCTAGTTAAGAGTTTACTTTCCCCATTCTTACCTAGCCTAAGCCTTTATGTTAAACCCTGTCCTCTTATGATGCTTTTTTTACCACCATCATAATGTATACCTGTTTTCTCTTAATTGTCTATTAAACTTCACAGGCATATCCTGCGACGGGTGTTTGTAATAAAATTTGTGATTTGTACAATCGTTGTTTTCATTTCCTTAGTCAAGTACTAATGGTTGTTTCATTAAATTATCCTTTTTATGTTATGTTATATCGGGTCTGTCACTGCAACCCAGGTGGATCTGAAGTAACTACCCTACTAATACTGCACCAAGTTTTAGAATTCAGTCCTTCAATCCTGACTCCTGTCTTTCTTTATGTTATTTTTGATTCACCATTATACCACTTACAGAAACCTTCTAGGTTGGACCTTTATTTTCAGACTTGTAAATCTGGGAAGGCAACCTCAAAGTTCATAGTCCTGTACAAACAGTCCAAAACTGTGGTGACCACATGTGTTTAGGTCTGTTCTTGCAGGATTCTAAGTTTACCATCCAATATATTTCGTATTTATAAATAGGTTTAAGTTCTTAGGTTTTGTATTTTTTATATTATTAGCATAATGTGGTCGGTTTTCATTTAGAGTGCTGTTTAATTGACTTTCTTTTATTTAATTATGTCTAATGAAAAAGAAACAGTAAAAAGAAAACAAAAAATTGACTACTACTCTCCAGTGTTGGCTGTGATATTGCCAGTCGGAACCACAAATTAATTTGTTATAACAAAGAATAACAGTGTTGCTAAAGTTTTCTTGTTACCCATCTATGGTTTAAATTTAGGTAATATCTAAAATAAACTAAATTGTTCTTTGCTTTACATTATCATGATTAAGACATACTCTGTGTCAGTCACTATCAAAAATATCAATTATGTTTGATTATGTTCATAATGTTTAATTTTGGAGTATTAAAAGTGTTTATGTTTTTAAAAGATGTGAATTGAAATAAATTTTTGGAAAAAAATAAAAGTTACCAGAACATACATATACATAATTGTGCAAGCTTTAGAAGATAATCAAATTGTTCGTTTTTACCTTAACAAAATATTATCCATTGTTAAAACGCTTGTCTACTGATTGTAAAATTTGTATGTTTTTTGGCAATAATTGTCTATTTCAATGAATTTAATGTACAATCTCATCCTTGCCTCTTTTTACCCAGGAGTTTATAACAAAAAAAAAACGTTATTCTTAATGTTTGCTACGATGGACCAACTGCTGTTTCGTGTAAAATAATAATTGGAATTTTCTCTTTTATTATTTTATTTTTGTCTCAACAATTTCTTAGTTTCTTGTAATGGACTGAAGATTATATAAAATGTGTTATGTTAATCATATTGTGAATGCTGCTATTAAAGTGGTATGTATTTGTTTTAAAATCAAAGAGCATTACAATTTATGCTAGTCGACTTTTTATTGTAACATTAAAAATGTGTAGGCATAATAGATGGAGGACAATCGATTTGTAATTTCCTTATATTAGTTTTGACATTTTCATTGGAAAATAGTAATAGAACGTAATGACAAACTGATAAAATACAAAATAAATGTTCCCTTCTATGAAAATTTTAATAAGGATACATACACAGAGTACTCTATGTACTGAATGTTCCTTACCGATAACAGCCTACCAGCCAAATTTGGTTAGATTCAAAGTAAAATTACAACTACTTTTTATTTATTTATTATTTTTATTTTGAGAATATATAGTTAAAATGAAGTTTTTTTTTTTTTTTTTTAAACAAATTTGAATATCACTGACTGTAGATTTTAAAACTGTCTCCTCTAATGTCTACAAATGAGTGTGAAGTATGTTAACACAAATCTGGATATCATTGAATGTAGATTTTAAAATTGATTTCTCTTTTGTCTACAAACAAATGAAGTGTATTAACACAAATCTTTGAATGTAGATTTTAAAACTGTCTCCTCTGATTTCTACAAACAAACAATTGAGTAATGTAGATATTAAAATTGGCTCTTCTAATGTGTACAAATAAGTTAATTGTGTTACCTAGATTAGTGAGTTTGAAGTAATAGAATTTCTTTCTTATTAAAACTTGATTTGGGGGGGGGGGGTATATTTTGTTTTCAGTTTGTTGTATTTTGTCCAAAGGTTTTCCAAATTTAAGAAAAATATATTTCTCAAACTCTTCAAAATAGATGTTTGTTTGTGATGATCTCCTCATTTGATGTAAACTGTTTCTTTATGTTTGTAAAGAGAAATAAGTTGCAAGGAATATTCAGGGATGTTCTCTGATCAAATGTTGTGGTATAATATTCCAAATACATACATTTAATCAAGCTGTCATTACGAACCCATTTCTATTGTACCCACTATTCATGCTTACAAATATTTAAACAAATTAAACCAAACAACTAAGATGGTTTTCATAAAAATTGTTATGCTCTGACTAGGGGAATTATATAGTTCCTAAATACAAATATTATTCAACCTTGTAATATTATCACCACACCAAAGCTGATAACATGATAATATTTGGCTTTTATTTATTTTTACTATAGCTATGGACATTTCTTTAAATTGTATAGCTGGTGCTCAATTAAAATTCAATTTAAAATGTAACAAAAACATTATCATTACGGCACTTCCTATAAAATTTTACACAAACTCAACTTTTAAGTGACTATATGAAATATCCTTTTTTTTTTTTTTTATACCATAGCAACGCTCTTAAAAGTTAAATACTAAATTCTGTTCAACTTAATCAAAACAAATAATTACAACTATAATTTTTATCTATGTATATAAATGTCAAAACCTACTGACTGATCATGAAATCTCTAGATCCAAAAAGCCTAGAGCTATGCATTTTTTAACATGGTTTGGGGTAGGTCTGTAGACGCGTACTAAGAAAGTGTTTTGAAAAAATTCCACTTCAAGGGTGTTTTTTACCCCTAAAACAAGTATCAAAACTGATGTGTTGCTGTATTTGGGCATAATTTATTTCCATAGCACCACCATTAGGGTTGTGCTAAAAAAATTATTTCTTTATAAAACTATATCATCTATCCCCAGATGAAATGTTTACCATCCGCTAGTATCACATAAAATCTAAAAGCTATACTGCGTGGTTAACACTTCAAGAACCAAATAGTTAGGAAAATTATGCTTTTTAGGAGGAGGGGGTAGCGTGTGTTTGTCCCCTTATGAGGAAAAGCGTCTGCGGATTCTAGAGCTCACAACAAACGTTATGGTACTATATTAAATGTTGAGCTTGACTTATGAGAAAAACTATACAGCATAACAAACACACAGAAGAGAGTTGTGTTCTGTGTGTTAGTTTTGCCGTTATGGTACTCATTTCATTAAAATCGATCTAATTACATACAGAGATACAAATATATAAAACCTCTATTTTCAAGTTTAATTGTTTTAAACAATATGGTTCCGGACATCACCTGTACTACAGAATGAAAGTGTACACTTGTAACAAAAACAAATTTGAAGTTACCAGGTATACAAATATGTAGTATAAATGATACATTAAAAATGGATAATAAAAGTAAAACAGTAATGAAATTAAAATAATTTCTTATACATTTGTAATTGGAAACAACACACCCAACTTCACCACTTTCTCCCTGAGAAAATCCTCCACCGAATAAAAGAAGCCAAACACTAAGAATTGAAACAGACCTTCTGGTCTTTAATATTTTTTAGGTTTAATAGAAGTTTATTAATAAACTCCTGCTTGAGGAGGCAAATATTTAGATTTTTCAAGCATGTTTCCTAATCCACATGTCACTGCCATGACTCCTAATGTAGTTATGTATATCTGTATTAAATAATTAGGTATTTAAATTTAATGGTACCATAACAAATTGTTTGATAGCTATACATGATATAAATTAAGTCTGGAATACATTCCAATATTTAGATAAAGGCTTCAAATTGGTATACATTTTTTAGGTTAAGTTAGGTTAGGATTTCTACAAGGCCAACATCACTCTGCTAAGATCATTTAATATTAAAACAACAATAAATATACAGTTGAAACTTGTTTAGGTTAGGTTTACATGGGGTTGTTTAGATGTCAAACTATATTCAACCATAGTCAATGGTGAATCTCTCTCTCTCTCTCTCTCTCTCTCTCTCTCTCTCTCTCTCTCTCTCTCTCTCTCTCTCTCTCTCTCGCTTGACCCATTTTCTATATAAAATTTTGAAATTAGCGTCACTATAACTACCATAAAAGTATACGTTGCTGTATTACTATACTATATTAAATGTTTACTTTTAATTTTAAGCTGTTCTATAAATATTGGGTGGATCCTAGACTTAATTTATACTTTTAATAGTTAAGGGAGTGTAAGTATTCCCCATTCTCTGAAAGCTTCTAATTTATGTTTTACCTTTTAAAATCCTGAATTTTTTCATTATGAATACCCTTTGCACATTTAATTTGAATAGTTTCCCTAGTTTAAATGTAAATAAATTATTCTGTACTAGATTTTATTTATTTATTTTAATAGTAAAGCTTCCAAATGATTTCATTTTTCTTAAATAAAAAAATACCAGAAAATAAGTTTTGGTAAATTCTGTTGATTTGGTTATGTTGACATGCAAATTTTACTTGTTGCTTTTGATTTCTCTGTCATCGGTACAATTTTTATTTTCTCAAAATACCCTCTTATGATTTTTTTTTATCAAATATCTTTCAAATGTAGCCTCTTGGGCCCGAATAAAACTTATTAGTTCCAAAGTCCCTAAAAATTCCAATTTAGTTATAATTTATACGTGGATATTAGAAAGTTTAATATCTCGAAATATTTCCAAATGATTTTAATCAAATTCACGTGAGATTCAAAGGTTAATAAAATCATAAAAAAGTAAATTACAGATTGTTAGTAAATTGGGGAAAAACATATTGAACCCAGACCGCTGTGTTATCCAATTTACTTTAAAATTGTAATTTTCTATATGGCACATTGATTTGATCAATATCATTTAGGTCTGTTGAGAGATTTAGTCTTCTAAGAGAGTCTATGGTTTATTTTTCACTTTTTGACCAATAATTCTTAAGCTGACATTTTTGATGAGATGGTAACATTTGATTTTATTATTTAGGAACTATATTTTGCTCTCCACTAGCCTTGTAATTTTATCTAGCTTTATATTATAATATATTACTACTCACCATATCATCAAATCTTTATGAATTGTTAATTGTACTTTAAATGGCGAGTGTATTATGTGCAATATCAATTTTTATTGTTAAAAATTTGTTAAAATTTAAAAACAAGTGTAATTGATTGTTTATGTATATGTATATAAGGAAAAAAGACTAGATATGCAATTAGTAGATTTAATTTTCTTTCTTTTTATGATGATGTGTTAGCCTGTTTTGAGTGTGTACTTGTTTAAAGGGTAGAAAATTATCATGACCAGCAGACAAAAACAAATTTCTTATGAACAAAAAGAAACCTCAAACTAACAAACACTGAAATAATTATGTACTATGCAACCTGTCAAAGGAAAACGTTCTAAATTTCAGGTTTTTCTCAATGAACTGATATTGTCAATGTCAATGAATGTTATATTTATGTACACTTTTTAAAATTTAATTTATAAGTTATCTAGAATAGTTTTACAGCACAAAATATTTTAGTCTGTTAACAGAATCATTTTGCCTTGTGTATAGTCTCATACAGAACCAGTACAGAGTTATATATTACATTTTTCTAATCTTAGCACACTCGTTTGAACATGTACAATGCTTCATTGGCTCGTTTAAGGTTTTAAAAATACAAATTTGAAAAAACGGAATAGAAATTATTTTTTAAAAATGTAAAAATTTCTAGCTGTTATTCCCTTCTAAAATTCTTATCAATGCTTTTTATGTTTTTTAAGAAAAAAAAATGAAGGAAAAAAAATGTATAAACGATAATGTCTTCAAATTGCAATTTAAAAAAAGTGCACATTTTTAATATTGGGATGGAAGGATTGTGATTTAACTGATACATTTGCATGTGTTTTTTCCAAATAAACAAAAATTGAAATCAATTGTCTTTGATGTTGTCTTATTTCTAAATCTTATATTTATAGAGATAACTCCTGGAACTGTCTTGCAACCTACTTCTCTCACCTGTACTTAAAACGTTTTGAATTTTTTTTAAATTTAAATTTATTGTTTTAAAAAACTGTCTGGAATTACAGTCAATGTCTCCACATACCAATTTGATCTACTCGTTGACACCACAAACATAAATAGACAGGTATCATTTGTAAACCACTTTTATAAGCTCAGGGGATCGTGAAAAAGATATGTCCACAAGAATATCACTAAATAAATGTTTTTTTTTACTATCACAATACTTAAAACCCTGTTTTATTATCCTATCACAATGCCTCATTATTTAAACTTATTCAAATTATAGTTGCACAGTTTGTAAACTAATTGGCTCATATCATACCAAAATTTATCTATAGTGCATAATTTATTATTGAATAATAACAAAACTTTTTTAATTTATTAGAAGATATTAGTGTGTGTGTGTGTGTGTGTGTGCGTACGTGTGTGTGTGCTATTATAAGAACATAATAGGTTATATAACTCAATTAACACCTTAACAGAGGTTGTTAAAACTTTTGCTGCATTTACAAACATCAAAAAGTTAAGATAAGCTTAAATAAGATTTTATATTCATATTTCAACTAGTTATTACTTCCTCACATACACATAGTAATAGAGAAAGGTATGTAATGGTTTAAAAAAATCTGTGTTGATTTTATATTTAGATATACATCCGTTTTGAGGTCACTTGAGTCTAAAAAATTTGGAATGATGCCTATTTGTCATCTGTGCTATTCTACAGCCCAAACCCATGATTAATTTTAATCAGATTTGGTATATTTGTATAATTTGGCTAGTTTATAGTTCAGGACTTTTGTTTTCTTCTCATTTTTTTGATACCTCAAAATTTGGGGGTAGCTGCCATAAGAAAACAACTTAAAGTTACAATTTTCTCCAAATCAACTTTAAAATTTTTATCAAATTTTACTCAAGTGTAGTCTCTTAAAAAGACCCAGACAAAACGACTAGGTCATCACCTTTCCAAAAATTCCAAGTTGTGAGTAATTGGTAAAAAATTGGGCATATAGACTGTTATAAAGTGACATAATTTTATAAATTGGCTCTGCCGATATTCAAAGTTTAATGAAATTTGAATATTAATGACCTCTTGTTCAAAATCACAGGTAATAGAATATTATTGTTTAGAAATAATTGGAAAAAACAAAAATAGACTGATCGCCAAAATTAAATGCACTGAAGGTGTTTAGGGCCTTATTTATTATTTGATTTTGGGAATTGGTGAAAGTTTGACAATGTTTTCGCATCATTTATATAATTTGAAGTAGGAACAAGAGTAAACCACCTACCATGTAAAAGCTGCTTACTCACAACCCATTCATATAAGTTAAGAACATGTGCTTACTCTTTACGATTACCATGAACCTTTCAAATGATCTTGAACTCAGGCAAAACGGATATAGCTAACAAATTCCACTATACCCTACCACTAAAGGCTAAAAATTGATAATTAATATGCACTAGCCCTCATAATATTATGTTATTGTCATAATTTAGGCCTTTACAAGTAACTTTATGAATGAGGTAACAAACTGACTAGTTATAGTCAACCAATACAGTTACAAAACTTACTGCATTTACCCCTGTTTAAAAATGCTTAGAAGATATTACAGCAGAAGAAACTCATGAATTAAAACATGTGTTAGAATATCCAAGACATAATATGTGTTAGACAAACAAAAAGATGTGTACAAAAGAAAAATAACATCATGTACAATTAAAAATACAGTCCGGTACCTTAAAAGTTCACAATGGCAAATGCACACTTTGACAATCTCAGTCATTTTACATTGTATGGTATTGATAAAATAGTCTAATAAAAATATAATAATATAAATATATATACATCATTTATATATATTCCACAATAAAGGTCTACAAGTATTACAAAATAAATTGTTTACATTTGTCTTCCATATTCTTTGAAACTGAAAAGTAGATACGCTAATAGCATTGGGCTTGAAAAAGAATAAGTGTTGGTGCACTTAAGACAAAATATAAAAGAGATGTAAACCCAAGACTATATGAAAAAGAAATAGCTCCAGTTAGAGTCTCTCAGGATCTCCACATTCATGTTCACTATAAGTGAATGTCTCAGAGGTATTGTGCGGTAATAGTAAACACCAAATTAGACAGGTGTTAAGATTGGTTCCCTTACACTGCCTGAGTTATTTATTTTCAATATAATCGAATGATTTAGTACTCAATTAACCTTTATTAACCACGTAAATGGAAAAATATACAATTGCCATTTGAAAATGATAACCAGAATGAATGCAACGAACAAAATGTAGATAAGTTTTATTCTGATCAAGAAGTTCAAGATATTGACCTATCTACAGTTTTGAACCCAGCAATGTTAATTAATGTAACCAAGTTTGATGCAGATTGCTTTTCCCCAAAACCAACATATAAAGCCAGAAAAAGGGGAAAAGCGCTACTTTTTAAAAGAAGGGCATTTATCTAAATTTGGTAAGTTAATATTAAAGAATTTAGCGAAGAACATTGAAGAGTCTAAAATTATAATAAAAAGTTAAATAGAAGATACATATGCTAAATTTATTTCTGACATGGAGGCTTTAAAGAAAAGAACTGCCTCAATATCAGTTGAACTGGATAAATGCAAAAACGTACTTGTTAAAACAAGCAATAAATTGAAGAAACTATTAATCATTTTAAATGTACGTCTAAGCAAATGCCAAAATTTTTTGCTCTAGTTGCAAAATATGCCAAAGATTTTTAATTGGAAGTGGCAGAATTTGCAAAAGAGTATATTGAAAATGCGAAGTAATCATTTTGTTAAAACTGAAAATGCTAAGACGATGTCAATAATAACTTTTTTTAAATGGTTATGTTTGTGATTTTACATGAAGTTATACATCATGTAAAAGAGAGATTTGAACAAGTTTAATGTATTTTTAAATTTATTATTAATTATTACATTAAAAACATCGAAGAAAATCAACATGTCCTGTGTTAATGATTAATATACCTATTTTGAAAAAGTTGTACTATCATTTTATCAAAAGCTAATTAAATGTATCTTTTATAAATTGTAATATCAAAAAGATTTAGTTTTATAATCAATTAATTGTGAAAAAATGTTTATTTATTAAAATGTTACACTAATAAATCTTTGAGTTTAAATAATTTAATAATTATCTTATTTTATTTATTTATTTTTTTAATCTTTTTAGATTTTTACTTTCTCATATATACATATGAGAAAAAGTTATATAATAGATCCAAAAACTGATTTGAGTTTATTACATACTTGTTTTGTGTTATTTGGAGTCCAAAAAATTTAATAACGTTCGTTTCCATCTACATGCAGTTTCCTTCAGTCCAAATGGCTGGAACTTTTATTTTTTTGATAAAATTAGGTATTTTGAACTAAACATTTTGAGTACCTTCCAAAATGAACTCTAATGATTTTGATATAATTCTGCTCAAATGTAGTTTCTACGAACCTAAACAGACTAATTGCCAAACTACAAGTTTCGTAAAAGACTATTACATTTTGTTGGTAAATGATGGATAAACCTAATTGAACCATCAACATATTATTTTTTCATTTCCGCTTAGAAACAAATACTATGTAGAAACTATGCACTTGTTTTGGGTAATGATGTTGGAAAAATGTCAAAATTAAAGTAATAATAAATTGAGAACAGAAGTTCTGAATGCTGTACCATAATTGTTATTATTAAAAAGTTATCAGACATTTTAAAAATATTGTTTGCTCTATAAATGTTACCTAATAATAATTGAAAATACATGACCCCCTCCCCTCCCTCTTTATATAAACCTCTGAAGATCTGGTCAGACCCTAATTCCATATATAGTCAAGTGTTTATAAAATATTATACTAATATGCCTAAAGAGTATTTATGCAAAGTTACATCAAGATATTTTTTTAAATTTTTTAGTTATTGATGAAAATACATAACCCCCTCCCCTCCCTCTTCATATAAACTTCTGTGGCTCTCGTCAGACCCTAATTCCGTATGTGGTGTTTATAAAATGTTATACTACTATTCCTAAAGAGTATTTATACAGTTTCATCAAGGTAATTTTTCAAAATTTTTGTTATTGATAAAAATACATGACCCTCTCCCCTCCCTCAGCATATAAAAGTCTGTAGCTCTGGTCAGACCCTAATTCCAGATATGGTGTTAATAAAATATTATACTACTATCCCTAAAAAGTCTTTATCCAAAGTTTCATGGAGGCAATTTTCCAAAATTTTTTCATGTATGAAAAAAAAAATACATGACCCCCTCCCATCCCTCTTCATATAATCGTCTGTAGCTCTGGTCAGACCCTAATTCCAGATATGGTACTTATAAAATATTAAACTTACAGTACTATCCCTAAAGAGTATTTATGCAAAGTTTCATCAAGGTAATTTTTCAATATTTTTAGTTATTAATGAAAACATATAACCCCACTCTATCACTAAAACGACTATAGCTCTGGTCAGACGCTAATTCCAAATATGGTATTTACAAAATATTAAATTTCTATTCCTAAAGAGTATGTAGGCAAAGTTTCATCTAGGTAATTTTTCAAATTACGTAGTATTTTTTCAGGTTAGCATTATTGCAGAGTTAGAGCTCAGGCCAACACAAACAATAACCTCACTTGTTGATACTTCTATCAGTTCTGGCTGGAACTGCTGGAAGAGGTATATAATTTTAGTTTGAGTTTGTAATCAAGTATTGTACTCCCATTAGTTAAATTATGGCTGGGGAAAGATTTTTGGTTTTTAAAACACCACATCAACAGAAAACACTAATAGAAACAATGAAATTAAGGAATATGAGGTAAGGAGTAATGAGCATAAATAAAAATAAAGGTATTTCACTATTTACAAAATGTCAAAATTACAACGAAAAACGAAGGAAATGAGAAAGTATTTTCATGGAATTAGTGTTGCCAACGCCAACATATTAATTTCCTGACAAAAAGTAAAATGGGAAATTAAGAAATAAAGGTTAGGCCGGTGTTACACTATAATAGTTCTATGTCATATATCTATTATCAAATATCTGCAATGAAAAATATTACAGTGTAATGGACCAACTATTATAATAGTTGAACTGTGATCATATGTCTATGATCATATGCTCTCCTAGAGAGAACATATTGTAATATTTCCAATCAAATTGGCGTCTAATAAGTTTCAGTGGACGGTAACAGCTACAAAATTTCTAATTTCGGAATACGAGGCAAATGAAATGCTGTATAATGTAAAAAATAATGACTACAAAATCTTTCTAACCCACAATCTTTTCCTTTTATTTCTTTCATTTAGCTGTTTTTTACGTAACAATAAACAAATAGTCATTATAGAGCAAACAAGCACCAAAAGCAAAAAACTGTTGTTCATCCATTTTGACATAACAATGTGATCAAATTAATATGACAGAGTAAATGGCAAAACATTTTTATAATATTTTTTCATCATACCTATATCATCATATATTTGATAATAGATATATGACATAGAACTATTACAGTGTAATACCGGCCTTACCCTTATCATATTAAATTGAATTGATTCGATGTATTGAATCATAAGCATCAAATGTTTTCGATGCATCGATGTATATCGAATACCACTAATTGGGAACACTGAATTTTGAGTTGAAGTTGAAATGTAAATGTAGGTTGTTTAGGTAAATTTTGGTTATTGTAATTTATTTGTAAATACAAAATACATGACATTTAGTGCGGTTTTATGTGTGATATATAAAATTATTTTTTTAGCCTGAAATGGCTGATAAAAGATTCACAAACAGTTTTAAAAGCTATGTTGGCTTTGACGATGATGTAAGTATTTACAGGAATAGGTTAATTGAAAGCCTAGTCTGATACTTTCTTTTAAATCCATATTTTTTAAAAATATACTGTATTGTAACTGTTTAAATATTGTTTAAATTATTTCTAATTTTAAAGGAGTGTTCTTTATAGTATAGTAAAAATTTGAGTTTATTTACAAAGTTGATTAGCCTCTCACACAATTGTCTGATCTAAAATTGGAAGGTAGTATTTTTACAAGATTACCATTGCCAAGTGTATTCTGAATATTCATTCCTTTATTTTTAGTCGATATGCAAATAAAATCATCCTTTAATAGTGTGAATGTTTAATGTTATTTGAAAAGTATGAAACTATTCAGGTTACATTATGTTTTTAGTAAATATCGGTTGTACGTCGTCCTTCGATTTTTATATAAAAAATTACGATGAAAACAACGTATTTACATATGTATTCAAAAGATCAGATCATATTATGTGTCGCAATAAACATTTCTAGTCCCAGAATGCATTTCTTCACTGTTAAATAAAATATAGAAAACAAGAGAATACAGCTGTTAGGTTAAAGTCTAATAACGAAAGCCGATGTTAATATGTATGCCTACGTTAGTGTATATGTTATGACTACCTTATTTTAAAATGATCAGATCATTTTTAATTTTTAAAGTCAGAAAATGCATTAGTTTATTATAATATAGAAAGCATTGAAATCGACTTCACAATTAGTATTGTCCAAGTTGTGTAAGTTACAAAATAGGGTTAGTTATAAATTACATAGGCGAGGTCTAGTCGCTGCATCTATGATCGCTTTTATCTCAAATCAGGTAGCTATATATATAGCCACCTGACGACCTAATAAAGACATAATATAAATAGGCGAGGTACATCCTATAATTAATACAGCGATAAATAAATATATACATAATATAATCCTATTTATACTTGCCTTAGCAATTCATTTTTAGACGTATGAATTGCTAAGGCAATTATAAATAGGATTATATTATATATATACAATAGCAATCGGATATGGCTACAAATACAAAAATAAATATATACAATTACCTAACCAGACCTGTTTGTGCGGATGAACATAAACATCGAGCGATGAGATACTTATTTGCCATAGGAATTAATGTAGACAGATGCCTTAACCTCATAAGCCTAGAATTTCATACATTTAAATTGCTTAATTTAGACAGAAATAATGGATTTTGATACTTGAAAAGGGTTTTCCCAGCTAAAGGATGATCCAATTGTTTAATAACGAGGTATGTAAAACACGATTTCTTGGAATTTCAATATTAAATTGCAATGGGATATGAACTTGACATTTACCGAAGTTAGAGTATAAAAATAATATTAGGTAGCCCCAAACTTACTTTGATAACCTACCTAGGCTATCTGTTCCATCTTAAATAGGTATTTATTCCCTTTACCATGTAAAGAAGAAATATATATATATATATATATATATATATATATATATATATATACACGGTTGGTTGAGTTGTTGCTAATATGTGTGTTATGTTAACTATTCGGAAATTATTTACTTTGGCACTTCAATTTTGATATATTTTTTTTTGTTATTTTTGTACTACATAGCCTACCTGTCTTTATAAAATGTTTTCCACTTTGAAATGACATATTTTAATGACATATTTGTAGGTTAAGTACACATGTTAAGAAACATATCTATAGATGAGTGAAGTAAATCTGGATTAAGTCCCAACAATTAAGATTAAACTAATTCAAGTTATAGTTCATTAAATAGGTGAGGGAATAAGAAATGTGAAATTGAAATGTATAGATTACTATTTCAAAATCAAAGTCAAATAGTTCAATTAATATTTCTGATCACTCAAAAAGCATACCTATACTTTTAGTTTTGGCTCTTAGGCACAAAGTTTTCAGTTGAAAATAAACGCTTAGTTCAAAAACATGGATTAATATGAATACTGGGTACCGTAAATTGGTTTGATCTCACCAGATTAGTAAATTTGATTTTTCTATATTTCTCTTGTAGAATTGACAACACATATTAAAATACACTACTTTCATAAACCACACTATGTATTTCTTCTTTTAATATACTTTTATGTGGGATGTTCTTGGATTTTCTGGCTAATCTGGATTCAAGATTCTTCAATAATTGTGGAATGTGTCTGTTCTCCTCTGGTCCTTCTTCAACAATGCCAATTCTCACTTCTCATTCAATTAGCATCACAGAAGTTATAGAGCTTTTGCCTTCTATATCACATTGTGTAAAACTGTGTTTGTCTACAGTTGTTGACAAAGTGGCATTTTGTTCATTTAAATTAGTTTTGCAAAACAGCTGATTTCTCAACAGTTTCACTTTGCCCACTACTTTGCACACTACTTTGCTCACTCCGAATGGCAACCAAACAAAACGAAATTTAGGTGAAGTTTATTTGAATTGATTTATAATATACAGGAAATGTCACGTATGTATGTTAGATTAATTAATTCTTACATGTAAAATAACATAAATAAACAATAAAACAACGTTTTAAAGTTGAAAAAGGAAGTAATTATTCATAAAGATGATTGACAGTGTATGTACAAGGAGAGTATTTTTCGTTTGCCGAGTTTTGAAGTTGGCAATCCCGTTTCCTCAACAATACACCTAAGTTATTTGTAATATTCATAAATAACCTCAGTTTTGACGTGAGGTTGAACACTATTGTATTAAATTAATGTTTTATTAAATTGTGTTACTGCTGGCTGAAGTATGTTTGTTATTTGTCACAAAATAACAACTGTAGACAAAGTATAATGTGCAATTTGTGAGCAAAGTGTCTTTTTTAAACTCGATAAAATTGATGCACTCGGCAAGCCTCGTGTGTCAACATTTTTCTCTCGTTTAAAAAAGTGCCACTTTGCTCACTAGTTGCACAAATAACTATTGTGTGTTAGTGTAGTCTAGTTGGATGGATAATGAATTGATTTTTTTTCTTATAAAACAAATTATTAATGACTTAATTTTGCACAATACTATTTTAAAATAACAAAATATAATTATTTAAACTTACTAAAGGATCAGATAACTTCTTAATAGTTACAGGTTCAAATGACTAATTTACATAACCATTAGAGTGCAATATGCAAAGAAATAGATTACAAATGAATGGAAGTATATTGACAAATCAGAGAGCTAGTGGCCGGTTTGGGGTGAAGCATTCTATTGGAGCTGATTTTAAATGAAGGTATCCGTCTTGAACTGTTATTTTATGGTTTCTTTTAATATTAATGGATGAATAGATTCGTTGAGCATAATTTTGATAAAGGCCTACCCTAGGTCTTATTATGAAAAAATGTCTAGAAATAATATAATTTTATAATTCACTTGTCGTTGTCTTGAATTATTGAAAATTGGTAATTTGGTCGATTGTCTATTGATCGAAACTGCTGTTAATGTCATGGAAGTCTGTTTTATTAAATAAAATTTTCTTCATTAATATTTTGATGATATTTGAAATGCATTTTTTAGTAAAGTTTTACAACATCATTTGGAATTGTATCATAAATTTGTTTTGAATTCTTTCTTGAATTTTGTTTGTGAATTTAAGTTAGGATACCCATTGGACAATTTTCATCATTTATATAACATTTATAGAATTTAGGGGAAGGGGGAATTTTGAAAATAAAGGATCTGCTATAATTTACCCTAGACTGACCTTTGAATCTTAAATTTTGTCAGGTAGGCTAATATGTAGTATAAATAATAAAAGTAAATAAATATAGAGCTTGACTTGTGAGATAATATTAGAATAAAATCGAACACAAAATCTCACAAAAAATTATGTTAACCTTAATCAAATACGTTTCAATGACAAAGTTGCAATCTTCAGTGATACACGAGCTACAATAACTAAATTATAAGTGTAAAAATAATAAAAGTAAGGATTAAAGAGGTATAAAAAGTAGTAACACATTTTGTGGAATTCATTGAGTACAAACCTTAGCCTATTTTGAAAATGAAAAAAATAGTATTTTACCCACTTTTCACCATAAAAATTGAAAATGAAAAGTAACAAATATACTACACACATATATTGTTGCCCGATGATGCCGCAAGGCGAAACAATTGTAGCTCATTTATACTATTAAATATTTGAAACTTTAAGCTTTTGCTTTATTAAGGATAAAATAAGCACTAAGCTACAGTTTCAAATGTATTTATTAACTTATTTAGCTACAATTGTTTCGCCTTGCGGCATCTACGGGCTAATGGTAATAGTAAGCCTAAACAAAGTTAACTGTACAGAGAGACGGGTCCGGAAGTAACACAATGGAAGGGATAGCTGGAAAACCCAAGCAGGTAGGAAGGGGAATGGTTAACATGTTACACTATTGGTTTAAGAAGTGGTGAAGAGTTTAATAAAATTTGATCATTTAAATTAAAAGTAGGTTTATGTAATATAGATCTATTTATTTCTAAGCATTCTAGATTATTTAGTCTAATACTTTTATTTTGAATGTGTAATAATTTTACATTCAGATTAGGATCAAAATTATGACCTGAGTCCAACAGGTGGTTAGCAAAGTTGGAGTTACTAAGCCCATGCTTCCAACTATTTATATGTTCTTTAATTCTAACATTGATCGATCTCCCTGATTGACCTATGTACTCAGAGTCACAATTCTGACAAGAAATTTTATAAACTCCACTATTTTCTAGCCTTTCTTTTCTATCTTTATTATTAACTAACATTTTTCCTAAATTATTATTAACACTAAAGGCGACAAAACGATTACATTTAGTAGAAATAAGATTACTGATTTTATAACTAATTCCGTTAATGTATGACATTTTACAATATTTGACTTTATCGATTTTAACATTATGGTGGACAAGGTTTTGAGCTTTACATTTTAATTTCTTTCTTAGAATATTATTAATTAACAAAGTGTCATACTTATTGTTAACAGCAATTTGTATAATAACATTCAGTTCATAATTAATTGAAGTCGTCAGGTGAAAGAGGCACAGTAATGAGTCTATGTAACATGCTATGAAATGCGGCATGTTTATGGTTAATAGGGTGATCCGAATCTGCAGGTATTACGGTATCTGTGTAAGTAGGTTTTCTGAAGATTTTGAATGTGAGCACTGTTGCTGATACTAATATTCAGGTCAAGGAAATTAATATTGTTATTTTCACCGACTTCCACAGTGAACTGAATGTTGCTGTTAATCGAGTTGATAGTTTTAAACAAAGAGTGTAATTGCCTTTTGGTACCATTGAACAAACACAAAACATCGTCAACATAACGGTACCAATAGATTATGTTTTTAAATAAAGGATCGGCATTTTTAAATAAAGTATTTTCGAAATTAGCCATTAAAATTTTTGCTTTATTTTATCCTTGTACACACATATAGGTTATATACATATTACAATAGAAATTCAAATGTTCCATATTTACTTTAAAGTCTAATATAAAAAAATAAAATAAAATAATAATATTGTGTTAAATGTTGCCATAAAAATGATGAAATATGTTAAATTTGGAAGTAAAATTATAAAATTGTGTTTATTAATAAGACCTTGACTACATTTTAAGCACACAGATAAACATCTAATGGTAAGAGTTTGCGCTGTCTATCATGACATTAGATAAACAATTTTGCAAAATTCATTTAATTACTTTGGAAGGTAAAATAGGAATTATAAGCACAATCCCCCTTTTCACTATGAAAGTTTGAAATGAAAAGTACCAAATACACACATAAATAGGTTAGGTATGTACCTATCATAATAGAAATTAAGTAGGTTCATATTCACTTCTAAAATGATCACTTTAATGCCAATTTTAAAAGAAACTCATATTTATCCATTACATTTTGATATAATGATTAAAATAAATTCAAACATCATGTTACAAGATGAGGTAAACAACATCCATAGATAAAATACCAGATACAGTATTTAAAAGACATCATCTAAAATGAAAATGCATGTAGGCTACCGTGTGACTCATGTGAGTAATTACAGTTTCTATTAAAATTAGATATCGATAGTTGTGATATCGTAATTGGGTAATTCCACAGTGTCTGGCATACATTTCTGAACTTTTTGGGATTTTTTTTCCACCCACTAACACTTTATAATTTTCCACAAAATACATATATGTTTACAAAGCTTATTTCCTAAAGAAATTTTTAAAATGTTAAAATTAAATTAATACAATTTTTATTATAATTTTAAAATTTTTAGTATAGGACGTACACAGAGAAAAATAAAAACTAATCAAAACAAATTCAAATTAAAAATTTTGTGATTTTATGGTTTTAAACATTTAGTTTTTATTTGGTATAAAGCTTGAGGTTGAAGGATCATAATGATATAAAGTAGCCTATGGGTCTGGGTGTTTAGTTTTTTCCTTTAATTTTTCAAAAATTGGTGTCAGATGTGCAAAAACAGAGCCAGACTTACAGAGTATGAAATAAATTGAAATTTACTCATAAAAACCACTATATTAATAACAAACAGTCTAAATTGAAAATATATTTGTAATTCTATTAGGCAAACTAATTAAATTTCAGAAAAAGCACATTAGGTCTACCTACTTAAAAAATATAATAGCCTATAGTAGAACCTCATTTAAGTCAAATTGTTTGATGAATCAAATTTTTTCTATTGCCTTTGAACTTACCTATCTTCTCCCATGTTATCTTACCTCTATAAATCAAAGGATTGGTGAAAAATACCTTGATAATTAGATTTTTTTCCGTCTGCTGAACATGTGGCTGGACCTTTATAAATCAAAGTTTTGGGTTTGAAAACCTGTACTAATCGAAGTTGTCTTAATAAATTGAATGGGAAACCAAACAGCTTAGTTGTTCGAAGCGGTTCATGTTATAACATGTAACCTACACCATGTGTCCTGCTATTGTCTAGTCCAGTCATCCAGTCCGAGTTTGGAGTTCAAAAGTGTGCATTTATTTATTCTACTTTTTAGTGACTGTCATTACTGTTTCTCGTATGTTTTAGTTAATGTTTCTTTATCAAATAAGACTTTCTGTGATGACAAAACGCTATCATATTCTGTGATGACAAACTGAAAATCATAGAAGCTGTTAACGCTGGTGATAAAAGAAATGTGACATGCGAAGCAGTTTGGCATACCAGCCAACACTCATTCGACAATTTTGAAAAATAAAGATGATTACAGAGCTTAACAGAACCTATATAAATCGAAAGCTGTCAAAGCTGCCCTTGATAAACCAAACCTCGGTATTTCATAATAATTAATAATTCGAACTTTTATCATACCCCCAAATTAGGGAATTTCCACTGTATAACATTGGTTTTTATAGTAAATGTAAGCCTATATAGGCCTACAGAAAAACTTTAATGTCCTTGTGTATCAACTACAATTGGTGGTATAATTCGTTTTAAAAATATTTTTCTTTATACATTTGATTTTCTTTAACAGGACCATTTATAATATGCTTTTGATTTATTCATAACTGAGATCTTAGCTTCATCTTTATGAACACTAATTACAAGTCCAGTAAAATGCTCATTGCTATATTGAACAAGAACCCAGTCATCTTTTTTCAGGATATCCTAATTTGCAATGTTTTGGCCCTAGATATATGCTATCTGTAATCATAATAGTTTTTTCCCCCTTGAACTATTAAGCAATTTGAAATAGGCTTTGCACTCTGCCATACTTGTAGAATACTTTTAAGTGGATTTTTATACCCAACATTTTAAAGTCATATGTTTGATGCCTCTCTTTCATCTTTCCTATTTACGGTAGGTATATCTAGACCAATTCTTGTTCTCTTCCGACCCTGATGATGTTGGAGTATTCAAGAGCTAGATATCTCGATTTTATGCTCCTTTTTTTTTTTTTTTTTTTTTTTTTTTTTATTAAGGCGATAATGACAGAGAAGTTTTTAAGTTTTAAACAAACAGAACAAAAAGATGTTGCCCATATCGAAAATAAACATCTATCATTGTTGGTTCTAGAAAGATGTCAAGTAATAGTATATTGGCAACATCTTTATTATATTGGCATATGACTTTAAAGATTCCATGCAATTTAATAGAATTCCTTCTACAATACTGCTCAACATCTTCCAGTCTAACTTCCAATTCACTAACCTTCTTCCCAAGTATTGAATTAGTAACTTTTAAAGCTCCCATTTCATGCATAAACACAAATATTTTTTTCTATCCTAGCAGTTAAAGCATCTGCAATTATATTATTCCTCTTCAAGCAGCTTTCAATAGGACCTAATGTTTAACCCTCTTGGATCATTAACTGGGTTAAAAATATCATCCAGTGTTGTTTCCAGAGGTCGAGTTTGTTTTCAGTAGTAGACTGTTTTTCCTATGGTTCACACATTCATTCTTGACATGTTCTTTTTAATATAATTATATCATCTGTTAATATTTTTATATCAAGTCTCATATTTTTAAATCATCTGTTAATATTTTTATATATCGTCTGTTAATATTTTTATATATCATCTGTTAATATTTTTATATACTGTATCATCTGTTAATATTTTTATACATCGTCTGTTAATATTTTTATACATCGTCTGTTAATATTTTTATATATCGTCTGTTAATATTTTTATATATCATCTGTTAATATTTTTATATATCACCTCTTAATATTTTTATATCATCAACATTCACTTTTACACAATTTCCATGAAATAATTAACATGTGTGTTACAGAAACATGAGTAAGCTACACTACTTTCGCACACTTTCCACAAAAAGACATTTCAAATTTTATTATTATACATTTTTCGGACATTTGCCATCATTTGTGTGTTAAAAATCAAAACACGACGTTTCGGGAATAAGAATCAATTCCCGTTATCAAGTGACTAAAAACTAAAGAAACATGAAACTAGAAACTAAGCCTATGTAAGAAGTACAGTAAAATTAAATAAGAATACCACCAACCTTAATATCTAAGCATGCATCTCAGAGCTAAAACTGAGAAGTCAAAAAAAACAATCAAGGTAACACCCGTGATTTTGATTTTTAACACACAAATGAAGGCAAATGTCCGAAAAATGTATAATAATAAAATTCAACTTCCATCATTAACAAATAACTTCAAACAGAGAATTTCAAATTTGATGAAAAATACTTACATTTTTTTTTTTTGTATACTAATAGTCTATAATAATAATATTTTATTCCACAAAAATTTTACAATTATTATTGTTATTTTTATAATGTGGATGCATCCTGTCATTTATACACAGCAGTGATGACTAGAGTGAATAAAAAGTTCTCAATTTTTATCATAAACTAAATAATCTGCCACAAAAATTAATAATGGGATCAATGTGGCATTACTGATCTGTGCAAAACTAACTATTAATCATATGGCATAAATTAATCGTTCCAATACGAAATATATACAGTAGCCGCTTGTTAATCTGGCACGATCAGGACTCAAGCGATACTGGATTTCCTATTTTGCTGGATTACCGAACATCTGAAAATTTGCTGGGAATAAACAGGATAAATCATGCCAACTAATAATGAAAGCGGCCCGCCCGTGTATTTACGATTATTGCGTATTCTTAGATTGGACAAAAATTGTAAATATGTGGCCAAACCGCCTGTGTTTTAGAGTTCATGTTCAATAAAAATTTTAAAAACACTGAATACATATTGAATACAATAAGTACATTGAACAATTATATATTGGTTTTAAAACAATACTGTATTACAGTAGTTTAATATTAAAATTTAAGATTTGACAAAACAAGTGAGTAAAAGTTAAATTCAAAAATCATTATTCATAGATACTTTGGCTTAACTAGGCCCTAACTCACTTAAAAAAAAAGTCTCTTATGTAACATTGTTTTCTTGATTCAGCTCTTTTATTCAAAAACTTGTTGCGAGTATAGGCCTATATATAAATTTAGTAGTTCTTCAGAGTTGTAGATCTTATTTGACTTGGCAACATTTATGAATTTGTTTAGTGCATCGGAAATTTCATTTCATAAGACTATGAAATGGGTCGCATCGGCTAGATTATATGTTTTCCCCTCTCTAGCATTCAATTCTGTATTGAAGCTACAAATGTATTATTACAAAATATAAAGTGCCTTTTATGACAGTAATTTTCTTTATAAAAATAATTAATTTTCTAATATTACGCTTTGATTTTGTATGTACTTACCAAATATGTTCTTCCCAACAGATTTTGCTATCAAAATATATAATGAAGTAGTTGATTTTATCTGTTTTTTTTTAATAGCTGGGTAAGAACAAAACAGTGGTCTCTTACATAACATCTTATAATAGATAACGTTTTCATTCAACCAAAGTCATTTTAAATAAAAATTTACAAATTTAGTTGGTTTTTTTTTTGTAATAATAATCATCCTATCATTGATACGCCAATTCCTTAATATCAGTAAAATGTTTTTATTTTCTATATATACATAGTATAGAGAAAGTTATGAGATACGGTAGGTCAACAAAATTGATGTCTAGTTTTTTGCGGATATATCTATTTTGAGGTTTCCTGAGCCCAAAAAATTTATTTTGAGGGTGATGTCTGGTTTTTGTCATATCAGTTAAATCAGTTTTTTTTTGTCCAAATTAAGTCAAATTTGGTATATGGGCATATTTTGGCCATATCTTGGGGACTTTTTTTTGTAATGTAAAATTTAGGGGTCTTAAGATAAAACTACAAATGTGCATGCTTCAAATACAATACCGTACATGAATTTTGATATTTGATATTACAATGAAGTCTTGTTTGTTAACACTATTTCATAAATTTAGGCTATGTCTAAATAATAGTTAAAAATGAATTATCAATAAAAATATTGTTGTTTTTTAATTGGTGTATAGGCCTAAGTGATAGTTTTTAAAGTGAGTATTAGTTGCTTGGCAGTTAATATACAAATTTACAGAATGTTACACTTGCTTACATTTAAGCCTGCATAAATATTTTGTACTTTTAATTTTCAATTTTTACAGTGTAAAAGTGAATAGCATGTTAAAATATAATTTTTAATTTTTGAAATTACAAATCTTAAATATAAATGGTAAATAGACGTTACGCTTAGCTTTTACTCGATATTCTTTTTGGTATCAAAAGTTGTTGGTCAAGTTGTGAAATTGAGTTTGAAATATATTATAATTATTTTCTTGTCCCAAATTTCTACATACATTTATTCTAAGCTATTTAATACTTACTCCGTTTTGTTACTTATTTTATAACATATGTTACGCGTTTCAGAATGTATGTTCCAACTTCAGACTTGCTCCTGAGAGGTTGTTAAAACATTAAAACACTGCAAAAGGTAGTCATCACATACAATAAACAAATAACACTCAAATGTGAGACAGGTGTACACCAACAGTTCAAGATCAACTCTTTTTACTAGTTCTTGTACCATTGGTGTACACCTGTCGCACATTTTAGTGTTATTTGTTTATTGTACAGTACAACTTCGTTTATCCGGACTAATTGGGACCGGAAGTGATCCGGTTAATCAAAAATCCGGATAATCCGAAATTATAGAAAGATAAATAAAACAAAATATAAAATGATAACTTACCATTTATAATTTCCTTTTGGTCATGAAAAATCACAATATTTACACAGGTATTCAATTTACACAATACACGAAATTACACAATGTACAGTACTGTAAATCACGAAAAAAAATTTATTTACACACCTGAAATATTTACACATGCTTTTAATTTACACAGGGTTTAGTTGTTATTTACAAAAAAAGTCATTTATCTTCCTCTGTTTTAATTTGGAGTGACGTTTCAATGCGGCCCTGTCTATACGATTCAATGCGTCTAACTTTTGGGCCATTGTAAGCACATTATGTTTTCGTTTCGTCGCCATTTCCACACACAAACGTTAACACACGAATATAATACTATTAACCGTATCCGATCAAAAATGTAAAGAAACTAAACACTGCACAGCACGATATGGTAATGATGTATTCCGGTCTCTAGCACGTGACAGACTACCCGCCGGCGTAGACAATAGACAAGGTCACTGTCGTGCCGGGTCGGGGTAGGGGGATGGTGACGCAGAGGTCATTGCTCCTCCACTTTCTCTTCCCAGCGCATCAACAACCCGCCCTAATACCTCAAGGCGACACTGTAGTGTTGAGGAAATCACGTTTTTATCAACATTGATGTAGGTAATAGCAGATATTTCTTGTTGAAACTCCATATACAAGGATAAAATAAAGCAAAAGCTTAAAGTTTCAAAATATTATAAATATTATTCAAAATAATTATTAAAATATTTTGAAACTTTAAGCTTTTGCTTTATTTTATCCTTGATTAAATTTTTTATTTTTTGTTCCGGATCGATCCGGATAAACCGGACATCCGGTTGAACGAGGTCCGGATAGACGAAGTAGTACTGTATGTGATGTGTACGTTTTGTAGTGTTTTAATGTTTTAACAACTTCTCAGGAACGAGTCTGAAGATGGAACATACATTTTGAAATGCGTAACATATTTTACCAAACAAGTCACAAGACGGAGTATGTATTAAATAACTTAGATTAAAATCTGCGACTTAGATACGATTACTCAAAAATGAGTTTTAATAACTTTAACATACATTTATTGTTTCGAAATGCAAATATGTAAACATAGGCAGAATTAATCAGAGATTAGATAAGGTAGGCTATCAGTACCTTTAAAAGTCATGGGTCTTGTAGATAAAACAGCCTTATTAGGTTATTTCAACATGGTTATATCAGTTATAACACACTGTTCTAGTCTGAATCTTTTTGTGATTGTGATTGTTAGCAACTTATATTTACCATGGTTGGTTTTGTACTGAACATTAGATAGATTTTGTTATTGAAATTTTTGTATTTTATGTTTAAAGAAAGTTAAAGGCTGATTATTATTTTCTTAAATCATGGATGGTTTTGTAAATGAATATTAGATAGATTCTATGTTTACGATTTTGGTATTTTATGTTTAAAAAATGTTTTTGGAAAAGAAAAACAAGATATTATTGTTTTCTCTCAAATTATATAGATATACAGAAAAAGTGTTGTGGTGGAAAAGAGTTCACATCAGAACTGATTTCTCAGAAAGCTTGATCACTTTTTAATTCTAAATTAGTACCTAGGGGGGTTTTTTTTTTGTTAATGAGTGTAAAATTGTATTAATTTATGAAGATTAAGGTAATAACTGAAACTAGTATTATGCTAAAATGCAAGTAAATTTTAAAAAATATTCCCTATGTTCTTTAAAGGCAAAAAACCTCTCGGTCATCATCACCTTATAAAAAAGAAACAACAAGAAAAGAGCATAACATAAAAAACTCCTAGTCCTTGAATACTTTAATAGTGTCAGGGTAAAAAAAAAAAAAAATCAGTCAAGAGAGACCTGATAAGAAAAATGAGAGGGATGTAACCCAAGATTATATGAAAAAAGGTGTAGATCCAGTTGGGTTCCCACAGGATTGCCAAGCTGGTACTCACTAAATTGAACCCTTGATGATTAAATGAAAATTAAGGTTTAGGGTTAATTGTCAATAAATGAACCTTGATCGCTGTTATTAAAATATTGATTTAAATCAGTTGTGAAGTACACTTAAATTCTGTTTAAGTGTTTCTGTTCATGAGCAAAGGCTCTAGAGACTCTATTTAAATTTGAACAACTAGAATGGAGTGGCCAATATAATCAAAACGAGTTGCTACTCACTAAATACTCAAGAAGAACAATTATGACGACTGAGCTATCGATATAATGTACTACCCATTCCTCTTTACCAAGTTTTTTAAAAAACTAAAAAAGTAAAAGTAACCAAAGATTTTTTTGTATTGTGATTCAGGTCATAAGCAATAATAAATCAAAATAGAAAAAATAGCAGGATTAACACATATTAGTTCCTAAACCCATTGGAGTTAATTTAGTTTCTTGTTGTTTAAACCCTAAAAAACCTTGCGGTCATCATTGCCTCAAAAATAACAAAGGAAAAAGAGCTTTAACCAACTCTTATTCTCTTCTGACACTGACTCTATTAAATTATTTCAGGGCTATGGGTCTTTATTTTACATTCGTTTCTTCCTTTTTTTCTTTATAAAGCTATGATGAGAGAGGTTTTTCGCCTTTAAATAACAAAGGGAAAAAAGGATCTAATCTAAGATTTGATGAAGAAAGGTGTATACCCATGTAAGAGGGATCTTGGGATTGCCTCACTTACTAAGTGAACCCCTGCGGGGAGGTGTAATCTGGTTGCTGTAGCTTCAGCAATACAATTTAAAGTGGTTTAAATGTAAGGGTGGTAGACAACCTTATAGAGACGATCCTCAAGTTCGCAGAGCTTGTGGATATAAAGAGTGATGTCCTTGAGATGTACGTCAGCCTTTTTCTTGGAGATTCCACAAAACGGCTCTGGTCCTATGCACTTTGCTGCCGATGGTTTATTTACTAGCATGTTAGCTTTCTCATTTCCGCTAATTCCAACATGTCTGGCACCTAACAAAGTTGGATCCTTAAAGACTGGACTTAAGCAAAATTTGATTAAATATCATTTGCATAGATTTTGAGAAAATTGTAATTTTTTTTATCGCACCCTCAAATTTTGAGTTATCGAAAAAAATTTAAAAAAAGTCCTGAGATATGATCTACATACCAAAGTTTATTAAAATCAGTCCTTACATTAGGGTTGTAGATTAGGCCTATATACTAAAAGTAGAAAAAACCCAGATTTTTTGTACCATGAAGCAATAACAGCAAGTCATTTTAAATCAAATACAAAAAATCAGGTGATGGCTGAAAAGAAACTACCACCCCCTCTTATTTTTTAAAATATTTGAGATATTTTAATTCTGTTTGTACAATTATAATTGTGTTTGAATTCTCACCCCTCTCTTTATAGCCCTAAAAGATAAAAGCCCTTTATAGTGAGAGGGGCAACCTATAAAAGCAAAGGTTCATCTATGTTCATAAATAAAATAACTATTAACCGCTATTTTGTTTTGGGTAATCAGAGTTTAATTTTCTTTATATCATTTTTCTTGTCTCACAGAGACGTTTAAAATATGGAATCATAAGCCTATACTTGTCTTGAAATTTTTGAACAACCCTCTATCTCCTAGCCCCCACAATTAAAATAACCTAAACCTTTGCTTTTTTAGGTTGCTCGTCTCACCTAAAGAGATTACCGCAACTCAAATATTTAAAAAAAAATAGAGGTGTGGTAGTTTCTTTTCAGCCTCTCTGTTTAAACACAAAGCTATTACAATTTTAATAACAGTTAATTCATTAGAATAACCATAATTTTAATTACAGATTTCATATATCAGAATTAATTTATTTCCATAGATCGATTTAATCAAATGCGATTTATGGTGCATTTATATCACAAAGTGAAACAAGTTTAGGCTCTACTTTTACTAATAATTCCTAAAGCTTGTATTATAACGCAATAAATGATAAAGGTTTTTGGAGACTCAAGGTACTGGATGAGACGTTAGATTTTAACTATAAATTTGTCTGTTTTAATTGAATGTCCTTAATCTCTATTTCTTTGTTACAGTCTTTAAACACGAGTAATGACGAGTCATTTTCTGAGCAACTTACACCTCGATGTTTACCTGGTAAGTAAACTAACTAGTACAGTTCCGGTAGTTAAAAAAAAGTTTTGTACATGTAAGGCAAATATAGGTTCTTCTGGCAAATACTATAGAAAATAGTTTATTTACATTAAAAAATGTCTCAATATTACCCAGTTGAAGTATTATATATCACTCTTACCATTTATACTTGACAAATAATAATATAATGAAACATCCTATGTTTATAAAAAATAATTGGATAGTCATAAATATTCATTCATACTAGTACCAGTCTAATAACCTGAAATTAATTTCACTAAAATTGAAAATGATTTCATTGTTGGTTTAAATTGATAATAATAATGGCCTACAGAAAGTTTTAAAGTTTGTACCAAATAAGTTTATACTTCACTTTGGTTGTTGTGTGATTTTGTGTTGAAATACTGCATGATAAATTTTGGAATCTAGATATGGCTTCTTTTTTTTATTTAAAAAAAATCATACTTTCCTGTTAAGACATAACAATAACAGAGGGTGTTTAACTCCGGTTGTAGGTTAACATTCACAATTCGATTGGTCGCTATGTTGGGTAGGATGAACTTAGAGACCTCTAGTTTGCGCCATTATTCTTATTTTTTAAAGGCCTTTAAAATGTGGTATCACTCAATAGGGGTTGCTATTTAAAATTCTTGACTTACCCCCAAACTATCCCATTTTGGGGGTAAGGATTGAAAATTTGGATACTTCAAAAAACTCCTCTTTTGGTTATCTAAACTTTCCCTAAAGCAAATCTGTCTATATCCATTCATAAAAAAAATAATAGGGGGGGGGGACTTTTAGGACACTTAGTATATATATATATATATATATATATATATATATATATATATATATTTATTATCATCTCATTTTTAATTTAATGAAAATAGAGCAACAACTATCCCTGTAGCTCATTATTGGGCCTTTTATATGGTTGATTATGTTTCTATTCCAGAGTATAGAGTTTAACATTCCTATTACTTTCTTACCATTCCCAATTTTCTTTTCAAACTATAATATCAGGTTTAAATTTACTTTTAATCAAGGACTAGCATTAATTATTGTCTTAGAAACACATCCTTCTCTTATTAAATTTCAACATTGCTTATTCAACTTTTTTTACAGGTGAAATGATGATAGCTGAAGCACAAAATGTACTCATGTTTTCCCCAGTCACTGAAAACAAACAAGGCAAGTCTGGAGTTCTGTTTGTCACAAACTTTAAGTTGTCGTTTGTTACAACTGAAGAACATGCCAAAGAGGTAAGTATCATGGATCTTTAATATTATATTGAGCATTATATATTTGCGTATGTGGAAGGTTTGTTCAAATATATCAGATATGATTTTTTTCTGTAGAAACAAATGAAGGTAATCTCTGTGGGTAGATGGAGGGTGCGTATGGATGTGTAGATTTTTTTTTTTACACCTGTAGAAACAGTTAGTTATTTTCAATCAGCTTTTGAGTGAGAGAGTGAATTCAGTGTTGTCGGATTTTCATTTTTCTTGAAATCTCTTTCAGCGGCATTTTCAATTTGAAGAATAGCGAAAATCATGAAAGCTCATGTCATGAGAGTACACCAACCACATATCCCCCCCCCCCCCAGAAGTGAAGTAAAACAAATCTATACTTAAACTGAGATTTTCAATGAATTACTTCCATTATAGGGTAAGTTTGGTAATATCACAATATTACAGGCTTTGTTTTGACCAATTATCACTTGTAATTATTGATCTAGACAGCACAAGTTAAATGTGTACAGTAAACTTCCTTCACAAGCAGGTGCTAAATTGATGAATAAGCTCCCCCTAAGCATAAAAAGTTTGTAAAATTATACGTCTTTTAAAAACAGCTTTAGACAACTATTGTTGTCTGGATCTTTTTACTCTGTGGATGCGTTTCTGCATTAACTCTCTGTTTTGTAGATGGGTGTGATATCCTGCAGAATATCCTTGTCATTTATATAATTTAAACCTGATTTAAACCTGATATATAAAATTTATTGTATTTGTTTCTTAATGTATTGTAAAATTGTATTTAATTATTAATGTTTTTGTAGTGTTTGGATTGTTTTAGATATTTTATTGTTGATATTTACAAGTAGAAATGGATTGGAGACACTTTATAAATTAATGTAAAAATTAATTTGTACCTATACATGGTATATTGTTTTTATGATTAGATTTATTATTATTTTTTTAATCTACTTTATTGATTATTTATAATCTCTTATGTAATGTAATTTAGTGACTTGTCTTATACTTTAAGTGGCGAAACCATGGTTGGCTAGACCAATAAATTGTAGAATTTAACAAAAGAATTTTTGTGTGTTTATTTGTATAACATGGAATTCTATCAAGTACCGTCGGTCATTAGTATAAACAATATATATATACAGTAGAACCTCTGTTAACCAGCCTCGGATTAACCGGTCCTCGGATTAACCGGCCTATATCGTAGTGTACTGGTTGGATGAGAGTTTCCGAAAATAAATTGTAATTGAAACACCAAAGCGGCGGCGATATCAAACGACTTTGTCGGTAGCGGTATCCCAATGTTGGCAGCGTAAAAACACCGAGGTACCAAAGTTTCGGCGATATCAAACGACTTTGTCGATAGCGGTATCCTATTGTCGGCGACGCAAAAACACCGCGGCACAAAAACAGCGGCGAGTCAAACGACTTTGTCGATATCGGTATCGCATTGTCGGCGGCACCAAAGCAGCGGCGAGTCAAACGACTTTGGCGATAGCGTATCCCATTGTCGGCGGCATAAAAACACCGCGGCATGGCACCCGTCGGTATAGCAGACATACACAGACAAAAACGTTTGATGGGCCGCTTTTTTTCCACGAATCAATTTAGTATAGCCTACATTATGGAAAATATAACATTTCTTTTTCTTGGAAGCTTGTGTTGGTTTCGTTTGAGACGCGGTTAAATGTGTCAAAAGACTTGACAGGGGGGAATCTGTAAAAAAGCTTTGTAGTGTTTAATTTTTTCATGTTTGATGTATAATATACATAACATAATATATACGATACATTTATGTACAATAAAATGAGTTGCAATAACATCTTTATTGCATAATTTTTAGTGTTACCTAATTAAATAAGCTTTCTTTGGACGAAAACCGATTTTTCACGGGAGCCTCGGATTAACCGGTCAAACGGGTAACCGGCCCGGGTGTCAGTCCCGACTAGACCGGTTAAGAGGGGTTCTACTGTATATATATATATATATATATATGTATACACATGTATGAAGCCTGTTAGGACGTAGCCTACGCCAAGAAAGTAATGATATATACAAATACAAGGATCAGAAAACCAGTGTAACAACTGTTTTAATCAAACTTAGCCATCTATCATATATATATATATATATATATATATATATATATATATATATATTACAAGAACGGTTTATGGCCTATTGACTTCATTGACAATTCTATGTCACTAGAACTTCCAAAGCTAAGCTGCAAATTATCTATCATTTATATATATTACAGTAGCGATTAATGGCCTGATGACTACATTGAAAAATCTACATCACTAGGACTTCCAAAGATAAGCTGCAAATTATTTACCATCAATATATATTACAAGAACAGTTCATGGCCTATTGACTACATTAACAAATCTATGTCACTAGGACTTCCAGTTTTTTTCTAAGAAAGACCACTTGTTCTACCAATACAGTTTAACATTTCATACAAGGCTCAAGAAACCAACTTTTGGGCAATACATTTAGAGGGTTCCCTGGTATTACATTGTATGATAGGGCTGGATAAGTACCATGATGTCATCTATAAACTTGTTTTTGAATTCCAAAGTGAGAATGATACTGTATATGAATAAAAAAAATAAAAAAATGTGCACAATTTAGTTAAAAAAAATGTTAATATTTACTTGTTCCAGGAAATGATAAGTCAAGAAAATTTACTATTGGGAGAGTACGATGTTTGTTTATCAAATGTAGATGCTCTTTATCATATGGGTGAGAAGAAAAGAAGACTATTGCCAGGAAGGAATATGTCGGAGAGAGTGAAAGGACTTGTCATTGTGTGCAAGGTAAAACAAGAATAATAAATTTAATTTGCCTCAACAGCTGTTCTTAATTGTTAATAAACTTAATTTGAAATATTAATTATTGTATATAGTTGATTAACAGCTGTTCTTTTGTTTATTAACCTCACTTTAAGGTTACGTTTACATCATAGATCCAGAGACAAAATCATATTCAATTATCAAATCTAACATATGTCAAATCTCACAGTCGATTGTATATCTAATCATTTTTATAGAGTTAATAAAAATACGATGTAATACAATGAAATCAATCATAAAATAAAGTTATTAATAGATCTATCTTAGTAAATGTAATAATAATTTTAATAAATCATGTCTATATTGTTTATTAATTATAGATTAGTGATACATTCATGCATAGTAGAATATTATTAATACCTTATTCATATAAAAATTTGAGATGTATCTTATTAAATAACAAGACTGATACTCTTTAAAATAGACATTGCCGATAATGACTTATCTTTATAAGTGTCATAAGTCTAATGCTTGTACCTCTCAATTTAGTCCCCATTCATAATTACACACCAATTCAGTCTTATTTTCCACTTGTCAAAGACATAGAGCAGATCAGTTTCTGTTAGCTGTTTTAACACATCTGTGGTTTTCTTCTTTACTGCATCAACTGACTCAAAACATGTTCCTTTAATCACAGATTTTACTTTAGGGATTAGTAAAGAGTTACTTAATGGAAAATCTGAAGATTATGAAAATTATTCCAGTGTAGTAATGTGTTTGTCAGCAAAAAAGTGTTATGGTAGCAGGTGCATTGTAATATTATGCTGAAGAATTAGAGTGAGAGGAACACCTTTATTTTGGATAGATATTTATCTATCCACAGGACTCAATGTGTACTGGTGGCAGGAAGGCTATCAAATAGAGTCCAAATAACTTTGGGGTCCCACCGGGCTTAGTTTTAGGACCTGTTTTATTTATTTTATATATAAATTATTTATGTTCATCTGTCTGTATTGATAATTTGGTTAAATATTCAGATGACACAACTATTAGTATAGGAGCGAGAAATGCTCAAATCCTTGGACAAAAATCTTTTATTGAAATCAACGCTGCATGTCAGTACTTTACAGAAAATAATTTAACTTTCAGTCCAAACAAAACAAATTATTTATACTTTAATTGAAATCAAAGAAATACTGAACTCAGACTCAGACCAACTGTTATGTTAGATGATAATATAATAGAAAAGGCGAGTTCTGATAAATTCCTAGATTTGATCATTGGTAATGTAGATAGTATTTAAAAAAAAAAAAAAAACTACTCTCGGATTTTTATGTTAAGAAATATTAGAAGTCACTGCAACTTTATTATGGGGTGATTCATCCGTTCACCAAGTGAAAAGGTTCTTTACACTGCAAAAATAGAAGTAATATGACTTGTGGCAGGTATAAATAATTTGCTATTCGAGAGCTGGGAGTATTGAGACTTCCTAGTATATACATTTTTATAGTAATACTGTATATTAAATACAAGTCTTATGTTGTTCTGAATAAGTACGTATATGATTATGGTATCTGATTCAGAAGCTACTTACAATTAAGCCAATACAGGCTCAGTAAGCACAAAAAGCTACCATCACAAGCAAGTGTAGCATTAATAAATAATCTCCCAGACAGCTTTAAAAAAAATTCAAAACTACAACACATTTTAAGACTAGCCTAAGATGACTTGTTATCTGGACCCTTTTACTCAGTGGAGGAGTTTATCAGCCAAAAGTACTCTTGAGATATTTCTGTGGTTAGGTATTGACATGAATGTGTTAAGATTTTTTGTTTATGATAATGATTTTTAATAGTTTTATTATTGTTTGTGCTTTGTTAAAATTGGTTTAAAATTATATTGTTTGTTCTTTTTAGCCTAATTGTAAATGTACTCTTCTAAATGCAAGAAATAAAATACAAATAAAAATTGTTTGATGAAGATACTATTTTTCACAGTTCTGGTAATTTTTTCTGACTTTTTCAGAACTTTTCAGGACCAGCTGTATCAGAACTTTCTTATAAATAATGCTGGTCCACTATTGTGTATTCTATTCTGGAACATAGCCTATTCTTAAAACATTGCATCCCAAAAAAAAAAAAAAAAAAAAAAAAAAAAAAAAAAAAAAAAAAAAAAAAAATTAAAAAAAACACAATGACCTACAACGGAAAAACTTTTTATCGGATTTTATTTTGATCAAAAAATGAAAAACCAAAATATAAATCTAATGCAAGGTTTGGATAAAGCGTAGCTAATTTTGCTGCTTGAAGCGAGTCCGTGAAATTGTACTATGACCAGGTGTAAAGATTGTTTTTGCGGACTAGTTTTGACAGAAGAATTGCTTGTTAAAAACATTTGAAATTTGAATAAAAATCTTATATTTGATGAAATATGAAAATATTAAATAACTAGTGTGGAGGATATGTATTGGTAGTACAAGTTGTATGCAATGCATGTCTAGCACTGGTACTTCATATAAAGTGGCACACACCAAAATATAATTGAAATAAAAGAATTAAAAATTTCAAAATTGGTCAAAAACCATAATGCACAAGAAAATAAGAATTATATGTTCTTGATAATTTTTGGGGAAAATGAATATTTATAGAAGTTAGGTTAAATTGATAAATTTCAAAATAGTGTAAAATTTGAATAAAAAAGATTTTGAATAATATGTTGTATACAAATAAATAATATATTAATGTTATAAAGGAAAATAGAATAAAAAAAAAAAAAATTTAATGTAATTATGAAAATTATGGTTTTAACATCTTAGTGAGAAAATGGAAAAAGATATAAAGATAAAATTGATAAATATTGCTTAAAATCATATAACAAATAGATACTGTAAATCACAGGGCGGTTAGTTGACTAAGAAACATGTTTTGAGAAGGTGTGAAAATAAGTGTGTATAAGTGTAACAATGGAAAGTCGGACAATCTTTCTGTTGCGGTTATCGGACTTATATGCAGTGTGCAGAAAAAGTGTGAAGTTTCAAGATGAAAACTCAAAAGGTGTAAAAAGTAAAATTTTCAAATTATGTAAATTCTTGTAACGTGAATTATGTAAGAATAGGTGATACGTTAATCAATACTCAAAGTTCCAGGACAAGCTCTCACCGAGTAGAATAAAATGACTGCATCAAAAATGAGAAAAATCCTATGGGAAAGCATTAGAAACAGTTTAAAGAAAAACAGAAGAGATTTCTTCAGTAACAAGTTCCAGGCTACGAAGAGTAAAACTTTAAGAAATTAAGACATCGCAGAGGGCGGAGTTATGTTGCTAACAACTTTACTAGCCAAAATTAATAATTACAATAAAATTTACAAAGTAAAGAATACAAAGGTGAAAAATAATGTAAATAATTCAAGGACAAATAGTTAACAACACTAGCACCCATAATTAGTTAATTATCAGCACAATAAAAATAATAAAGACAAAAAGCGATAATTCCCAGAAGGGAGAAAAATTGGTAAAAGAATAAGGGAATTCTCAGCTATAAATACAGCCACTCTGATTCTCACGAGGAAACTCTTAAAAAATTTGTGAAAATAGTTGTAAGGAGTTACTATGCCTAAATGACTCTTGAAAACATTCTGAAAATTAATTGTAAGTGGTTACTATGATCGAATAAGTAGAAATTTTATAAATAAGTAAAAAGTAAAGTATAATTAGTCGGTTAAAAAAATAATAATTAAAAGTAAAATGTAGTAAAATTAAAATCTGTGCAGTGAAGTGGGCTAGTTAGTGCTGGTGAAATTAAAAAGAGTTATATCCAAAAGTGTTATAATTCTAATGAATACAAAACCAACGCATCTGTCAACTCTAATCAACTAACAAATCCATGGATCCAAGATAGTATAAACAACAACACAGACACCAGAAGCCAAATCATTCCAGGAGTCAGTGCAGCAGTCAAGGTTTGCAATTTCAAATAATTTCAAGTAAAGTCGAAGTGAAAATAAAAATCAACTGATTTTCCTTACTTACTTATATGAGTGGATAATTTTTAATTTAATTTTGTAGTGTATAGTAATACTGTAGACTCTTATAAATTCGTATCACAAAAATCCGGACCGGACGGTTAAAATTTTTTTTATAACAATTTGCCGCTTTAGAGCCTACAATTTTCACGCGATCTTCCGCATTGCATGAATGATTTATTTTGTAATGATTAACGGTCATTGGAAGTTTCCGCGTGGCTGAGGAGGGGTAGGTCATTGACACACCCTACTCTGTGTTTTACTTAATTGCAGTTCAGTACTGTATTATGTACATTACAGTAACAGTACCTTTAGTTAATGTGTCAGAGTGTAACAAGTGTCGTTGGATATCGGAACGGGCCGGTAGTGATTACATGTGTGGCTTATCAATGCTCGTATCGGCCCCGCTGCCGACTTATCTCCGACTCTAGGAAATCCGGATTTTTCGGAATCCGGACCGGCCGTCCGCCACAATAGTCCGGATTTATGAGAGTCTACTGTATTTCTAATAAATGACAATTCTGTATGTGGATTATTGTGTTAAATTGTAATATAATTTATTCAAAAACATAAATTTTTTTACTGTTTTATAAATATAATTAAGATTTGTCAATCTACTAAAAACTAATATGATTTAAGGTTGAAATATTGTTTTTTATGTCAAAAGTGTTTATAAAAAGATTGCTTGATATTTTGTTTAATTAAAAATAATAGTTAGCATATTAAATTGAAGTCTTATTTTAAATTTGAAATCCACATACTTATCATATGTTTTCAGGTTGCAACTAAGGTAAAATATAGTGTGTTACGAAAAGTATTCTCATGAACTTACTCTTGAGTGAATAAAAAATTTCAAAATTGCTCGTGGACTCCCTCAAAAGGAAATAATTTAAATATAATAACTGGAAGGAATTAACAAATAGAGGGGTTCCAGCAGTTTGAGGAATTAAACAATTCAGGCAAGAAAAAAGAAGCCGAAACTTCCCAGTGGATTTTGCAATTAGTTCTGTATTCACGTGAACAGATCGTGTAATAACAATTTTCAAAGTCTGGGATTTGTATGTGTTAAAAAGAAAAAGAGGGGGGGGACACATACAATCCAACTCAGAAAACAGAGCTGAGTTTTCTCGTTGTAGACAATTTTTTTTCATTTACTGAAAAATATTTCATCTCAGGATCATAATGAAACATCCTGGTGTCCCTCTTGTTGTTTAAAGACAAAACACCTCTCTGTCATTATCGTCATTATAAAAAAATAGAAGAAAAGAACATAAAATAATTACCACTCATCAAAGGCGTTCGTCTTCCACATTCCAACATCTTTCATTGAATTTTGTGTGGGACTCAAACACATGTACACAAAATATGCAATCTCTCTGGTAATCCTTAGTAAGCATTTATAAGCATTCTGTTGGTGTTTTATTCAATTTTACTAATTTAAAATTAATGAAGTTCAACTTTTAAACTTGGAATTATTCTGGCACACGATTGTACTTAACGACAAAATCATCTGAACAGAGGAGAGTGTTAATGTTTGTCATGCAGGTTCAGAGACATCTATGGTCTCTGTCAAATAGTACACAATCAATTCTCGTTACTTTCTTTAAGAGGTAGAAACACAGTTTTTTTCTTTATTATTATATCTCTATTGTCATTAAATATGTAAAACATACAATAGACATTGTCAGTAATGTTAATAAACAAAGATGAAATTTAATATTAGTCTTACAAAGCTACTACATTTAATTCAGAACCAATCACAAAATCATACATCGGATGTTCCAATAGAAATTTATACAATTTAATTTTAAATAACTTTATAGGGATGTTTTTAAATTCCAAAGGTAGATTATTAAATAGACTTAAACCTAAAGTATTATAATTTTTGTGTGTCACAGTTTATCTACTATAGGAACCTCTATAAAGTGACTATTTCTAGTATTGTAGGTATGAACTTGTGACCTGTATTTAATATCAGATTGATTTAGTTTAATATAAATCAGCAAATCATATATATATATATATATATATATATATATATATAAATTTATCACAGTCATAATTTTTAACTTAAGAAATATAGGTCTACAACTTTCCTTATAACCATCATAACTTATTAATCTAATAACTTTTTTTGAAATTTAAATAAAATGCCAATATTGTTACTGTTCCCCCAAATAGCCCATATCTGAACACACTTTGAAATAAATCAAAGTATGTATTTCTAATATAATTTTGTGGTGGTTGATACCTTAGATCCCTAATCAAGAATATAGTCCTTGCCACTTTTTTGACTATATCTGTGACATGATATAACTCATATAGATAACTGTGAATAGGTATACCTTGTATGCTGTATTTATACAAAATAATAATTATTATAATAAATTGATGATGAGTAGCATAACATTTTTTAAATCATAGAAATATAAATAAAAGTAGCAGTCAATTTTTAATGTTAAACTCATTTTTAACTGTTTTGGTGGACATGGCCTACTGTTTGTTTTGAGCCAATTAATTTTATAGAATTTTGAATCTAATATGTTCATATTGGTGGAAATTTTGACATGTTTAGTTTTTTATTTAGATTAAGGAAGAATATTCCATCATTTGGTCATTTAATTATGCTGATTTGTTTTCCAGAACATGAAGATTCTTACGTTTAGTTTCAAGTTCTCTCCTGTTGGTCATGGAAGGAATCTGACCAATGCTTTGCTACACCACGCTTTCCCTAAGCGACATCAGCTCTTATTTGCCTACGACTTCAGGTATACAACTCAAAATAGTGAAATCCGTATATTTTGTACATTTTATATTTTAAAACCCATAGAAAATATATCAGGTCACTATTAATTTGTAGAATTATATTTATGTAGTATACCTTGTGATTTTTTTCTTTTTCCCTAAATTATTCGTTTCATACATTATTGTCCACCATCAGATGTGTCGATCGTGAGAAGTCGTTATAACATTAATTTAGTTAGTTTAGTTAGTTAGGAGACCACCAAAGAAGAAAGATAAAAAGTACTTTATATCTACTAAATATAGAACATTCTTCCAAACACTTTAACACCTTCAAGAATATAAACATAACAATTCCACAACAAAAACAATACCATAATATACTGCCTTAAAATCACCAGACCTATAGAAACAAATAGTCATCTATAAAATGTGATGATTGTAATAGATAGTTTCTATATAGGCCGAACGAAAGACAATTCAAAAAGCGGTTTAAAGAACATCTATCAACTAATAATTTATTAACTACAAAATGTAATTATACTAGCCGTCTATGGTTGATAACTGCAAATATGCAAATATTTAGACAAATTTTGAACCAATGAACAGTAAGGGTTGATGTATGGGAACCATAGAATAATTTGAAATCTAAAAAGCCTTAAAAACCCGTCCAAATCACTTATTGAATGACTGACTTAACTTTCAGTCAAATTCATTTTATGACACTGCAACGAGTATTTAAGATAATGAGGTGAAATACAATCATGACTGAACCGTTTGAATTCATTCGTTACTAGGATTCCATAGTGTACTTATCATGCATGGGACAGCATTTTATGTCTTCATGTTTTATGTTGAAGCGTATGTGTGTGTAGTAATGTTAACAACCTATTACAAGTGATACATCTGATGATGGAACAATAGTGTCTGATACGCGTAATTGGGAGGAAAAGAAAAAGTCTCAAAATTGAAGTAAGTAGATAAATATAATTCTATTATTTTATATTTATGTAAAGAGGTTCATAATGTGCTGCATTCTTCAATTATCCAACAACACACCAAAGTACATTTTGTATATAGAATTAGGTTTAGATTAATTGTTTTATTATGCTCTAATTACATATTATTCTGTATCAAGCACAGACATATAATTACTAGCCATTGATGCAGCTATATCTCACATCACCACTGTGGAAATTCAGGATGTTTGTATTTTCAGTGACTCCACGAGTCCACTTTGAAACAGTGCAACTTTTGAAAAAGTACAAACCATCAAACTACTATCACAGAGTAAAAGATATTCATTTTATGTTTGAAAAGTTTAAACATATAAATATTTGGTTTCAATGGGTTCCTGAACATTGTGGTCTTACAAGGTAATGAAGAATCAGACAGAATAGCTATGTTTGCTGCTGAGTGGGCCTGATTCTATTGAGAAATCCATTGCTGAGTAACAGAGCTATACAAACAAAATGGGTCGAGCAATAGAATGACGAAAAGAATGGTTGTCATCTGCACTCAGTATAAAAAAACTAACAACTAGATAATTTACACAGAAATCCTTCGATCGGTTTCCACTTTTGCATCTAGAACAAGAAATGAGCATATTATTACACAATTATACCTTTTCCGTTTTGAACTTGCTGATTCGTCCATCTGTTTGGTTTGCCAAAAACAAGAAGAGACTCTCCAACATATTCTTCTGCAGTGTCCTAGTCCAGAAAACACTGCCAGAAAGATGTTGAAATGCAGACTTAAACAAGAATGCACCCTTGAGAAAGTACTGACGAACAATACCTTGTGAAGACTTGGTTATGAGAGACACCATGTGGTTGGTATCACCTGATACCAGATGGACGCACAAGAAGTAAGTAATTAATTTCATATTAGATATTTTTTTTTATAAAAAAAGATACAGCAGTGTTAGGGAATTAATTTATCTATCATTTATTACAATGAAAATTATTTATTTCAGATAGATCATTTCAGAATGATTAAATAATATATATATGTTAGAATTTTAATAGGGCACATAGCATATTAGATTAGATTTTGTATGGATAGGAGATACATGTTTACCTTGGAAAGTGGTCCTTGGTATTTACCTAATAGTACACAAGTAAGAAAACATACACAACAACACTAAACTTCTTTTTATATTCTACTGATTGAGAAAGTGAACAGTGTTTACGAAGTATTTCAGAACTGTAGTGTTTTTGTGTGTTTTCTTACGTGTGTATTATTAGATAATTAGGTATACCAAGGACCACTTTCCAAGGTAAGCCTGTGTCTTTTATCCATACAAAATCTATCTATATAGTTAGATAGAGAGAGAGAGAGAGAGAGAGAGAGAGAGAGAGAGAGAGAGAGAGAGAGAGAGAGAGAGAGAGAGAGAAAGAGAGAGCAATCGGTGGTATTACAATTCCAAGAAATATATTATTGATATCTAATTCCTTTTTATTATAAATTATATCTATTAGTCCCACGATAGAGCAAGCTGAATATTATTGTGAAATATAACAAAATTCAAATGAGTCTATTTTTTAAATTTAATTCATTTAAGAATACACTGCCAGTTTGTTCACCTATATTTCTATAAGTACTGGCTATCGTGTTTTGACCGTATTGTTCTCGTAGCTGATTCTGATGAATCCCATGGATAGTTCCGCCCAATGCCCTTAGTCAATCGACGAGCAAGACCTCCGGCTAACATCGTTGAATTAGGACTGTCCCATACCCTTTGTCATGATGAGTTTATATACCTTGCCAGGTTATCAAACTGAGTGTTTGTCTAGAGTCAGCTATTGCAACACTTTCTGACATATTTTACAATAATAGGCTGCCTTCCGTGTATTGTCTTGGAACTTAGAATTAAAATTATATTTGATAGTTTTTACAATTATTCCTAACAACTATTCCTAGGCCAAACCAGATAGCAAAAAGCCAGATGTTGAGAGTAAATCACTTCCTATGCAACCAATACCCAAATTTGTGAGAACTAAACATCGTAGTAAATTTACCCTCAGGAGCTCATTATAGTGAGTATGCTGAAGTGTGTAACAATAAAGCAACTCAAAAGTGAAGTATCTGTAATTACACGGGATATAAAATCTATGCAGAAAATGTGTACTGTATATAGATGTATATTTTATAAGGCTTTATGATCAAAAAGTATTGTAAATTATAGACTAATTTGTGGTTTCAAGTGAATATAATTTAGGTTAAACCACAGCCCAAGCGAGTGTACTGTAATAAATAAAACCTTGTTTTAGTACAGAAAGTGGCAAGTATTAGCAGGTAAGTATTCAATGCATACAATATATATTACTTAAAAATATTCTTTAACCCTAAGTATGCCAAGCCGACGATATATCGTCGCCTAAAAATGAGCGAAAACTGCCAAGCTACAATATATCGCTGTTTGGATACTATGAGAAAAATGCCGTTGATTTTCTCAGTATAAAACACATTATATACCTTCAATAGGCATTATATCTATGGTAATGCATACTAGATAATATATACATAGTATAACAGAAGTCGATTATTTATACATTGTGATATTGTATGTTATGTTTGTAGGACTACATAAAAACGACGGAATCAGGTGGCCTACTGCAAATTTTTTTACTAGTCTTGCATGTTGTTTTGATGCTGAAGTTGAACCATTTGACAATAATGTTTCCCTTGCTTCCGAACTATCAGATTTATTTAATGAAGATAATGATAATGATCTTACTTATTATCGTGAAAATGATTCCATCAATCATAGTAGGCCTTTTTTTATACAGACTTAGATCCTGCCTGTATAACTTCATCAAAGCTTCCATCTACTTTAATTAATCATAACCTAAGTGTAAACCAGTTTAACAATTTTACATTCTATAAAAACAAAATAAAATGTGTGTGTATATAAACTTCTAAATAGTGTAATTAAAAAAAACTAAAAACTTATGAAATACAGATTGTGAGTCAACATTTTGGCTTGTAGATATAAGTTCTATGCCCATGCAATTTACAATTTTTTGGTTCGTTATGATAAATATTACTATTTTACTGATTTCTTATGCAATGATTTTTTATTTATTTATTTTTTTCCACATACAAAACAATATAAGGATTAGAAATAATAGTTTCCCACAGATAAATTGTTTCTAGGTTATTGGATAAAAAAAACCTAAAACTTATATTTTATTTACTGTGTCAAAAAAATTTCCTCTTATTGAATCATTAGTAGAATCTTAGACAATTTTATTAGCAACATTTTCAGACCTCATTCATAAGAATTTCTTTTATAGAAGAGAAGTTATGGACTTTTTAACTAAAATGATACATTTACAGTATTTAAAACTTGGTATTTTTAGCAAGCACAACCCTAGCCAAAATACATCTGGCATTATTTGTGACTATGTTAAAATTAGTGTGACACCCAACAGATTAAGTTCTTACTGATTACAAAATTAAAATGTAAAAATCAACCATGGACGATGTGTTAGATTTTACAGATTATTTTTAACAAATTTACATTAGATTTAAACTCACTTCAATTCTATCAAACTTATTTTAACCATTAAAACATTCCATCAAAATTTGAATAATAATAAATTTGATTTTGAGAAATTATATCAACAGTTCCATGGCAGATATTTTATTTTTACCTATAACTTACAAACCGACATTTTTATAAAAGTACTTTTTTTATAATTAGGGGCAAACTTTAATGAAAATAGTTGGAGCTTACTTTAAATTTTTTTTTTTTTTGTGGTTTTGTTTTATTACAGGTAATCCTAAATTTTTAATTATTCAACAAACGAAGTATTGCTATGCCCGAAATAGCCTACTTACTAAATTTCATTAAATCAATCTATTAATTTTTTTAGGCTGTAGAACAACACAGACTTCAGACATCAGTCTCAAAACTACTTTATTGAACTTGAAGGATGTCAAAACATACATTTCAGCGAAAAACTTTTCTTGGATTTGTAATATCTAACACTACACAGAATGTCACCAAGTATTAAAGTGCCTAACAAGAATCTTCATGACTTCCTTGAATTTATTCCTTTAGGACTTAACTGTGTATAACTTTCTTAAAGGGATGTGTAAGCAGTGTTACCGTTAGAAATTTATCTGAATACCGACCTTAATGTCCTGCCATATGAAAAACAAATGTTTATGTAGAAAGGTTAAATTTATTTGTCTATTTTAGACTTTTATGTCAGTTATTCACTGAGGTTACTCTTATTTCAAAGAAATGTCTTAAAACTAAAATAAATAAAAAAAATGAAAAATGTCCAAAACAACTATGGCGACGGCGCCTTCGGCTTCTGTACCTACTCCTGGAACAACCACATTTCTCGCAAGAACTAGCTGTGTCAATTGGTACTAATGTTTTTCTTTTGGTTTTAACATAGACAACGCTTTTAGGGCATGCATAGGCAAAGTCATTTAGTAATCACAAGATAGAAATAAAACTGAAATTTTTACGTCTTGCAGAAATAAATTTTAATTCATTTTACAATAAATTTATAAAAGAGAATCTGAAAATTTAAAGTCATCTATAAAGCGTTGTTGTCCAAATCATCCATGGTAACGAAGTTCTTAAGGTAGGTGTTTGTAGGACATTATAGAGAATGCTAAAGTTTCACATTTTGGTTTTTGATAATTGAAAAAAACAGATAGATAGCACCAGTGTTGTAATAAAATAGTTAGAGAAGGGACAGGTTCGTGGATCTTTTAGTTAAAGCCCAAAGGGTAGAATACTCTAGGAAAACCAGGACTGTGATGCCATAATTATCACAATTTTAAAATGATTTCAGAACAGAAAGTTTTATCTATTTAAATAATTATTTTAATAATAATTTGTTCTTCGTTTTATTAAAATAAATTAATATTTGCAAAACTAAAAATTAGATGCCAACAATATATTAAATATAATTTTTAAAATAATTATATCTATTATTTCCTTTGAACACAAACTTTCTCATTTGTACACAAGTGCAGGAACACAAAAAAATAACGGTATTTTAATACTTAGGAGAGCGAATAATCAGTTTTAAAGTAGGCTATTTGAAAATTTAGCAACCATTTTTTAAATTAATTATAAAAAATATAATAATCAAGGTTACATGTTCAAACTAAAAACCACATATTTTCAACACAGACACTATTATTACAGATTTTTAAAAAAATTTTGGGGTTAGTTTAAACAGTTTTGTTTTTTATAACTTTCTAATTTTTTATCGTAGAAAACACATTTGGACATCATTAGCTGCACATTTTTAAAAGCCATGAAATGAGCTACTGTGAGGTGTTGTTCCACTTACTTACTTCTTACTTCTTAGTACGGGCGTCCAGCATTAATCGTAGCCGATGGCCCGATGTTCAATGTACGCAGCACAAGCAAGCTGCCAATGTTTTTTTTTGTTTTTAAGGATGTCCTCAAAATCGTTGACTTCTGCTCTTAGTAGATCACGTGAAAGAATTGGATAGCTGCAACGCAGAAGAATGTGCTCCAGATCCTCTTCAAGGACAGTTTTGTTGTTCCACGAACTGTTAAAAATGTATCTCTAAAAATATTTTAAATTTGTAATGAGATTGATTTTAAAAAATATTTTAACCGATTTATAAATTAAGCATTTGTTCAATAATTTATAAAACTGACCCTACATATCAAGATTGAGCAAAATCTAATTATAATTAATTGTAGGTGGAGCATTTACTAACATACTGTACATATGAATACTGTAGCAGTTTCAGGCTACCGGTAGACTATCAAATGTATTATCACCGAATTGTTTGAGTTAAGCACTGTATGTATATTTTTACCTATCTAATTTTCAAATTAATAATTTAGAAAAAAATACTAATTTCGAATTTGGGAGCCACAATGAGAGGGGGGGGGGGGTACACAGGCCAAGTTGTACCTAATTTTTAAATATTAAAAAATAAATATTTAGTCGTAAAAGATGTTTTTATCTCTAATTTTCTTCAAATTGACTTGCAACTATTTGTATTAAATTTTGTCCAATTGTAGCCTTTTATGACCCAAAAAATCTATCGGGCGTTCTTCAAAAATTCCGGTTCGTGAATTATCGGCAAACAAACAATAAATTGCCAATGGAGCTGCAATTACAAACCTAATTTTTAATAATCGTCCTAACAAATTATATTCGAATTTTGGTGAAATTTAAAGATTAATTACCCAAACTGGTTGTGCAAAATTGCAACTACAGAACATTATCGTTTGATAATGATTTCCAAAAAAAAGAACTTTGTTCTTGAAACCATCATTTAAAGTTGATTTCATAAAATACAATTTACGCTTAGGCCAAGTTCGTGAGAAGCAAGTTTACATTTTATTTCAATACAGAATTATCTTTTTTTTAATAATTTGGATAAATCTAACCATATGTGGTTTATATTTCCCTTTCTAACTGACAACTAGCGAACTAACATTTCTTGCTATGAATAGTTTTGTTTGCTCACCATTTCAATTGTAAGTGGAAGTGTTTGTGCAGTTTTTTACACTTTTTATTTATATTTAAAATTTGTTTAAAGCTAAAAGAGTCATCAAGGCAACAAATTTAAAATTCTGTTAAAAAGTCTTCATACTATCAAATACAACAATAATATCCTATTATATTAAACGAGCAATCTCCTTAAATATGTTTATATCTATGTCCAGCATAACTCAGAAACGGATCTTAACATTTTTGTGATAAAATATTAAATGTTTAGAATAAGTTAATGTGTGTGGATTTTTAATTTATCAGTGATAAATGAAATTAAATATAAGTAAAATAAACTTGATCCTGACCTCTAATTATACATATTCAGAGCGATTAGAATAAGATCAAGGAAATTATCAAGAAAAGATAAAAAAGTTTTAATATATAAAATAATAATTAAAGCGAAAAGAAAGAGAATTTTTAGTTGAATTAAATAATAAAGAACCACCTGCTCATAAACATAAGAAAATCCATAGTGAGAACTTAATGAGAAAGTGTTGTTTAAGAGTTGTAAATAAATAAAAATAAAATTTGTTGGTGTTTAACAGTTGTTAAACAATAATTATTGTAAAAAGCAAAATTGGAATTTATTTTATTAAATAGTTCTTAATCCACACACACAGGCTTACAGGCAGCAGCATTAAAGGTAACATAGATTGTAACGAAACGTCATTCCTGAGAACACACTCATGAGATTATAACAAAATAGAATCAAACTTGCTAGTGATCTCGCTGAATCAAAGGGGAGAATTAAATTAAATTACTGGAAACTTTAACAAAAGGGGGTACCAACAGTTTGAACCCAGCTTAAACTGTTGAAGGGATTGAGAGGTCTGGGTTAGATACACGAAAAAAACCTATACTTCCAGTAGACCGTCTCTATTCAATTCTATATTCACGTGAACAGATCCTTTAATCTTCAATTACAGGATTTGAAGTTAGTTCGTTATTAGAAAATAAGTGGAAGGCCCACAGCCTAGCTCAAAAAACTTTCTGAGTTTTTCTGTTGTATTACATATGTTAAAAAATGTTGTTAAATTTAACACAATGATCAGTTAGTGTTAATTATAGAATTAAATATTGAATTTAAAATGAATGGTAATGGTGTGATTCTTGATATATCATATAATATTAATCAAGAAATCTTTGTATATATATACAGAAGGCGCACTATTCTTGATACTTACATATCAATAATAACAGATGAGCCAGAAGTTAACCCTAAATTAGAAAACATTGTGGCTGGAAATTTAGTTTCTTGCCGGCGGGAATGTTTGTGTTGGCAACGGATGAACCTTTAGGAGACGCATAGAATTAGAATACCCTAGCCATAGCCCTCATTTTTTATGTCGGTGGTGAGTTAACTGTGTACGGACAAACATGCATTTTTCCCAGGTTGAACGTGAACGTGCATTCATTCTTAAAATATCAGGAAGACTCTAAGGTAGCTTTTCCTGAAAGAAGGGTGCCTAATATATCAACAATTTCCCGCATAGTTACTCGTTTTAGAAATACTCGTAGAGTGAATGATTGTAAACGTTCTAACTGACCATCAGTGTTAACTGATGCCTCAATGAAAAATATCCGCTCATCCTTGCTATGTTCACCAAGGAAGTTGATATGAAAACTGTGTCAGCAAACCGGAATGTCTTACGGGAGTGTTCGCAGAACCACATAGAAGCTGAAACTCCGTCCGTATCACATTCACGTTGTGCATGAGCTTCAAGAACCTGATAAGGGGGAAAAGACTACATTACTGTCAATGGTTTTTGCATTTTATTCGTATCAGTGTTCGGGTTTTTCTTTCCGATTTTTTCTTTGGGTACATCTGAAGGATAACATTTATAAGAACAATCCTTACACAATCGACCAACTGAAGCACAACATTGAAGATTAAATATTCCGCATAAGTGTAGCTACCATCCAGAAAGTAGCAACTAACATGGAGAAACATATTGAAGTGTGAGTTGTAGGAGCAGAAAGACATTTCCATCATCTATTGTAAGAAAATTGTGAATATATTATATATTACATTAATAAAGAATTTTTGAGGATATAATTTCTGGGTTGTGTAACTTTTGGCTCATCCGATATAAATAAGGAATTGAGGTAGAAGAAGGTTAATTGAGGTAGGTTAATATTTAGTCATTTGTTGACTTTTTAATAGTGTATTGATAATTTATTTACTATATTAATAAAGTTCACTTTAAATATTCAAAAAAATTCATTTTAAAAGTTTTGAAAAAACACATTAAATTACTTGCATAAATAGATTAATTCAATTCAACTCAATTTTTTATTAGACCTTTAGACAAATTTCTTTTGTGTAAGACAGGTCATAAATATACAAGTCAAAGCAGTTAAACAAATAAACAACAACAAATTAAAATCGTTCTTAAAGTAAAATGTATAATCAATCCACTACATAAGCTATATTTAAACCTAAATTTACATATCTCAATTTACAACCCACAACCTAAATTATTGGCTGTCGAGAGATACAATTGTGTAGCCAATTTCATAACATAAAAAAAATTTAATTACAATAATTACAATACAACAACTAGATAAATAACAGAGTGAATAACCCTATACTACAACCTTAATTTAATTTCAATTTCTTTATTTAGTCTCAAGGACAAAACATATTGCATAAGAGAAGTCATCAATAATATACAGGTTATTAAGATAAAGTTACAAATAAACAAACTTAATTATAGCATAATAAAATTTGTACTATATACTAAATAGAAAATTTGTACCTTTAGGAATATAAAAAAGAAACGACATTTAAAATACATAAACCCTATCAAAAGTATATTCTACATCACCTAAACCTAGAACTCACACGGCTAAAATGTGGCATCCAGAAACTCCTCCACAGTGTAAAAAGCTTTAAACTTCAGCCACTGCTTTAATTTGTTTTTAAAAACAATGACTTCCATTGTTTCTTTAAACTCTTTAGGGAGTTTATTCATGGAGCGGACTCCAGTCTCAGACGGTAGTTTGTCAAAAGCTTTCAGTCTCTGCTGTTTGCCACGAAAGTAATCTTTATGCAGTGTATTGTATGTATGTACATCAATGAATCGAGTCACAGAACTCTTATATTGTAATGTAAAATTACTTCAAACATGTACATACAGTGAAAGGTCAAAATACTTAGATTTTTAAATGCCTCTCTACAAGAAACATGATGGCCCCAGACCCGCCATAATTCTTATTGCTTGCTTTTATAAGCAGAAGACCCTTTGGGCCATTTGCTTTGCTGAATTACCCCATAGAGCAATTCCATAATTTAGGTGAGAAAAAAAACAGACCGAAGTACGTGTGGAAAAACAATCACCTGGAATGTGGAATGTGTTCTGAACAGAACTGTGCCAATGACCTGATTAGAAAACCACTGAACTTAATGTTTCACATAGCTCATTTATGTTCTCCACCCAAGGCAGTTTGCTGTGAGATTATGTTCATGATAATACTGGCAAACGGCATGTACTTGTACGATCACATTTGTTTCAATATCACAAAGTCGATGCTCTTTTAGACTTATAGTGGTATCAACTGTATACTGAATTAGATCACCACCCCTAACACTGAAGTATAGGTCATTCATAGAGAGGATAAACAATACTGGACCCAATATGGATCCCTATTTAACTCCATAGTTTAGAAATAAATAAATATTGAGATTGACTTGTGAGATAATATTAGATAGAAAACAAACTCGAACACAAGATCTCACAAAAATTATGTTTATTTAATCAAACACGTTTCAACGACAAAGTCACCATCCTCAGTGATACTTGAGCTACAATACCAAAACACAATACATATTATATTTTGACTTTACTTTCATTCTTTTAAAAAATTTTGACAATTTTAAAATTTTATTACAGAGTATTGATTTAAAAATTTTTTACTTTGACCAGCGTGGATTCCAGCTTGTACCTATTAAGAATTTTTTTTTTTTACTTCCTTCGGAGAGGATGAGTAGCCTTATTTATAGCCTGAATATTACCCATTCTCGTATCAATTTTTTCCCTGTAGAGAACTTGAGAATATTCAGTTTTTTAGCTTTCTTAATGCCATTATTTCTTCTTTTCTTTGTTTTATTGTGGTTTAATAATTAGTGGCTATGTTATTTTTTTTTTTATTTCATTAAAACTTTTTATTAATTACTTTTTGTAATTATTCGTCGGTATCCTAGATCTGGCTTTAAATTGGTAACACTGATTCTTCCCTCTTTGGCGTCACAACCTGGTGGACTTTGTTTCCTTGCAAAACATAACCTGTATCTGCAATATTTTCTATTGTTTTTCTTTAAAGTCTTCTAGCATCTTTTCTTTTCAAACTATCTCACCTTGAGTGAGCTTATTTTGTAAGTCTTTGCTAGGTCTTCACATATAACTTCGAACTGCATCTCTAGGCCTTCCTATGCTTGCGTACACGTCGATAAAATTCTTACGTAGATCCCATTTTCTAACTTTGCCAATTTAACACTTTTTTTTTTTTTTTTTCCCTTCACAAAACTCGCTAATTTTGTAGCGCACTGTATTTGAGTCCAGTATTTTTGTCCGTTATTCGGAACATTCTTTTTTACGCAACTTTTTTCACACCTCTGCATTTCACACTTAGTTGTTAATTAATTTGCCTGGGATTGACATAACATGTTTAACACTTGTTTAAAGCTTTATTCTAGGATTTGGTCTTTCTATAATCTTTAGTTGTCACACAGATGAGAAAACCATATCCCACACATTAGTTATTAAAATTTATTTATTTTTTTTAATTTATGTTAACCTTTTATTCATTCAGCTAATTGCATAGCAAACAACTTTAAATTTCTTTTTATATACCACTTTTATTACGTTAACAAAGTTATACTTTTTTGTCAACTTTTTTAAAATTATTCAAACTAAATTAATCTTATTTTTCTTTATTGTTTTCAAAAATACTTTATTTTTCCAAAATCAGATTATTTTCAAAATTTTATTTTCCCTCTACATTGGCATGTGTCAACTTATATGAAATACCCGTGATAGATATGAATTGTGTACAGTTTGTACTACAACTACACATCCTCTACCCTTGATATTTCATATTTTGAATTTCATAAAATTTGCATTTTTACTTCACAAATTAGCTGATTCACGATTTTGCTGATTAGACAAGTCGGTGAATCGTGATGTCAGCACAATATATCACCCAGACTTTTTGAACATGGTAGAACAGCAGATTACCCTAGCGTATACAGTGAAATAAATGTATTAAAATTCAAAATAAAATATAAATTATGAACATTTTTTTTGAGTTATGGCCATTTGAACTGTATTTATTTTCAAATAAATGTATTATTTCCATTACCACACCCAATGTTTTTGTAAACAGCGGAACAGCAGAGTGTCTGTTGTCACAATATAGTGCAACTTTATTAGAACTAATGCTACGAAAACCCTTATACTATACAGTAAAATAAAGTATACAGAGATATCGCCTACAGTATATTAAGCCAGAATGAATTTGTTGACGAGAGCCAAAAAATTTTTTAATTCAAGCCTTGAAATCCTTGAATTATGCTTGAATCTTTGTGTCTAGACTATTGGACATCCTGACAAAGACAGGTTTGTGATCTAAAAGCTGCTGGAGACATTCAATAAATAAACATAACAAAGAGTATGATACATTATATTAGGAATTCTTCAAACAAAAAGAATGAGTACTTTCAAACATCAAGGGAACACAAGGGTACAGAACTTGAAGAACAGAAAAACTTGATAAAAGAAATAAAGAATTTCGAGTTAGCTAACAAAAGACTTTTAATCGACGTTGAAATATATAGCAAATGAACTGAAATAAAAGGCAAAAACCTGAAGAAAAAATTAAAAGTTGTAATGTTTTATCGTTTTCTTTTTTAGGGTAGATTTTATTTAGAGTAAGCATTTACATTTATACATTGTGTTTTTAAGGTTTTCTTGTTTTGCTTATATAATAGGGTGTTATAGTTTTTCATATAATATATACAGTGTGTGCCACGAAGGTATTTACATTTTTAAACAATCACCAAGTACATATGCATCAACCAAATTGCAAGTTTTTTTTTATACATATTCGAAACATATCCAAAAGTGTACCAACAATTTTTACGGTGATATCTGCAATAGAAATAAAATGGCGGCTGATGACAGCGATTATGGTTTAAACGATAGCAAGCAATAAAATAACATTTTATTCTTTTATAGACTTTAATAACTTTTTAATTTAATTATGACAATATGTCAAATAATAAAATTTCTTATGATAAAACATGTTTCTTAACAAACAAAAAATCATTCAAATTGAAATCCGTCTACTGCTGGTAGCGTCTATGAACAAAAGCCTCAAGGGCATTCCTGAAGAATTCCCTAGGGATGTTAAGCATCTCTTCTTCAATTAGCCTTTTTAAATCCTCATCGGTTTCTATGTCGTGGGAGTACACCTTTTCTTTTAGTTACCCCCACAAAAAAAAAGTTACAAACTGTTAAGTCTTGTGATCTAGGTGGCCAGACCATAAAATCGCTTCCTCTTCCAATCCAATGACCAGTTTACTGAGTGTTTAGTAGATTTTTCACTTCTCGAGCATAATGTGGAGTGGCTCCATCCTGCTGAAATTTGCAAGTCTACATTTCTTCTACGGTTAAATGCGGAATAACGTGAGTGCTCAACACTTCATGGTACCTAGGCCCAGTCATTGTCGTAGGAAAGAACTCCATTAGCTGACAGTGCAGCCCAAACTGTAATGCCCTTTGACCTAAGTTTCTTTTCTTCTGCAACATGAGGATTTGTAGTATTGTAGTAGTCAACATTGTGTCTACTTAGCAAACCATTACGATAAAATGTAGACTTATCTGAAAACACCAAACGAAAATGCCACTCATTGTCAGTTTCGTAATTTTCAATCACTTTGGAACAAAACTCCACTCTTCGGTCTGGGTCATCTTCAAGAATCCCACGTACTCTGTGAGGTTTGTAAAACTTCACACCATGTTTCTTGATTATTCGATGTACTATAGACTTGGGCACACCAGTGCTTAAGCATAATTTTCAAATTGATGTGGGTTTACTAGGAGACTTTAAAATAGCAACACACACATTTTTGGCCACTTCTAAGTCAGGTGGCTGCCGGCGATACTTTTTCTATACACTACCAGTTTCAAGTAAGAGCTTCCTCCACTTTGCGATGAACATGACTACGGAAGATTCAATCATAGGATATGTAGCTTGAAATATTCTGTGTGCTTCTTTGCCAATTATTATTAAAACCAATAGACCAAGCACAGCACAAAACCTTCTGCTCTATCGTAAACAACATGGCAAAAAGCTAGAACAACCTAGGTTATGTTTGTTGCCTAAGAGAACACAATAAAAATGGTCAACAATGCAATGATCTGAAATAAAAGAAACAGCTATTTGTTTTAAAATAACCAGCTGTTTAAACATTTGGAGCTTTTTATTTTATCTTGTTCTCCGGCAGTCGTTTAAACTGCATTTGTATCAACAGCCACCATTTTATTTCTTTTGCAGATATCAGCGTAAAAATTTGTTGTTACTTTTGGATATGTTTCCATATGTTTGAAAGAAATCTTACAATTTGATAGACGCATATGTACTTGGTAGTTGTTTAAAAATGTAAATACCTTTGTGGGATACACTGTATGTATTAGCTACTAAATACAGAGTATTAATGTCACACAGTTTAAATGTTTAATCTTACAGTTTAAATATCAATGTTATGAAAAAATAAAGTTACAATGTTTATTTGTATAATATTATTTTTTTCTGAATAAACAAAGTGGTCATACCCCACCCAAGAAAAATATGTACTATCAATTTTATCTGTTCAAATTAACTTGGCAAAATTACTAGGAAAAAAAAAAGTTAACAGTCATACAAGATTAAAATTCAAATAAATTATTACCGCACCTCATTAGTGTTTTTCCTTCTTTATTAATATTATATTATATAAATTTGTGTTTCAATTAGTACACATTTTTCTCAGCATGTCTTTTTGGTTGGGGACTTTTTTAATTTGAGAAAGTACATAGTAAATATTCATGAAATGTATTTTATTTCACACTGAAAGATTTCTACTATGTTAGTGTAAAGTGATATGCTGTGGATCATAGAGAAGTTCAATTTTTGACCTAGAAAACCTGGAGTTTTAAAATGATTTCCTAGTAAACACCCTAAAGATGCACTGTGTTATCGGCATCACTTTAAGTTGAAGGCATGAGAACTAAGGTGTACTCACATGAAGTTTAACCATTAAAGTCTTTTTTCCTTGTTGTTAAAAAGTGAAAAGGTGTAATTAAAGCTTGTAAATAGTCATTATTAGCATTTTATATCAAAAGTAATTATTATAAAATCTATTTGTTATTGAGAGTGGAATGTCATTCACTTCCTTCAAGTGGTCTTAGTAGCGTAAATTTTGTGGAGGTGTAGATAACAACAATAAAAATGCTGTTTATAAACAGGTTTGTTTTCTTGTGCAGAGAACCATACTATACTTGTCCAAGTGGAACATTCATGTTCAGAGATCCAGGAGAGTGGGGCAGAGAGCTAGCCAGGACAGGAAGTGTTGGGTGGAGACTCAGCCCTGCAAATAAAGAGTTTAAAATGTCAACGAGGTAAATTTATATTAGTCAATACATAATCACATCTTGTTGTTTAGCGAAAATTTCATCACTGATTCCGTAATATGATTGTATGTTAATAATATTTATTGCTCATCTTGTTTATATTGCTAAGCTATACAAAAAGAATCATAATAAAACCTAATAACTGACTTTTTGAAAGTATGAGTCAAGTCGAGTATATATTGGGATTATTGTAAAAAATTTAGACATGTTACTAGGAAATACATAATATATACAACTTTTAATAATCAAAACACTGATACGCAACATTTTGTCAATACAAAACCTAAAATGGCAAAGAGGGCACTAAAAACTTTTTTAACAAAACTCATCTCCTTGGTCTCTCAGAAGCTCACTTATAGTGACTATGGTGAGTGAAACTCGAGAAATCAGCTGGATCATACCATTTTTTCATGTAGTCTTGGGTTAGATCCCTCTCTTTCATCTTTCCTATCAGGTCTCTTGGACAACTCTTGCTCTCTCCTGGCCCTGACACTTTTAGACTATTTGAGGGTTAAAGATCTTTATTTTATTCTTTTTATATATATTAAAACAGTTATATATATATATATATATATATATATATATATATATATATATATATATATATATATAAGATGATGATGGCCGAAAGGAGGAAAAAATTGGTCTGTTTGCATTATTGATGAACTAGTTAGTGAAACCAATACCATTAAGTTCTTGGGTCTTGTGAATGTGGGAACACCAGCCTCTACATGCTATATAGACTAAGTAATCAGATCCAAAAAGGTGTGTCTATAATTCAATTTTTTTATGTATGTAATAAATATGTGGTGTTTCCAATCAACGGAGTCAGAGTTTTTAAACTCCATGAAAAGGCAATTTGGCAACTTTTAAGCTAAAGTGTAAGGTCTTGTGTTAACGTATCTTTAAATTAAATCAAATCCTCACTTTTCCATCAATATATTTTTATAGAAACTATTTTATTAGTTTTTTTCAGATAAATTTAATTCAGTTTTTAACAAAGAAATTCATAACCACTACACAAAGTCTAGAAATGACTTTATTGTGGGTGCACTTTCATGTTCCCACAGCGCTTTCGTGCTTCCTTTACTGAAACAACTTAACCAGGAAACATAATTTAAGTAAAACCTATGAAAGTATCTTGCCTGCGAGTGACTTTATTCTGTCAGACTTCCTATCTTTCTAGAGGAGGAGTTGTTTTTATGACATCAATGGGTGGCTAAGTACACTGATTTTGTTTCTGTTTTGAGGTCCCCTGCATCCAAGTGTTTTTTTTTTTTTTTTTTAATTTCGGAAATATATCTGTCCAGTGTATGTGTAGTGCTCTACAGCTCAAATGCTTGAATTTATTTGTTCAAATTTGATATTTTGGCAATATCTCGGGCCATTTTTTAATAACTTAAAATTTTTAGGTAGCTGTATAATAAAAACCACAAAATTAAGATTTTCTTAAAATCCGCTCTAACAATTTAGATGTAATTTTGCACAAGTGTTTCTTAGGACCCAAATAAAATGTATTAGTGTTTTTGTTACAAATTTTTGAACTAATCCTTTATCTCCATGTCCTAGACAGCAAGGGTACCTAACAACTGCTAGATAGTACCTCCATCTCACAAATAAAAAAAGCAAATAAATAATACAAAAAATTATTACTCATAATGTAAAATATATAGTTTTATTTATTTAACCAATTGACAATAAATAAATAACCATGCATGTAACACTTTAACTGCAAAAGCCATTAGTGGACTTGTCTACAGTTCCTATACCAACAATTTTTACTTAAGAAGGAAATGTATTCATATTACTTCTCTCAAATACTTTTAACCGCCATCTTGGATGCTTAGATTGAAATTCAGTTTTTGGCAGTATGTTTCTTTAAAATAGACCTTTAAAGTGATGTACCACTCTTTTTGTGTTTACATTTAAAAGTTTTTAATATTATCTTGAATTAATATTTATATAACCCTATAATTAAATTAATGGAATAAATGTCGGTGGATGTGTGTGTATAGATCTTGTTTACTTAATTCTAAGAAACTGATGGGTTGTTTTACAGTTTCCCTTGTACAGAAAGATACAAAAATTAATAAGAGAACTTTCAAGTATTCTGACTTTACAAAATATATACAAATGATTATATTGTCTTTTGAGATATTTTAGTCATTTTGCCTCAGGTAACTTTTGTTATTTAAAATCTTTGTATGTAGTCTATACAGGGTTATCGTAAAAGAATGGTGGGGATTTGAACATGATTTAAATGAAAACAGAATTACTTAATGCTGATGTTATTTATTTATCTAAATTGTCGTCTGAAACAGTTTCGTTGCATAACTAATAAATTTTGATATGTGTGCCATTAGTCGCTGGGCAAATGTCCAATCGATAATCAAGTTCTGCCCAAACGTTAGTTAACATGTCTTTGGTAACAGTTGTCATTGCTTCATTGATCTTGTTCCTTAACTGATTTAGGTCACGAATTTTTTCTCAATAAACAATGTTTTTGATGTACCTCCACAAGAAGAAATCGCAAGGTGTCAGGTCTGGACTCTGTTAGGAATAAGTTAATATTAGGTTAATATTAGGTTAGATTAGAAAGGAATCACATTCACAAAACTCAGAATGATCCAACTATTGTGAAACAATTAAAAAAATGTTGAAATGCTTAACTTGCATAGAAACTAGAGCAACCAAGACTCCCAAAGGTATATAAACGATCAGCAGAATTTGGGTGGGGTCTTTTTCCATCTTGATGATACCGGCAGGTCGATTGCCGTGGTGCAGGAACTTGGCTCAGGAACTCAGCTCGACAGACAGTAAGCAAGCATTTTTGTATTTGTATGTAAAGTCACCCGTTAGAGGATTTGTAATTTCTTTTATTTAAAATATAATAATAGTTGGAACACTTTTGAGTTTTGAACAATTGATTCGTGTATTTTATTTGAATAATTGATTTGTGTAATTTATATTTGAGTAATTGATTTATGTAATTCATGTGAATAATTGATTTGTGTAATTTATATTTGAGTAATTGATTTATGTAATTCATGTGAATAATTGATTTGTGTAAGTTGTTTGAGTAATTGATTTAAATAATTTATTTGAGTAATTGATTTATATAATTTGTTTGAGTAATTAATATTTCGATTGAATTATCAGTTTGAGTAAATATTTCAATTAGTTTCTAATTATTGTTTGCATAATAATGTTGCATTGATGTATTAATAAATCACCGAGCCACTAATTTTGATATTTAATTAATAAATAAGAACCCAATCCTAACAACTCCTTGGAGGCCAGTATGTATGTCCAAATTGCCAGTGTATCCATCGATGTCCAAACTTTTCATTCAAAGTGTCTGTGACAAATTCACTACAGTGCAGAGGTGCGCCATCTTGTTGGAAATGAATTTGTTGAATGTTTTTTATTTCATCTAGCTGAGGAAAAGAATAATTAATTAGCATATTGAAATGCACAATTCCATTAATTGTCTTTTCAGCAAAGAAGAAAGGCCCTATCAGACGATTTTTCATTACACCACACCAAACAATAACTTTAGGCGAGTCGCGTATTTTCTCAAAAATTATTTCATATATCATGTCATATAATTTTTATTGCACAAAATACATTCAAAAAGAACAGGTGCAGAGTCATTTACATCACTATAACTAATTGATTAATACTAACAAATTATAAAATTCATTCTTCACAATTCAGAGAGGATTATTAAAGTATTCATCTGTACTATAATCAACTTTTTTTACAACTTGTTCCTTTATAACATTTTTAAAACAAGCAAGACCGAGAGTCTTATACATTTGCGGCAAACAGTTATACAATTTTACTCCCACATACTGTGGACTATTTTCGAACAGCTTTAGACGATGGCATGGAAATCTGTAATTTTCTTTAGCTCTAGTACTACAGTATACCCATGCTTAAAACCGTTTTTTACAAAGCCTAATTAATTTTTGTGGGCCCAGACTAAAGTTTCATAAATATAAAGTCCTGACAAAGTGAGTATGTTACAATCTCTAAAAAGGACCCTACAACTTCTTTCTCTGCCTATACCAGAAAGAGTTCTTAGAATTTTTTTCTGAAATATAAATACCTTCTGTACACCAGCAACACTTCCCCACACCACAATACCATACCTCAACACAGATTCAATATATGCATGGTAAACCACCAAACAAGCCTTGAAGGAAACCCCATTTTTTTAAACTGAGAAAACGTAAACCATTAATCTCTATCTTCCCTTTGTTTTTTCTAAATGACATTTCCAAGTTAAACCCTCATATATATATACATATATATATATATATATATATATATATACCCCCAAAAACTTATGACAATTTACAGAATTTTGAATTTTGTTTCCAATGTTTTTTTCCATTACTGTTTGTTTTAAAATGCATTATTTCGGTTTTGTCTGGATTCAGAAGAAGCCCATTTTTTGTAAACCAAGAATCTAACTATACTAGTGATTCAACTACTACATTGTTCAAAGTTTCAAAACAATTTTGCTGGTGAGAGATCATTTATATAAATTAAGAACAACAATGGTCCCAGTATGGATCCCTGTGGTACCCCAAATTTTACAAAGTCCCATTTAGATCTTTCACTACCCCTGTATAAAATAGTCCTTTGTCTTCTATTCCGTAAATAAGATTTTATCAAAGATACAAGGTTTTCATTAATACCACATTTCTTTATTTTCTGAAGCAATAGAGAATGATCGACACAATCAAATGCCTTGGACAGATAACAAAAAGAGATAACTTTAATATTCTGCTTACTACTGTCTAAAAACAACAATATCTCAGCAATTTTACCCAGATTTACACCTTGAACATTATAATGTAGAAAAAACTCTAAACCATTTTCACTCATACAATCTACAGCAATCAAATTATTCTGCCAAGTCTCTGTCAGTTAATCCCTAAAAAAGAACCTTCTTTACACCCACTGGCAACTTTTGAAATTTTTCCAGTCTGTAACCATTGTTCTAGGGCTGTATTTTTCTTTTTACCTTGTTTGAACTGGCCCAAGGATATGTGTGGTTCTAGAGTCTTTGTCACTTTAGGCTTGACTATTAGCCATTTCTCTAATCCAGTCAGTTTTCTGGTGTATTTGCTTACACTTTTTGAATTCAACACCAATTCAGCAAGTCTACTTACTATCCTGTGTTTACCTTTTTAATAACATGATCACTCTTTGTATAGTGGTATTCCGATAGTCTCTCATTTATGAAATTTATGGATATGTTTGCGGCATTTTTATTATAGCACTCATTTATTGAAGAATGAATAAAGTCATTTGCAATATCAACAATTCGCTTCCTCAACACAGAATTTTTTTCAGATCTTGGGATAGTATTTACAATTAAATTTGTTTGAATAGAACTGGGAAGAAGTTCTAGAAATTCCTTCAGAGCGTTACAAAATTTATGCCCTGGAGCAATGTCGTTCGCTCCACCAAAAAATATTATATGATCATTCAGAGTTAGATTTTTAGCGACCAAGTTTACCGATTCAACTATTTTTTTAACGTTGCTCCAGGTTGTACAAAGCCTGTTACCTCAAACCTTTGACCTAACATTTCAGAGAGTAAATTTGACAAGTTACGGCCATTGCTATCTCCCACAATTATAATTTTCTTCTTAGAATGTAAGAGACTAGCACTGGCAGTTTTTTCGCCAGAGTCCTTTCTGATTGTTACTAAGTTATTTATTCCTTTTTTGGGGACTTTTGGAAGATAGTTATACTTATTCGGAATAGTATATGTGTTTGCGTTAAAAGAAGTACCATTAGAAGGCATTTGAGGCAATAACTCATTTTTATCTGCAAGTAAAGAAAACCTATTTTGGATAACCAACTGTTGTGAAATTACTTTGTTTTTTATGTGGGTCTGTTTATTTTTTCCCTTTGTTTCTTTATGCGGATGAACCCAACCGCAATCATCCTTTGATAATTTACTTATTTCCCTTAAAAGCCTTTCATTATCTTCTTCTGATTTTAAAACTTTACGTTTCAGATATGTATTTTGTTTCAAAACGCTATCAAATTCATTACCTAACATTAACAGTTCATTCATCACCCTTTCCACTTCAGTCCTCAGAAATACAACTTCATCAGATAAACCCCTTCCAATGTCAGAATCATCAAAACCACAAAATACTGAAGAATTTATAGTACTATTCATGTTAATCTTTTACAGAACAACAATACAATAAACAAAACAGTCAAAAAAGACCTGCACTGAGTATAGATTGTCAGTATCTTCAATAAATAAACCAATAATAAATAAAATATCTCTATTCTAGATAGAAATAAAACCCATCTCTATCTTAAGTCCAAAATCTAATTTATTATTGTAGATAGACCTTACTTTCCTCCACAATTGAATGACTGTCTTATCTTGATTACAAAGTTCAAAATGTCTACTAAATTCTGTCCTATTTCACTTAATTCAAAACTAAAAACACATATCTACAAAAGTACCTGTCAAAAAATAAAACCTGTTACACAAACTTGATAAGCGCTAGAAATTCTAGCTTGTCTACAAATTGCATCTAAAAGCATTAGGATGAACCATATAAAAATTGCAAAAATCCAAGAGCAACTCAAAACACACTCAATCACTTCTAGACAAGTGATATGTTGCACTGAAATTACAGACTTTAATTCAGCCAGCAACAAAACACACTTTGCTTTTTCTTTATTAGAGAACATAATAATACACTCCACACAGAACACTCCAGAAAACACAAAGCAAACTACCACAATAATGCAAGAACTAATTTTGAGGTTACAACAGCTGTTAAACAAACTTTTGGGTTATAGGCTATCAGCGATACCAATACAATACCACAAAAATTCTCTACTGTTTTTGTATGAATTAATGAAACCCCACCATTCTTTTATGGTAACCCTGTATTATATTTCTTTCGCTGTTAATTGGAGTTCAATAATTTAACTCTAGGCTTATGTCTAGTATATATTGTTGTTCAGAAAACACTAAGGCTAAATGATTTTGAAGGATGACTAGGATGAATAAGTGATACAATTAGGATACGGAAGGATGATATTGGGTTTATATCTAAAATCACAGTTTGTGGAATGTTCAAATTTGGAGTATATTTAGATTAGCCAATATGAGGTAGGTAACTTATGATGTTGATTTCACAGTATTTTAAAGATATTCAATTTACTTTTGACTCACCAATTCTTCTTAAAACAGATAATTATTAAATTCTTACTATATTGGTCATTATTTTCTTCTTGATTTTCCTCATCGGTGTCCCCTGTTCCTGTTCTTGTTTTTCTTTTATTCTTTCTTCTTTTTTTGTGAACCATAGTAACCAAGATGTCAATTATTACTACACTTCTGATTTTCTTATCATTTATATACACAAATCGCTGTTTTGATACATATTTACTTTGATGAGGATGGTATTTACAATTTATGATTTATTGTGAATGTAATATGATTGAACTATGGTCTATGGTAATTTGGATATATATATTTTAAATTATATGGTGATTTATTTTGAAGATGGTGGATTCAGAGTATGATGATTTATGATATGGTATCCTGAATAAATTTATTTATAAATTCAAATTTTGGGTTGTTACAATCCACACATCACCCGATGAAAATCTATCTAGTAGGCCTAGGCCCACAATGGCTCATTGCACCAATAATTTATTTTAATTTTTTTTAAATAATAATAACACATTACATTAAAAATATGCATATTATTTCACTATTTCAGTTTACCTGAATGGATAGTGGCTCCATCTTCAGCTAGTGATCTACACCTTCTCGAAGCCGCTCGTCATTTCCGAGCAGGAAGACCTCCGCTGTGGTGTTGGAGTTCGATGCACGGTGCAGCACTTGTTCGTATGGCAGATATTCAGCCTTTCATTACTGATAGGTAATTAAACATCACAGATTTAATGTAGAAAAAAGAAGACAAAAGATGTTACCATCTATATAAATACCAATGTTGTTTTGTTGTATAGGAGGAAAACCTTTAACATTAAACATTTATTAAGTACACGGTTACATAAAACTGGAACAAATCTATAGAAACAGATTTTGAACACTCTGTGAGTTCAAAACAGCTGATGATAGATATCATTGTTGCGGTTTCTATGGGGCTCTGTGGTGTTTATTTGTTTATATTATCTTTGTATTGGTCAAAACATTTCATTTTTGTTGAGTAGTAAACATTTATTTGGCTACTAAAATTACATAAAACTTAAATATCTATTAACATTTGAGAAATCAAAATAACTGATTTAAAGTCAAATATTGGAAGTGCTCCTTCTTCTGCATTCAAACGTAACTTTACCCATCACTTCATCTTTTTTTCAGATGTTCTGATATTAATATTGTTGATTTATTGAGTGAACCCTCGAAGATCTGCACTAGTTTTTCTACTATCTGTATAGATTCTGTCCTTTAAATAACCCCAAAATTAAAATCAGAAGAAAACAGATTGACACTCTCTTTAGTATATCTGGGTTTATCTATTTGAAGTTGGGTATACATGTACAGATTCTTCCACATAGACAGACTAGTGGATATTGGTTTTCTTGTATTTTCCACCCATCTTGATTTTAGCCATTTAATATTAGTTTTCCTTCATTTCTTGCCATTTCAACACATTTCTAGGTGTTTTTTCCTAGACACCTTCAGGAGCTCACTTTAGTGAATACAGGCTTGGCCATCCCAAGGGAACCTAGCTGGATGTACATCCTTATAAATAAATGTAGTCTTGGGGTAGATGCTTTTCATCTTTCCTATCAGACCTTTCTTGACGACCAACTCTTGTCCTTTCCTGACACTATTTTTATACGGAATATTTTACGACCAGATATCTTAATTTTATGTTCATTTCTTTCTTTTTTATAAGGTGATAATGACTGATAGGCCTTCTGCCTTTAAATAAAAAGGAAAAAAGCTATTTCTTTCATTATTAGTCGTATAATAAATATCTCCAAAGTCATCCCCAAGAAATGTTTGTGGGGTAAATTGCCAAGTTTGTTGTTGATTCATATAACTTACAAATTGTTCTATTAATAGTTTTCAGTTTAGATGTACTCCTATAAAACTGGGGTATCCTCTCTCCCCCCTCCCCAATTTGGGGATGTAAAGTTAATTATAAAATGTCCAGCTTGTTTGAAAATTGTTTTTCAATATTTTCCGATTTCAAAATTTTTAAAAGTCATTTTTTCAACATATTTTGAGGTTAATTAACAATGTTGTATAGAATTATAACCGTCCTTACAAAAAATGTTCAAAATGCATAATTTGATTCGGTACTGAAACATTTGATGTAAGGAAACACTACGTTTATTCACTATGTTAACTTAAAAGTCTGCAATGAGTTATTTATTTTTAGAAGTCGCACACTTTAATTATTTCATAAACAGTAAATAGTTAAAATATAAATATTGTACTTAAATTGGTATCACAATAATCAAAATGATATATTTTGTAAAATTTTAATACCAAAAAATTAATTTTGATTTGGTACAATGATGTTTATAATTAACTTAGTTTCCTTCACAAAATTCACCAAAACGCAGACAATTTGTATTTTAGGATATTTATACTGTAGTAATAATTATACAATTTCAATTCAAAAAGGAAACTTAAAGCAAAAATCTCTGACCAATCTTCCTAAGCAAGATAAAGTTCAACAACTTTTTAGAAGGGCATTTATGGTTAAGCTTAAGGTTTTTAAACTGTACTAATAAAAACTGGACAATAATACGGTAACCAAAATAAAGTACATTATGCGCCCTAATAATACAAAGAATAGTTTTGGGGTTCCAAAAAGTGACGCAAAACCCCATTACTAAGTTGGTAAGAAAAGTCCAAAATGAGGTGGGGGAAGCACAAAAGTGAAAGAACAGTGTACAGTTCAAGGTAATTGATTCAGGGATGTAGAACACGTAAATTGGTATTTATACTTTGTTTGTAGCCTGTTAACAATTCCAATAGTCAAGTTAAAAATAACTATTTTTATAAGGAGAATAATATTTTAAAGATTACAGTACCTAAATTTGTAACTATTAACTAATTAAACTATATAAATATCACTAAATTAACATACGTGACCTTCAAATTTCATGAAATTAAATGGTTTGCACAAGTTTAAATCATTTGACCTAACCGTTTTTTGTTTTTTTTTTGTTTCGGTAATTAATTATTCTTAATATAATTTTGGGGTTCACGTCTGGGAATTCACTAAGGGTTATCCGACCCATTTTCCAAATTCGACTAAGTGGTTATTTCTACAATATTAAATGACATGTTGAATTTTTATATAACGCACAGTTAATCGACTGTCCAATTTCAAGGGCGCACACTACATATGTCACTGTACGCCTGCACTCCGCATTTCTCCCTTTTGGAAGGAGGGGGGGGGGGGAGACATAGTTTCCCCTTAGTGTTTGATAAACACATGCGGGTTGCTTGCTAGACAATGATACCTGCGTGAAATGTGGGTACCACAATATTGACCTTCAGCTGTGAGATGGTATACTTAATAGAATAAAATGCATTTTAATGAGGAAGTGAAGATGGCGACTTTGTTGTTGAAACATGTTTGTATAAATAAACATACCATTTTATATGGATTGGAGACACAGGCTTACCTTTTAAAGTTGACCTTGGTATTACTTAGTAGTACACAAATAGAAAAACACATAATAAAACACTAAAGTTCAGTTACATTAAAACCTATATCTCTTATCCATACAAAATCTAAACATAATAGGTTATGTGTCCTATTAAACTCTGACCTAAAACCAAAAAAAAAAATTCTTTGTCCTCATTCTCATTTCTTATATTTTTAATCCTACTGGCCTATCATATTTTCACAATGGATCTTTCTAAACTATTTTTAAAAAACAACAATTTAGTCTTATTTTTATACTCTCTACTGATTAAGAAAGTGAACAGTATTTACGAAATATTTCAGAACTCTAGTTTTATTTATTTTTTCTATTTGTATACTACTAGGTAATACCAAGAACCAATTTCAATAAAGATAAGCCTGGGTCTCCTATCCATACAAAAACTAAACAGAATAAGCTATGTACCCAATTAAACCTAACCTTAATGTACAAACCTATTATTTATGAGAATTTGTGTTCAAATTTTATTCTATTAAATTTACGATCTAGAAAACTCAATTATAACTATTATGTCCACATAATATTACTCCAGGGAAAAAGTAGTTATTGATAATATTACCATAATAAGAAATGGGCGAGAAATAAAGGAAAACCAATATCTTCTAGTCTCTCTGTGTGGAAGAATCTGTACATGTACACCCGACCTCACGCACTTGACAGACACACTAGACAGACTAACACTTGATTAGCAATTGATGTTTGGAATTGTTAGGAATAGTTAAGAATGTTAAGAATAGTTGTTAGGTAAAGTATTAAAAACTATCAAGTATGGTTTTTGTTCTAAGTCCCAAGACAATACACAGAAGGCAGCCTATTATTGTGAAATATATCAAAAAGTGTTGCAATAGCTGACTAAACAATATACATAGTTCAGTAACCTGGCAAGGTATATAAAACCACTATGACCTAAACTGTGGGTCAGTCATAATAGAACGGTGATAGCCAGAGGCCCTGCTCTTCGATTGACCAAGAGCATTGGTCGGAACTATCAACGGGATTCATCTGAATCAGCTTTATGAACATTATGGTCAAGAACATGGTAGCTGATACTTGCAGAAATAGAAGTGAGTGTCATTTTAAAATGTATTTTTTAATGAAAGAGATTAAAGAAAGTAGAGTCATTTGAATTTTATAATATTTCACAATAATATTCAGCTAGCTCTATCTTGGGGCTAATTGATATAGTTTATAATAATGGGGATTAGATATCAATAATGTATTTCTTGTAATTATAAAGAAACTGAACCACTGATTGCTACATGTATTTTATTTAACCATAAATCGTTCCATCTGAAATAAATAACTTTCATATTAATAAATCGTATAAATAGTCATTTATAACAAATGTTGGATCTAGAGGCTGTATCTAGGGAAATTTAATGTATAACACATAATATAAATCTTTGCACTCTTGAGACCTTTGTTAACCTTTATAGAATGAATTTCTGATATATCAGAAGTTAGCGTTTTGGCGAAAAAGACAAAGTAACAATTTATCGGAAGTTTAGAAAATTTTGTTTTATTCATTGTAAATTATTAGGGCAAAAAAATATACACAACATGAAAATACCTAATTAATAGTGAATCAATACAGTATAGCTCTACATTGTCAAGCACTAACGATCAGCTGCCACCAATGATTAAGTAGTTAGCAGCTGAACGATCACTAAGCATTATGTTTATTCCTATTTTGTTAGTTTATTTAAATCTATTCATTTATAACTATTTAGTGTTATTGCGTCCATTTTAAAATTAGTAGAGAGATATAAGAACATTTAAGATTGAGTGAAGTTTATTTAGAAGTGAATTTCATTATGATAGTGAACTTGAGATTTATCTGAAAACGAACAATCATATTATGAATCGTTTGCCGATGACACATGGAGACCCAGATTCCCAACTGCACCTTTCAACATCTAAAAGTTTAAGATTTTAAGTGATTTTGAAGCAAACCTTAGGTCTAATTCAGTACCTCCAAGAATGATGTTTCATCTTTTTTATCTGACACAAATAAATAAAAACATTTTTTTAATGACCTGAAATTATGTTGTATGTATAAAATTAACCAAAAGACATAAATATTTGCAAGTGACATGGTAAATAATTATTTTCTTTATTATATGTTGATGTAAAAATTTTCAAAAAAAAAATTTATCTGTTCATTAATTGTTTATATAATTATGATTTTTTTTTTAGTGATGAATTCTAAAAGAACAAATTATTTGTAACTATACAAAACAAATTGTCAGGATATCTGCATCCATTTACAAATTACATGTCATTTAAATTAAAGTCATATAACTCCCCTAAATAGGCCTCAATCTTCCTGGCTAGAGGATGGTAGTTATTTATATAGATCTCTAAAAGAGTTTACCCAAGGATTTGCTATGGCAAAAATTAGTTTCTATGATCTGCATTCCAAACTTTCCTTTTATTATAGATTTTATAGTGAATATTTATTTATTTTTTGTTTATGCTTTGAACAAAATACATTTTTATTTTATGGCATATGTCTTAACCCTTTCGCTGCGTATTAGTTTTTCTGTAGTGTTTATACATTTGCAATTATAGGCCAAAAAATTTTTTATTAAATAATTTATTTTTAAAATTTTTTTCTGATGAATTACTATATTATAGAGCATCAAATTCTAGTAAGGTTTAGTAAATATTTAATAAATTTTCTGTTAAAAAAAATTATTTATTGTTTTTTTAACCAAAATTATAAAAAAAATACTATATCATAATGGAAATTTTGTAAACCTAAAACAAATTGTATGGAGCTGAAATGAATGGATTAGTACAGCAAAAACAGTAATTTATTGCATGCAAAAATATATAATCTGTAAATTTACCTTTTTCGTTGAATTTGAAAGCATCAGATTTGAGCCAAGGCACTACTCACTTAACTCGCGACACTAATGTTATTTGTTTTTTATGCAATATATATATATATATTTACACATTTACACTTTTATGTTAACTTACACTTTATGTTTTAGTCCATTAAATATTCTAATAAATAATAAGTATAGTTTTAATATTTTAATAATAATAAGATTTTAAATAAATAAGAAAACTTTGTTTGTACACACTGTCATAAATGTCCTTCTCAATTGCAATTGCATGTGTTTTTATATAATTTTGTAGTATGATATACTTCAAAACAGGGAACCACACATAGAGGGGGTTCATCTAGACATGATTTGCAAAAGTAAGTAGTTTGTCTTCTTTTCCAATCCCCATTACCTTTTTTTTTTGCATGCTGATGGCAGAATGCTACACACTGCGCAGTTTGGTTTGTGGCTTTTATCAGTAAACTGACTGATAAAATGGATTTTACCAGATAGTCTATCTGGCATTGGGTTGCTGAATTTTCTTCCACGACGGACTTTAGTACATGACATTTCCCATTTTTCTAAAAGACCGTTTACAACTTCTTCGCGGTATTTTCTATGTGTGAGAGATTTTACATTTTTTTGCATATTATATGCAATACAACCATTTATTAAAGCTATTTCAATTAAATAATGCCAAATTGGATGGTACCATTTCATTGACTTGTGTCTATATGGATAGGTAGAGCAGAATTCATCAAATAGGTCCACTCCACCCATGTTTTTGTTGTACAACAGTTGTACATTGGGTTTTATGACATTTCTTCGTCCACTCTTTGACCTCACTGCTACTTGTGACACCCCTGTATTGCCTATGGTAGAAAGCATATTGACCTTCCCTGTATCTTGCCATGCACAAGCAGTCATGTCTCTTTTGTTTGTAATCCAAACAGTAGGCAAATCACCTCGCTTCTTTTTTAGGTTTTTCATTTGCGGAGGGAGATGTTTACGGTTTGCTCGAACTGTTCCACAAGCCCCTAATCCTAAATGTTTTAAGTCATGAAAAAGTCTAACACTAGAATAGAAATTGTCCATATAAACAGTCCTATTTTAAAATTCAAAGCTACTCTTGAACCAAGCCCTTCAACTTGGTTGTCATTTTCTTTACCAGTGTAAATCTTAAATTGAAGCAAACAACCTGTTTTTGAATCACATAAAGACCACACTTTTATACCCCACTTTGATGAAGGTTTACTGGGTAGATATTGTTTAAATGATAGCCTACCCTTAAACTTTATCATGCTCTCATCGATCGAAAGAGATTCACCAGCTTCATAATTTTCAGTATAAGTGTCAGATACCAAATTAATTAATGGCCTAATTTTGAATAAAGGGTCATAGCTTAATTGTCCTTTTTTATTTTGGAAAATGTTGTCATTGAAGTGCAAAAATGATTTAATTAATTGATATTTGTCCCTTGAAAATATTTTTGAAAAAGCTGGAGTTTTAGTTAGCCAAAAACTATCTTGAAAATAGGATTCTTCAGTAGGTTTATGTACAAGACCCATACCTATTTGAGAAGCCACAAAGGCTTTTATATGACTTTCATCAATATCCTGCCAATTATTAAATCTAGATCGTTTAGGTATGTCATAAGTAACATCAAGACACTGCATAGCATATTTATTTGTTTCATCAGCAACATGTTTATAGATGGATTCAGGATAAAATTTTGTAAATGATTCTATTGGTGTAAGTATATTCTCAAACTTAATATAAGGATTAATATTCTCAAACTGTTCTGATTATTTCTATAAAAAGGTATATTATCTAAATCTATTTCTGGACCTAAAGACACATCAATGTCTTCCCAAATAATGTCATCATTGCCATGTTGGTTAGGAATCACAGAAGTACTAGGCCTACTAAGATCTGGGCAAGTTTCATTATTATCAACTTCTAATTCGCTATCATCTGATACATAATCAATATTTTCATTTGTAAATTCAAACTCTGAATCTGAGTCTTCATTATCGTTATTTAAATACGATTCAATTTCATTATCCCAAAGAAACGAAGACATTTTGAAGGTTATAGCCTACCCTAAACAACGTGCACTTTTAGTCAATTATACTCACAAATACTAATTAAAATATAATATATATACACTTAAAAATAACTTATTATTTAAATTCACACACTATAATAAACTTATAGGGTTAACTCATCAATATTGTTAACAATAAGCTCCAATGAAAATTATTACAATTGAAATAATTTAATAAAATAAATATATATATATATATATATACAAAAATTTGGAATAATTAATAAAAGAATAAAGTTAAACCGTGTATTTGATGTTATTGGGCGCCAGGTAATGCTCATTACCAAATTTAATGAATTTAATTATAAAATTTAATTTACAGTCTCTCGAGGTCAAAGGTTCTTTTTAAGATGTACTTCGCAATAGGTGATATTAAGAGATTCAAAGTCTTGTTCTACTGAAATTGTACACAAAATATTTATTAGCATAATATTTCATATTACAAAAAATCAGAAACATAAATGATCATATAATTCTACACTAAAACATTAGTTCAAAATCTTTTATACAAGTCAACTTCTTTATATTGAAATTAAAAAAGTTACTTTTTTGTATATCATACTTTACGTTATAATGTTGCAACAAAAAGAATTTAAAGAGAAATATTCTGTGTCTGAAAAGGGGACTTATTTATATTAAAAAAAATATTATTTGAATTCATCTTGAAAAATATAAAAACACAAATACATCTATTAAAAATCATAATCTATTCATAATACACATAATTAAAATGATAAATTGTTTATGATGTCTATACCACAACATCTATTATTAAAAAAATATTCGTAGAAATGAATCCTTGTCCTCTGTGATTCCAGGAATGTCTCCAAACAGTAGATCCTCCAGTGTTCGCCGTAGGCTCTATCTTTTGATACATAACAACATGAAAATCCCTTATAAAGATTTGAATAAATATTCATTATATATTAAAACAGTTCTGCATTGCTCATTTGGAAAATCATTAAAAAGTTTTTTATCACTTTTTTTTTATTTATTATTATTATTATTTTTTTTATAATCATGATTAAAAATCACCTCTCTAATCTTGTTCATAGTTCTTTATTATTAGTATAAAATTTTAATGTTTGTTCTATACACAAAAATCTTTTTCTTATAGAAAACTTGGAAGTAACACTTCTTTAATTATTCTGAACAAACCATTTTTTATGTTGACTCGCACAATACGTCTTAATTACTTTCAAAAGTTCTCTGTCCACTCTTATTAATGTCTGAAAACAAAAGTACATATTTTTATATGTTTCTACACTCAAACACATGTTTAAATTTTACTTTTCATTGTTCTACTAAAATTTTAATCATATCACATACGTCTTACCAGGTTGAACGTTCCTGACCAACTGAACTCTTTCTTTTCCCTCTAAAACCTAAGCGTCTATTTACAGATCTACTAACACAGCATATTTCAATTAATTAAGTTCATACACGCACTTGTATAAAAATATGCCAAAATATTGATTATAAATTCATTCTAAACCTATTTATTTTACAATATTATCTTCTTGGATTTTTTTTTTTTTTTTAATCTTTTATCTTGTTTTAATATTATTTAGTCAAATATTTACAGCTTTTAAATTGATTTACATCATTTCCCACAAGCTCTAACAACCAATCAAAATCTTTGACCTATATGTGCTTGGTCCAATCATGTGTCTTCTTTAACACGTTAGCTGCCAAGGCCTAATACGATACTCTTGCTGTGAGTGCCACGATTACCAAATTATTTTTCGATTATTATTTTTGCATCTACCTATGTTACATAATATAAGGCAATAGTATTTACTAATTTTATTTACATTTATGCATATATAGTTCCGAGACTGATTGGACCGAAATGCAATTTTTCGGCTTTAATTTTAATCGTAGTATAACGTTTAGGTTCGATCATACCGAGGTAATTTTCGTGTTAAAAAAAAAAAATCTAAACGGGCTATTTTATTTCTTTATGTTGGCAAGCTCACTATTTTATTTGTCTAATATTTATTTTATAAATACATATATTCATTTTACAACTGTATTCTTTGTGAATTATTCATTACTAAATCAAAATGTTTTTGTAAAATTTTTAATCGGTCCGGTCGTGCCGACAAGAAAGTGAAAATATCCACTGATTTTAATATGATATTGAGTAACCATGGTAACGGTTATTAAAGCATACAATATACTATGTCTAACACACGTCTTTACCCAATCCAGAGAATACCAAAATATGCCGATAGGTTGCTGCACTATCAAACTGTGAGCCACAAAACAAAACATTACGTCAGTGACTTTATCGGTCCGATCGTGTCGTAACGCTGCATGTAGAGTCACCTTAGTTTCGGTCCGATCGGACCGATATGGCAGCTAACGTGTTAAAGCTGTACAATATTCCATATGTTACACAATATAGTTAAAAATAAGAATCACAGTAATATGCATATTCTAATATTAAACATGTATTAAATACATATGTATGTATGTATGTATAATACATACATATGTATTATATGTGTGATATTATACCACACATATAATATAAATAATCAGTCAATAACAATTTCATAATTTAATAACACATACACTTAATGACTTTAAAACTTTAGTGTGGGTTAAGAAACTCTTCAATTGAGGATAAAGCATTGACCTTAAGCACTTTTTTAAAAATTTGCTTTTAAATATACTGACTTCTGATATTTTTATAACTTCTTAGGGAGTTTGTTCATGAAGCTTCAAAAGAAGACTTTTTTTACTAAAGCTAATGTGTGCATTTGTTCATGTAAAAATATTTATTTCAGATTTTAAATGCATACACATCACTAATACCAACCATTAGGCTCTTAAATTTATAATTTTCAATTACTTCCAGAAAATATCACGATACTCAAGTTTTTTAATGTATTTCTACAAGAATCATGATTGCCTAAACTTGTTATAAGATTTGTGCTTATAATTATTTTGTTTTCAGGGTTAAAGAGAACACAATGTTAGAAACTGTACGCAAGAGCCATCCACGTCTTGCACAACCTAAAGTATTAGATTTAAGCAAAGACCTCGCCAGTCCTAGAGACCTTCAGATCAGCTATATCAAATTAAGGGAGATTTGCAGTTGTGGTGAGTCACTTTACATTAGTATGTTGTGTAAAACTAAATTCCAATATCTTTCTTTCATATTTCCAAGCAGTTTTTAACTTTATTCCTTTTTCTCATGATGCTTTACAATTTTAATTTTTCAGCCGTAAGTAGTATAGTGAAAGATATGTAAAGGAACAAAATATCGATGTCAAGTTTTTTGCGGATATATCTATTAATCCTCTGAGAAAAAAAAGAAAAAGAAAAAAAAAGTTTTTCAAATGATTTCCATCATATTACATTCATGGACTGATTTTAATAAAATTTGATTTGTATATTTTCACCATATTCCATGGACATTTTTTAGTTTGTCTGGTAATTTCAAATTTGTGCTACCCACCATAAAAAAATAGACAAATTCACCTCCAACAATTTTGTTCAAGTGTAGTTTAAAAAATAATGTGTTTGTCACCATCTCTCCAAAAATGATAGTTCATGATTTATTGGTATAAACCAAATTATCAGCCCAGTATTGTAAAGTATTTCATTTCTCAAAGTCAACTATAAATCAAAACTGATTTTTTTATAGATTTTGGTAAAATATGAAGATTAATTTCCCAAACCTGTGTACAAAATATTTTGTTTTGTGTACAAAACAATGAGTTTGTGCAGTGGTTTTACACAGTTTATTGAGTCTGTAATAGAAATGGATTGTTGAAGGTGTTTCAATATCTGAATTACCTGATACAATTATTTAATACTTTTCTTCTTTATTTGAGTGCTCTATATTTAACATATCACCTATCAGCATTTATTGCACTCCCAAAATAGGTGAGAAATTGTGTTATGTCCCTAGACATCCACAAACTTCAAAATCTTCCTGACATGGCTGTCTTGAGAAATTGTCTGTACCTTTGTAAAAGACCCATAGATCTCGATCCTTTCTCAATCAAGGTGTTTACATTATACTGTGAAGGAAATATATATAAAAAGGAAATCATTTTTTAATATTATTACTACGGATAGAGAAGGATATAAAAGTACAATAACTAGTATTGTCTTACCTATGACATTTTGTTTCCCACTTCTATAAGTTTTCAAAATCAATCACTGCCTCTCTTTTTTGACCTCCCCTCGTCCTTACAAATATACAGTAGAACCTCTGTTAACCGGCCTCGGATTAACCGGTCCTCGGATTAACTGGCCTATATCGTAGTGTACTGGTTGGATGAAAGTTTCTGAAAATAAATTGTAATTGAAACACCAAAGCGGCGATATTAAACGACTTTGTCGATAGCGGTATCCCTTTGTCGGCGGCGATATCAAACGACTTTGTCGATAGCGGTATCCCATTGTCGGCGGCATAAAAACACCGCGGCAGCAGCGATTCAAACGATTTTGTCGATAGCGGTATCCTATTGTCGGCGGCATTGGCACCCGTCGGTATAGCAGACATATACCCACAAAAACGTTTGATAGGCCGCTTTTTTTCCAAGAATCATTTTAGTATACATTATGGAAAATATAACATTTCTTTTCAGTTTTCGGAAGCGTGTGTTGGTTTCGTTTGAGACGCGGTTAAATGTGTCAAAAGACTTTGTAGTGTTTAATTTTTTCATGTTAGGTGTATAATTTACAAAACTTATAATATATACGATACATTTATGTACAATAAAATGAGTTGCAATAACATCTTAATTGCATAATTCTTAGTGCTACCCGATTAAATAAGCTTTCTTTGAAGGAAAACCGACTTTTCACGGGAACCTCGGGTTAACCGGCCAAACGGGCAACCGGCCCGGGTGTCAGTCCCGACTAGACCGGTTAAGAGGGGTTCTACTGTATTCACTATCACTTCCTCCAGGAGCATGTTATCTGCTTATTTTATTATTAAAATTGGTAGAAAATTCTTAAATAGAATAAGATGTTCTATCATTCTAGTCACATTATTGACTAGATAGTATTCATGACAGCAACGACTATAATTATAAATTGTTCTCATAAAGCATATTGCCAAAATATACTCACATACTAAATTTGATTAGATTATATTGGGGAGTTGGACTCAAACCCCCTGCACTTCACCATCAAGGCGTATTATCCTTCCCTGTAAACCTAACAGGACATGCCAGCCTCTTAGCCTTCAATAAGGCTCAGCAGCTTTTTTCCCAAGGTCAGGATCAAAACCTCCTCTTTTTGAGAGACTCCACAGACCTCTTCTCTTTGCCTCCAATTTCTCACAGGCCAGAAGGATGTATTTGACAGTCTCATCGGAATGTTTGCATAGCCTGCAGCATTATGGTATCTTTCTTAATAATACCCAATTTAATCAGGTCCATTCTGAAGTGATCATGTCCCATAATAAGTGCATTTACTTGTTCAAGACATCCTCGATTTAAGCTCACTAGACAGCCGGTGAGTTGAGACTAACAAGTCTTTTGGCTAGTGTTTATCCAAAGTAGTTCTGCCATTGACAACAATCTTTTTTGGACCATTTTGTAATGACTTCAAATTAGCGTCAGTTGATCCGCTAATACCACAGACATGCTCTAGCAATGATATACCCTCTCTGGCCAGCTTGTCAGCATGCTTATTGCCCCCGACAGGCAAATGTGAAAACATTCCCACACAAGCCTGGAGGAGATCTAGATTGAGTCAAGGGTTTTGAGAGCAGCCTGACGGTTTGATAGGATTAGTATGTACGCTTATCAGAGTATCGCTTGGTTAATCTTAGATTTCCACAAGTCAAGATTGCTGAAATCTCAGATTTGAAAACAGTACAGTGACTCCAAAACAATTACACTGATGGGAGACAAGCTTTATATACCAAAATCAGATTATTAGTGTATCTGTCCTATTAGTGAGCCATTTGAATACCATACCAGGTGTCTTCCGTTAGTCACTTATCCCTTGTTCCCTTTTCACTCTTCACATGAACAAAGATCAATAGAAAACAGTTTGGTGATGACAAATTCTGTTTCCATGACATCAGATGGCATGTCCAATACAGTTCATCAGAGATAATTCAGCTACAGTGGTGTGGCCCGTTCTAGATATGCTAATTCTCCATAGGTTTGAATTCTGAATAAATTGGTTCATTCATTTGGGCTGTAGACTGCCCAAATTTGTAGAGGACTGCCGAGACAACACACAGATATTATTTCAAAACATATCAGCAAAAATCTCTATATCAATTATTTGATCCATCACATAACTTTCTCAATACTATGTATATGTGAGAATTTTTAAAAATTGTTTTCATAAAAAATGGTGCAACACTTAGTTTATTTAAATCTGCTGTTTTGATATACTGACACACATACATAGAATTTATTTTGAGTCATGTTTCCTTCTTCAAGTATACAATTATAAAAATTTAAATATATTGTTAACTGTTTTGTTATATAAAGTATGATTTTAATGTTTGCAGAAAGTGTTAGACAGTTTTGGGTCCAGGATAACCATTTATTATCACTTGTAGAAAGTTCAAAATGGCTACAGTATGTGTCTAACTGTCTAGCAAGAGCAATGGAAGTGGCGAGATCCTTATATGCAGAGAACACAGTTGTCTTACAAGGTTGTTTGTCATTATTTATATATTTTATGTATTGATATTTTTAGGTTATTTCTCCCTCAGTTGAATCTTTAAATGTGAACTACTCCTACCATTTTATATTCATTGTACAAATATATGTTAGTAATTGCTGTACAGGTTGTAATTTTAGTCAAATTTAGTACTGTATGTAGAAAACCCAAATTAACCAGAAAAATTGGTCAATAAATTTTACGTGTCAGATTTAAAACAATTTTTTTTGAAGATACATGAATGACATATAACATTCTACATCAATTTATTTTGTGCTGCTTTAAAATCTGCATTCAATGTGTAAAAAACACACACAAAAAAAAAAAAAAACGCTGATGGGTTCATCATGGTACCCCAATCCTATCATACAATATAGTGCAAGCAGATCCTCTATCCTCTAAATGTAAGACCCAAAAATTAGTTTCTTAAACCTTGTAGGAAATGTTAAATTGTATTGGTATATCAAGGTGTCTTATCCAATAGTATAAGTTTGTTTAAACAGTTTTTACACAGATTTTCTGAACCTTGTAACATGTATATCACAACTTTCTTGACGTTGTAAATAATAACCTAACTGGCCTCATAAATGTGTATTTATTAAAAGTCTTCATTCATTTCAGTCGTGTCAGTGTCTCTGCCCTGACGAGCCTCAAAACTGTACATGTCGGAAGAAACTTCTACTCGCTATGCTCATGTCGGTGACTCGGGATCTCGTTCTTATACGAATATCATATTTTCTTTAGAGGTAAAGGTTCGAAATTACATTTTTCACAATAACTTTCCTATTTGTCATTGTAGAGATCTGGGGTTGTTGGTACACATCTTTCTAGTACCAACAACTCGTTTGAGTTAAAAATGTGGTTTTTGGTATGATGACTGTCGTATACACACTGCTTGTATATCCCACATGTGGACCTTTAACCAAATTTAGTATGTGTGCATATTTTGACCATATCTCAGGATTATTATTTTTTTAATATATATAAGAAGATTTGATGTTAGCTGTAAGATCATATAAGAATATATAGAGAAAAAAACAAAATTACATTTTCTCGAAATTGGATCTAACTATTCTGATAATTTTTTTCTTTAGTGGGCATTTTGCTTGATATTGCACGGAAAAGAATTAAAAAAACTAGTATGGCCAAAGTTGCATAACACATGGTCTAAATGAAATCGGTCAGATGATGTAATTAAACAAACAATAATAGATTACAAGATTGTATTGATCATAAAATTGAACAGCAACGTCATGTGGAATTTATCAATTTGTATTTCGATACTTGTGGGGATGAGATATTGTTTGTCTATGTGACCGTCTCCACTTCTTTTGACCAGCTGGAAGCTCCGGCTGGCTGGAGACCGTGTACACTTTAGCCGAATCTTGTCAGGATGGGCCAAGGAGTCGGGTTAGGACGCTAATGAACGCACGCAACACAAGTGAAATTAAATGTTATATTTTATTTTAGTGCCGAATTAAAGATTACAAAATTAATTATGATTTATTAAAAAAGACATAACGGCAAGATAAAGCCTTAATAGTGGCCGAAAAGCATACTGTTTAATTTAGCTAGCACGTGGCCGAAAATGGACTGACCTGACCTCGTCCCGTAGCGGTCTTTCTTCTAGCGGCTCTCGGAAAAGACTCCCGGTCGGCTCGCTAGTTCAAGCCTTCCACTCCTCGTCTCTCCCCCCTTCTTCTACGTCATATTGCACTGCTCATCAAAATCGCAAGTGCCAATTCATATTTTATTATTTAGAATTCCTTTACATCCAAATTTATAATTATTATGATTTTGGTTTGGTGGGCTCCTTGGCTGGGCCACATCTATATACAAACGAATATCTAAAGAACAACACAATTGTGAAAATAGTGGCAAAGTAGGGATGACATATAAGTACACATGGTGACATTCCTAGATTGTCCTGACACAGCAAGATAACACTAAAACTATTACATCTGAACATATTGTTTTACAAACAATGTCGAGTAATGTCAACTCTAAATTAACTTTGTCTGTTCATGATAACATTCATGACAATGAGGTCTCTATTTTATTACATACAGGCTGCAATGTTTCATGTTTGAATGACAGATGTGAGCATTTGACCAAAATATTGATCATGACAATGTATCTTTCATCATTCAATAAAACGTTATGCTGATGCATGTTTCTGGAAGAGCTATGCTGACATTTCACATACAGGATGTGTCATATGTGCAAAGGGTTTATTTAATAAAAAATTTGTTGTAGAAAATTGTAGAAATAACAAGAAAGTTGTAGATATTATTTTGTTGATAGATTATTTTCTTACAATTAGATTAGGCACATTCTAGAAGTATTCAAATGGTTAGGCTACTTGAATATCTAAGAATGGGACATAATATTTACTATATTTTTGTGGGATAGGTAAACAGAATGATAAGTTGGAATAAACTATAATTTCTTTTGTAAGTTTTATATAATAATATTTTAATATATTTACTACCGGTAGTTATAAAAACAGTGAATAATATTTTCAGTGAATAAATTATGGTCTAAACTGTCTAAATATTTTCACGTTATAGGCCTAGCCATACAGATTGTTAGAAAATGTCGTGACAAACTTTAGCTAGTGGTTACATGGTTCAAAATAAAGAAAAAGTTCCTGTAACCTATGTCCAGAAGATGAGAATGGTTTGAACGATTGATCAAAAACCATATTATGTTACCCACTTTCAACTTATTTAATATAAATTAAATTGTCCATTAGTCTTTTTTTAATTTAAAAAAAAGATTTTATTTTTCATAAATTAACATAATTCAATATTATGTTTGTTAAGGCTATATTTTTTGGATGTTGTAGATAATTATCAAGAATTATGTTTTAGGTTTTTTTTTGTCCATGAAAAGGTTTCCATCGAACTAGTTAAAAAGTAATAATAATAATAAATTTAATTTGGCGTTAAAAGAGGAATTTTTTTTGTATTTTGTACATTTTTCTTAAAACGAACGATTTTTAATGAAATTTAACATTGAAAATTGTTAATGACAGCCATTTAAAAAAATTACACAATAAAGTTTTGTTATTATTTTATCGAATTGTATAATATATCATTGTAAAGGTAATGTTTCCATCTTTCATAACCATGTAACCGAAATTGCATACAGCAAAAGGTAAAAATTTAAGAATTCAAAAAGCATACAAAATTTGTATAGCCTACCAAATTTCTACTCAAAATCTTAAAAATTTCAAAACATAATTATTTAAAAAAAAAAACACAAAGTGGGCGACAGATGGAAAACGAAGTGTTTCCTGTACATATGTTTACAGGAATTTTTTTTTTCTTTATTTTGACCCATCTAACCAATACAAAATTTGGCACGACATTTTCTAAACACTCTGTAATGAATAGTCAAGCTTAGACCTTGAATGAATGAGATAGTTTTTAATAACAAACATTACATTTTTTGCTTATTTAGTAAATGTTTTACTATTAAAACTTTTTAAATGACGATTTACAAAAGATTAACATATATATTTATAAATAAAACAACTAATTGTTACATGTTCTGTTCATTAACAAAAATGTGTCCATTTCTTGAATATGCACCTCTCCGCACTTTTGTAAACGTTTTATCCTTATACACACCTATAAAAGAAACAAAAGTAGGATATACGTTTACACAGAAGCATCTAAGGTCTATATTTTTATATTGGGGTTGTACCGCTGAAAGCAAACGCAACAAACAAAGTGTGGGTCCTTTCTTTTCCTCTCCACCACAGATACATTCCTACTTTGAGGATATTGTATTATAACAATTATGTTAGTTATAAGAATTATTTTGTTTTTAGGAAGTACTTCTGTAGTTGGAAACCATTGATTACATATCCATATATCTATGTATTTATTTCTGGCACCAGTATTCTAAGAAATATTCAATATTGGAATTCAGTCAAATCTGTGGTTTGTTTGTAATTAAGTACATTTTCCTAAAAGAATCTACAATCCCGAATATTGGTTTTTAAAGTTTCTGGGCTTTTCACAGACTGCTAACTATCAAAGTTAAATTCAAAATAAAAATCATAGCCCCAAAGGTATTGAAGGTTATAAGAGAACCTCCAAAGATTTCAAACCAGACCAGTGAGCCATATGAAGGCTTTGGAAAGGTGAGTAAATTTTAAATGTAAAAAGAACTTGTAATTGTTCGAGACTAAAATAGCGTAGATTCAGAGTCTAGAGTCACAATAATTGGAATCGTTCTGAGTTTATTGATTTGATAATGATAATAGATTTGTTTGTTTGAAATACTAAAAATAAATTGCATTAATGGAAGGGAATTGAATTTAAAAGAAATTGTACAATGAATATAATATACCTTATATTATATATAGGTTAGAGTTTAATAGGGCACATAACCTATAAGATTAGGTTTTGTATGGATTATAAACACAGGCTTACCTTGGAAAGTGGTCCTTGGTATTACCTAATAGCACAAGTAAGAAAACACACACAAAAACACTAAATTTCTGAAATATTAAACAATATTCACATTTTTAATCAGTAGAGTGTAAACATAAGAATGAATGATGTAGATAGATAGATAGATACAGAGAAATAAAATATATTTAGTAATTATAAATTCAAACACTGTCTTGTTTTATTGTAACAATAGAATTGAGCAGGAATCAATGGCCTATTCTTAACAGTAGCTTTTAAGAAGGAACCAAAATGTTTGTCACCATTTATCTAAAAATGCTGGTTCGTGAGTTATTGGTAAAACGCCAAAATTTTTAGCATGGATGAGTGGAAAGTTTGTATAGTATTTTTGCATCATTTTGTTTTTGTGTGATGAATTTAGTTTTTATGTTCTTGTTACTTTCAATGTCACTTTTTTTTAATTCAACAGAAGGAGATGGTAGAGACATGTGTGCTGTAGTAGCTAGTCTTGCTCAGCTGTTAATAGATCCTTATTTCCGTTCACTCAACGGCTTCCAGTCTCTTATCCAAAAGGAATGGGTTACTATGGGACATCCATTTTGTACGAGACTGAGTCATGTGTACAATATTGAAACTCAAGAGGTAAGTCTATTATATTGTATTTTTAATTTTAAATTCAATTTAAAATGGTAAGTAATTAATTTATGTCGCCAGCATATGGCTTTTAATTATTACCGGTAAAAATCAGGGCCAACTTTCAACGTTAAAAATATGAATAAGTTTCATTAAAATTATGTAATAACAAATCTCTATTTTACCTCTCCCCACCTCTTAACTTTCATTTCGTCTCTTCGAGTAAAAAATTACCATAAAACATTATAAATAATATTTAATTAATTGGTAAAGTTTGTGTATTTTCCCACAAACGAGAAAAAAAAAGCTGTGCAGTTGTAAACAAAAATTACATCATTCTATCTCTAATTTTCTCCATATTTCTGTGTTCTATACATCAAATCTTCCCGTTTCGATCTGTGCTTTCCAAGTTGTTCCATCTGTAATAGTTTTTAATCTATAAAAACTAAACAAAATCAAGAATTTGAAAAAAATTTTAGATGCTAAAAATCACTTTGAACCTATTAAATATTATTTTATCGAATTGTATAATATATCATTGTAAAGGTAATGTTTCCATCTTTCATAACCATGTAACCGAAATTGCATACAGCAAAAGGTAAAAATTTAAGAATTCGATTAAGTTGGAGTGTTTTGCCGCCAGGAAACAGTACTGCACGGTTCTTCACAATATAAGAAAATGTGTCATTCATCATATAATTTTTGTAAACAGTAATTCTTTTCACTGCTGCGGTCAAATATACTCTGTAATACACATCGCCAATGCTGGGGTGGAGTATAGTCGATTTTTAAACGATATTGCTATAATCAAGAATACTCGATGCACTTGATTAGTGTTGCAATTTCTTGTCTACACTTTAAACTACCGGGTGTTCAAAAAGTCTGGAAACCTCTTAATATTTATTTTATTAATAAACGTAGAACAATAAAACTCTAGGATTACGTCCTTACTGTAGTTACTGACTTTTTGGTCATTTTAACTGTCTTTTTTCTCTTCGGGGGGACGTCCTGTGGAGGAAGTCTAAAAAATCTTAAACATAAGCATAGGTCGAATTATACCTCATTTTAAAGGTTTTTGTTAGAGGAACACATTGTCGCAATCCCGACTGAAAAAGGACCATTTGTTTGTAAATGGCAGCCTCTCAAAGTTTGTTTGATTTTAATGCTAATGCAATTGCAAATAACGTTCTTGGCTAAACTAATTACTGTACCTGCTAATTCAGATTATTGATAGCCACTGACCCACTGATCTTTGTGGTTTGTCCGATCTTATCTCTCGTACATGTTAAGCCATGCACCCTGACTGGTTCATTAGTTGACAACGTATTACATTAGTTTGTGATATTCATTTTTAGTAAGCTTTACATTAGATTACAATGTCACTTCTGATGATGAGGGGTTATGGGGATAAAACTCGTTCATATGAGGAGGTAAGCCGCTTGTTCAATGAAACTTGCCCCAATTGACCACTTATTCAAAAATCTACAGTGTTGAAGGCCGTACAGCGCTTAAGAGAAAGCGGTTCTGTAACAGACCGGTCAAGATCCGGACGGCCAAATCAGTAACCCATGAAGAAACGGCCCTTGAAACACTTCAGTGTTTTGTGGAAAATCCGCACACCTCTATTAGAAAATCAGCACAGTATGTAGGTGTTAGTACAGGTTCCATCCATAAAATACTTCACGGAAACAAATTTCATCCATTTAAGATACAACTTCACCAAGAACTGAATGTAGATGACCCAGACCGGAGGCTGCAATACTGTGAAATTATAATGCACAAATGTATTCTCGATGAAAACTTTGCAAAACTTGTCTTGTTTTCTGATGAGGCAAGTTTCTGTCTGAATAGTACTGTGAATCGACATAATTCACGTTACTGGTCTCAAGAAAACCCACGGTGGATGGCAGAATCACACACACAAAATGTAAATGTTTGGGCAGGATTGCTTGGTACTCGTGTTGTGGGTCCGTATTTCATAGAAGGGAACTTAAATGCCACCACCTACGTTGAATTACTGGAAACTAGGGTGTTACCACATTTAAGGGAATTACTGGGCCCTCAGTTTGAGGTTATCTGTTTCCAGCAAGATGGAACCCTATTTCCTATCCCTCCACACTTCAGCTGTGAAATTCTCATAGCTAAAACACTAGCATAACCAACACGGTTGAGTATTCACTTCTGGCTCTTAATCTCCGCAACGTAAAGTTAACAAACTTTAAGAGGCTGTCATTTCCAAACGAATGGTCCTTTTTCATTCGGGATTGCGGCAATGTATTCCTCTAACAATGACCTTTAAAATGAGGTATAATTCGACCTATGCTTAGATTTAAGATTTTTTAGACTTCCTCCACAGGACGTCACCCCAAAGCGAAAAAAGACAGTTAAAATGACCAAAAAGTCAGTAACTACAGTGAGGACGTAATCCTAGAGTTTCATTGTTCTGCGTTTATTAATAAAATACATATTAAGGAGTTTCCAGACTTTTTGAACACCCGGTATATCAAGTATATATTAAAATATATAGAACTTAACCATCGATATTTAGGAATAATTGATAAATCTAAGACAAATACAATGTGAGTTGAAATCTTTACTTTGGTTTGTTGTTTTGCTTGTAGATGGCTTTCTTCAAAGTTTTCAGAATTTATTTTGTTATCTATGTTAGTGATAAATGTTAATTTATGATTTAATAATCTAAATACTTGTAATATACAGCTTAATTTAAATCAATACGTTCTTTATTTTTGTTTATCTGTCCATTACTATTTAGCTAAACTTTTAGGTTAGAAAATTTGTGACTGATTTTCTCTGCGAAGAATATATTTTTAACTTTATTTATTAGTCAGATGATGACCTTTTAGTAACAGGTGATAATACAATATGTGATAAAAATTATTCATCAAATGAATCTGATGATTCAGTTAGTAGGCAGGATGATAGGCCTAGTCCTATTCTACAGCCTATGGATAATATAAGAGTGTTTTCTGGAGTGACACTTTTCATCATCCTTCTTTTTATAGATTTTATGAAAGTTTATCTGGTGATTCATTCTTTAGAATTGTCCTATTTTAAGTGTTTTAACAGTGAATTAAAAATATAATTTTAGTGTTTTTATATATTTCTAACAAAACATGTTCAGACAAATGTATAGGATATACTGTAACATTCACATTACAATCTAATATAAGCCCTAGCAAAAAGAAGCTTTAAAGTGCAAAGTTGGATACCTACAACAATAGGAATTATTTTGGTAAGTAAAAATATACCAAAGTCTATTTATTTATTCTAGAACAAATAGTATTTAAAGTCTAGAACGGTAATCAGTATAAGTGCCGAAATTGGGTAGGCCATATACAGTAGAAGTCTGATAATCCGGCACGTTCGGGTTCGGCTCGGTGCCGGACTACCGAAAATTCCGGTCTATCGGGCGGTGCCCCTTCTTTTTAGTGTAGGCTTTGCCGTAAAACAAATATACTTTGTTTTTTAAACTACATACATACATAAATCGTAATTATAAGAACAATTAGGTTAATAATTAAACTACAAATACAGTATGCAAATACAACTAAGTTTATTTTACATTTCATATAATGTATGTACACGTACTGTAAAACATATTTCACTTAGATTTAAAAAAGTCATGAATTTTTTTTGTTTTCTTGACTTTTGGCGTTTAGTATAAAATTTATTTCTAATGATATGGAAATCAATAATTTCTGAAGCACTGTAGCTAGTACTAGCCTCAGCAAAAGAGATAAACTTATTTAGTGATTCTGCAGCTTCTGCCCAGCTGATTTTTTTCTTTTCTTCCGTTTCGGCATCTGAGTCACTTTCTTCAAGATTTTGAGTAGGATGAGGGTTTACTACACTGTTGATAATGTCCTCATCGGTTAGTTCTAGTTCAACAGGCTCATTCTCGTCGATTAGAAGCCACTCCTCTACCTCATCTTCAGGCAGGTTTTTCAAGGGATTGTCAGCACTTCTAACGACATCCAAAACTTTAGTCAGAGCGTCTTGATGGTTTTCTTCCTCATCAGTCTGTAGAGTTAGGTCAGATGCAGGGTTTGCAGCTGGCCAAAGTTTTCTTTAGCATTTTTGGAGTGCTGTATTTTTTACCTGGTTCCAAGACATTGCAATTGCATAGACGGTATCTTTTACTGTAAACTTTTTTTGAAAATCAGTCACGTCACAATCGGCATTTAACAGGCCTTGAATAAAAGACATTCTATAAAAGCATTAAAAATTTTGAATAACCCCTTGGTCCATGGGTTGAATCAAAGATGTTACGTTAGGTGGGAGCAGAGTAGCAACAATATTTCCAGTAACTAACTCATCTACTGGCGGGTGGGCTTTGCAATTGTCCAAAAGAAGGATGGCTTTAGTATCTTCTGGTAGACCAAGGCTTTTGAAGGATTCCTTGACCTGAGGCACAAAGTGGTGAAAAAACCAGTCTTTAAAGAGGGCGGCAGTCATCCACGCATTTGATTGAGCATCGTATTGGACAGGCAAGTGTGTAACATTCTTAAAAGCCCTGGGTTTTTTAGATTTACCTATCACAAAAGGGGTCACTCGGTGGTTTCCAGACGCATTAGCACATAGCAAAACGGTTAATCTGTCTTTGTTTTTTTAAAATCCCTTGGCTGCTTTTTCTCCTCCCCCAGCTAGTGTAGATGTTGGTAAACATTGCCACAATAGCCCTGTTTCATCAGCATTGTAAATCTGTTCAGGTGTTAAATCATTATCAGCCACGATTTTCTCAAACTCGTCTTTGTATTTTTTTGCAGAGTTTTGGTTTGCTGAAAGTGTTTCTCCAGTTACATCAAGTCTTCGAATTCCATGCCGAAACTTAAAGTTTCTGAGCCAACCATCAGAATATTACATTCAGTTTCAGCAACTCCTAAATCCTGGCCGAATTTCTTTGCCTTTTCAACAATCATTGGCCCTGTTACCGGCTTTCCTTCAGGACGTACTGCACTAAACCATTTGAACAATACACTATCTAGCTGTTCCAGTTTTGGTTTTTTTAATGTTTGTCTAGAAGCCAATTTTTCAGTTGTTACCGATTGAGAAGCAAACTTCATTAGTTCATCTTTTTGTTTTTTAATGTCATAAATAGTTGATGAGCCAATATTAAACTCATTCATTAAAACATTTCTATTCTCACCTTTTTCTAGCCGTTTGATGATTTCTAGTTTCTGATTGAGAGTCAGTGTTAAGTGTTTTCATTTCTCTCCTTTTGAACTCGAAGGCTTAGGTTTTGAAAACATGGTCACTGTACAGTTAGAACGAAACTCACTTTGTTTATAAACAGTTTCAAAAGTTACGTACGTCACTACAGATGTACTGTATTACAGTAGAGAGTACTGAGACACAGTTTACTGCGATTTGAAAGGACACAAAACAACAATGCACAAAAAAATGGCGAAGACGCTTCGTGATTGATTAACTGTGCTGCACTGCACCTGTATTTGTTGTGACAGCTGAGACTAGCCGGCCGCTAATTGTTTCCGAACAATACCGAGCGCTTCCGGATGATCCCGAACTACCCCGAAAACTTCCGAATAGCTCTCGAGCGTTTTTATTTGCTTTAAAGACACACTTTTGGAGAAAACCAAAATTTTTACAATTTTCGGGAGCGATGCCGAACTATCGGGCATTCCGGACTGTTGGATGCCGGACTAATGGACTTCTACTGTACTTTGTAGCAGTGAAAAGGTTAACACTACAAATTATTATTTTACCTTCATCCTTATTTTGGCTTTCCCGGTTTATTTCTTGAATTAATGTCTCACCTAGGCCTTCTTTTAGCTTTCAATGCAAATCGAGGTTTCCTTCTTGACTTTTAATTAGTTTAATGTTTTTCCCCTCTTTAAACTCCTTTCGGTTTTGTCACTTCCAAATTGGTCACTTCCAGTTTTGTGTTGTTCAGTTTTCTTCCCCTTCATGTCACATTCATCTTGGACTCGTTATTTCGTATCCCTATTGGTTTTACTTCTGTGTCAGGTCGCACAGTAACACTTAATGCCCTTTTTCTTGCATTTAGTTATTTGGACCTCCTATACCTCCTAGTAAAAATTTGCATTTTGCAAATCTCAATCTAAATTGTTCTTGAACATTTGTTTTAATCCAATCTAATTTTCTTTACCATACTCCTACAGTTATCCCCTTCTATCTTACCTTTGTCCTATTTCTTAAATCGGTTCTCTTCTTTAAAATTTATTTTTACATTTTCCCCTTTTAATTCTATTAGTAAATATTTGTTTTCATATTAATTTTCGCTTTTAAGTCGTATAAAATATTACATCCTAAAATAACATTATTTGTCAATTTTGGCACAATAAGGGATATTACTTCTTCCACTTTCCCTTTGAAATTGACTGGAATGATTGCTTGTTTATAGACTTTTTGTCACCTTTGTTTTATAGCAGTAACTATTTCTATATTGTGGACGGGTAACTCTAAAAATTTGAATCCCTTATTAATTAACCTGTCATAATACTCTGCCTGTATAAAGGACCATTGAGCTCCTCTATCTAACAATAAATTTATTTCCGTATTGTTTATCTTAACTGGTATTTCTGGATATTCTAATAATTTTTTATTCTGCACATTTATTTTGCTCAACTCCACCAATAATTCTTCCCTAATGTCGCATGAAAAGTTGTTTATTTTGTATTACTGGATTATTTGGTTTATTCCTACCAATTTTGGGTTTAAAATTTTTTAAATCTTTTTCTTTATTGTCCTTACAGACAATTATATTCATGGTCCCAAATTCCACTTTCTTCTCGGGTCCATCTTTAATTTTACAATTCGGCGGGACCTTATGACCTAGTTTTTTGGACCAGGTTTAGGAACGTTTGATTTTGAAAAACCAGAGTTTTGGTTATGTAGGGTTTGGTGTTGTTGTGGTCTATCACCATAGGATCTTTAATTAGGGTTTGTCAGATGGTTTGAATACAATACGGCTCCTGCGTGCCTCTTATCAAGATTTCCTTAGTATTTTAGAATTTCTTCCCTATTATCTCGGCGTTGATCGAACTCCATTGATTTGAACATCCTTAAAAATTCTATGGCACTTTTTATTGATTCAGTAGGGTTCAGAAATGGGGTGGATCTAAATATTCGCCTTTTGAAACCATTTTGCAAAAATAATTAACCCTTGATATAGCCATTTTCATTATATCAACCATTTTCTGTTTGATTTAGAATATTCTGTTGTGCTTAGTAACCCCAGTAATTATTTACAAATTTATCACAAAACTCTGTGTACCTCATTGTATCACCTTTTATCACGTTCAACCATTCAAGTACTGACCCCTTTATAAGGTGCCTTTCCATTATTTTTTAACTTTTCCACATCGTCCAATGATGGATCTATTTCAGTGAAAAGTTCTTCTATTTCTTTTAAAAAATTTATGGGACATTCTTTTACATTTCCCCAAAATTTGATTACTTTATTTTCCTCTGATCCCAGTTGTACATAAACTACATTTCTATTGTCCCCACTAAATTTTGAGCTGTACTACTTTGTTTATTTCTTTTTTTATAAATTTTGTGTTATGGATGTTAATTTTTCACAACTATTTTTATTCTTTTCGATATGTTCTTTCGCACTGTCTTTAATCTCCTGTACTAACTCTTTAATTTTTGAAATTCTATCTTACAATTATCTATCTTACCCTGATTTGCATCCAGACTTTTCTTAAAATCTAATGATAGCCTCCCCATTGCTTGTAAAATTTCTTTATCACATTCTTTCTCTTTAGCTTCACGTTCTTTCTTTTCCACCTTTTCTCTAGTTTCACATTGTTTCTCTCTAGCATCACGTTCTTTCTCTTTAATCTTGTGTTCATGTTTTTCAGTTAATTCTCTCGCTTTGCGTATTATCTCTTTCGCTTCCTGTTCTTTTTCTTTCGCCTCACATTCCCCCTGCTGTTCCGCTTTTTCTCTACCTTCATGTTCTAATTTTCTAGTCTCGTGTTCTTTTTCTTTTGCTTGTATGTATTTCATCATTTTTTGTATTTCTGACTCTTCTCTCGGTGGAACCATTTTATTTAATTTTAGGTTTTATTGAAATTTAACTAATATTTATTTTACTATTTGACAACTTGTACCTGTTCATTACTTAGCTTGAAAACAAATGAATATCATTTTTCTAATTTTATTTATTGTAGTGGGTCTTATATTGTGTTACCACTTGTCATGTGGTTATTTATTTGTAATTAAATTTTAGGATCATTTTTTGCAATTTTATCTGGATTGTTTACCTCAACTACACACTAGCCACATACATGAAAAGGAGAGTTTCAAATTTACCACTTAATTACTCCCTTTCTAAAATAAAACAAACAAAATCTATTATTTTGATTTTAAAAATTATTTACTTTCTAGCCCTTACTTTTTTATTTACTAGACACTTCTTCTCAAGGTTGTACCTTCTTGAAGCTATAATTTTGTTATCAAATTGATAAAATATATTTACTGATTTTGTTTAGTAAGCAGCTCACTTATTTGTTTAAATTAAATTTTTATTATGCTTGGTTAGGAAATTTCTCAATAAAGTTACAATTTTAGTTAATTTATTTACCATCTAAATCAATGAAATTAAAAATTTGAAACTATAACACATGAAATTTAACAATTTAACTTAAGGCAGACTAAATGCTTATATCTAACAATAACTCATTCTATAACATTATATCTTAACCTCTAAATTTCTAGGCTGAACAATTTGTTGTTATTTAGTGAATTGTTTAACAAAATTTATTTTCAATAGGTATTAATATTTATTTGATGATGTTACTGATTCAAATTCCCTTCTTTATTTAATTAATTTTCGTTAAGTTATTTGAAATTTATTACTCGTAATTTTTATTTCAAAATTTTATAAAAAACAAATAAAAATCTGGATTATCTGTACCTTTATATTTGTTAAATATATTATAAGACTTACCGTCACAATAGTCTAATTTATCTGTAGTTATCTCACTACGGCCGTTTCGGCTATTCAGCCATTTTCAAGTTCTATGCGGGTATTACCGTTGTCTTAGTTTAAAATAGAAACCACGAACACACGACACATCACAAACACACAAGTTCTTTATACATTTAAAACATGATGTAGTAGGCCCACTGTCACAACGCGTACTGTAGTACAAAGAGTACGCGTTGTGACAGTGGGCCTACTACATCATGTTTTAAATGTATAAAGAACTTGTGTGTTTGTGATGTGTCGTGTGTTCGTGGTTTCTATTTTAAACTAAGACAACGGTAATACCCGCATAGAACTTGAAAATGGCTGAATAGCCGAAACGGCCGTAGTGAGATAACTACAGATAAATTAGACTATTGTGACGGTAAGTCTTATAATATATTTAATTATTAATCAGTAGTCGGAATGGCGAAAACAAATATGTATGACTTTATATTTGGTTGACTTCTTTTATCTCTCCCTTTCTTCTTTACATCTTGCTATTTTGTAGCAGGTGGACTTCACTATTATCTCACTCCGTCCCGATTCATTATTGATCTTGAAAAAAGTTTTAAAATTTAAATTTTTTAAATTTAAAGTTTTATTTTTTTTAACACTATTAATTTGTTTAAATGACCAATGTTTATATTAGCCGGAGTTCATACTTAACCCGCACACCTCAGTAGTTCTAAACCACCTATAGTGCCCAATTTCTACTTAGAACCACCTCTCTTAACCAGCGAATAATCCCGAGAAATCTTGCAATGCTGAATTATTTGATCTACGAAAATTGTTTTCGAGCTCCTGAGTGACGTGAACAAGACAGATATTTCGTACAAGACAGGTAACTCTTTAGAATTTCTTTAAAGTTGTCAAATTGGGAGATAATGCACAGTTACCATCTTAAGTGTAATCTTGTAGTTGTTGTATTTTTTAAAATTTATTATTATTTTTGGTCAGTTTATTGCTATACTTCACCCCTTTATAGCTTTTAGTATTTGTTTAATTATTTGTAACATTTCTTTAGTGTTTTGGTTAAATTTTGGACATTTTATACTAATTTTCCTTTATTTATTATTAACAATGTGGTTGCCTATAGTCACATGACAACTCCCTATTCACACTGGATTACAATATCTTACTTCTTTGGAATTTTCATCTTGTTTCCTGAATTCTGTAGAATCTTGAGAAATTTCTTACAAATCATCATAATTATCTTTTGCTTTGGTCAATATTCTTTTCAATGGTCTCATTTTAAAGCCCCCTCTTCTCCTAGATCTTCTCAAACTTGATTTGTTTTCGTGTGATGTTTCTGGGTAGAGTTATGGTCTTTTGAAAATTACTCTGATTTTGTTTTTCTAATTTTTCCCTTTCTCATTTTCTCAAAATTTTTTTTCAGGGTTCTCGTTCCTTTTGGTCCAAAAGTGACATAGCTTCTTTCCTTTTCTTCTTATCACTCTTCGTTCTTGGGTTATGTAACTTTCTTTCTATTCCGAACTTCATCCTCCATTTTAAACAATTAATTATTATTATTATTATTATATGTGTTTCTATTACTTTATTTGAGGGTTATTTTTGTTTTTGTAAATTAATTGTTTTTTATAACTTTTTGTGTTTAACATGTTTTTTAAATGCTTATATCTCTTTATTTTTTGGTTAATCTAATTTATTGTTTGTTTATTCTACTCTACAACATGGTATAATAATATTTACAAAATTATGTCTTTCATTTTTTAACATTAGTTCTTATGAGGCGAACCAGACTCAACGGGAATTTTCCTTTACCTTTATTTATTTATTCTATTATTATTTTTATGGTCGTAAACAAAAACAATTGTATAGTCATGGTCAATTTCAAATATTACACAAACAATACAACAAATAAATCAACAAAAACTGTACAATAATCCGTCAATACACATTAGACAAAATACAAAATACAAAACACAAAACAACATTTCACAAAATAATTCCAATAATCAATTAACCAAAAAAAAGAAAGAAAAAAATAGTGGCTGACAAAAGTAAATTAATATTAACGTACACAATAAACACACATTTAAGTATAATTACAACAGTATAATCAGTCCTATATATAAATTTAGATAAAAAGGAGAGAAAGAGACCACATCCATCATGTCAAGGGCTCGGTAAACAGTGCACAAACTCCTCCGCAGAGTAAAAGCATCAAGACAATAGTAGCTGTCTAAGGCTGTTATTAAATAGTAAAAAAAAAAAAAATCCTGATGGTTTTTAATGGTCTGTGGGAGCTTATTTATCAGTCTAGCACCAGCCTGGGAAGAAAGTTTGCTATATGAATTCAATCTGTGCTGTCCAGCACGATAATTACTAGCTTGTCTGGTGCTATAACTATGTATATCTTTATTTTGGATATGCTCACATTTGAACCTGTAGTAGAGTATCACCTCAAGTATATATATATATATATATATATATATATATATATATATATATATATATATACTTGGGAGTATAAGAACTCCAAACTCTTTAAACACAACCCTACACGACTCAGCTTTTTCAAGACCTGCTATAAGCCTTATAACTTTTTTTGCAGGACAAAAATTTGTTTGCATGATCCGAACTGACAAATCTCCCCAAAGGAAGGATTCCACTTTTCAGATGCGAATATATAAGACCATAGTAAGGTGTTAGTACAATCGCATGATTGCAATACAAACTCAATTTTCTAAGTGTATATATTCCCTTACAGATTCAAGTACATATATTTGATATGTGATCAACCCATGTCAACTTGTTGTCAATACAAAACGCTACAAACTTTGCACTGTTGACCTCTTCAAGTACACTCTCACCCAGCTTCCCTTAACAATCCAACATAATTATATCTATACATCCTAATTTCTGTTAAATTTGAATATTTTACTAGTTATATCTATACATTAAAACTAAATCTGTAGAGATTTCATTAATAGTTATGGTAAGTATACTCTTATTCAAAAAATTGCCAACTTTTCTTATTTATCTCTTTTTGTAACAATATTTTATTTTAAATTTTTGGTTTAGGCTCGAAACTTTGATAAAATGTAAAATTCTCCTTGAAAACAGTAATTAAACAATAATAATCGAATTTGCCCCTAACCACAATCACTAGAAACTTTAAAATAAAACACAATTATCTGATTAATTGTTTTTTATTAATTATTTCCACTAAATGCCCTGATGTACATTTCGATAACATGGTTATCATCATCGGAGGGTCTTGCTTATAAACTAAATCTAAACTTACATATCTACTAATGAAATAAAATTAAACCTAAAACTATAATAACCTGAGTGCAAGCTATAATCCCTCCCACTCCACAGATCAGTTGGCCAGTAAGATAGAGGCTTGGGCTGGCCCTTTGTCAAGTTATTGTTATATGTCTTTGACCTATGGAGTGGGGTGAAAGATAACTGTACCTCTAACAAAGCTAATGAGAACAGGTGGCCTACTCCTTACAAAAGTCTTTATAACTTAACAATACAAAATGTGATTACTTAATTTATTACATCTGTATTTTCCCTAGATTACTAAGAAAGTTAATATCCATATATATATATATATATATATATATATATATATATATATATATATATATCTTACAACTAATTGAATACATATGTTACATTGATATACTTAATATAGATTTTACAACTAATAAAATACAATATATGTAAATTCTAACTTAACTTGTTACATATAGACATAACTTAATATCTGTATAGATCTTATAACTAAAATACATTGTTGATTTTACATAACTTAAAATCTGTATTTCCCGAAGAATACTGTGAAAGTTAATATTTTGGTTTCAACAAAGAGAAATGACAAGAATTAGGGATAGGTCCTTTATCTGCATTCAATAACCTGTCATCATTGTCTTTTGCTATGAAAATGCTTTCATAACGGTTCAATAACTTGTTATAGATTACATTTTTTACTAATTTTACATCATTCAAATCTAAATCATGATTTGTTTCTAGTATATGTTCAACTAAACTAGACTTTTCTGACCTGTCGTATTTGATGTGAGAGAAATGTTCTTTAAATCTAGTCAATATGTTTCTTTTGTTTGTCCAATATATTTCTTATCACATGTATTACAATTTATTTCATAAATTCCTGACCTCTCCAACAATGGAATTGTATCTTTTGGGTTACCTAATAAATTTTTAAGAGAGTTTTGGTTATTGTGAATTTCACCAGTGCTCAACAAGATTGTATCTTAATATGGCTTCCCGGTCAACTGAGCAAAACCTCTTCCGTAAGTTAAGTTTAAAATTAAGTTTATTAAAAGTAGATATTCAATTTCTTAAAAATTGTCAGAAACAGAATGTTTTTCCAAATTTCATTTGTGGCATCAACATTAAATTGAGAAATTCTCGCACAGAGAAAGTAATTGAGTTTGCTAAGAAGAAATAGTTAAATTTAGAAATAAAATATTTATACAGTACGGTAAGTTAAGTAGAATAGAATTAGAATTATATAAATTGCACCTCAATCTAGCAAAAAATAGTAACTCAAAAGAATGGGATGATTTGTGTCGAAAAATTTATGTAATTAATGAACATAAAAAAGAAACTAAATTTAAGAACCTTAATAATAAATTTATTGACATCTCTAAAGTTGAAAATAAAGAACATCTTGTAAATAGGTCTACACCAACTCTTAATAAATGCCCGCCGTTAGTTAAAAACAAATCTAGAGAGACTTTTAATAAAGAAGAGATAAATGTTTTAAGTAAAGGGTTCAAGTTTTGTTTTCCAAATTACAATATTAACACAGTGGAAGACATAGTAGCCAGTATAGAAAGTAACATTAGTTACATGAAAGAGTCTGAGAAAAATTATCAAAAACGCATGTAAAATCAAAGTTCAAGATAATTTAAATAAAAACTTGATTAAACATACCACTGTTAAAAAAGATTTAGAATTAATTAAAGGTGTGAGGACAAAACATTGTTTCTATTTAAAAGCGGATAAAGGGAGTACAATTGTAATACTAGATAAGAAAGATTATTTCTTCAGAATAACCAAAATGTTGGACTAGGGACCTTATGTAAAATTAAAACTGGAATCCTTTAAACAAATGCATTAAGATCACCAACGAAGCTAGAGAAAATTGCAGTTCTGTTATTCCTAAAAAAAATACTTATAAATTCCACATTTCTAATCCTGTATTACCACGATTGTACTGCCTTCCAAAAATACACAAAGAAGGTAAATCGATGAGACCTTTTGTATCAGGCAATAACTCACCGACTTACTTCCTTTCACAATGGCTAGCTGAAGAGTTTTCAGGATTAAAACACAAATTTAGCTCATTTTTAATTAAAAATAATTTAGAACTTATAAACAAAATCAAAGACATTAAACTGAAAAGAAACGAAATCTTAGTCTCATTATTTGATGTTTGTTCACTCTTCCCTAGTATAACTGTTAATGAAAGCATAGAATATCTGAAAGAATTGTTAACTAAAAATAACGTCGCACCTCGGAAAATTAATGAGTTTGTAAAATTTACCGAGGTTTGCATGAATCAAAATTACTTTGCATTTAATAATGAATTTTACCAACAATTAGAAGGTACAGCAATGGGTAATAGCCTGTTACCATTTATAGCAGATCTCTTCATGAGTAAATTTGAAGAGGAGCTACAAAATAACCTTAACTATTTTCCTAAAGTATGGTTGAGGTATGTTGATGACATATTTGCAATTTTTGATCTCAACAAATGTAGTGTTAGTGATTTTCTTGGTCAAATTAATAGTAAACATAGCTCTATCACATTTACTCATGAAGTAGAACAAAACAACAGTTTACCTTTTCTAGATTTGTTATGTATTAGAAATAAATATAGAATAGAATTTGACATTTACAGAAAACCCACAAATAATAACAGATTCATATTAAGCGAATCCAACCATTGTATTCAACACAAATTAGCAGCATTTAATAGTATGATTATCAGGGCCATTAACATCCCTCTGACTTCTAAGCGTTGAACAAAGAAATAAATAATATAAAAGAAATTGCTCAGTTTAATAGGTTTGATCCTAAAATTATTGATAATATATTAAGGAAACAGAAACTAAAAAATCTTAGAAAAAATTTCACGACACTCCAACCGGAAGAAATTAAAATTAGATATATAAGTTTACCTCCTGATTAATTGTTTACCTCCTAATAATTGTGTTTTATTTTAAAGTTTCTAGTGATTGTGGTTAGGGGCAAATTCGAATCATTATTGTGAATTTCACCACAGTGCTCAACAAGATTGTATAGTATTTAAACAGTTTCAAGTTGTCAATAAAAGTTGATAAAAAATTAATCAATTTATAAAAACTTACTGAAAAGTTAGGAATATTTTTAAAAATTCACTAAAAATATTAATAATATGTAAACCACAACTTACTGTATACCATTGTTTAGAGAAATGTACGTAAAATTTAGTTATGAATTTATAACTTCTCTACAATGTTACATTTTCGAGTAAAGTATTCAAGAATGAGAAAAATTGTCTTCACAATTTATCTAAAAATTTCCAACAAACTGGTATAAAAATTTGTTTAGACTATTCAAACACTTACAAAGTTATTATTATATACAAAGGTATATAGTCAAAGCAAAATGGGAAAGTTTCACTAGTGAATTTATATCACCTATTTATAATAATAATGTTCCTACTAATGAAGCTGTACAGTGTTTTACGGAAGCACTCCTTACAGCAACGGACAACAATGTTCCGAAAACATTGACGAGACTACTACGTCCACCAGTTCCATGGTGGACTGACGAATGTAGCGACACTCTCTGTTTACGTCCTAAAGCGCTAAGGAAGTTTAATCGTAGACCTACTTGTTAAAACCTCAAAAGGTATAAAATTCTATGAACCAAAGTACATCGAGTGTTTAGGCAGAGTAGGAAGGAATCATGGGCCCAGTACATTGCCACAATATCAAGAACCACACCCACGTCAACATTGTGGAAGAAGTTATGTTCTCTTTGTGGTCCTCCTCCCTCTACTCTCTTATTGGGACTTAAGCAGGGGGGTGGAGCTTTGACTATAAATAACTATGTAATTGCTAATGTTTTAGGCTCATCATTCGCTAACTTTTCTTCAAATACTGCTTATAGCGATGCTTTTGTGTTGTATAAAATATCTAAAGAAGCAATACATTTCACAGTAGGTCTGTTGGAAGATTTGCCATTAAATACCCCATTTTCCTTACAGGAATTAGAGTGTGCTATGTTGTCAGGATGGGATTCCGCTCCAAGCCCGGACAGCATAGTTTATTCTATGATCAAACATCTCCCAACTTCGGGAAGGTGACTCCTTAAAATATACAATCGTATATTCGAGGAGCAATGTTTTCCCGAGGCTTGGTTGGAGACTATAGTAATACCTCTTACTAGAGGTATATAGAGTAAAACCAGATAAAGAAAGAACTGAGACAGGAAGTTACCTTCCCATTTCTCTTACTAGTGTGCTCTGCAAGCTAGTAGAAAAAATGGTCAATCGGCACTTTGTACCTCGGTGTTTGGTACCTCGAGAGTAACCGGCTGCTTTGTAATGAACAATGTAGCTTTAGGCAAGGTCGTACATCTGCCGATCAGCTTGTTTCTATAGAGTCTGCCATACAAAATGCCTTTTTATTGCTTGAGACACTGGTTGCAGTGTTTTTTGACCTGGAAAAGGCCTATGATATGGCTTGGTGAGGAGGTATTCTGAATACTTTAAAATCATGGAGTATAAAGTGTAATATTCATGCTTTTATAAAAAACTTCCTTAACAACAGATATTTCAGAGTGTGTGTTGGAACTATGTTGTCTGATTGTTATCATTTAGAGAATAGTATTCCTCAGGGTAGTGTGCTGATCATGACCCTGTTTACTGTGGCAATCAACAGCATTACTGCTAATTAATGTGCAGTGCCCTGTCCGCTGTTCTCTATTTGTTGACGATTTTGCGATATATGTGGCTACTCGAGGTATGGCAACTGCCGAAAGAGCCTTTCAACTTGTAAATTAATAGATTGTAATCTTGGTCAAGATTGACAGTATTTAAGTTCTCTGCTTCTAAAACGCAATGCATTGCTTTTAGTTGTCGAAGACTGAACCTTTATTATTTCTTAATGGAACACAACTTCAAACTACTGAAACTGCTAAATTTTAAATGCTAATTTAAGATTTTCGACAATATTTACATTTTATGTGTTTTAATGAAAAAAATTTATTATTATTTTTTTTTTTTTTTTTTTTTTACAATAGGAACCTAAAAAGATGATTATATTATTAAAATACTTTGATTTTAATGAAGTTAAGGTAATGGTAATTCCACAAATAAATCATTCCAACCAATTTAAAATTTTGTATATTGAAAATATTGATAAAGGTAGGGGTTTGTTTTGTTTTATTGAGTTACTAAGAGAAAGTAAATAAAAGCAAATTTTGTAAAGTGATTAATGGTTAAGAAAAAATGATGGTTTAAAGATAAAGTAAGAGCAAAGATTGAGTGGACTTAGCAATAATATAGTATCATTAAATTGTGTTGTAAATTTGAAAAATGCGGAGAGATCGTAAAGAAATATAAGTTATTATTTTAAAAAATAATTCAAGAAATAGTAGTTTTATGAAAAGCTCTGGTAAATGGTGAAGAAATACAAAAACTTATTGCAAAATTAGTAAATTAAGGTTTTAACACAATAGAGTATAATAATTAATGGTTTCTTAGATACTAGTTGTATTGGAAAGAGGTGAGAAGTCCTTGTGAAAAAAAAACTTCAACAATTAGCTACAACGAAAAGACATATGACCTCTTTTTGTTAGCGTGATTTATGTTTTTATGGTGTCACAATAACAAACCATTGTGTAGCTGGTTCGTGCATAGTGCCAGGGCAATTGTAGGTATCCATGATTTTTGTTTGTGGGTGACATAAACCTTCCAAAGATGTCAATGGGTTACACATTATATATGTAAATTATATAAATGTCTATTAAATATTGACAAATAAATGTTTGTAGAAGTCATAAAATTCTTCAATGTAAATAGGTTAAATTATAACTAAAGTGGTTGGTTATATAAAAATGTAAAATGAGTATTAATTTATGTTTGTGAATATTAGTAATCGTCATAAAAATAGTATTATTTGATTATAGTATAAGTGCATTATAGAATAATGTAAGCTTAGTTATTTTTAAATTGTGCTTTTTATTACTTTTAATTTAAAGTCAAGCTAAATTATTTTGCAAGTCTGCGTTCTTGCAAAACTATTGGTTAATTTATTATATTAATTTACCTAGGGTAGGGTTACATTCTGGTCGTATTTAACAATTGTTTCCATGCACGTGACAATGGTTCACACACAATGAATTTAGCCAGTCATTTCTGAATCAACGAAATCTCCTTTTATTTTAATTAAAAACAAACAAAACATTATTATATATTCAAATGAATTACATAAGTCTAAGATTCATTCTATAATGAAATACAAATTATTCTAACATGTGACAAAAGTCTGGATGAAAGTTTTTTATATTTTTTGTTCAATTGAACACTGATATTTGATCTTAATGATTACTTCATTGTTCTTTACACTCTACTCACGTAAAACCAGTCCAATTCACTTTACATTCCACAAACCCTCTCACCTCATCGCAACTCTTATCACAAATACTAAAAGTCGTCCATTTTGTTACTGATTTGACTCTCTCCAGCCGTCAGGTCAACACGACTGTCCACCAAGGTGGTTCCAAAAAGACTCTTGAAGCAACGCTTCCTTCTTCCTTGAGAAGACGCTCCCGCAAAGGCTCATGGGAAGTCCCTCGTTTTATAGTGTCCCAACAGAGTTCAATTTTCTACCAGCACGGACTAGCAATGTCCACAGGATTCATTTTGCAACGTCTGTATTACTTTGAAGGTTATAGTCTATGTCATTTTACGCGCACATTTTGAATTTACGCTTTCACTTGTCAAATTTTTAATTGTTTATAAGTAATCATTAAGTTTCATTAAGTTCATTTCATTGTTCAAATACATTTTACATTTTTATATAATTTATTATTTCTATTTTCTTATTATTAATTATTATTTATTATTAATGTTTAATTATATTTTATTAATTACTGGTTGGAGAGTGTCCCATGCTTACAATAAGTGTGAGTTAAATTCATAGCGGAAAGAAGGACCGGAAAGCAGAACATTCTATTTATTGAGAAAAGTCTATCTTGCCAAGTTTAGTAAAATGATTTAGTTCAAAAGGTTTAGATAAGCATGGAATGAAAGTACAGCACTGCAGCCATGTAAACATAAACAGTGTGGTCATCAGCCCTTGCAAGCTGTGTTTCATAAACAAGTGGGTATCTTGGGGACTGAAAGACACTTCCATTTATGACTTGATAAACAAAGGGTGGCAGTCTGAAGAAGGTTGATATAGTTGATCTTGTGTCTTGAGTTGAGAATAACAGAGATAAACAGCTGCAAAGAGTGTTGACTCATATCAACAAGTCTTAATCAATGAACCTTATTCAATAAAGTGTGATCAATAAATTCCAAAGACGTAATTAAATTAAGTTGTCTTACCAATTCAACTTACTAATATATTAATACTATATTCAACTTAGGTAATAAGATAGATTAGAATGATGTGTTGTGTTAATGATTGTAGAACTTGTCAGGGTTTTGGGGGCGGGGGAAAGGGGAAGATTACTTTTACCATGAAATTTTTTTTTTTTTTATTTTTTTCTGGTCATATTGTTTCTTTCTTCTTTTTTAATAACAAATAATAAATAATAAATGTTCGATGTGTGATAAAGACTTACAAGTGTAACTTGGAACTTAAATCTGATTGTTTGGTCAGTTATGTTGTAAATTAGATGATCAAGAATTAATCATGTGTAAGTTGAGATAAAAGAAAAATGTGTTGATTTCTACAAAATCACTCGTCAGAACTTAGGGGGTTCTGTATCGTTTCACATTTTTCGGTAAAAAATTTTGGTTAGATTATATATACATATATCAGAAAAAGAAAAATGAGATCTGAGGAATAGTTATTTTTGGTTACATATATGATTTGATTGAATATAAATACAGATGAAAGTAGAATGTTACAGAATCAAGCAAATAAATAAAGATAAAAACATTTTAATCATATTGTCTAATTTTAGAATACGACCAGGAAGTTTTTCTAAAACATAAATGTATTTTTGTTTTGTTAGGTTAACTCATACTATATAAGATGTAGAAATAATTCTGGTAAAAGAGAATTTCATAGATTAACAAATAATGACATATGTTGTTCTGATTAGAGGAAATTCTAATCCAATTAAAGTAAGCAGGAGAAGGCGGTAAACATATCTCGAGGAAGGGAGTTGGAAAGAATCATCGATGGAGAAAATACTTCATTTGCGAACCAAACACCTGTCTAGAAACAACACATTTACTACACAACACCTGTAGTCTGGAAACTGCACTCGACAAGAACAGACACTAGACTCAATATCTTTAAGAGAGTTTAAGTATTTTGTGGAGAAGTATTTTTGTTTAGAAACCAGTTTTTCTTGTTTTAATACGATATTTTTTTTATTACATCCCCCAATTAATTTTTTTAATCTTTTTATTTTGGTTATTTTTAGGCTTATTATCTTTTATCTTTATTACATTATTGTTGATAACACATTATTTTTGTTTAGGCTCCTGTTTTCTTACTATTCCTGGACTGTGTATGGCAGCTATTACAACAGTTCCCAGCTGATTTACAGATGACAGAAACCTACCTTACTACTCTCTGGGACTCTGCACATATGTCAATATTTGATACTTTCCTCTTTGACTGTGAACGAGATCGTAAATTAGCAGCTATTGTAAGAACAATAAACTAACATTAATTTTTTTATTAAGTTAATATGCCTTCAAGAGTCTGGTCCGATCTATTTCCTGATCGCTTAACATGCTTCTTACAGAAGTCTGGATTCCTGGCCTTTAATCTCCTCCAGGACCTTCTGTCAAAGATATCCTTTGAGGTTCAGAGAGATATATTCACTCTGTCAATTGATACCTGTATAAGGAGAAACCCATTATCTGAGCAGCAAAAATAGGCAGCCAAGTTTATTGTGTAGTGAAACTATTGTTTACTTATTCCCTAACTTTAATATTTATCAGAATAATTACTTATTTAATGTTCATTGTTTGGTGTCCAAGTCACTTTGTATAATATAATGAGTAATAAATTATTTTATATTACCTTATAGATCCGTCATGTGACTTTGATTATGTCTTTGTTACAAAGACGTGTTTCGGAGACGTATCTCCATCTTCAGTATTTTCACTCCGTAGAGGTTGTTAAAACATTAATATCACACATTGACACTACACACAATTAACGTATTTTAACGTATATGTGTATTTATTTAATTGTGTGTATAGTGTCAATGTGTTTGTGATATTAATGTTTTAACGACCTCTACGGAGTGAAAATACTGAAGATGGAGATACGTCTCCGAAACGCGTCTTTGTAATAAAGACATAATCAAAGTCACATGACGGATCTATAAGGTAATATAAAATAATTTATTACTCATTATATAATTACTTATATGTAGATCAACACAATCATAATAAAAGTGTTACAAAGAGTAAATACCACTTGTTTTAGTAATTCACTTTGACAAGATATGTTTAAAGTTAAAATATATATAATGTTTTAAAATGCTATTAGAATGAACAAACGATATGTCAATAGTTTAGTTTTCAGGTTATAAATACAGTGTATCACTTATAACGACACTCCAAAGTAGGCCTTTTTATCACTTTATTATGAAAATACTGTACAATTAGTGTTACTGATTTTACTTAATACTATTCACACTTAGCAGGTCCTCTACTAATTTGTGTACAGTACAACCTTTTTTTATATATAACCATTTTAATGAAGCCTCCCAATAACTTTATGTTAGGAAGATCTAAATTGCTTCATTTTCAAATATTTGTTTTCTAAAAGAGAATTCATTTTGTCTTTGTCCTTCCAAATTGTCAAAATCGTTGATGTATTCCCTTGCAATATCTCTGTTAGTTTCTCCATTTTCTAATCTAAGTAAGTCATTTTTCCATATTAAAAAAGTTCCTCTTTCAAATGCCCAAGGAACACTTTGGCAATAAAACAAGGATCACTAAACCAAAAAGCAAGAAACAAAACTAAGACTGTAATAAACAGTATGTTTATTATAATATTACCATTATGTATGTTTCAATGACATAGTCATCATCATCAGAGGTTTACAACTAAACTAAACATAAACCTGAAGAAAGCTAAGTGCTATATAATGCCCCCTCCTGATCTTAACTGGCCATTCGCAAAGAGGCACATCTTGCCTCAAATTAATTGACCCGGATTTGGAAGAGTCAATGCTTTTGGAAAGCTTATGGACTACCTGGTACAATAAACTAATATATTGAACGAACAAGTAAGTACGCTTTATTTAATTTTATAACACTGAACTATAATTTAAGAAAATATAAAATAAAATTGACCAACAAATAACCTTATCACCCTGAAAAATAACCTATAAATTACACTTAAATCAAACGAAAATAAAAATGAAGCACACAAATTATAATGATTGAAAATAAATAAATGAAATAAAAATGGTACTTGGAATATATATTATATATATAACATATAGACTAAATAATTCAGTAAGACATACTTCAAATCTCACAACTTGGAATTATTCGCATTAAATTCCAAAAAGGAAAAAAAAGGGGTAGAAAAAAGTCTGTGCCCAGTATAATGAAGTGCCCTGTGATAGAGCTCTGCCTTAGAAGCCCAACTTAAACATACATAGGCCAAGCAAAGTACAGGCTGTGTTAGATTTTATTTGTGTGCTTCATTTTGTTTTCTATTGTTTTAAAAGTAAATTTAAAATTATTTTTCTAGGTGATAAAGTTAGTTGTTGGTTAATTTTATTTTACATTTATGTTTTCTTAAATTATAATTGTTTTGTAAAAATTGATAAAATGTACTTCTTGGTTCAATATATTAGTTTATTGTCCTAAGTAGTCCATAAGCTTGCCAAAAGCATTGATTCTTTCAAATCTAGGAGAGTTACCTGAGGCAATACATGCCTCTTTATGATTGACCAATTACGAGTAGGAGGTGGTGCTACATGGCAATTAGCTTTAGGTTTGTTTAGTTATATTACCTCAGTTTTTTCTGTCAAACAATCCTATTTGTTTAGTTTATCTGTAAACCTCTGTCGATGATGACTATATGTCATCGAAATGTACATAAGGGTATTATAATAAACATACTGGTTTTAGTTTGTTTCTTGTTTTTATGGTTCGGGAAATCCTTCTTTTCCTTAATGTGATTATCGCCACAGTGTTCCTTGGACATTTAAAATAGGAAATTGTATGGAAAAAAAGCCTCTCACTTAAAATGGGGATTGAAAAGTTGAAAAACTAATGGAGATATTGCAAAAGATATCAACGATTTTAAACAATTTGGTAGGACATATACAAAATAAAATCTCTTTTGAAAACATCTTTGAAAATGAACCAATTGAGATCTTCCTATATAAAGTTATTAAGGAGGCTTTATTAAAATGGTTATAATAACTCAATAATAATTGTTATTACAGCACACAGAAATGTGCAGTTGTTCTTAGTAGAGATATAATGAACATTAGGGGTTGTTAGTGAAACTATTAAAATGATGTTAAATGACTGACTATACCTAATAATCTTAATAGTTGAGAGGCATCAAGGATCGGTGGCGAAAATTGTGGTTTCGAATCCCACCTAAAAAGCCTCAAGGTTTTTTCTGTGTAGTTTGGTAAATTCCAACCTCTAGTATGTATAAATAAATAAATATTGAGCTTGACTTGTTTAACATGATTAAATAATTAAGTAAACATAATTTTTGTGAGACCTTGTGTTCGAGTTTTTGTTCTATCTGTAGATGGGAGGACCCACCATAAATAATCAATGGTTGGCCTGAAACAAATTAAACACCAATTTCTTAAGTATAATATACTTATAAGTAATTATTATAAATGTATATATACATATCATTTTTCTCAAAAAGGGGCAAAGAATTTATCTATGTAATGAAAAAAAATTTGAAAGTAAAAATTTTGGAGTTAGTATGTCAGGACTCGAAATGTGTGCAGTAACCGAAAGCAAAATGTCATAAAAATTCATAAATTATTGTATACCATACAAAGAAATGTTTGTAATTTGTTTTTCATGATATACAAAAATTTTGTTATGTAGTTTGCATGGTAAAAAATATATCAATTTCAAAAAATTGTATTAATTAAAAAAATTATGAAAAATGTACAAATACAGTAGAGTCTTGCAAACTCGACACTCGATAACCCGGCAGTCCGGATTACTCGGCGACCCCGACAGGAAAAAATATATTGCTAAAAACAGCGATGTTCGTAAAAGTTCGGCAGATCCCAAAGCGGGCATTAACTTCAATCGCTCTGTCATACTTGCCAGGTCAACGCACTAAGAGGAATGTGCCCCCCTCCATCCGCTCGCCATCCCTACCCCTGCCGCCAGATCGCTTAGTCTGAGTCAGTCGTCAGTGTCGGCAAGACGCCGATTGTGTTTACTTCTGTGCGAGACTGTGAACTATTGTTATTGTAAATTCTACTATACAGTAGTGTGTTTTATTTATTGTTCCTCCGCTGACTTCGAGATGAAGCTACCAAACGCAGAGTTCAGTGCGAGAAACAATTAAGCATTAAGAACTTTTTTGGCAAAAAATGACGCAAGTTTTTATATGATTACTGTATTTTTATATTCATTGCAAATGTGCCCAAGTCACGATTAAAATAACTAGAATGTATTTCCGTTTCTGTGACTTATTTATTATGTAGTAATTCTACTTACATTTATGACACGTTTCGGAAATATCTTTTTCCATCCTCAGAATATCTCGCTCATTGGAGGTCGTCACAATAAATATGATTTCAACATACAACACAAAACACACTAACACATATTAAAACACATACGTAATGCACGCTAACGTGTGCACACACGGACGTATATCAGTCAACTGAAACCAAGTATTTACCGCGCCCGTCACCGAACAATATTTATCATTTCCTTCTTTCTAACTTTATCGCCGTGTCATAGATCATATTGGAACGAAAATGTAGTTGTTATTTAGCACATCATTCGGGTGATATTTATGTGCTTTATACATTTCGTATTCTTCTAATGCATTTAACTGTCTGCCCTTTCCACACAAGTGCAACGGTTGGAGATTCGTGTTAAAGTTAGAATACGAATGATCCTTTTCCATAATATGTTTTGCATAATTTGACTGGGTGTTGACTGTCCTGTTGTTGGGTAGATGTTCTTTATACCTTTTCGAGAAGTGCCTCCCCGTTTGACCTATATAAAAACACGCGCAGTCATTGCAATTCATCCTATATACGCCAGATGACATCTCGATAGGTGTTATGTTTTTTGCTTTAACCAATTTCTTTAGGCTATTGGTTGTACGGAAGGCCATCGTGACGTCCAGTTTTTTCATCACGTTGGTTAAGATGTTTGGTAATATATTTCCATATTCCGCAGAACGGAACGTTTTTTTCACTACTTGTTTTTGTGACGCCGCATTTCGTTTCTGTAAATGTTTTCTAAGGATATTACTGACAATAAGACTTTTGTATCCGTTTTTTACCACTATATGTTTTATGGTATCTAGCTCACGTTGGAAGTTCGACTCACTGAGTGGCACTGTTATCAACCTATGGATCATACTATGGTATGCCGCCATTTTATGTGAAAAGGGGTGGTGCGAATCTGCGTGGATAGTGATATCAGTGGTGGTCGGCTTTCTATATATGTCGTATTGAAAAGTTTCAGACCTTGTTATGGTGAGGTCAAGGAAATTAAGTTTTTGGTCAGATTCAAGCTCAAGGGTGAACTGGATATGTGAATTAATGTTGTTCATCTATTTCAACGTTATCTATTTGGCGGTTGGTACCGTTGAAGATGACAAAGGTATCATCTACATATCGTGAATAACTAATGATATTCTTATTCAATTTATTCTCACTGGATTATATCTTGTTCTTTTCTAGTTCGTTCAAATATATGTCTGCCAACAATCCAGAAAGTGGTGAACCCATGGCTAATCCTTCCAATTGCATATAAAATTCGTTATCAAAGGTGAAGTAATTTTGACGTAATACCACATCTAATAAACTGATCAATTCGTTGACAGCTTTGTGTTCTAAAGTTTTAGCATCGAGTAAACAATTCTGTAGGATAGTTAAAGTTTCTGTAATGGGGACGTTTGTGTACATATTGACGACATCGAAAGACATCATTTTATATGTTGGTTGCAATGTAATATTGTCAATTTTTGAAATCAGTTCATTTGTGTTTATTATACTGTAACTATTATCAAGAGGTAGGTTGTTTTTTATGACGTCTGCTAGAACTTTTGCCGTCAAGTATCCGGGAGCCGTAGTGAAATTTATGAGAGGTCTAATTGGTGTGCCTATTTTGTGGATTTTTGGTAGGCCGGTAAATATTGGCGCTTGTGCATTTATAGGTTTTAGTTTTCTTCTTGTAGATTCATTAAACAGGTGAATGCACTTGCTAATGGACTTGTTTAGATTTTTTACGCAATCCAAAGTTGGGTCTGTCCAATTTTATTATATTATTTTTACCGATAAAATCATCTACTTTTGATTTATATTCGTCTGAATTAATAATGACCATTGTGTTACCTTTATCGGCTTTAGTTATGATTGCACCGTTATCAATGACTTTGTTCTTGATATTATGAAGAGTTTTAAATTCCTCCTTCCATTTTTGATTAGAGACAATTTTATTTTTATTATTATTATTTTCATGTTTCCTTAAAGAATTTTTAAGTTTGTCATTAATTAGGACCCGGACTTCATTCTGTAAGTTTGTATCTGGACTGGACTTTATGACCGCCTCACAATTGATAATTTCTTTAATGGTGTCCAACCTTTTTGTTTTTGGAAAATTGTAATTTAACCCTTTTTGCAAGAGCTAATTTTCACGGTCGTTGAACTTTATGGACATTCGATTAGATATCCTTTCATAAAATATGTGCTTACATTGGACTTTATCAAGCGGGTATTGTTGTTTCATCAGATTGCGGAATTTTTTATCTTGTTTACTACGGATACGTCTTATATCAATACTAATATTTGTGTTGACATAATACATTACATTGTTTAGCATTGCTGGGTATACAGCATAGAGCAGGTCCAAGTGGGCATTATATAATGACTTGTTCAATATGGTCTTTTTTGAATATAATTGTTTAATTTCATTTTTCACCCATGTTACCTGCGCTAACTTTTTGGTTTGGATAGCGGCCTTCGATGTATTATTAATCTTAATGCAAGCGTACCCTGGAGTTATTTTGCCGAATAAGCATGATTTATTGAAACTGATGTGCGAGTTGACCTTCACCAACTTCAACTTAATGTTCTGAAATTTATGCACGCATTTGGCCTGACTGGCTTCTACTCCCTACAGTAAATTACTAAAATTTACTTAATGTTTTTCCTCCCTGAGTAGCCCTGATACACTACATTCTCTAGAAGGTATCACCATCTCAAAGTACTGGTCAAACTTTTATTCACCCTCTCTACCAACATAGGTAAATCCCAACAGTTGTCTATATATTTATTTACTTACTCTTGGGATGGCTGTTTTTAGATTCGCCTAAATTGGTTCGCCTTATGGAGCCTGCCATATCCTTCTTTTTCAGCACAGCAGAATATTCAGCACAGTTGACACTGCCAGAATGTTCTCCATTGTGTGACTTTAAGAGAAGAGAAGTTGTGAATTTTAAAATAAATTAATTTAATTATTATTTTTTTTTTTTTTTTACAGGAACCAAACAATCCATTGACATTACGCTCCGTATGGGATTGGGGGGAACAATTTTCTGACAGAGATGTAGCATTGTTTGTTAATCCATTGTATGCTCCAGCACCACCACTCAGGTTCCCTGGATCTTATCCACCTCTGCAAGTAGAGACAGCAATCCCTGCATTACAGCTATGGTCGCAATGTTACTTTAGATTTATACCTATAACAGAGCTTATAGGTGGAGGTAAACCACAGGTAAATCATAAGACACAATTCAATTCAATTGTGCTTTTAAATCAGTTCAAGTAGAAGGTCTGTCTGGTAAGTATCTAGCCATTTGGAATAGGACAAAAATGATTTGTACAGTTTTGATGTAACTTGACCAATAAGATGAGACCTTTGTGTACACAGTCACAAAACCTTACACTATTCAGTTAGTTGTGATTCACCCTAAAGTGTCCATATGTACTGTGACTGTCATATTTACAATGACCAAGCGAGTATATCAATAAATCTGCATCTACTTTCGTCTAAAACTTAAACATTAATCTAAAAAAAAAAATTAACAAGACTTTCGAGGATGATTCAATAAGTACCCATTTATATTTTAGTTTTGGGGATGGGTGATTGAGAAAGTTTGTCCAATGTTTTTACACCCTTTATAATATATTGGGCGAACTAAATGAAACAATTAAATTAGAACATAAAAATAATTTTCTTGTGTTTAGTTTTCTAGACCAAAGAAATTTACAGAGTTATAGTACATCTTTAAAAGATGAGAGATACAAAAATACTCAATGCTTAGTAAATGCTTTTACTAATAGAAATATAGGTAACATAGTTAATGGTAAGCCAGGGTTGATTTTTAATACTTTGTTAATTTGAAAACTCTATAAATTTATGTTTACTCTTTCTACACTTTATACTTAACGTATCTCTCTTTCTCTCTCTCTCTCTCTATATATATATATAGAGAGAGAGAGAGAGAGAGAGAGAGAGAGAGAGAGAGAGAGAGAGAGAGAGAGAGAGAGAGAGAGAGAGAGAGAGAGAGAGAGAGAGAGAGAGAGAGAGAGAGAGAGAGAGAGAGAGAGAGAGAGAGAGAGAGAGAGAGAGAGAGAGAGAGAGAGAGAGAGAGAGGGGGGGGGAGAGAGAGAGAGAGGAAGGGAGGGAGAGATCAAACTAAATTAGTTCTACTATATGGATATTCTTTCAATAAAGAGAACAAATTAAGGTGAATTTACACATAGCCTGCCGTGTCGTTTCAGTCGAAGTCAGTATTTTGGATTTGTCATTTAATAATCACAGGACGGCAGGTTTGCGATTTTCATATAGCCTACTGTGTCCATGCCATGCCGCTGTTGTACCTATTCCATTTTCTTCCACACTCTCTTAAGGGCGAGCCGGGGCTGGTGACCTGTTCGCAGCAGTGATACGGCAGCGGCACAGAATGGGCAGAGAGGGTGCTGTGAAAACGACCGGTTGGGCGCAAAGGTGGAACTAGGCGGATGCCCCACTGGTTGTTTTGAGTGCCTGTTGGCCATTCAGGAATCTTTGGATTGCTACGTAAATGACCAAAATAACCACTTGGATCAGTCATAGCACAATTTGCGTTGCAGTAGTACGGCAGCGGCACACCATGGGCAGAGAGGCTGTTATGAAAACAACCAGTTGGGCGCTGAGTAGGCGTGCAGTCGGCACCCCACCGGTTGATTTAAGTGCCTGTTGGGCATTCGGGAATCTTCGGATCGCTACATAAACGACCAAAGTAATCACTTGGATCATAGCACTATTTGTGTTGCAGTTCGTTCATTAGTTTACATCTTTGTCAGTGTTGCAGAATTAATGAAGAACTGGTGATTTTGGTTCAATAGTATCCAGCACTATTATTTGTCTCACAAAGACTATGACAATCATTTGGTAAAAGGACAATGTATGGAAGGAAATAACAACGAAACTAATCAAACCAAGTAATAGTTAAGTGGAGTAAGTACTATATAAGTAAAGTTGTTGTAAGTTGTTAACAATAAGTTTGTAACAATAAGTATTTAGTGGGTACATTTAATAATGTGAAATATTAGTAGAGCTGTATATTATTTATAAGACACATTTTTAACTGTTGTTTTAGATTAGATTTTGTATGGACAGGAGACAGGCTTACCTTGGAAAGTATTGGTCCTTGGTATTAACTTATAGTATACAAGTAAGAAAACACATACACACACAAAAAACTGTTATGTTAATAACTTTTGAGATATTTGTATTATTGTTTCACTGGAAGAGTGAAAGTCGAAGTGGACGTTTGTATGTTCCTATTATCTGAATACAAAACTACTTCTGGTCTTGCAGCAAAAATGGTAAAAAAGTGGCGAGTATTCAAATGGGATTTTTAATTCCATTTCTCCAAGATGTTCAAAGCAGTCAAATGTGGTCGAGCCTAAAGAAAATTTGGAGTATGACATAGAAGCAGGAAACAACTAATAAAGTGTTTTGGCAACACTTCTCTCTTCCCCTACATCAACTACTTCAATTACTCCAAGTTATGCAAGATCGCAGCAATCTAAGAAAACAACAAGTTCTCAACCTCAACAAGGCCTGGAGCAAACATTATGTTCATTTATTTCCTCTAGAACTTCAAGTCACACTTCTACAGAAAAGAAGTCCTTTATGATTTTTTTAAAGACATAGCTGAGTCCATGTTGAAGTTTTCAGAAAGAGAAAGAGCTGAGATAAAAAGAGATATTTTCAAAAATTTTAAATGATAAAGAAATAGAGAAGTTAATTCAAACAGAATCCAAACTGTAGCAAATCCACCTGAAACTATCCATATGTCAGACAAGAACAATAGAAATGTGCTCCAACAGAACTCATCAAATAACTCTTGAAACTTACTTACTTGTCCCTATTTCGTTTGATAATCAGTTTACCAAGTGGAAGCGAAGGTTTCAATAGTTACATGGTAGTGGCACCGCTAACTCCATCCGTGTATGATCGACAATCATACAACCAGCAACAGTATCAACAAGCCTAGAACCAAGAGCAACCATCCTACAACAAAAAGGAATAGCACTGCGAATGTGTTCTAAAATTGTTTAATATGTTGTTTAAATGTATTTATATTTACAGTCATTTCATAAATTATATTAATAATCTGCGACGTGACCATACTTATACAGTTGGTGCGCCATCTTCATATTATTTGAAAGAAATATCTTTTTTTTACATTTGTATTTTGATTGTAGGATTTACAAGTTATTTAACATTAGAAACTAGTTCGAGTTGATAAGTTAATAGTTGTGCTTTGTATCATGTATTGTATCTTTAAAAAGTAATAAAAAACCCAACCCTCCAAAAAACTAACAGGCTTGACCTAAACTTGTCAGAACGTACGTGAGGTCACGACCTGACAAACACTTTCGTGATAGCCTAGCTTATGTCCCCTAGGTCTTTCGCACATGCTGCCAGGTCAGGGCTTAACGCTTTTATGTTGAATGTTTTTTGGAGGTGGGAGAGGAATTTGTATTTATTATATTTTAATAATTATTGTTATTGTATTTTTAAAAAATCAAAAAACTATGCATAAACAACACTTACTACAAAGCACTAAAATCAGTTTTATCTTCCTCAAGATATAACTTCCTCTTGCACAAAAGATCTATTTAGGTCGCAGTGCAGGAGGCGTTCTAAAACACTCTCCCCAGTCTTAATAATAATAATAATAAACTTCGTCTTGCCATGGTACCTTATCAACACCACAAAAGAATGTACGAAACTTGTGCCTAACTGCAATTGCAGTGCTTCCTCCATAGCATTAATTTAAAATCGACTGAGTCAAACGTTATGGAGAGATCAGGGAAAATACTCATTAACTGATTATTATTGTCCAAACTATAAACTATAAAATCTATTAGATTAACCATTTCATCCATTGTTGATTTTCCTTTTAGGAATCCAAACTGAGTTTTTGAGGTTATTTGAAAGCTATTTAAGTAACTCAACAGTCTAAACACAAAAAAAAATTTCAAACACTTTACTGAGAACTGGTATCTGGAAAATATGTCTATAATATTACAATTAAATTTATCTCCTTTTTTAAACAGAGGTATAACTTTTGCACTTTTTAATTTATGGGGGAAAAGACCTTCAGAAAAGAAAGAGTTTATCAAAGTTTTCAGCGGATCAACAGGTTCATGTGAACATTGCTTAATGAGCCAATTAGAGACCTCATCAATATCAGAGGTTCTTTTTAGTTTCATCCGCCTGAATATCTCCGTAAATTCCTCTGAGATAGGTGAGAGCATCATGGATGTTGCAGGCTCAAAGCAACTTGTATGAGCCGAACCTGATATATTGCCAGGCACTTTAATATTTGCAAGAAAAAAATATTGAAAAAAGTAGCAATTTTGTCAGAATCTGATGTTACTTCACCATTAATTTCCACGAAATTATTGAAATTTTCAACCTATGTTTTTGAACTCTAGAATTTATAATATCCCATGAGGTTTGGGCAATGTTATTTGATGACTTTTTTTTTTTTTTTTTTTTAACCTTATATGATTTTGCAGTATTTATCACTTTCCTATAAATCTTTTTGTGTTTCTTATAGAATTCTTTAAATTTAGAATGTTTTGTGAATTTATTGATCTCATCATAGAGTTTTAATTTTTGCCGTGAAACCAATATTCCCTTGTAACCCATCTATTATTATCATTATTTTTATGCTGCTTGATTTTTACAGTTTCCATAGGAAAAGACAAATTTAGATAGAACAAAAATGAATCTTAAAAGTAATTAAATTTTCCCTCTGTATTACTTAAATGATTTGATTTATCACAATATTCATGTTTCAATAAGTATTTCAATAATTGTACATTACCAGAACATAAGTCTCTTTTCTTCCTCAGTTGTGGAACTTGACGTGCTGGACCCATGATACTCACCCCTTGATCATAATGATCTGAGATACCAGACTGGATAACCTCCGCCTCGATACTATGAGAAAATAACAAAACAAACACCATTTTCAAAGCTATAATTGTAAGAACCTTATCAAGATTTTGAAAAAATATGTTTGTCACCTTTGGGAGCTCGATATAAACATGTAATTACTAAATTGATACTACCATACTGCAAGATGCAACTGACCAACTCAAAATCAGTCTCTAAAGAAAGACTGTCTAATAGAGAAATGTTATTATAAGTCATATTACATCTTACGAATATAACAACTCCACCCCCATTACAAATTTTTCTACAAAAACTGTTAGCAAGTACAAAACCATCCATTTTAAAACAGTCAATATTTTCTGCCCTAAATGCATGCTCTGTTGTCACAAAAACATCCATGCCTTGCTCTGAACAAAATAGGATCAGTAAGTCAATCTTTTTAGTGGCATATTGGGTGTTCTGGTGAACAATCAAGAGTTCATGCCATGAGGACAATGGAGATGGTCGTTTTGTAGTTAAAGAATAATAGGCTTCTACTGTTTTGAGGACTTAAACTTTGTTTTGGTCAAAGTCCTATGCTATTTTCAACCAATTTTCCTTTGTAGGTTGTGCAATTACTACGGGTGCCAATACATGCCACAGGTCTTTGCTGATGGCAAAATTCTGAAGCTAAAGCTTAATGATACTTGAAGATCCCTTGTAGCTAAATACTTGAAAACAAATTTCAGTTACAGCACTAGCATCAGATTATAATATTATAAAACTAAAAAACATAACTATCTAATCAAAACTTTAACATTGAACTATGTAGCCTACACTTAACTTAAAAAAGTTATTGATTTGAAATTACCTCAAAATCAAGGCTAGTCTTTCCTCATTTGAAATATACTTCCTCCACCTAGTATTATTCTTCGTAGTAGGAAGGAGGTCCAGCAAATACTGAAATTGGTAAAATCCTATACGAAAGTACTTCAAAAAATAAATCAGGTCATCTTTAAATCTACGAAAAAGAGTATGGTACCTCATCTCGTGACCGAAACACTGGGTGTATCTAAAACATCTTTCACCGTTTCCTCTTTAATTTTCGTAAAACCACATAAGCAGCTGTTGCGACAGCTACATCCGTCTCCTCCGTGTCCATTTCAACAACTGACTGGACTCGTGTGATCTGTGATATAGTGCCTATGGTTGCCTGCACAACTAGGCAGCGGCATGGCAAGGACACGGCAGTGACTGGTTACCTACTGTCAAAATCTCACGGCATGGTCACGGCAGGCTATGTGTAAATCAACCTTTACCATAACTAGAACTTGCTCACAAATATATAACAGCAGGTATACCATTTTATTCTCGTGGTGTAAATGTTTTTCCCGTCACGTCTTCATGTGGGCTATATTAGGTTCAGGAAGCCCGATTCATCATCTGTTAGGTTTAGGCTATTCCTAATCCTAACTTCAGGTATAAAATAGATAATTCAAACTATCTATTATAAATAGGTAGGTAAATGAAAATAGCAATCAGTGGTTCAATATTTCAAGTTACTTGTGAAATAAGACATTAATAATTCTTATAATTAATTATTTCCCAAAAATAACATAATTCTGTATTGCATATATATATGACTATATTAAAAATGTATTATAGTTTGTTCCCAAAACAATGCAATTCCGAGCGAGCTAAATATTATTGTGAAAAGTCCAAATATGATTCTACTACTTTACATGTTAAATATTCAACAAGAATACACAATTTGTTTCCTCATCCTTATTATCGCATATACAGCCAAGTTCCCGTTTTTATGTCTTCTAATAAATCCAGCTGGCACCCTAAAGCCTCCTGGTACCTTGCTGGTCTCTTCAATTTCGAATAGCGCACGGTCATTGCCTTGCCAATATTCTCTCAGCTATTGCAAAACTTTTTCAATTCTTTCGCATCATTTGTTATTTATATTTATGTTTATTGTAATATCCTTCAATAGAAAAAAACTATTATTTTTAAATATTTACTTTTTTATATCCAAAAACATGATTTTAAGCGCTATACACAAAAAAAAATTTTTTTTTTTTAATTACTGAATATACATCAATTAATATTTTAGTTTTTTTCTATCAAAAGTAAAGGAAATATTATTATAATAGTTTATTAATTAACTCTATGCATGCATACATGATTTTTTGTATAATAACTCACTCATTTTGTAAGATGCGGTTCCACTCTTGTTATTGATGAACAAAACAACATTGGTGATTTACACCATTCACAGTTTTACACTTTCACTTGGTCATTACTAAAAAAATAATCTTAATTTAAGTTTTTGGTTGTGAATACTAAACCAAAATAATATTTTTGAAAAAACTGATATTCTATCTCTAAAATTAAAAATTGTATCAAATATTTAAAGTTTTGTTTTTTTGTTTTTTTTTGTGGCTGTTTGTTTTTTATACCTGACTGTTGTTCTAGGTAAACTTACACATTTTTTTATAATGTTTTGTAGAGTGATATATTTCAAAACATGGAACTATACACAATGGAGGATTATCTTGGCAGGTCTTACAGTAGTAAGTTATTTGATTCCTCTTACATTGGCCCTTTCCTTTTTTGGTTCAGTTTCAAGGCAAAATACTGCATACAACACAATTGAGCTTGTGTTGTTTATCTTCAAACTGTCCCATAAAATGAATTTCTCCTGACAGCCTATCACTTAAGGGATAACTATTTATGTCTTCTTCTACTGCAAACCTTAGTCCTCGACCTCGCCCAATTAGTTAGGAGTCCATCGATGACCTTCTCGCGATATTTCCTATGAGCTAGTTTCTACATGTTGAATACTATACAACCGTTTATCAAGGCTGTTTCTATTACAAAATTCCAGATTGTCTGGTACCAATTTATTGATTTGTGGCTGTAAAGGTATGTTGACAGAATTTATCAAACAATTTAAGTCCCCCCATGTACTTATTATATACAATTTGTACATTGGGCTTAGTTACACTCCTCTGTCCTTTTTTTGATTTTACATTCACCTCAGTTACTCCTGTATCTTCAACAGTAGAGAGCATGTTTACTTTGCCTATGTCCTGCCATATACAAGCAAACATACTTTTGGTACTTGTTACCCATACTACCGGCATATCACCCTTATTTTTCTTTATATTTTTTATGGCTGAAGGAAGATTTTTGTGGTTTTCCCAAATTGTACCGCAAGTCCCAAGTCCCAAAATTTTTAAATCATCATACAGTCCTATACTACTATAAAAATTATCCATATAAATTGTTCGGTGACTATACTCAAATCCTTTTAGTAAATATTTTACGACTCGTGCACCAAGTCCTTTATCTTGGTTCCCTTCTCCCTTCCCTAAACCTTAATAAAAACCTGTTGCTATCACACAGAGACCATACCTTTATGCCCCATTTGGATAACGGTTTAGGAGGCAGATAATTGCTTAAAAGAGAGCCTTCCCTTAAACTTAATCGTTAATTCATCTATTGACAGTGATTCTCCAGGGCTGTAGTTCTCTAAATAAGTATCTGATGTAAGGTCAAGGAGAGGTCTGATTTTAAATAAAGGATCATAATCTAGGTTGACCTTTAGGTTGCTGCTCCAAATTATCATTAAAATGAAGAAATACTTTTATCAATTGGTATTGATCTCTGGTGAATATTTGGGGAAATCCTGGAGTTTTTGTTAGCCAAAGGCTGTTCTGAAAATATGACTCCTCAGTTGGTTTTAGTAAAAGCCCCATCCCAATTTGAATTGCCAAGAAAGCCCTGACATGATTGTCACTTATTTCTTCTACTTTATGAAATCTAGAACGTTTAGGTAAATCGTAAGTAAAGTCTAGAGATTGTAAATAATATATGTTTGTTTAACAACAAGATCAAACACTCACTCTGGAAAAAAATGATTAAATACTTGTATTTCTGACAATTTTTCATTAAATTTTAGTTTACTTGTTTCACGACAATTCGGAATATTGTCTAACTGAATTTTGTCTGGTTCAAAGGAAATTTCTATTTCCTCCTAAATGATGTCTGTATTATTATTCTGATTGGAAGTGCTTGGTGTAGGCCTACATGGGTCAGTAACACTACTACTACAGTTTGAAAACTAATATTGTTTTCAGAATCACGACTCTCATATTCATACAGCTCAAAATCACTATCAGAGTCTTCATTATTTCTACTTAGATACTGTTCAAGTCATCGTCATTAAGATTATACGTTATGGGGGAAATGGTTATTGTGAATGAAATGTGGTTAGAATTCTCACTAGTACAGTACTTACGTTATATTTATAAAGGCAGAGCCCATAATTAAATCACTTAAAAACTAAAATTATGAATTAAATACTATCACTGTAAATAAATATTAAGATAAACACATTCAAAATAACATATTAGAAACAATAATCACATAAAAATCACGATATAACCTACACTAAACAACGCTGAAATATCAACAAACAACATGTGACAGACCAAAGTTCTAATGGCTTCCAACAGATAGCAACACATATTTAGACAAAAATAACATTGTTTCTTAACATTAGAGACTATAGTCGATATACACAGCCAAAGAAGAAGTTTTTCTGGCGTTGTGGACTAAAGTCGATTTATGCAGTGAACAGTAAAAATGTCAAATCGACTGTAGTTGATTACGCAGCGAAAAGGTTAATATAATTAAAAATATGTGTATTTTAATATTGTTTAATTTTTTATAGTACAGGATGTTCCAGGAAACCTTTACCATTTTAATTTAACATAATTTATGTAACATTTATTAAGCACACAAATTATATAAAACTATATCAAATCTATAGAAAAACTTTGGGAGTTTCATAGCAGCTGGCAGTAGATGTCATTGTTGTGATTGCTATGGTGATAAGTATGATTTTTTACTTACCTTTCACTTATACTAGTGGAAACACCGTTACCATTTTAATTAAGTAGTAAAAATTTATTTGGCTCCAAGATTACATAAAACTTAAATCTATAAACGTTGGGGGAAATCCTGCATTCAAGCATAACTCCACCAGTCACTTCATATTTTCAAATGCTCTGAGAAGTTTGTTTAACTCCATACATCTATCATTTAAAAAATCCCAAAGATAAAACTCAGGAGAACTGAGGTCATGCGATTTTGTTGACCTAGATATTTTGAAATAATGATATCTACAAAAAGGTTTTCTGGGTAAGCAACCAATAAGTTCATAATCTAGTAAGTTTTCATAATAAAAACATGCTGATCAAGAGTGTTATACATGCAATTACAAAGGTAAGTAAACAAATAAAAACACATCATGTAATCTTCCTGCTTCTCCCTTTTCCGAAAATCACTGATTTTAAAAGATTATTATTTACTCTACATCCGTATTCAAACTATAAATTCAAATATAGGGCACCAACATGTGATTAAGAACATGTATTCTTTTTAAAAATAGGTTAATCCAGGAGCGTGAATTCTTTGGAAGAGTGTACTACCTAAAACAAACTTGTGATATCTGAAATATCAAATTTAGAACAACAACAAAATACTTAATCTTAACATTAATCCAACCTGAATTTATGTTTGAGTTCATGAAATGAAACCAAATCAAAATTTTCATCAATAGTCTCAACATTTAATAAACATGTATGTCTCTTTTTATTTTTAAATAGCTAAAAGAAATTTCCCAAAAGTAAATATTTTAAATAATTCCTTAATTTCTTTTTATTATTACCTCTAAATTTTAATTAAATAGTTCCTCTAATAAATTTTTCATTTGCAATAATAGAGTTAATTATTATAACTTAGCACGTGCTATACCAAACACACATTCACTGAATTTATCATTTTTAATATAATTTAACGCTCTGAGTTTAAGGTTATTTTACATTGAATACTGCACTTTTGTTATTATCCTAAGATTTCAATATAATCGGCTCTCAAACATGTGATAACCTGCTTTAACTCGGACAGACGCATCAGTTGGAGTTTTCTCGAGAGGTGTGTTTTGCCTTGCCTCTCTTCAAGACGCAAATTTTTATTTTTCTACTAATGATGACATCATATGGATTGAAATGTTCTAGAAGCTTTTTACCTAAGTCGTCAGAAACAATATAAAGAATTTGGTCTGGACATTGTTGTCAGATCCCTTTTCTGTGATTTGAACAGGTTTGTCAGATGGACCATATTATTCATTTTATATTTAAACTCTTAACCTTAAAATGTTCTTATGATTAGACACACATTCCTGACCATTTTATATAGAAAACATCTATTATGTGATTAATATTATCTCACTTTAAATATCACACATCTTATTTCATATTAAGTCGTCAATCCAAATTCTAATATTTCACCGATATAACTGCTGATGAACCACTAACATCTTTCTCGAATGCAACCTGGATCATCTACTAGTTAGTGATGTCACAATCGGCAATTATTTGACGATTTCAACCATACTTTGACAGACATTGAAAACGAAGCGCTTAAATGTGAAACATTACAATTACCATAGCAGCTGCAACAATGACGTCTATTGCCTGCTATTTTCTATCGATTTCATATAGTTTTATAATATTTTAATAAATGTTTAATGATAAATTTAAACGGTAAAGGTTTTCCTGGTTCACCTTGTATTATTTATAAAGTGATGTCAAAATTTATTTTCAAAAAACCCATTTTCTTTTACTTATATTCATGATTATGTTCTCAAATTTATTAACAATGGCGAACACACAAAAAACAAAAAAAAATCCCACCAAATTAAAAATTAGAGCATCTCCATTTATTAACCCTACATTGCAGACAAAAATGACTAATACGACAAAAAAAACTACAAACGCTTATCTACCACAGTTTATTTTGAATAAGAATAAATATTCATATACTCATCTTATTTGATTACTTACTTGAATATTTTAATCTTTATTGATAACATGGTGTGCTTGTCACAGAGATAAACGTAGTCCATTAGTTGACCCATACTTCATGACAGTAATTAATATTACCACTTATTATTATATTTGACCCATTGAATTTTCAACTTTATAAGGTCTTGTCTAAAATATCTTAAACTTATAACCTACTTTTTAGTTTGTTTTCTAGGAGTTTGTGTGATGATTATATCGAGGATAACGACTTTTGAGTCTTGTAGAGATGTTTTCTTGCTTTGTAAATTTCAATTTTTCATTCATCATGTATTAATGTTTAACCGTGAACTACTTGTTCTTAAAATATAACTAATACAATAAGTACTAAATACAAATTTGATTTTAGGTTGATCTCAGCAGTCGCTTGCTGGTTTCGCAAATTGAACAACTTGAAAGAGAAATAGAACAACACTCGCCCTCAAATCAAGAACCTGATCTTCAAATAGGTCTGCAACCACCACCTTTGGAATCCTTAAACAGGATTGGGTCGTTCTTTCCATTCAGTCGCAGAGCAAATTCTGGTCCGGTTTCCGCAGCTCTACTCGTGAGTTCACTGTCACTCAACACAAGCTTTCAGTCTACGGAGGTCATGTTGGATTCACAGTCTATGTTAAATGCACCTGACTGATAACGTCTGGATTTCACCGTTAGTACGGTTAAATTTTTTTAAAAATATTTTTTGTGCTAGAAGAAAAGCATTAATTTTGTTTTGTTAACATGTCAGTATTAAAATCCAGCGTACAAAGTGTTCGGTTAATCCGTCCATCATGCTGATAAAGAGTGGTAAGGTATATCATTGTTAAATATTTAAAAAGGTTGAATATTTTTTATTGGGCTATAATTCAAAACTTAATTTTTATACCATTGTTTTTTATTTTGTATGTTAATTTGCCTTTTGAATTACCCTCATCATATTTGTTTGCTTTGTCTAGTTGTTGGTGTTAAAGTTACTATTTAAGTTTGGATTTGAATTTTGATATACGAGTAGACTATTTTCAGTTAAGACAGATGAATTTATAAAAGTAAAAGTTTAGAATCACCTTTAATTTCATACAATTTGTGATTTAAGACTAGGATAAGTTTTTTTTAAACTTTTACCTTTGTATCAAAACTTTGGTGGTACAAGGTTAAAGGAATAAATAACTAGGCCTAATTAAAATCAATACTTTGTTAAATAATTGTGTTCACTTTCACTGCATTGTGGAAGTAGGTAGTGGACACCATGGAGATAGTTAAAGAGAAACTTGCTCATTACAATTATTGTTAATTTCTCTAGACACATTATAACAATAGATAGTTTTAGGAAGGTACATAGATATCTTAGGAATAGATGGATTACGGTAACTTAATAAATATATTTACCAAACAATTTGATTAGTGTATTTATTCAAAGGTTAACATTCATTAGATACCTAAATTAATTATATTAAACTCTATGATGCACAGTCCGTGAACAGCCTAGACAGATTTTCAGTTGGTGTATGGTTGGCATATTGAAATTTCTGTCACCATTGTTCTATCAATTTCAACCAAAGTCTGCTACCAATTGTAGCTTCCCAATTTTTGTCATGAATCTGGGTTAACATGTACATATTTGAGCTCTCCCAGGGATTGAATCTAGAATCTCTTACTCATAAAGCAAAAGCACTAACCATTACATTCAGATATAAACATGTAAAAAGAAAAAATATCCAGACTCATCATTAAAATAAATTAAAACTGATTAATGTTTGAAACTCCAATAAAATGTTTTTAACTTTATTTACTTGGCTTTGAGTCAGAGCATAGAGCTTCCTCAAAGCTGTTGATCTCTATGGTTTTCACTTCATCCTATGACACTTGCCTCTTCACTGTTTATCTGTATGCCATTCTTTCCGGTCATATTGTACATAGTAGAGTCCACTTCACTATTTTACTTTTCATAACTTCTGGGTTCTTCCTCAATCTACGTCCTAACCATTTCCATTTTTTTTTTTTTTTTTTTTTTTTTTTCATGGACTTTTAATTTTTCCTCGTTTATCAATTCAAGTAGTTCGTTTTTTATCATATAACATCTTCCAGAGTTCCGAACACTTTCTACATAAATGTGCTCATATCCGAAACACTCCTTCAGTTTCTTTTGCAGGATTTGGTATTTCAAACTCTTCACAAGTATTATATGAATTAATTACGTTTGATGTAACTGTCCATAACCTCCTTTCAGAACAATATCCATTGTTGGCAAGTACAAAAATCTTCCATTGCTACAGTTTTTTTATAAATGTCGGCTTTTTTCGTACATAGACATACCTTTATTTCCATTCTTGGAAAGTCATTGTCTGGGCTCCTACCACATCAATCAATAAAGCCTATTTCATCTATCTGTGATCAGTTGTTTTTGTAAACTGTAAATATATAAAAAATGCGGGGGTTAAAACTACTAATCCGTAAACTTTAAAATTGACACTTTGTAACATTATGAATTTATGAAACAGTTGCTCAGCTAAGGGCGCCAGGAAGCTTGAAGCTTGCCAATTTTGAAAAATAAAAATTTACTTTAAATTAAAATGCTCTCAGGGTTGTGTTTCTTTTCTAAGTGTACTATTAGTAGTTTACAGTAAAATAAGAAATCCTTATTTGTTTTCCTGAAACTAAACATTCTTTATTAAACTCAATTTTTTAAACAATTACACAAATTTATCATCAATTTGTTATATTAAACATTCATGTGCAAAATCTTAACTTAGTACACCCTAGCAATTGTTGAATCATTCAAATAATAATAATAATTTAGAAAGGTCAAATTACTAAAAAATTAAATATTTCAATAATTTAATTACTGAATTTAGATTTTAGTTGCAACTCAAAAAGTTAAATGGCTTTAAATTTATTTAAATGAAATTTATATAGCTAAGAATTATAAGCTTTGAAAATAGATCATGTTTAATTAATTCAACTATTAGAAAAATACTTTATTTTAATATTATTATTTTTTTTTATAATTTAGAATACAAGACATGGTCGGGTATATTAAAACTTAAATTGTCAAATCAAACTTATAACTTAACATTGAAATATTTAAATCATTTCAGATACAAACATACTTTTAGAAATAAAAGTCTTGACGTGGGTACCAATCGCGTTGTTTTTTAATTAAAAAACATTTCCTCGAAGATGATTCGCTTCGTTCGTCGGAGCTCCTGACAGCCTCGTGGAAGTCGCTTTGTCCCTTGTTCAGATGCTGACGTCTTCAATTCACCTTTTCGTTTTACAAAATTCATTTCTATTGTTCATGTAACAAAATATCTGTTAGCGTTTTAACTTAAACTGTTCTCTATTAACACATTACGGTTTTGTCTATATTTCCCGATTCGATCATCTCACTTTTTATCGGACACGTGGAAACCATTGTTCTCACCACACTTATAAAAGTTCACTGTCTTGAGACTTAAAATACGTACAATCATCTCAATCATTAATATTATTGACATTAATATATCATTATCATATTAGACATTAATTAAATTGTTCTCAAGTTCAAAAATCACTCAAACATAACTACATTGTTCTCAAAATACTACCTATCAAAAATACGTCTGACCATCTCGACATTCCCTTCTAACTCTTTTAAACACATCTACTCACTTCAAATGTTCCCTTCCAAATTCCAACTGCCAACTGACTCCGAGCATCACAACTATGCATCCTTTTTCAGATCTACTTATTCAGCAAAACTCAATACGTTCACATTTCCCGGTCCCATGGACACTGTCCAAATCATTTTCTTGACGACAAGCATTGTCTATTTTCACAATACAATATCTTACTTTAAATTTATTATACCTTATAACTAAACATTTTCTGCCTTAAAATTATATTTTGGAAATCAATTTAAATTTTTTATTCCCCCTTGTCTCAAATATTATTTACAGTGATTAATTTGACTTATGTTGTCTTTTCTTTAGACCAATCATAAAATTCCCTATTAATTTTCATGTTTCAAATCTCAAAGCAAATATTTCTTTCTTCTCAAAGCTAAAGTTAAAATTTGAAGATTACAAAACTATTGAAACAATTTCAATGAAACTTGTCAAATGTTCCATATTCCTATTATCAATAGTACAAATAAGTTAAAAATGAAAAAAAATGTTTTCTACCTTTTTTAAGACATTGCTTTTTTACGAATAGTTCATAATTTGGTATATCTCATTTTATGCTGATAGACATTCAGCCTCCATACTACCACCTACTGGTTACCACAAACTTCCACTAGTTACCATCTACGACAATAAATATAAATTGTTAAGAATTTAACGTTATAAACTCAATTTTAAGCCATAAAATAAATACTCTGGTAATAGTAATAAAATACTCTCTGCAGTCTAGTTTCTTTCAAATTTGGCATCATAACATGACCAAACATAAATAACCACTGTCTATTAGTGGAAGCTGTTTAATAATTTCGGATACTCTAATAGCATGAGGGTCAAGAGTTACCTGATGGGAAAAATGAATGGAATCTATCCCAAGACATTGTGAAAAAAAAAATGTAATCCATTGGGGTCCCTTGGGATTGCCATGCCTATACACATGATAGTGACCCCTGAGATTAATGAGTAAAACTGCTTTGTAAACTTTTAAGACCAATTTCTAGACAAAGCTAAAAAAGGTATTTATTAATTTGTTGTATCATTTTTTAAAGTATTAAAATACAAATGTCTATCAATCAAATAACTTTTCTTCACACATTTAATTACAGGTGCACTTTTTCATAATTCAATAAGATTTAAGTTAGAGAAGTATAAATTATTCTAGTCATATTGTAGGCAGCAGAGCATTGATAATATTTGGGGGAAAATTTAAAAAGTTAGGAAACTGCTGAGCTTGTAGTCACTAAACATAAAGTCGAATACTAGGAGATATATAATCAAAGACTGGAAAGAAAAGGAGGTCAATCAATTTGAGAGTGCACACAGCTAGGACTAGTGGCTGTCTGAGAGAAGAGAGATCAACAGGCATCTGCACAAGTGAAGGGATCTGGAAAGGTCATGACATATAGGGGTCATATAGTGGAGGATATTGGATATTGTTCTCTTTATTGAAAAAAATTCCTTACAGCAGGACTGACTTAGTTTGATCTCTATTTCAACATTGTCATTTCTCTAAGGTTAATAAGATTGCATATGTTTAAAACATTATCTGAAATAAAGTGTAAGTGTTTTCTGATTGTATTATAAATATGTAGTACTGTACATAACGATTTACGCTCATAAGTACAATTGAAAAAACTAAATTTAATTTTTTCAAAACTAAAGACTCATGTTTGGTCAGTTCCAGGCTACACATACGACACAAGAGAAAAATGGCTACTACTGTGAGTTAACCTTATCAATTTTGTGGGTTGACAAACCAATTAATCCTTTAAAGAGTACCGCAAATCCTATACCGAAATGAGTAATGAAAAATTCCAAAATACATCACAAAGAGTAAGAAGAAAAAACTACAAAAACTGTTGTAACTGGGTTTGTATTTACCATAAAATGCAGCAAAAAATGAAAAAAACAATTTATTAAATGTTACAAATTTTAACACGTTTTTCTACAAGTTGGCCTAAAAAACTTTTTTTTTATGGTACTCTTTAAAACATGGGTCGATGCAATGTTCTATATTGCAATTTGAACATTCAAATGTACTGTCTTTTCTCTTTTTGTTCTGTTTGGCGTGTTTGCACACACAAAACATCTTTGAGCCTTCTGCTTCTGCCCTTCTGACGTTGGAGTAGGCCGAGGGAAGTGACGTGCAGTGAGACGTAGAGGCACGGCTACAGGCCAATGCACAATGGCAGTTTCTCTGGGCGCACTGTGTGTTTCAAAAGATTTGTCTGATTAGATTCATTATAAAATCAAGAAGTGGAACTTTTTTCTGATGGTGGATTTGAAACATGTGAAATGAATAATTCAAAACAACAATGTCCAAAATGTGGAAAAACAACTTACTATACCATTTCTTTGATTTTCTTCGAGAGTTATTGAAAGAAATCATCATATCTGCCTTATCTACTTCTCCCATTTTCTTGTTATACTCTACTACACTTATAGGTTTCTGTACAACATCCCTATACTTTGTTACATTGACCATTTCATGTTTGTGCACCGTTGATAACACAACGTTTATCGCACCACTTTGTGGCAATCATTTTCTCATTCTGTAGCACGTCTTTTTAGCACCATGTATTATATCGCAACTCGTTTTACATCACAAAAACAATACTACTAAGCCACATAACATGTTTTTGTACACTTTTTTGTTGATTTATAAACATAGAAATTAATTAATGAATTAATTCATAAAACGTTCCAGAACGGCATTACTCCTTCAAGCACTTTTTATTGGTGTTGTTCCGGAACGGCATTACTCTATACAAGATAATTTGCCTTACTCCTTAAAGGGTTAAACACATTTTGTGTTACACAAACTAAGCTTTATGTGCTTGTACAGAACATGATTTTTGGTGATTCAGATTTGAAAGATGTTTATATGTTATACAAGTGTATTGAGTTGACTTTGGTGTATTTTGTATTGCCTCATTTTTGTTTGTATTTATATTAGTGTTATTTCATGTTGTTGTTCCCGGCCGATGCACCATTGTTATGAAATAGGATTACTTTAATAGGCTGTGCTACAGATTCATTATCATTAAATAATGAAGATCGGTGGTTCAATTGTACTTATGACTCCAAAAATGTTATCTGGTTTGTAATATATCTTTATGTACACTCATAAAGCACACATGTATGTAATACAATCAAAAAACACAATTTATTTCAGATAATCTTTTTAAACATATGCAACCTTATTATTGATTTATTTTATTTTTCACCTCAGAAAGGCATTGACCTTGGGGTTAACATTATGTAAATTGTAAATGGTTGGTTATTAACCTCTGAGCAATGACAATGTTGAGATGGAGACCAAATTAGGTCACTCCTACTATATAAATTGACTCCACTGGCAATATGTCATGATATTTCCAGATTTTTGGCGATGCCTGGCAGTCTCTCTTCTCTCAGACAACCTCTGGTCCTAGCTTGCTCCAGTCACAAATTGACTGACCTCCTTTTCCTTCCAGTCTTTGATTATACAGTCTACTCCCGATTATCCATGAGTGGTTGATCCGCAAGTCTTGCGGAAAAAATAAGTAAATAAAATTTACGGTTCTCTTTATATGTTTAGTACGTGTAACAACCAGTAAAACTATGATAATGAAGTTGTGCAGTAGAGATAAGCTTACTGTCTAGAGTGGTTGAACTGTGATGCTAATGAGCCAGGATTTCATCGACTGACGGACCAAGAAATAGCAGACAAAGCAAGAGGTGCGAACGAAGAGTAAAGTGTAAGTGAAGAGAAAGAAGGAACTTACGCTCATGCGCGATGACACACGAAGTGGCCTTGCAACACATCAATGGACAGCTCCAGTATTTAGAGGAACAAGACGACGACGCATAAGTAGCCGAATAACTGATGCTAAGAAAAGTTCAGTCAAGAATCAAGAGACAGTGTTTTCTCAGTAAGAAACAAAAAACAATGTTTGATTTTTTTGAAAAACTTTCAGTTTTAAAAATTTCAGTACAGTACTAGTGTAGCATAATGAGTTTCTTGTATTGTTCTTTTGTTTTACTACAAGAACATCTCCTTTATTACACTTTTTTATTTTATGTAAAATGTACATTAAAAGATTTTTACTGTAATGTAATTTATAGGTTTGTACTGTGTATTATGTGTTATATATACAGTATATTAAAGTCTTTTATGTCAAAACGTTTTTAAAAATTATTTTCCCTTTATTTTTAGCATTCGTGCAGTTTATCCACGATTTTCGTTATCCGCGATGTGTATGCCACCCAATTTCGCGGATAATCGGGAGTATATCCCCTTGTGTTCCACATTACGTTTTGTGGTTGCAAGTTCAGCAGTTTCCTAACTGTATAGATTATTACCCAACTATTGTCGATGCTATGCTGCGTACATTATGACTTAGAATTATTTATAGTTGTCTAACTTAAATCTAATTTCTTATAAAGTTCTTATTTAAATAATGTATAACTTTTAATTTTTGTTTAAGTTTTCACATAAGTACACTTTAAGTTGATGTATACTTTTAGCATCTATTAAAAAAATTTTGCTAAAAGATATACTAACACTTCCTGATTTTTAAAATTTAAAGCTCATCACTTATAGATTTTTTAAATATTTAGAGTTCAGTTAAATTTAGATAAGGAAAAACTTACCTAGTAGCCAAAAATCCTCTTCATATTTAAATTCCAAAAATTCCAACAAAATTTAAATGTAAATTATTAGTACCATTTCATTTAGAACAAATGGTTGTTTGTATAAAGAAAAAAAGACAAAACCATGGGAGTTGAATTTTAGGAATGTACTTTAGAGTGTATAATACTAAGATGAAAATTATCCGTGCAGCCGTCTGACTTTCATATCGAATTGTAAAGATAAATTGATATAACAGGTGGAAAATTTGTTCCTAGGCTTTTAAACTATCATTTGTTAACACTCATTTTTAATTTTTAATAGTACATAATGATATTAATATGAATTGGGGGAAAATATTAATTTATGTTGAAAACTGCAAATTGTGGTACTGATTTTTATTTTTTTAGAAATTATCAATTATAATTTTCTTGCATATTTTCCATTGTAAATTAATCTTCACAGAAGTAAGAAAGTGCTTGCTCATGATTTTCTGATCACACTGTAACTTGGAGCTTCTCTATCTTTATGCTGATTATCCCTGTAGGAGTGCATATTCTTAACAATAGAAAAGGCAGTCATTTTTCTCTGTTTTGACAGCCTGTTTTTATATGTTTAGCATACATAATTTCAAAACTGTATAAAAACATGTAAGTTTAGGATAATTGTAACTTATGTGTATATAATTTTGTTTGTAAATTTTGTAGAAAATTACTGTAAAATTATTAAAAAATTTGAAATTTTGAACTTTTTCAAGTTTTCACCATTACAGCTTAGCATTAAGGCATTAAAAATCTAAAATATACAAAAGATTTTTTTTTATGTAGTTTCCAAAAATGTATAGTTTTAATAGGAAATTTCTAAAAATAGTTTACACAAAAAAGAAAAATGAAGTAGTTAGGCCTATCACTGTGCAAAAATTCATATTTTCTCTGTTAATGCAGATCAACGAAACACAAGTATTGTTTATACAGTCCATATAAAAACTATGGTTACCCGGTACTGTTCATAAAAAAAAATGAATATTTATTTCAAAAATCATTATAAAATTAAAAAAGATATAGGAACAAAAACTTTGTAAACAATAACTATAGAAATCTTTGCACACAAAGCATAGTAACAAAAATCATAGCCTATTTATTAAATTATATTTCTTTATTTGACTTTTATAAATTTTTCCACAATTAGGCATTCCATTACATTACATACATTGAAATAATTACATCAGTTTAAATTCCATTATATATAAAGTTAGTTGATCTTGTAGATGCTCATAAAATTATGACCTATTTGAAAAATCAGCTAGTTTATTTTAGCTTACAAGATTTGTGAAGTCATCTGTTCCACAAACATAGAAGTATGAAATGAAACATGGATTTATTAGCTTTTCACTGGTACCAACCTTGATACAATCGAAAAAGAAATAGTGGTTGAAAGATCAGTTTTATTATGTGAATCTCTAACTCACTGCTACTTATGAAACAAAACTGTCGGGAAACCAACAGCGCCAGTTCTAGAGTTAAATAAGGACATGAATTTAACCAATACCGTAATTTATAAATTAACTTTATTAATCTACATATGTTTCCCGTTAGACATCTTCAGACTGAAATAAAACAGTCATGTAATGTTTATATGAATGACAACAACAAAGAAAAAAGTGGAAGGAGAAAAGGTATGATTGGCCAGAAAGGATCTGTGGATGGAATAAAACTAAAGAATAGATTTTTGTAAATGACAATGGTTATGAGATATCTTAAAATGAACAAATATCTCTATCCATTGTCATTTACTTAGGCCTACTGTTTAGTGTCATTTCATTGGTAGGAAATCGTCTCTTCCTTATCACTTTTAGGTCTATTATTTAAAAGGTCATTGATCTTTTAGTCAGTCTTTCCTTTCTCATTTCACTTTTCTCTTTCTTATTTTGCCTTCTTTCATATGCGTAGTATAGAGAAAGTTTTGTGATTGGTCAAAAAATCAATGTTGAATTTTGAAAATTTTTAATAACTCAAAATTTGGGAGTAGTTACCATAAGAAATATTACAGTTCAGGAATAATTAGTAAAAAACAAAACTGAAACTTGACTGCCGATTTATGTTGAGAACTTGTTTATCTCACAAGCAAAGTAAGTTTTGGCCATTATGTAAATATATAAATATTTTTCTCGCTTGATTGATGAGTCCACCATCTATTATTGATTTTTAATTGACAACTATTTTTGATGATGTTTATTTTACTTTGTTTTTATTTGGTTGTGCAGTAAGTAAGAAAATTTGTGCTATGTTTTGTACCATTTATTTCAGTAGTTTGAAGATTTCTAATGGTAAAACATCTAATCTAATAAAATTAATTTTGAATAAATTATTATATTGGTTAATTTCTTTTCTATTAAAAAAAATATACTCTTTAACAATAGACTGAAATAAACTTCTCACAAAATTATCTGAATTTCATTAAAGTAGGAATTGTTAGGCTATAAATCGAATCACATTTTATGAAAAGAAAATTATAATATATAACAAGAAAATAAAAAAGAGTTGTGTTTTTAATATGAATATCAAGGTAAACAATTTGTTAATTTATATCTACCAACTATTGGGAGATGTTATATGTATATCGTTGGACTGGGAAGTGTTACATATGTAAAGTAAATATTTATAAATTATTGTGAAACATTTGCAGCTAAATTTATGTAAATATTGTTGATCGAGAGTCAATAACAATAGTTATATTACTTACATTAAAATGTATTGTAGATTTTGTTTAGAATTAATAGGCTATAATATTAGAGGTCGACCATGAAATTATTGTGTGATAAATTGGATGGAAAATATTTCATGAATTTATTCTAGGCATAAAAATAAGAAAATACCTTTATATAAACATATAACTGAGAATCTTTCATTTTTTTATTTGAATGTTCAATAACTTTGTTAAATTGATAATAAACATGTTAAACCTTTGAATAAAACTTGTATTTATATATTTAAATTCATGTAAATAGAAAACAAATGCAAGTTACATAAATTTTGTTGTTTATGATTAAAAGAAAAACATTAAGTAGATTTTTGTTCTATTTAAAAATTTGATCATGTTTCTGGTCACATTTTGTTTTTAATAAAGGTCTAATTTATGCAAGTTGTAATTGTTTTCTAATGAATTTATTTATATCATATATCAATTTTCGGAATTAAATTCTCTCTAACTTTTTTCAAAGGTTTTATGCATTTATTAGTTAGAGCTTACACAGTTATTTTACGCAATTTTTTTATTTTTTTATTTTACACCAGTTTTCTTGGAAATTACTGGAGATAGAGTTCAGATATCTGTGTTATTCAATTATACAGATTTTCTTTTTTTTTTATTCCAAGAATTACAATATGACTTCAAAGAAATTTGGCCGATATATTAGGCTAGTCATTACTTGAAAACAAAGAGGTTTATGTTTATATAAAGGTTTTTCCCCCTTATTTTTACTCAGTTAATCCTTATAAAATGAATCAGTTTCACAAGTATTGCTGTGCAGTTTTGAATCATCCTATATATACATCATTGTGACCTAAAATTGGTCGATTTTGAATTATATGTTGGGTTAAAATTCCTTCCTTACAAAACACATTAGACGCTTGGAATCAGCACCTTTAAAGATTTGAAACCCTTTAAAGAACCTTTCCAAGTATGCTGACTCTCCGCTGTTTCAAACCTATAATATACATAATGAAAAGAAAGTTATGTGATGGGTCAAAACATCGATGTTGAGTTTTTGTGTGGATATATGTTTTGAGGTCCCCTAAGTCCAAAAAATTTACTTTTGGAATATCTGTTGTAAGTGACAGACAAAACATGTGGATCAATTATAATCAAATTTGGTTTGTGGGCATTGTTTAGCCAAATTTTGAAACTTAAATGTATAATTTCACTTGATTATAGGTATCTGATTATATAATTTCATACCTGCACATAATGAAGTTTTCTCAAACAATGCGGTGTTATGTAAAAAGTACCTGAAAGTGTGTGTTGACTCCAAGGAAACCCTAGAGTTCTAGTCCCAGTTAATCATGCTTTTTATGGTAAACTCCCTTCCTTAGTAGTCGTACGGACATATAGCACCCATCCAACATAATACATTCATTGATAGTCGACCTCTAATATTATATAATGTCACACCAAAGAAAATAAGTTTGACTTAATTACTACATTTCAATTGTATATTACATTTGTTACAGATTTCTCCTTTCTTTCTGTTAGGATTTGTTATATATTTCTGAGTATATGTGCCTTTATTCCTTCTGTATAGTTTAAGGGCTACATTTATGAACAATATTTAGGATTTCCTTTGTTTATGGTATCTTTTAATGCTGCTTCCTTAGGCCTCTTTTAACATACCTTTAATATTTCATTTATTAAAGAAGAGAAATTGCTAAGAAATTCCTCCCTTAGTATTAATGTTGGTCATGAGCTACCTGATACTTTCCTTAACCATATTGTGTATTGTTGAATGGTAGGGCGAGTTTGTTATTAAATATTGTAAAAGTAATGGAAGGTTTTTTATGTATTCCTACAATTTTTTATGTATATAAATGATAGACCATCATGAACACTGACAGGATACCTGAGCGATGCCAAAATTACATATGATTTTTATGGATGAAGATGAAGTGTGTTTTATAGATTAATAAATTTTTTGTTGTCATATTTTTCTGTTATTTTATGCTCCCGTTAATTTTGATAAACTGTCTGAAATAAAACAAACGGATTGCTTAAAGTTTCATGATATAACTGTAGCAGAAAATAGAAATACTGTAAACAATATTAAATAATATTACTTGGTAAGAAACAAAATTATTGAAATTGAACATTCTTGTTGTGTGGTACACTTTTAGACCAAAATGTTTAATTAGTATTCGACTACACATCTTTTTTCTTTTCCGTTACACTGTCTATGCTTATATTCTCAAATATATTTATGTTTTATATGTTTGAACCATATATTTTAATAAATCTTTTTCTCCATTATAAAATGCTGGTATCCTCTTCCTCTTCGCCAATCTTTCTCCTTATGATAGTGAATTCATCGTCAATCGGGGGGGGGGAGAAAAACTTCCTTTAAATTGATCCTTTATATGAAGGATAACTTAGTAAATAAAATGGAAATGATAAGGAATGTTCATAAATATTATTTTAGGGTAAGGGTTGGCTTTAGTGTAAAGAAACATTTAACTGTTTCCTTGGCTCTCTAGTGAAAGTCCTAAGGATCGTTCATAAATATGGCTCTAAATATATCCATCTAAAGATGGGATCTACTCGAAAAATGTCAAGGAAAATATGACGAACCCAGGGAAGACAGATACATTTAAAAGATACTCCAAAATAACCAGAATGATATTTTTTAAATTGTATTAAGTTTTATATATATTACTCACAACTTTAATCTCCTTCAAAGTAAAAATTGTAAGATAAGAGATTGTTCCAACAATTTTTCCACCTCTGAAAATAATTCACGATCTCTTCACTTTTATGTTATTTGTGATTTCCGGCATTTTCTATTTCACTTCATTGACATTAACAAAATATTTCTTTTACGTGATTTTTCATACGAGGGAACAAAAAAGACATTATCAGTTTAGGGTAGATTTGGGACAACCTCTATGTTGTATTTGGTCAAAAACTGTTGGAACATTCAACAATGTGTGTTGACTTTCAACTTTCCAGGTTATAATGAAATTAGGCCGGATCTTGGTTTGATCTTGTTTGAAGCACAAATACTACTCTAACATTTGGATTTTTATCTAAATCTTCTTTCTTTATAAGCTTTTTGAAGTATTAAAACAATTTCAATTCCCTGTTTTCATTAAAGGGAAAAAACTTCACACACACTCTTTGTTCTTTATTATCAGGCCTCGCTTACTTCTTACTTCTTGTTACGTACATCCAATGTTATTCAACATCGACAGCATTATCCATCTCATACATTTTAGAAGCTATTACTAGAAGTTTTTTTTGTTTTGTGAAATTATGTCCATTCTCTCTTGATTTGATAACTTTAGGCATTCCATCAGTTTCTTTCTCGCTTGGTTGTTATTGTTGAAAGTGCATTTGAGAATGGTGTATTGTTTCCATTTTGCTGTTGCATCTCTTGCACAATGGATAGTCAGTAATGTGAAAATGTGTAGATACTGCTCAGTAATTATCTGGTCTGTTCTGATTCTGGCAATGAATTTTTGTATTTTTCTCGGTATATTGTTGTACATTATAAATAAAGTCATTTGGTTTCTGTAGAATTTCATACAGGGTTTTACCATTTAGAGAATACTTCCAGGCTTTCATCCAATCAGGGAAAAATTTCTGAACTTGTTTGTAAGCATTTGAAAAAAAGAGTTAAATAAAATAAACCTGTTGGCACAGAACAATACGACTGTAGACCGATTAAGAATATTGTTAACTAGTAACATGAAATTCTGGTTATTATTTTTTTTTTGTACTCCTCATATGTATGTAATATGTATATTGGTTAATGTATTTTCATTTCATTTTATTTATTTATCATTCATGTATTTGTAATTTGTTAATTTTTGGAAATGTTTTTAAAAAAACAAAAAAGTTAAAAACGTTTAGGTGTGGTTTTGCATAGCGGCTAGTTCTGATGCCCCATTTTTCAAACTGTCTAGACAACAGCAATATTTTTTGTTTAAACTTTGTAATAAGTTTCTGTTTTAAATGTGAAAATAAATCCTCATAAAAATCTGAGAAAGTCGAAACAAACTGTATCGGCTTGAAAACCCAAACACATGAACTAATTTCATGTATTTTTGTTTATGTTCTTTAAAAATCCTAGTTCTCTACTACAAAGCAGTTTTAATTTTTACCTTAACTTGAAATTTGGTGGCTAGAAAAAGTCACAAATGACGATTTTCTTAAAATCAGCTGCAGCAATTTTAATCATATTTTGCTCAAATGTAGCCTTAAGGACTCGACCAAAACATTTTGGATCGCCATATCTCCAAAAATACCAGTTCATGAATTACTGTATCAGTAAAATACCAAAAATCGGCTGTAATAAAAGATGTAATTTCTCTAAATCGGATCTACCAATTTTGTTTAAATTTTAGTACAAATTACTGACTCAATCCCAAAATCGCAAGTAAGAAAATATCCAAGTTCAGCAGTAAATGAAATATACAAAAATAAACATTGATCATCTTCATTAAAAACTTGATCAAATACAGTTTATACTGAGAACATGTTTATGGCACAAATGAAACATGTTTAGGCCCTTATTTAAATATTTTTCAAAGATAGCGTTCACTTCAAACTGTCATTTTTGATGACAAATTGTTTTGATTCATTTTTATTTGGTTTTGGGTATGGGTTAGTGAGAAAGTTTGTGCAACATAATACCAAGTACTTAAAATATAATTTTTCCTTTAAACAAGTAAAAAGACATGTTTGTGGCCCCATTCTAGTTTTGCATAATATATTGTCTTGCTTTTGGCAAATAAGTGAGGTTATAAACACAGTTATATACTAGTTGTTATAGTAAATCTTTGAAAATTTGCTTTTTTTGTTGTTTATGTTTGATATGACATATAAAATTAGCTGAGTAAAGCTGGGTTATTTTTATAAGATGAGAAAATTATTTATTTTTCTAATCTAGGCAATCAAGTTGGGTGCACCTCTCAGCTCCAAATTGTTATTGATATAAACTTGAAATAACAGTTAGAGTAAATTACATTTACCAAGCTACACTGACATCCAAAAAGTTGTGCTATAAAATTATAGAAAACGTAATTAAAGATAATAAAACACCATTTTTTATTTTGTAATACAGCTTCGTCAATGCCTTTGCAGGTGAAACCATTGGTCGGCTAGACTAATAAAAAGTGGAAGTTGCAAAATAAAAAATTGTGTTTTATTATCTTATGGCATTCCACCAAAAACCTTCGGTCTCAACAGCAATGAAAAAAGGGGGGGGGAATTATTGAAAACAATCTTTTTTTACATATATAAATTGCATTGAATACTCTGTATATTTTTTAATCTTTTGAAAATAAATCTGGATAAAAAGTTATTTGAAGCTTATTAACCATTTACAATAGGATAGGATTGTTCTGATTTTTTGAAATAATCAAAAATAATATTACACTAAGGAATAGTGGGCAGATAGTGATAAAAAGTAGTTTATCTATACAGGACATGTTTTTTATTTACATACTGAAAATTGTTTCTATGGAAACAACAAGATATAAAAATCTACAACATAATATGTTGGTTGCCAACATTAAAGAAGTCTAAATTTATATATTATTTAAAAAATTATTAATATTATCAATAAAAAATATGTTGTTCTTGCTAAGAACAAGGTGACAGAAGAGTGTTGCCATTGCATTTCATTAATAATACAGGCTTCCACACCATAATGTATTCTTTGGTGTACTACTAGAAAGGAGAAATTGTAGCTCTGAAAAAGGGCATCATTTTTTTTTTTTTGACTCAAATCTTGCGCTCTTAAAAAATTTCCCCCCTCAAATTTTTTGGCCTGCATTCTTTTTTCTCAAAGTTTTCCACCCTAAGCACTAAGTGGAAATGCCGCACTGCTTCTAATACATCAAGAGATCATCTTTGTATTCTATATAGAGAATGATTATGTCGGGTTGGTTTACGTTAATTAATGTGTGAAACTGCATTATAATATACTCAACAGGAGTAGAATATCACAAACTCGTTGCACCAATGGAAACATTTGGAAATAGCCTATGCTTGATATTATTATTTGCTATAAAGAAATTAATCATTTAAAGCTGAATTCTTTAGTTTGACTTGGACCAGATTTTTTCACATTAGGAGATCTCCAGAATAATACAAATTAAACTTCATAATCAAATACTGTAAAGTACATTTTTAATTTATAGTGTACATACTATTAGAACGTATTATAGTTTATATATTTATAGTTAAAGTTTGTTGAAATGTCTGTAATAATACTCAGCATTTATGTGTAAATGTGTTTTTATTATTTAAGTTCATGTTGAAATAAACTATTTTGTAAATATAAATATATGTTATATAAACGATAGTTGAAAATTGTATTTATTAAATTATCCAGAATACAGATGTAGAATTTTGAAACGTCCTACAGAACTTATAATGTTGGGTTCAATTTAAAATTCGAACACTTTGCGATAATTTACACTTTTTTAACCCTCGTACTGGCAAACATCCGAAATCGATCCACACTCCCGAACTAGTTGGCTATGTTTCACATATAAAACACGTTTTTTGCAATTCAACATTTCGCCCACTTAGGATCGTCCTATCACAATAATAAAAATATTGTAGGAAAGCTCATGTTCCGTAGATACATAATCATGCAAAAAAATACCACAAAACGATATAAAAAATATTCCAAAAATTGCTGAAGTTCACGTATTTTTAATACGTAACGTCAAAGATTTGAACCGTGCGCCTTTTAGTAAAAGCGACGCCACTTTTTCACATATGATCACAAATCTATTTTTCTGTCAAACGGGTCAAACAAAACACTGTTCTATAGATCACATCTTTCTCTTTATAACCGTAGTTTACAAATTGTTCTGTGACTCATAGATCGAAAGATATGTCTACCTGACTAAAGTAGTAACCTGGCGGCACGAAATTCACTCGGCATTCAGTGCAGTTTACTAAATAAATAAGATTATGGAATTACTCAATCGATTCTTTGTAATTGAACTTTAATAGTATGTTGTAGACGAGATTTAATTCTATAAGTTGGTACCACTTGATATAGGCAAATGAAACATTGGTGTGATTGTTTTTAGCTTGGAATGAAGCCTAAGTTTGTGAGAAAAATGACTTATGAATGCCGTGAAGCTGTCTAGCGGTTATTGATTTGGGATTATATATCTTTTATTTTGAAGGTTTGTTTTATTTATTTATTATAAATTGATATATATATTACTATTTTTAGTGAATTTGTGAAAAAAAAAGATCAAATTACCTTTTTTCGTAAAAAATTTTGAAAATGAAACAAAATTTTTTTTTTCCTAAATATATTCACAAATATTACACAAAACTTTTGTATATCTTAGAAAAATGTGGTAAGCTTTTGATTTTGGATGATACAGGTTTTTCCTGAAAAATGATAACTTCGTTTTTGACATGTAACATACTTACTCCAAAACCGTTTCAAATTTTTTTTTTTTTTTTTTACATAGATGAATTTTATGCATCTTTCTGAGAAAAATGATGTCATAAATTAGGTTTTGTATAAAAATAATATATTTTATGATTTTTTTAAGAAAACAGTTGTGCCAGTTCTAGGGTTTTAACCACATCACCACTTCCCGCTCAAAATGTAATGTTACTTCTCGCTTGAATGACTTTGTAATGCATCATCTTTTACTTTTTCACGTATACATTGTATAGAGAATATTATGTGATAAGACATTGATGTTGAATTATTTGCGGATATATATATAGAGCTTCCCACTAAGTAAAAAAAAAAAAATGTGTGTCATTTTGTGTAGAATGGTGTTGAATGGTGTGTGTCAAATGTGTAGTGCTCTCAACCCCAAATAGATGGTTCACTTTTAATCAAATTTGGTATATGGGCATATTTTGGCCAAAACAGGATTTTTCCATTTTGAGTGATAACTCAAAATTTAGGGGTAGCTGCTATAAGAAAAACAAAACAAAAATTGTTCTAATGATTTTTATGAAATTTTGCTCATGTCTTCTAAGGGTCTGAACAAAACGTATCTATCGCCATCTCTCCAAATATGCTGGTTTGTGATTAACAGTAAAAACCCCAAATAAAAACCTTGGAACTGTTATAAAATATTTAATCTTTCTTAATTGGATCTACTGATTTTGTTAAAATTTTATTGAATTATAATTATCAGTGACCCAAATGCATATCTTAAATCTCAAGTAAAAATATATTATTAAGGTTCAGGCGTCCTTGGTCCATTTTCACTTTTTGACTGATCGAACTATTGAACTGACAAGTTTTGGGGATAGGTAAGTAGTTTGTGTCATATTTTTTCAACATTTATTTACTGGGGAATACCTTACTATGGAGCTAACGGCTCAAAAGTGAGAACATGCCAAGTCCTTAAAACAAATTTTGAAATGTTATATTTAAATTTATATTTAACATGTCAACATTTTAGTAAATAAATTTCTATTTTTTTTTTGTGAAGTCATATTTATACCACAAAACTAAAAATTTAACCTTCTCATGGGGAGATTCTACCCACCACCTTATCTTGAGAATCATGAACTTCATCAAATGGAAAAGGAGTACAAAAGAAACTGACACATCTTAATATAACATTATCAAATATATTAACAATTTATTTGTAGATATAAAAACTGTTACATTTTCATTCAGTTAGTAAAATATAATTTTTGTATGGTGGGTATAATTAACCTGTTTTTAATTATAATAATCTGTGCTTTCTGAATGAAAATCCACTTTGGGCAGTTTGAACAACCATTCCACTTAATATTTTAGAAAAATTCTTTTGTTAAAACTGTGCCTTATATCTGCAAATTACTGTTCTTTTATTGTGTTTTTAGGTATCGGAAAAGTTGATATCTTATAAGTCATTATCCTGTTGTAACGCCCGCTAAATAAAGCAGAATAATTGTAACACATAAGTTACCAATAAGGTAGATTAAATTTAAAATGCTTTAGTAAACTCTCCTGCATCATGCTACTATCTGGTGGGTAACTTTGGGAACGGTATCGCGCGATATGCTAATTCGACCTTAACCTTTCTCAACCTTGAATCATTCAAGTCACTACCTAGTTTGAAGGCCGCCTGGTTGTATCTGAAAGTTTAGTCACATAATGTAAAACTTCCAGTTAACTTCTTGGTTTAAATACTTTTGGCTCTTCTTCAAAATTTGTTTTAAAATCACTTTAAATTATGTACTAAATAACTATAGGTACTTAAGTGCACAATGTGTAGTTCACCGAATAATTTTCATGGATGACTTTTGTTCACGCTAATAGCTCGTAAGCTTTCTTTGACCAGCACCAGGTAACAAGATTAAATTGACCATATTAAGAATTATGTGCATATCTTTTAATTTTAATTGCAGCTGTATTGTCTAGAAGTAATTCAATCATAATTAATTTTCTTTTGAATTATGATTAATTTCTTTTGAAAAAACATAATTTCTTATAAAAGTAAAGTAACCATTCTTCATTTTAAAATTAACTTAAATATCAAATTATAATCTTTAAGATAATCATAAAATCAAACAATTAATTAAACAATCTTTCATTTTAATTAAAGTCTTTTATTTTCTATTTCACTTGCAATTTGTACCAGTTTTGGATTTTAGACAAAGACCGAGCTATCTTGGTTTCCTTATTTATAAAAATTCATTTTCTAATTTCCTTTTGAAGACATTTTTGTAATTGTGAAGATTTTTTTTTTAACTACTTTCAATCTAACTTCATTACATGTAAATATCTTGTTAAAGAACCTGTCTAAGATTGTTTAAAACTCCTTTAACAAGTCACCTTTTTGTGCAGCAAATGCTGGTTCAAGGTCAAGAGAACAAACAACTTAAACTTGAGCTGTATTCAAGTTGAAACAGAACTCAGGACATCGTAACTTGTAAGAGTTCAATTCATGAAAAATCTTTTTGAAATGTGCCTTAAGGTACCAAAATGAACTTTACCTGTGTCTGTTAAAAACTTTAATATAAAAAAAAAAGGTAATAAAGTGAACTAAACTTGGTGATTATTTTTGGTGAAACAAATATGTACAAACTTTAAATTAATTATTGGATGGGACAGCATGCATTTCTTTCGGCCCCACGACCCCAAAGGGGTTATTTTTCTAAATTAAAAATAAATTGACGTCAATAAAAATTTAATTTTCCTTTTTTTATATAATCTTGATCTAAACAAAAATTATTTCTAAAAACACATTTTTTTTTTTAAACTAATCTCTTTGTTATTTTCAGTTGGCCAACTTAGTGTTTAAGAAATTTAATAAATAAAATTGTAATAATTTATAAGTAATATAGTGATGGAAATTTTGTTAGATTTAATATACATTTTGAACTCAAATTTATTTTCAATAATATTTCTACAGGAAAATTTTTTTTTTCTCTTTAAAATTTCAACTGTAACTATTTGTATGGGGGGGGGAAATCAAATTAAATGTGAATTTTATTAAGGGCATATAACTATACAAAACTTGTTTATTAATTAAGTGATTGTTAACTTGTATTTACAGTTTGTGTAAATGGTTAATTTATTCCGGCGTTAATAAATTACAGCACTGTTCAGAAATTGCTTCGTTTCTTTTAAACATGTTACCAACCTGGTTCCAATAATTTCTTAAATTTTATAAAAACAATAATCCTTGGTAACACTGTTTAGACAATTATAATAAACTGTGAAAAAAACATTGCACAAACTTTCTCATTCAGCCATCCCCAAAATGAACCAAAACTATTTGTCACCGAAATTGTCATATCGGTAGTTGTCTGTCAAAAAGTAAAAATGAACCATGGATGGTATTTTAAAAAATAATAATAATAGAGCCTTCTAAACTTGTTTTGCTTGTGCCATAATCGTGACCTCAATAAAAATCGTATTTACTTGCAATTTTGCACACGGGTTTGGGTCACATTTCACTAAAATTTGGAGGAAAATCGGTATTGGCGATTTTGAGAAATTATGTGTTTTATAAGTCATATGACCGATTTTTTACCAATAACTCAAAAACCGGTATTTTTTGAGAGATGGTAACCATTATGTTTTGTTTGGTTCCTTAGGGATTACTTGTGCAAAATTTTATTAAAATCATAAGAGGAGATTGTAAGAAAATAATCTTTTTTCTTATGGCAACTATTTCCGAATTTTGTGTTGTAAAAGAAATTAACAAAAATTTCGAGATATGCCCCATACTAAATATGATTCAAAACACCCCAAATTTTTGGGCTGCAGATCATTTGCACGTACGGCTGACAGACATTTCAAAAATCTCTTTTTGGACTCAAGGAACATCAAAACAGATATCTTCAAAAAACTTGCTATCAATTTTTTTTCTGATATATATATATATATATATATATATATATATATATATATATATATATCTCTGAGTAAGTAAAAACAAATGTGTTTACCTCTTAACAATTTTTACAAAATCTTAGTAATACAATTTGTTATATATTTAAATAAATATTCAATATATGTAATGATAAAACTCACTATTTATTTATGCCAAGATATGATTATAATACAAACAAAAATATAAATTTTGGAAAACAGTGTCCACAAAAACAAGAGTACTTTATCTGTATTTGTATGCTACGACTTTCTCACAACAATTCCTTCCTATCTACTATAACCAATTTAAAACATATTTTTTACGTCTGATAATCTTAGAATTTTGAAATTCTCAAGTATTTAATTATATTTCAGTGAGAGGATTTGTTATTCATAATAGACTAGCAACAGAGCCCGTTGTAGTTCAATACAACGGTCTCTAGAAAAATAGTACATATATGCTTTATTTCCTGTGAAATACCTGAAAATTAATTTGATTTATTTTCAAGAACAAAATTGTTTTGAATAAAAAAAACTAATTTTCTCATAGAGCAAGATAATTTTTAAAAAAATCAAATGTAATGTAATAATTTAAAGTATTTCTTTATAAACAACATTCTTTGTAAATACTTCATGAGTTTTTCAACAATCTCCCTTGATCTTTGCTAGGGATAATTTTAATTTTAATGTCTTCAAACCATTTTACTCTAGAGAGTGCAACGTACAATTGTCCATGGCTAAATACTGGTGCTGGAAGGTAAACACCAACTTCCTCCAATGTCTGGCCTTGTGCTTTATTTATTGTTATAGCAAATGCTAATTTTAAAGGAAATTGCCGTCTTTTCAAAACAAATGGCAAATCTGTGCTAAATCAATCCTTAGAATGAACACAATTTCACCTGCTGACGATCTAGTTAAAACCTCTGCAATTATTAAATTGGGCTTGAGTTCTTTAACAATTAATCATGTGCCGTTACATAACCCCCGTTTTGTGTTAAGATTTCTTAGCAACATTATCTCAACTCCAATCTTTAAATTTAATTTATGTATTGGCATTCCTGATGGTGATAGCTGATTTAAAAATTCTATTGGATAATGAATATCTGCTTGTGAACCATCATCCGCTTCAATAGAATCCTAACTTAAATATGTTGCTGATGTTCCTTCCAGTAAGTTGTGCACACTTTCGTTTAGAGAATCCACATCTGAATTTTTTAAGCATAAAATAGCCTTTTGGGAGAATTCATGAGAGTGAGCAATGTCCAACTTATCTCCAAATATATCGGTGGCTATGTTACCGTGGCTTAAAATATTGGGTGGTATTGCTATTAGTTCTTCTGGTAAATCATATGTTCTATCAGTCAGATCATTCCTTATGCTTAATAACCACTTGCTGAATAAATCATCCACTGATCGTAAATTTTTACTCAGTCGTAGGATCTTAAAGGTTTCCCACAATGGATGGAATTTTATACTTGTTTCTATTATTTTGATTATGTTACCATATCTGACAACTGGCAGAGTTTGCCTGAAAGCCCCGCCCAATAACATAACTTTTCCACCGAAAGGATTCTGGTTCATTATTTGCTTCATCACAAATTATGATTTTAGCTGATCTTATGATAGTGGCTTTGAGAGAATTCAATCTTATATGTGATACGGATGTTTCGTTCAAAGGAAGTACTAATTTGAATTGGTTAAATATGTTTTACCTCCTTCCAATAAGTTTGCAGCAATTCCAGTAGATGCAATATTTTTTTCTCCGCACACTGTATACAGAATAGTTTTATACAAATAGGTTTTTCCTGTGCCTCCTGGCCCGTCCAGGAAAAAACATGTTTCTGAGACTTCATCATTTATTGCTGCAATTATATTATAATAACATGGTCTTAGCTCAGAATTCACATTATTTATCATTTCTTTGCTTTTTTCTTTCTCTAACTCATAATCATAGATATCAGTATTGTTGATTGGTAGGATATCGTTTACTAGCATCGTGAGATCGTATTTAAGGCAGGAACTATGGTTTGTTTCTAAAGTTTTGTTAATTTCTCTAAGAGTCAAATTCTTACATCGTTCACAGTTATCTGTATGGCCTATTTAGTGGCTGTGTTCAAAGTCTTCCCAAAGATGAGGCTGGTATTTTCCAAATAATTCTTTAGCATTAGGCGGGGAAGCAAATATATGAGAATAAGTCCCTTAAATGTTGAGGCATGCTGAAATTGACTGCTTCGGCTAAAGTTTTATCCCAAATTTTGTCATTTTTTATCAACCCTTTTTGCACTGCTGCTTCATAAAAAGTATCATATTTAGTACCATCAATGGTTTTTAAATCATCATAAGCTGTAGCGCCAGGTACTTGAAGCAGAAGAAGTCTTAAACAATATCTTTCAGGATCAGAACCAAGGTTTACAAAATACATTCTACCAATTACATTATGTCTCTCTTGTTGTCTACGAATCCATTTCCTATATTTTTTATTGAAAACAATGTTTAGGTATATTACTGTAATTAATTAATCTTGCATTTTCATCATCCGCGTTTAACTTAAATCACTCTGTCAACATTGTATCTTTCCCAGCAGTTTGCAACAGATTGTCTGTATTTCTGTTTAATGAATTTACTTGGAAGACAATGCTTTGATTTTCAGGAAGATGAATAGGCAATCGGATTATAGTGTGCAATTGTTTGTGCATGTCATATCCAAGTATTCGCTACATGGCTTCTGGTGCACTGACATACCTACTATCTATGTGCTTTTGTATTTCATCAAAATTTGAGTTTCTTTCTGATACGTACATTTGCACAATCATACCCTTTATATACATATTTAAAGAGATATTTAACACTTTTGATCGTAGCACAAACTTCCACATTGATATGACAGTTGTATTTTAACAAAAGATATGGGTTATAAGCACTGGCGTCGCCATCATAGGGGACATGGGGGACGCGCCCCCCCCCCCCCAATATGTCCCCCCTAAATTGTATAAAATTTTTTTATATAAATCGTAATATTTTTGTTTAATTGCATACATAACACAGTAGGCGCACAACCCCTCCCGATCGGTCGCTGTCAGCAAGCACGGTGCTTGCCTTTCTCCTCGCCGCTCCACACTACCCCTACCTCCCCTCTCACCTCCACCCTACTGCTCATGCGTTGGTTATTTTTGTCTCAGAGACACGAGTCATCAAAAAAGTGCCTAAAAAGATATCTGAGGGAAATGCTGATGGTTACGAGTTTACTTCAACAAAAGAATATTTTAGACGGGAGTTTTTTGAAGTCATTGACACAGCTGTGAATGGTCTCAAAACTCGTATACTTGAACAGGCTGGTATGAAAAACAAATACAGCTCGAGAAAGTCCTGATAAAAAGAGAAGGTTAAGATGTCATTGTGCTAGGCCATATCCGGAAATCAACGGTCAAAAGTTGAAGTCAGAACTTGAGCTTCTCCACCAAAGATACAAGATAGAGAATTTAAAAGACGCCAAGGACGTGTTGACCTCTATGATGAAATAGGTCAGGGAGCTGTTCTCCAATGTTGAAGTCTTGGTGAGACTAATGCTTGTATGTCCAGCTTCAAGTTGTGAAGCAGAGCGAAGTTTTAGTGCTCTGTGTAAACTGAAGACCTACCTAAGATCAACCATGTCTCAATAAAGGTTGAATCATGTTGCTGTTTGTTAACGTTCACAAAGAAATATTTGACGAGGTAGAAGCAAAAAATGTTGCAAAACTGTTTATTTCAAAATGTGAAACAAGGAGAGGTGTTTTTGGTTACGTAAAGGATAATAAATAAACCATTTTGGGGTTGTTTCAGTTCCAGTATACATCCGTTTAGCAAGAGGTCAATTTGAATTTTTATAATGTACTGTAAAGAGAAACAAGTCTAAGATTTTAAAGTTAATGTTTACGTTATAATGTGATAGACCGTATGTAATAACATAGTAATAATATATAATAACGTAATAACCATGTGTGTAAAATAAAGCATATTAAACCTGACCTGATAATGAGTTTTTATTTGATACGTATATACTATATACATTTTAGAATGAGTTTTCAATTGTATGTTTATAGTTTGTTTCTTGAACGATTGGACTTGGAATCAAGCGTGTGGTATAGGGCGTTCCATTGTTGTCAAGTCTAATGGTTCAAAAAACAAACTATAGACATGTTTTCAGGTTGAATACAAATTGTTTCAATGAAAAACTGCTTGTACAAATGTAAGATTTTGGGTTTAAATTAGTGTTCAAACGTCATTTCAAGGTCACAATTTTTCTACAATTTTCCTGTCCCAGGGTGCCCCCAGACCCCCCCCCCAAAGTGTTGATGCTGACGACGCCAATGGTTATAAGGAACCACCCGTGTGTTATCAATTACTTTATTTCTCACAGATACATTATTACCATTATTTCTTCGGCGGTATAGAGGGTATCCATCTTTGTTAGCTAAGGTTTCATTTCGAAAGGATTTAGGGTAGTTTTTAGTACACTTATTTTCCTTCATACACGGTGAGTTTAAATTATACTCGCCACAGAGTCCATGAATCATGTGTTTTGTAACAGCTGCGTGTAAAGTAGGAAATTTGTCTTTATCTGGCAATTCAACAGATACAATTTGGTCTATATGTTTCGGTAATTTTGGAGTATCTTGTTCTTTCAAAATCAGTAGGATATGAGCATGGGGTAGTACCCTTTTTTGAAACTCATTTACATGTATATTGCCTACTGGGATGCCAAAAACATGCCAAAGCTTCAGCTTGGAAAACTCTAGAAACTAAATCAGGACGATTTTCAACAGACTGTCCATTTCAATTTTGTGTTATTTCTTCCCATTTCAGATTACAGGTTGTTGTAATAAAAAGATGAGGTTTACCGTAGTTCCTCACTATTGACATAGCGTCTTGATAATTTTGCATCATATTTCGTGGACTCCCTTGAAACGTTGTTGGCAAAATGAAAGGCTTTCCAGGGGGAAACAATTCATTGTCTCCTGATAACCGAATCTGGTCCATTAAACCTTTGTAATGTTCAATTCTAAGTTGAGATTTATTTTGTCGAATGAAATTGAATCTATTTGACTCAATTTTGGTGTAGGCATCGACAATATATTGTTGCGTGAGTTTTCCTCCGCACAATAAAGGATTGAATTTATCACGTACTGAAAGACGATATTGATAATATTGCATCTGAGTAACTCTTGATCTTGGATTTGAAGCTTTATTTTTAATATTTTGGAGACATGATGGCTTATCATTCAGTGGAATATTAATCCCCCAACTTTGATCGACATATGGGAAGAATAGAGGATATACCATTGGTTCCAAATTTGGGTCCAAAATGCTAATTCTCTGAGTCTTTCTCTTATTGATCGTGTTATAAGCATGACAATGAATCAGTAAATCACGGTGCAGAGGTGGTTCGCCATCCGTATTCTCGAAAATAACAACAACCTCATTATATCTTACAGAGTTATATCTTCTTTCATCATATTTTCGGTCCTGAATTATAGCCATTGTCACATCAGATGAAACAGCGTTATTCATTAATGTGTCTTGCATGCATTTTTGCTCTACTTCATACATCATTTTGCAGGCTTCTGCAAATGGATTATACTTTGATATGAATGAGCCTAATATTTGTAATAAATGTTCATTGCATCCGGAGTTTTCTTTAATTTTCATTCTTTGAGCTGTAGCCTCATCAGGATCAAGTATGTACAACTGAGCATATTTACGCTGTTCTCCATTTTCAGGATGTAATGTACCAGCACGATGATAGATAGTGCCATTTATTCTAAAACAATAAGGACCATAACTTGAAGGAGGAACTATTTGCGCTCCCATAGAAGCAAAAGATAGGGAGCTGTTAATTGAACGAATATTGGACATAAAATTGTCGGAATAAATATGGTTATTAGTCATAAGCTGTTCAAGTAATAATGCAGTTTGAATCCGTTCTAATGTAACTTTTCCTTTTGAGCAGCATTTAGAAAATATTTTATCAACAGGTCTTTCTCCGACAAAGTGTTTAGCACCACAAAATTCACAAACTTCACTAAGACTTCCACATTTGTACTGAGTGTAATTTTATTTCATTTTCATCATTTATATCTTTTAAGGCTTCAGGCACAAAAGTGATTGGTAGTTGTAAAATATTATTTACATTTGCATCACTATCCTTTCCCCCCCCCCTTAATACTGTGCGATGAGCTGTTGATTCACGTCTGCCTGAACATGTTTTCGTTTTTTTTCTTTGCTGGACGGCCACATTTGGATTTTTTTGTAAAGTTACATCCTCTTGATTCTCAGAATTAGTATTATCTATCAAAACATCATAATGCCCAGCATCCACATTACCTGAGAATCGTAGTTTATATATTGTTGTGCCATCACCAACATTTACATAAGAATCCAAGTTCTCAGCATATATTTTGAATTGACAGGTAAAAAGTCTTGCTGCAGCTTCAATTTCAACGTTCCCAGCGTATTCTCCATCTTTAGTCATTAGATTTCTGTATTCTGTTACGTTTTGTACCAGTAGTCTATATATATTATCCCCTACGATAAAAGGGCAATAGTAGTCCCAGTTATTTACGACTTCATCAACTACTGTGGATCTACGATAGTATCACTGTATCTAGATTGAGATTTATGACATAAAAATGAGATACTCCTAAAGAAACAGTTTCCATCACCAACAATATAGTGAATAGTGAAATTATTTATTTTCAATCAAATATTTAATATCTACTCTTATAATTCACAGTTCAAAATGACAATTTATGGTTGTGAAATCCATACACCACTTTACTCACTAATAATTAATGGTACAGATTATATTCCCCATCTTTAGTCATTAGATTTCTGTATTGTGTTGCGTTTTGTACCGGTAGTCTATAAATGAGATAATGCTAAAGAAACAGTTTCCATCACCAACAACATAGTGAATAGTATAATTATTCATTTTCAATTTAATATAAAATATCTACTATATAATAATTCACAGTTCAAAATGACAAATTATGGTTGTGAAATCCATACACCACTTTACTCACTAATAAATTAATGATACAGATTAAGCACATAACTTACGAAACACACACATTACATAAGGAACACACTTTAACCACAAATCCAAATTGTAAACAACAATATTATGTAAACAAAGAAAAATCACGGAAATAACAATACAACGATCAGCTGTTAAATTATTAACACATGTTCCATATGATCAGATGATGCATACCAGCAAACCCATTTCACTAATGTTTTAAAGATAAAAATGTATAGGTTGTATCTGCTTTTTATGCATGATTTTGAATGGTAGGTAACTTGATCAAAGTGTAAGGTAATATGTTGAAAGATAAAAAAATGTCCTATCAAATGCTAAAATGCAAAATTAAATAAAAATCGTAAGTTGAAACAAAATTAGAGTAGATAAAGATTTTTTGGAGGTTGCTTACCTATTTTGCAAAAAACTTTTAAATGGTGAGGAAATCGACCAAAGTGGAAGGTGATATTCTGAAAGAGAATATTTTGTGTTGAATATTTTAACTAAGTGTTATCACTCGACGATGGACGATAATGTCCGAAACACGTGTAGTGAATAAATATATGACAATATAAACTAAAATAGAATTATCAAAGGATTGCTGGCGGTAAGTCAAAAATAACTACAGTTATTCAAGCATATCCGGTTACTCTAGAATATCATATGATGAATTAGTATTTCTTTCTCAATTTAGCTATTTTGTTTTTGACATTTAGTTAAACTATGTAATCTAAAACTAACTTTACTGGTCTTAAATCTTGTAAGTTAGTAAACAATAACCAATACCATCTTTTGAATCATAACACTGAATTGTAATTGGTTTATTAACCTCAAAATTGGTCAATACATCTGAGTTTGACACTAAATCTTTTAAAGTTTTAAGTGTTTTAGTATGAATATTTAACCATTAGTAGCTAACTTCATCTTTTAATAGTTCTCTAAGAGGGGCTGAGAACTTATACATGTTTGGAATATATTTCCTTGAGCAATTACACATACAAAGTATTCTTTGCAACTCTTTTTATAAGGACTTTTAATTAGTTCTATAGCTTCATCATGTTCTTGTAATGTATTAAGTATTACCAGCAAATAATAAATCGTCAATGTATACTATTACACCACTTATGTTTTTAAATTAGTCATTAATTTTTTGGAATAATTCAGGTTCCTTACAAAGGCCAAAAGGGAGTATTTTAAAAGCAAATACACTAAAAGGAGTATTAAACTGACACAATTTTACAGATTCTTTATGTAATTCAATACTCCAAAAGACATGTTTTTGATCTAAAACTGTATAAAAAGTTTTATTTGATATTTTTGGTATAATTTCTTTTAATTAATGTTGAATCAAATAAGGTTTTGAGAATCTAAACATAACCTCAACTTACCATTAGGTTTTTCAATTATAATTAGGTTAGTATCCAGCTTTCAGGTTATTGTATTATGTATATGTTCTATAATATTCGGTTTTACTAATTCATTAAGATTATATTCAAGTGTATTATTTGTTCTGATTTCAGTTTTATTATTTTGGAAAAATGGATAAAGGAAACTTGTTAGAGCAGAATTACTATTAATTATTTTTATTAAAGCACAAAACTTTTTTATAACCTTAATAAAAACTTACAACAAATAAACAATAAACATTTGATTTTTCTTTTTAACAATTACAAAGAGATATCGAACATTCAACAGATACATTTCATACATGAATCAGGATAAAATTATTTTCATCTTTAACATTTTTTTAAGTGATTCGGGTATAACCACAAACACATACTTGGTGGTATAATAACGGGTTGAACATTGTTTTTTATTTTAATTTTACATTTATAATTTAATTTGGCAAATAATTCGTGATTTCTTTCTAAAAATGACTTTTTCCATAAATCACTATTATTAAAGTCTATTTTATATAATCCTTTGGAATTCTAGGCTGGATATTACTTAGTATTTATCATTAATACGAGCTATCAGATTTTAACTTAAAACATGAATCATGAATCTAATCCTAAAATTGTTTTGGCATTTTTTAGGGAATCAACAATAACAAAATTAATGTCCTTAAAGTTTTTATGTCTACTTATTAAATCAACTGACCCAACTGTATTCAATTAAATCCACCATATACCTCCTCAGCAGTGGTGTAGACAAGGGGGGGGGGTCTCGATCCTCCCCGAAATGTATATAAAACTAGAAACATTAAAAAAATGCAAAAACATACATTTGCAAATAAGAGCGAAATAATAGCAAGATGAAGTTTACTCAATTAAAATTAAGGAGCTATTAAAATTAAAGAGCTGAATTACACAGGTTATAAAAATAATTTTTAAACCGCGTTGCTTTGCACATTTCAAGAGTTTCTTTTGCTTCGGATGTGTTCGAGCTCTGCCTCTTTCATAGTTTCATAGTCATTTTTTTTGCTAACCTTCGCCAAGGCTTGGCTGTAGTCGGCGAGTTCAAGGTCAGTCTGCCTTTGCTCGACTAAAATCTAACACTCGACCTCCTTCTACAGCCATCGTTACTTATCAGCCAATGTCGTTCGATTATAATATTGAACTGAAAACGAATATTGTTAAGTGTTTATAGTGTGCCCCCTCTGCCATCTCTCAATATGTTGCTGTAAAGAATAACATAAAACCTCTAGCTCTCTAATGTATTGTTTTGTTTTTACCGCTTTTAAGAGTCATTAAACCGTTCATATGTACCTTAATATACTATCTTCCTATGATTCATACTAACAGCGTTTTTTTTATTCAGTAAGAAAATTAGCAAACATTTCGTTAAGTTCTTGTTTTTTATTATTAAATACAAAACGATTCAAAACCTTCTTCACAAATACACAGTTTCGCCGTCAGGGGGCAAGGGGACAAAATCCCGGGGGGTTCGGGCTCAAGGGTGTCCGATTTTAATAAGAGTACCTAATTGACGAAAAACCGTGTACAATCAAAAACTTTGTTGAGCAAATATAAATATAATTTTAATATATAACTTAATAATTAATATTATGTACTTTTATCATACTCTGACAGTGTAGCCTAATTTATAAATATGTATGTTGTTTATAGTTTAAATAGAACAAAAAGTGTTGATTGTTGAGCAAAAAGTATGACACGACTATTCGGTCAGGATTAAATATTCAGTCAAATTTTAAAAATCCATTCATTACAAAGATCAACATCTCGGGACACTGCACTACCACCTCTGAAGCTGCTGTAAAAATTATCAGCTCTAAAAAATACTAGTTTATTTCCTAATGTGTGTACAGCACTCCGTATATTTTGCACCCTGCCCGTTTCGATAGCAAAGGGAGAACGCTCGTTTAGTGTGCTTAGTAGAATCCAAAATTGTTTGAGATCGATTATGGAGTAGGAAATATTATCTGATTGGGGACTATGGGGAGTGTTGGTTAGGATTGGGTATATATTAGTAAGAACATTCAATTTTAACTCGATTATTCTAACTCTTGCAGAAAATAAGACAAGAAGAATGTTGTGATAAGTATTGTTGTAAATCAAAAATAGTTCAAGCTCTACTAGTAATATTATGATTACTGTACTTTACTAAATACTTATTTTACTATCATATAATATTAAGTAATCTTGTAAATAAAAAGTGTTGTATTTTATGTAAAACAGCAATCTTTTGTTATTATAATGTAGTAAGTTTCATTATCATAAAACCTTAATCCATATATTAATATTATTGAAAAAATAAATTATGAAATATTGCAGTCTCACACTTATCGTAGTCGTAATATTGACTGCTTATCTTGAATCTAAACGGACCGCCATAATACACAAAAAGTTAATTTAGTAATATAAAGGTTACAACCGTGCCGGTATTTTTCATAAGTGACAAATTATATAACATAATTTTGGTTCGTTTTGTAGTTTTATGTTACGGGGCCTTTTATACTCTGTTTTATTAAGGCGATAATGACAGCAATGATTATTCATCTAAAAACAAACAAAAATACACAGATAATTTAATTAAATGTTGTTGAATATTGGTAAAATATCAACTATTTCATATTTGTTAATGTTGCCAAAGAAGATTACTTATAGTCTACATACATTACATAAATAGGCACTTCAATATTAAATTTATTCATTGATTTAGTGAATGTAGTAAATCATTTAAGATAAACTATTAAATGTAAGAAGATCATGTTCAAACTAGTAATTAATAACATTTGGATGAAGGTAAAAGACGAGGAATGTATTTTCTGCTAATTTGTCAACGAAATTATACATTAGGCACTTTCTGTATGTTTTATAGTCCATTTTTACATACCAGTGCTACCTCTATTCTTTAGCTCAGTGTTTATTGTCAAGTTTTCCTGTAGGAAGCCACAATGGGCCAGTGTTCCCAACTTAGGGGTTTTCCCCCCAAATTTAGGGGGAAAATAAGTGGGATGGGATTTTTTTAGGGGCTTTATATTTTTAGGGGTATTTTTAGGGATTTTTTACTTATTTATTTTATCATTATTTATTTACTATTTTTTACATAATATAATTATTATTCATTCTTTTGACTCCATTTTAATTATTTAACGATCCTTTAATGGTGAATGTGTTTACGTGTTTATACTTTATGTAGTGTGTAGTGTTTTGTGTCATGTGATTTTCGTCTTCGACAATGAGAGTGGTTTGTTGTGTCGAAACTGGTTAGACCCAGCAGCACTGCAACAGTAGAGGGGAAATTAATAGGACCATTTAAAGGTTAATAAATTTATTAAACAATATATTTTTTTTAGGGGTTTTTTCAAGTAATTGTGGCGATTTTAGGGGTTTTTGACTTTAGATTTAGGGGTAAATATTTTTGGGAGTTGGTAACACTGCAATGGGCACAATCCCACAAATTGCCATTTTCTTCTTCAATAAGGGACAAGGTCATAAGGGACGCTTGTGAATCTGAAAGAGAACGACGCCATGTTAGACATAAGGTTGATTTGTATGTTTGTAGTTTAGAAGCTTGAAAACTGAAGAATAATTTACATTCAGATTTTGATCTTTTTTTCTGTTTCGACCCTCATAGTAAGAAATATTGAACCTTTCCAGACACATTGGCTTAATAGGTAAGAAATGTTATTCGTTATTTATGTTCGTAGGCTAAGTAAATTCAATTTTTTTTAAACAAATGGTTGAAAGGCCAAAGTTACTAAGTGTACTGTAAGTTATATTCCATTGTACGAAATCCTATTGTAGGTAGGAAAACGTTAATAACCTACTGTAAATTCTGTTTGTTTAGCCTAGATGTAAAGAGGTGTGAAATCATTCCATATGATTAATTGATAAGGACTGTGAATGATAGAATGATAGCGTAACTATGCATTGAAGCAGCTTGCCCTAAAATGAATTAAGGAAATCGTTTACTACCTACCTTATTTGGAAAAAGTGAGATCATATTAGGTGTCGCCAGGCGTTTTTGAAGTACTGTACCAAAATACATTGGTGTAGTAAAAAGTATGAAAAAATACAGCTCAGGTAATACTATTATTGGTAATTTATGCATTGAAGCCCTCCTTAAATTTTAATTAAGAAAATCTTAATTGTTCACTACCTAGCTTATTTTAAAAAATGAGACTATATTAACACATTGAATGTGCTATGTCGCCGATCATACCTACCCTGGAATTGCGGAGCTATAGTTGGATTGGTAACAGAGTGAAGTGTATTGCCCCACCGGCGCCATACATGCCACCAGCGCTTGGCAAGAAATATGGTGCTGGCAACCTAGCCGCACTCTATGTGAAGTGTCGCCAGACATTTTTGAAGTTACTCAATAATTATTTTAGTAGAAAATAATAAATAAAAAAGTACGAAATTCTGGTTTAGTTTACGAATGAAAATCGTATAGTCAGCCAGACCAATAACACAAGGGTAATTGGTCACCCATCCAAGTACTAACCGTGGTCAATGTTGCTTAACTTTGGTGATTTACTAATCATTGAATTATGTAGTTTTGAAATCATGATTTTTCGGTGAAAAAGGTAGCTCCGCATTGAAAACTTATTTTATTATTATTAAATAAGGTATGTAGAACATGATTTAAAAAAAAAATCACCAAAAAGACCGATTGCAGACGCAGTAAACATTTACCATTTAAGGTTCTAGTAGGCCTGAAAACAGAACATTTGTATATGAAAATTGTATATAACTGCTACGAAAAATGACATTATAACCATTATAAGTGAAGTAAAGTTAGTACTGACTATTGTATATAAGCATTTACAAATTTAGTTAGTTTACATGTCTTAATACAAACTACGACTTCTGATGTTCATTGCATATACATCATGCACAATATATGAATTTTGATAGATTATTAATTTTTAATATTTATGTCGATATTTCATGATTAAAAATTAGTTTCTATGGAATATATATATATATATACTTCCAAATATCATTATGACAACCGACCATAGGCCGATTCGCATGTAAAGTAGCAACCAGGTGCATATGACAACCGTATACGGTTGTCATTTTACCTTGTCATTTTACCTCTCTGTGTTATTCGCACTCCCTCGGCTCTAAATAGACACATAGAGTTAGTTTTAAAATCTTTAATTTTTCTTCATATTGATAGCACATTGTATGGAAGTATACAAGACAGAGCTTCACTGATTCTCCGCTAGAATTGTCCTGTGTGACGATGTCTTTTGTCTTTTGAATATAGTCAAAGTAAAGTTAAAGATCCTTTTGGAGACTCAAATTTAAATACTTCACAACCTGATGATGAAAGATTAAGCCTTGTAAAGTTACTATAACAATAAAAGTCAATAACATTTTAGGAAATGTCTTGTTTACCTTTGTAAAGGTAATAACCCACTATATTTATACACTGACCCTTGTATTTAAACCTTTCTCTATGATCTGGGCAGCGGACAAATACGGAATGTACAAAAGAGATGTGTTATGCACCTCTTACATTTGTAAGTAGTTCTTTACCAAAACACCAACAACCGTCCAACAATAAGGTAGAAAGGAAATAAAACCAATTAAGGAAAAAATAACTAATTCACTTCAAGAATTATTTATTATAATGTAATAAAATGTTAGCTGTTAATAACAAGTATGATGCTAGTTTAATAGCTAATATTTTAAGAAATAAGTGAAAACGTAAAGCTGAAACTTTTATCTACTCTTTCCATAATGTTAGCATTGATAAATTAAAATATTGTAAATCACCTTATATTGACAGAACTAGTTATATAATTAGTAACCTTATTTAAACTAAATGTAATAATAAAGTCGCTTTTTGTTGTACAAAAAAAAATTAGGTAAAATGTTGGTTAATAATAAAGATAAACCAGAAATGTTAGAAAATAATGGAGTTTATAAAATATCTTGTCCAGATTGTGACTCTGAGTACATAAGCCAATCAGGTAGATCTATCAAAGTTAGAATTAAAGAACATGTATATACACTAGCTGGAAACTAGACAATAATAACTAACTTTGCTAACCATCTTTTGGACTCAGGTTATAATTATTATAATAAACTGAATTTAAATTCTTACACATTGAAAATAAAATCAAAACATTAAATAATTTAGAAATTAATAGATCAATTTAACTTAAGCCTACTTTTAACTAAAAAGACCAAATTGTATTAAACTCTTCACCCCTTCTAAAACCCATCCTTAACATAGTTCAATAACCCTCCTCTACCTGCTATGTCACTCAACCAACCCTTCCCACTTTCCCTTTTTGTATTTCAGTTTCCTGTTACTTGTGTTGTATAAATAGTTGTCAAAACTTGTAAATTATCATTTGCCCGAATATGCTGGAAGTCTAAACAATAATAGTACATTTATAGAATTAAATGTTTGAAACTTTAGCTTATTGCTTTATAATCCTAAAATATTTATATGTTTTAACTAACTTACTGGCGACAATTTATTGAGTGACTAAAATTATTTAAAGCGTTTTTACAATACACTGGTAGTAGTTTTGTTAGTCGTGTTAAATTAGGTCGGGTAAAGTTAGGTTATTTAAATACTTAAAGAATAAACTGAAATAAAATTTGTTAAGATTGCAAAGAAGTGGATTTCCCAAAGCATATGTATGCATTGATTATGTGTATAATATTACTTAATATATTTAATGTTTAAGTGAAAAACATCTTGTAAACCTGTTTTTAAAAAACGACTATTAATGGTTTTATGGTATAGTGAGGGAGGAACCATATGCTATAATGGTCGGGAGGGTTCATATTATGTAATGCTATCTTTATATAACTTTAACAAAAACATTTCTTAAGATTATTTTTGGATTGTATCTCAAACTTTAGTTTTTTTAGTGTAAAGGTTTTGGACAAAAACTTTAATCTTAACCCAGGTTTTATTTTGAAAAAGTTCTTTGTTCTTCATCATTACATCTTCGCATTCTTTTTTTCTGGGCGGCTTACACTGTATTATATGATTTTGGAAAAACTCGGCGACTACTGACTTCTCTTCAACTGTCCATTTCGTTAGGTGTCTCTTGGTCTTCCTTATCTCACCGAATTGCGACTTCACTCTCTTTCCAGGTAAACTGCTTGTTGATACTTCCGAGGAAATCAAATCTTCCATTACTGCCGTTTCATCACTTTCACTTTCCTCGCTGTCATCCGCTATTTCCTCTTCTAAGTCAATTTCATCTAGGGTTTTCCCTTTGTACTTTGACCCTTCACCTTTTTCCATAGCAAGTAATAACTTTGCTAAGGTTGCGGTCTGGTATACTTCATCGGGTAATCTATATTCTTGACGGTGGATTCCAGAGGTGTGTCCCATAAAATTTGCAAGCTGCTCAATGTCATTATCCGTCATAATATGAAACAATTGTGAAATTGTAGCTAAATGTTTCCTTAAGCGTCGTGATGTGAAAGCCTCTGCGTTTTGAAGGCTTGCTTTTTTTGCTTGTGTTTGGAGAATTTTATACCCAATTATGGGATTGTCTGAATTTGTAGCTGCAAACAGATAAGGGTTATTAGGCCCCACAATTTTTTTTCTGGCGGACACAAGTACATTTATATGCTCTTGAACATCAAAGCTGAACAGGACTGGTGTTACTTTCCTCTTGCCTTGTATTACAACTCGTTTGAATTTTTTCATTAGTAGCATTTCTGCAGGTTTCACTAAATCTGCGAACTCTTCATAGGTTGTCTTCTGTCCGGAGAGCTCATAAAGATTTAGAGGCAGCCTTTGGAGCTCTCCCACCCTCTTCCGACAAAGTAATAAGACTCTACAATATACTGTCGATGTTAATGTCATAAATGCCTTTTTATCATTTTTATTTTTCTTAAGTGTATCAGCTGAACACTCGCCTTGTTGTACTAGGAAATCCCTAAATTTTTTAATGTCACTTGCCAATGGGACGATGGTTATGTTATTCATTTTCTTAGAGTGTAAACAATTGGCAGCCTGATGGGAAACTTCGGCGTTCCAGTTAGACTTAATCAAGAGTATTGTCATTTTGAGTTCATCCTCTAGATCTTCTGCTTCACGCCCCTCCATAGAATGTTTTTGCTTCATGCAAATGGTTATTCCCAACTCACAACATTCTTTCAGTGACGTACCTATGTTCATTCCGAATGTAGGAGAATTGTAGTCGTCCGTTTTTTCATCATGTCCTGATTCTCTCCGAGCAGCTTCCACTAAAAAGTCAAAGTTTTCTGGTTTGAGTGCTTCAATTAAGTTGCGAATGTTTGGTTTCAACTGTTTAACACGTATGAGTATTCTGCCAAGCTCACGCATTTTACGAGAACAGACTGTACGTTGGTGATCTTGTCTATGAGTTAGCAAAAATCATGTACCATATTCACAAATCAAAGTGTCTTTTTGAGCGGTTAGGGATACATTATCGGCACGCATACGAGGAAATATGTTTTCTCGTAGGAAACGATTTCCCTTGCTGTTTTTAGTCAGTAAGCTTAACCCTGCCACCTGTGGTGACAGTGTGTTTGTTGTGCCAGGATTTAGAGAACATTTTTTACGGTGCCTCCATAATTGTTTCCTAGAATAAAATCCCAGGCAAAAAGTACAAGGTAATGGTTTGCTAACTGATAAGACGGGTTACCTGACAGGTTTCGTTATACCAGTATTGTGTCCTAAATAATTACCTTTTTTTCTTAGAATCGAGAGCAATGTTTTTCTTTCAAAGCTCATAGGAGCCTTAGCTAGTATCTTCTGAACATCAATTTCATGGTTATGGTTCCTCACAACATGTCTAGCAAAACTAGATACCCAGTCTTCACAGTAAAAACAGAAGTCATTATTCCTTTTTTGCTTTAAATTCACATTTACACTAAGCTCATTCATACTACCAAATGTGTTATTTTTATAACTTCTATGCGTTTCCATTATTTCCTCTAATCGTTTCTCCTGAGTCGAATCATCTTCTAAGGAGAGCCCATCAGACTCTGAAGAGGAGTAATCACTACCGGGGTTATACTCTGGGTCCTTGTCCGAATCAAATTCCTCAGAAGTGGTGGAATTTTTATCTGTAATTGCCTTTCTTGATTCTTGAAATCTTGTAGGCACAGAATGTGTTTCATCCACTGCATTTTGTTCTTGAGAATCATATATTTTTCCAGTGAAATCCTCCGTCAAATGATGCCCTTCATATATATCATTTGATTCTTTAATTATCCTTGCAACTGGTACTAATTCATAGGAGGATAAGTTCTTCGGTGTTGACTGAAAGTTATCAACATCGGGAGTTCTTAATTTATCAATGGTATCATTATAATTTATGAATGTAAAACTTGTATTGCCTTTAACTAGATTAGACACTGAAGACGAATATTGTGTGGAATTTAGATTTAGTTGTAAATTACTAGGCATTGTATTGGTATTGTGCCGTGAATATGATAATAGAGGAGGCTTATTAAGCAAAGAATATTCAGAAGATTCGTCCTCGCTATCACTATAAGGAACAAGGGTTTGCAGAGACCTAATGCACACCGAAGATACAGGTATACTAGGCTCTATACTTTTAGGTAGTTGCTCTGATCCAAGCGAATTTATGTCTTGTGTTGAATTTTCTGCAGAGGATTCGGCCTCTCTGTCTGCGGTTTGAGTCTGCAAATGTATTAACTCTGAAACATAAGAAACAACTTGGTTTTATTTACCCTTACCATTTTTCTGTTATTTTTATCTTTACCTCAACGGTTTTGTAAAAACCAATTCAATTTGATATACAAAATGTATTATAATCCTTAAAAACATATTATAAATATACAAAAGTATTTTGAATTTTTCTTATACGATTATACAAATAATTATGATTGTCAAAATTTTGATTTAAAAAGTAAACCATGTTTATATTTTGATTTTTCAAATTAAAACTGCTTATGCAGGTCTACTTTTTGTTGACAATGCAAAATAAAACTTTGTTGAACTTTGTTCAACCAGTGTGGCTATAGGAAATCCATATCAAAATTCCATGACTTAGCCAGGTTTTCCAGAAAAATGCAAAATTTCCTTGACCAATATTTTGTTATAATTTAACAACAGATAATATTCTAAGTTTGAAAACCGGCTCTTTCTGAATACTCTTAGTTCTTAATAACAGTAATTTTTAAACCACATACTAAATAGAAATAACAGTAATAATATTAATAACAATAATAAATCTGAACTTAAAAAATGAATTTGAAGTTTTCAAAAGTATATTAATAACAATAATGATGATTATGATGAATTTAAAATTAAAACACAATAACACAAATTACCAAATTAATAATTGAAATAAGTTTAATTTGATAAAACATAAACTATCTGATACATTTGAGAAAAAAAACATCTAATGATAGATGATAAAAAATACAATACATTAACAGTGTAAAGGTGTATTACACTTTCCCTTTATGAAATGAAATATTACAATCAAAACTATATACAAATCAATAGGGGTGTACGAGGCCGGATTTTTTAATTTGGCCTGAGTCTCGGGTAAATCGAGCCGAGAACTTTTTACGAACTCAAGGTGTAATCGAGGCTTTAACGAACTCGATATTTAATCGAACCTTCAAAGCTCGAATTTTTATCGAGCTTTTTAAAGAGCTCAAGCTTCCAATAAATTTTAGATTGAATAATAATCAGTTAATGTCGAAATTTTCTTTTGTAATGGGCAATAGGAGAAACCAATGTAGTGGGCAATTCGAAGTAGCTGTAATTGACGGAAAATACACTCTCGATTGAACTAAAGGATACGAACTTCCTTTGGTATGCAATTATATTACAAACTCATTTCATTCATATATATTTTAATAATTACATACTTAATTACAGACAAACAATTATGGATTTGTAGATACAATTTTTGTAGTTCGGATCAAGTAAAAAAAATATGAGCTAAATAAAAGAAAAAACTTCGAGTATCGTAAATAAGAGTAATAAAATTCACGAATATGTGAACGTACCAAGCGTGAATTTTGGTTAACTATTTTACGCAAAATTTAAGTTTTTAATAACATAATTAACAAACCGTTACTACAATAACTAGCACTAAGCCTAGTAGAAATGATTTGAGAAAACTAGTTGTCCTTGAACGGGTGTAGTATTAGTTTGTTATCAGGTCTATGCATTTCAACAGACAAAACTTCTAATATACAAACATTTTACCGTATCCTGTAGTAGGAGGAAGTACGGTTTACATCTAACAGTACAATTGGTTCTGATAATTGTTTGATTATTTTAAAAACTAAAAAACATTAGCCACATTACTAAAAAACCGACCGAGAAAACTATTTTTTTCAAAACGGGTGTATCTTTTTTTTTTATTCGAAATCTACAATGATCGAGGTATGTCAAACTGGAAACTATGCGTGTTATCTATATTTTGCTTTAATGTCTTACACTTTATAAAAATCAGTGGTATAGCTTAGGTTCATGAAATTGTGGGTTTTTTAGAAAGGTTCTGATTATCGACAGTTAAATTAAACCTCTAAATATTGTGGAAAGATCAGAGACAGAACTGCTTGAGCTGTAGATTAAATTCTGCCTTTTCATATTAATAATTTCCTTCTTTACAAGTCAAATAAACAATGCATACATTTGGCGAAAGATATATATGTGTAATTGACAGAAAATAGATTTGATTCATTCATCCTGTTCCCTTCAACATGTGTGAAATAAAACAGAAGAAAGAAAATAATTTGTGTTTTTGTTGTTCATTATCTAAAGGGAAACATTGGCTAAAGTTGTGATTTATAAATATAAATATTTACGTACCATAATAAAGAAATCAAAAACCTAAAAAGTTGAAACTATTCTATATTTAATTACCTTTGAAAAATTAAGTATACGGAAGCATGTTTGAAAGGAATTTGCAGGTATTTTAGTAAAATGCATCTCTTTCGAGAAAAAGTTGTGCTAAAACAATGAAATTTGTAATCACTTCTGAAGAACGTTTAATCGGATTCAATAGTTTTAACAGAATAATATAGGTAAACATAAATGTAGTGTACCTATTCTGCTAATTAAATATTGTATAAATTAAAAATGAAAGTTGATCGAGAAAAAGCATCAAACGTATGTGTTATATGTTACGTTATAAAGGATAGACAGCAATGAGATGTTATCAGTAAGACTAAGCCTAGGTTTTGGAACTAGCTGTCCTTTAACTGGTTGATGTAACTTCCATTAATACATCGGGACAAACATTCTTATATAGATTTACAGTACTTCTTTTTCTTTTTCGTAAATTTGTAGTATTCAAAGAGTTTTGTGTACAACTTTATAGCACAATGTGACTTAATGAATAAAAGTTTCTTAGTTAATATGATATTAAAACTAAAACTGGAGAAATAGGCAAATATTTTCCAATCAAAAATAATTAATAATTGTCAAACCGGAAACGCAACGTTTTGATTTTTGCTTGACCTTATTTCAATGTAGACCTACAGGAGTTCAACATTGCCCGTGTACTGATTTCTTGAAATCCTCAACACACTCAAAATCAGTACAATAGTCGTTTAATTCATTTTAATTTTATTATTAATTGTCACTTTTATATTTTTACATTTTAAATGTAATTATCACATTATATTATTACAATAAACGGAAAATGATTTGTTGCTGATTACAGGGAAAGATAAAATGTCAAACTAGATATTACTTGTCACTCTCAACTGATAGGCCTAGAACTGATTGGGGAGCTTGCTCAGTTACAATTTTAAAACTCGAGATTAGCAGCGGATGTTTGGTTGAATAACCGGACATTTTGTTAATATAAAGAAATATAGAAAACAATTGAACTAAGTTTACTTGAAAATTGTAACTTTATAATCGTATTATCATTATTTTGTATTCTGTTTACAAAACAATTAAAACAGTTTTCTGTTAATAGACTTATGTATTTGGATGATTGCTCTGGTAAAACCATAAACTGTTCAGAGAACGTTGTATGCGGTAAAAATAAGCACTTCTTATATAGGTTTTTAATCTCGGCCGCAGAATTAAACGATAAATGCTGGAAAACGATGAATAGAGATTTACGATTTTCGACACCGGGGGGGGGGGACTCTTGAATTCAACATTAAAAATGTATTATTTAATATTTTTTTAAATTTTCACTAAATTATATGGGTAAATTGCAAGTTTTTTGTGGCAATTAAATGTATATGGGAAATACTTCAAACATGTTCAAGGTTAATTAGTTTTGTTAGTTGAATTTGACCTTTGACACTCTCTTTGTTTTAAACCTTCCCTCTCTCTTTCTCTCCCTTTTCCTCTATTTTTTTTATCATACAGTAACACACTTTCAAAAGTTAAAAGATTTATTCACGAAACACAAATGGTTTAAAAAATAAATGAAACTAGGCACCTCGAAAAACTTTTCTTAGATGAGGTTGCCAACATTTGCTTCAAGACCCTGTTAATGTGTTCACAATGTTTCATTTGACATGGAAATTTTTGGGTCCAAAAAGCTATACGTATTTTAAAGAAGAGTTAAATTTGGTTTAGGTGTACATAAATCGTCTTACTTTTTTCAGTTTTGTTTATACATTTCTACTAATTTGAGAGTCACTGCTATTTTTGTAAAATATTTAAGACTTTACACATACAAGTGTCTTTAAGGGCGAACACCAATATTTCAAATACAGTCCAGGAGTGTTTCATTCTACCATTATTCATACTAATACGAATTAGTTTCTTTTGCAATGTTATATTAGTTTTTAGATTTGATAATATATATGTAAGTCCCTCCCCAACCAATAATACTATAATGAAGTCTAATATGAGCTAACGAAAAGTACAACGATCACAATATTTTAATCATGCAAAAATATTTGAATAAATACATATTTTGCTAATATGCTAAATACCTAGGTATTTTTTTGTTATTAATAATTTAGATTTTATGTATGTTTCTTGTAATTTAATTTGTTATCAAAAAAATACCTAGGTATGTAATTTCTTACTCTCATTGACAACAGCAAAATTCTTGATACTTTCAGTTTCTTTGTATACACATTTTAGACCTTTATATTTAATTATAGTAAATTTTGGAGCTAACCATATTTTCTGTAATCAGACCGTAAGTAGTGTTAAAAATTTGGTCTGATGAATATGACCAAGCTTTTTAAATTGTATTTATTTATTTTTATTATTTATTACTATTACATTACGCTATAAAAAACAGGTAATATTGTTAAAAAAAATTAAAACTAACTTATACAAACCCAATTCCATATTATCATTTAAATATGCTTTAACGCTATACTAAGCTCTCTTTAACGTAATCTCTTTTACACATTTCTTATAATATCTAATATTTTTAATTTCTTTGGTGTACAGAGGAAGTTTATTGAAAATATTTTTGGTCTTATAGTCAATAGTTTTTTCCACTACATTCGATGTTAAGGTTATTGCAAGTTTGTTTTGTTCCTAGTCTCGTATTGATAAATCAATAATTTTTTTTTTCAAATTTATTGAATTTATTATTATAAACAATTAGACAAATAATGTATTTAGCGTTTTTGAAAGTATTTTAAAAAAAGTTTCCAGATCAAGTTTTTTTTGAGCAACTATAAAATTTACTGCTAGGTTTAAATTTTTTTATAAAATTAAAGTTTGGGATTATAGACAATTTATTATCAAGGATAAAAAGAGAATAACAATGTTTTAACTACTCATGAAAAAACCTCATGATATAAAACGTTACTACAAACTTTAGGAATACATTCAGTTTTGATATGATGAAAGCTAAGGAATGTTATTATTTTCTCGAAATTTGAGAAGTCATCCAATAATGTGAAGTCGCAGCAGAATACAGTCAATAAATATTAATAGGAGAGCTAAGAAAACTTATTGTAATTATTGAAATAATTTGTAACAATGGTGTTTTCACGGACGAAGATGAAATAGCCAACATAATAAGTTATACTTCCAAAGCATACCAATCCATTAAAGTACTCGGGTAAAAACTTCAACTTAGACAAACTTCGTGCATATAAGGTTACACACCAACTATAAATTTCAAATTATCTCAATACATGCTTTTTATGTCATCGGATTAAATTTTATCATTAATTAATAGTTTGAAAACAAAATTACCCCTATTTAAAAAATAAAATAAATAAAAATAAAAAGTTTCACACTTTTTGTTCATGTCCTAGAATATCTTTATAACTTTAGCCTAATTTGCAATTTCTTAAAAAAAGCTCCCATTATTCCAAATTTTAAGCAAAGGGGACAAAAGCAGGCTGGTTGCTTCCACTCTATATTGTTGTTATCAATTTCCGCAAAGGTATTTTTTTAATAAAGATTAATAAAAGGAAAAATTAGTTGTTTAGGAAAGAGATAGCTTAGATAGCCCTTATTACTGCAGATTCCGATAACCAATAACACGAGATATACGCACTGGCAGTCCTCCCCTCACCAACCACTTGACCTAGATCATGGTCGCGGTGACAGAACATCTAACCCTCCCAATAGCTATCCCAGTAACACATACAGTACACTACACAACATCACACCATGTCCGCTTCCCGGGAAATACAGCCTGTTCTACCATGGGCGTCATCACCAATTCATTATTGGGGGGGACATATGCCGGGAGTCTGGGGGTATGCAAATTTTTTAAAATTAAACTTCTCAAAACATTGTTTTTATGCATTTATTTATGCGTTTGTAACAGAAATGTAATGTTAAAAACCCTAGTAAAGACAAAGCCCGATGTTTAAATTTTAAGGTTTTAAGTAAATCATTCGTTTTTAGCAAAAATATTTTTACATTTCAAATATTGGGGGGACACGTCCCCCCGGCGATGACGCCCATGTGTTCTACTAACCACAAATAACTCAACAATGTTACATGATATTGATTAAAAAAATTAATACAGACAAATTCAATCTTTTAATTAAAAACAGGAAAAAGGTAAGATATTATAACCTTACATGGGTGTTCAGCAAGGTCTACTATTCGTCAAATTACTTGTTATAAAAACCATCTACACAATTTTACAAATAACATTTATGTTTTAAAACTATTATTGGAATCTAATCAAACTACAATATACGTGTTTAAAGATTGTAAAAAATTCAACACAACTTATTATTTTTTAATATTCGAGAAAAATCATTCCCTTTTCAAATTAAATGCCTCATCGACACCATTCCACAGCCCATCACACATTAGACTATAGTAATACTGATTGTTATTCGGATTCTAAACAGAATGATTTCAGAGAGAGTGAAACACAATTAGACTGGGAGAAGTTTTGTGTAAGACTGGCAATGCTGCTAGATGTCACATTGATAGGGCATCTGCAAAATGGGTATAATCCAGCTGCTAGATTGATAGCATTATAGAAAACTATATGACGGCTTTTATAATGTTAGTAGAGTTGACGGTTGCAATAATGATGTTACAACGGAGAGTGGTGGGAAAATTTTTTAATTTTTAATTTTAAAAGAATTAAGACTGATTCTTTTTAAACCTGATAAATTGAAATGTTTATTCACTTACAAAGGCTTATATACTCTACTCCTTCTCGTGGCTGCCATATTGTATGGAGTTTGTACGGTTGTTATAATGATATCAGGATGCATATATATATATATATATATATATATATATATATATATATATATATATATATATATATATATATAGACTGATTAGGTTCTTCTGAATTTCTATTGTAATAAGTAGGCATTTGTATTTGGTAGATAGTTTTCATTTTCTATTTTGGTACAAATAAGGATAAATAAATTTTTTTGGGTAAATTCATTTCATCTTTAAAATGGAGAATAAAGTCTAGGGAATTTATGTCATTGAACTAATTACACATTGAATGGAAGCTACTGTATTAGAAAGCCACACTAAAGTAAATTGTGAATGTGTAATATAACTTTTGGCGGTAATTATGCATTGTACATGCTGGTGGAATTTAGTGGCGTGAAATCATGTAATTGTTTACATCAGTACAATTGGTCAAGTGTAGCATTATTCTTATGGGAGATGAATCCAATATGGCAGAGGTGGAGCAGAGCCTTAGGAGGAAAATGTAAAACGAGCTTGATTGTAGAACTTAAAAAAACAATAACATAATAAAGTGATACACAACTAATACTATGCAATATATTATAACCTACATTGTAATATTTAAAAGGAAATGCTTTATTTAAAGGCGAAAACCCTCTTTTATAAAGAAAAAAAAGAAGAGAGTATAAAATAGAGGACACCTAGCCCTGAATACTCTAGTAGTCTTTTAATTTAAAAAAAAAAAGTGTCAATTTTGTGAAGGTAATTATGATCACAATGGTTTTTCACCCCTCCCTCCAAATCAATCTGAAATAGTGTTACAAAATTTTGAATAATCTATTCATTCATATTTTAAAACGGAGGACACATGAATTTTTCATAGTTACTTACATTTTGTTGTTGATACCAATTTCACAAATTACTGGGTTGTTGTTCAACCTTTGGTTTTAGTAATGTTTTCGTAGCATTGTATACATCAGGAATGGCCTAACTTTCATGAACCAAGATATATTTATAAGTTGCCATCATCTACTTGTGATCTACCATGTTTTTTCTTCATACTGATAATTGGAGTAGGCACCAAGTCTCTAAATCATTAAAGTTGTGTTAATGTGTTTTGTTTTGTAAAACAAAAACATTTGTTTAGTAATTTTTAAAACATTACTTTTTGATGAAACATTTACAGAATATTACAAATTATCAGTTTACTTTTAAATTGTCTTTTTACTGAGATGTTGATGCATAACACGGAATGTCCTTACAAAGATCTGTATAATTTGGGCATGTACCCATTAGGCCTTACTCTGAGACATGCTTTAATTGTGTATTAGTTAAGGAGCTCCTGTACTTTCACTATATTATGTTCATCCCTGAAAAAGCTGCTTCTCAATTATGTAGATCCAAAAAATCGCAGTCAACCACAAATCAACAGATATTAAGCTGACATATTTTCTACTGACAATATTGTTCAAAATGTATTATTAGATGCTCTTGGTTTCATTGCTATTTCCGATTGAAATTTAACAATTTGTGACTCTAATCCAGAAGAATCAAGAATTATGTGATGAAATTTCCTCAATATCACATTCTCCAAAAGGGTTAGACATGAGCTGAAAGTTTTTCAAAACTGCGAACAGTCTGTCAAATTCTGTTTTCAGGGTGTTTGTCTTATATACATATTTTTCAAAATTGCAATCAGTTCAAATTGTATGTTTTTCCAAATTTGGAAAGTTTTTCAGATTGCCTTTAAGTTGAGATATTAGTGGATGTAGTTTTTATTGAAATGGATTTAATGAGCTCACTATATCTAGACTGTTTTTATCTTTTTTCCTTGCAGCTCAAGTTTAAGAATATGGTAGTGATCTGTGAAATTAGTTGTAAAAACTAAATTTTGTAGCCAAATAGCACCTTTTAGCTGACCATAATTTTCACACTTTTAGTTTAGGAATTCTATTACTTTTGGCAAGAAATTCAAACATCTTTCAAGAAATTTTCCTTTACTAGGCCATATAACATTAGTGAAAAGCAGCATGTTTTTGTATTCAGCTTCATTTGCATCTAATTGACATTTGAAAAACCTCCTATCTAAACTTTGTGCTTGAATAGAATTAACTATTTTAACAGTTATTTTGTTCATAATGTCTTTCACATTTAAAATTTGAATACACAGTGCATTTTGGATGGATAGTGCAGTAAATAAAAAGAGGTACATTCTGGAAAATTGTCATTTTTACTCGATATTGCAATAAACTCATTATTTGTGCCCATTATTTGATATGGTGACGAAAGTTGCTTCCATGAGTAACTCATCTCCTCCAGATGTTGTCCACAGCTTGTAAGCATGGGACATTCTCCAACCAATAAAAAATAAATAAATAAAGTTATTAAGAATGTTCGATCATATAATTAATTAAGAAGTTTGTATAACACATAGAAATTAAAATTATTCAAATGATAAATTACAAAAACTTTCAACAAAAACATTAAAATTAATAAACGATAATCAATCAATTTAAATTAAGCGCCTACCATGAATTAATGTAATACCCTCTAGGCTGAAATTGACAAAAGGCGCGGGTTGTGTTTTAGTCCGAAGCCAGTGGAACGGAAATGATAGAAAATTCTAGGAACTGCAATACAGTACTGCCATGTAACCGGTAACGTGGCGAAGTGAGTTGAGCGGTCCGTTCCAGAACATTCCAACTTCCGGCTCCAACGTTACATTTTTACATTAGAGATGGGACCAATGACTCAATCGTGTGATTCAATTCAAATGAAACAACTCGTACAACTGTTTCAGATCACTGTTTCGATTCATCTGAATCATTTGAATCATTTACAAATATTCAACTCTTAACAAATCATGACTAACACTGTATATATGTTTCAGATCCATAATGATTCTTGTTGTTGTCAATGCATTCATAACAAAATAAATTAATGCAAGTATTTATTAAAGATGCATTGTAAAAAATAATATTAAGAAAGTAGAGTAAATAAAAATGCTTTTAAGTACCGGGTATAGAGCAATTTGTTGTATTCAAATTACGAATTTAAATGTTTTGATAAAGTATATTTTGTAATGAAATTTTTGTAAACCAGGTTAGAAATAAAGCATTGTTAGTTTTAAAAGTATGAAATTTAATATAAACATTAGTAAGAAAAAGTAAATGATAAATTATAACTTTCAGTACAGATTAAATTTTAATAAAGTCAGAAATATTAATCTTATTCTTTTAAATTAACATTTAAAAACATTATTTTTGAAATTTTATTGCTGGCTAAACAATTCCGTCGGTCATTTATCAAATATCCACTTTATGAAAAAATACGTTCACAAGGAACGCACACACTGTTTCAAGATCAGTAACTACTAATAATTTTAAATGAAACACTGAAGCAAAGCAAGAATCAAATGAAACATGTGAGTCAAACTGAGTAAGATTCTATTACGGGGAGTGAGAGATAGAAACCTTGAATCGGCGCAGTGCGCGCTGCGCACTGCATGCATAGCAGTAGTAGTATTTGAGTCAAAAGATTCAAATCATTGCTCTTGGTGATTCAGATTCATTTGTCGTCAGCCGTGTTTCGAAACATTGAGTTGAAACACCACTGAGTTACACATCTCTATTTTACATTCCAACTCGGCGTTCAGTACGGACTGGACGTGTTTTTGTTCAGAAGAAAAATGGTGCGTTTTAGGAAGAAAAGTATTTAGTAAAGTGAATTTCTTGGTCATAAAAAGGTTGTGTTATACATCGAAACTCATGGCAATCATGATGAGTGCAAAATCTAATAAGGTAACAAGTTGTATTTTTTAAAGTAAACAGAAATATCAACTATTTGACTTCAGACATTTTCTTTTCATTTGAACACTTAATGTTGAAACAAATTTACATAACGTTTATAGGACTGTACAAATTTCACATATATGTATAGGATATAAGTAGTCTATAAGATAATGATGATTTTTGTAAAAATTAACTAAATTAGCAGTAAAAAAAGATTTCGTTTCAAACTAAACATGCTTGCCTAAACATTCATTGAGTAGGCTACACCCATTCATTCATGTTTCACATGTATATAGCCGACCTGGTAAGTATCGACTAGAGCCAGAACCTTGTTTTTTCATAAATATATATTATATTAAGTAAAGAAATTTTATTAAGAAAATAATCTACACATTAACTCAAACAAAATTAGTAAAGCTTGCATAATTAGGTGTTGCAAAATGGCGTCCATACACAAAATGGCGTCCATACTCATACACAAAATGGACGCCTAACATTAGAAAGATAGTTTTGATGTTCTTTTATATATTTGATTTTTAATATCTGTAATCACAATTAAAGACGACAACTAATAAAATAACACATATAAACTTACAAATTGGTTCTAGTCTCTAAATAACCCAGGATGGTGAATGTGTCTGGTTGTAGCCTACTCTTAACTTCATAATTGATAGCTTTGAAATAAAATAGTTTACCCTATAAGGGAATATTTTTGCACTGGTACTAGAAGCAAATCCATTACCAAACAAATCTGTATAGAAACAAAATTTGGTGGTAGAGATACTTTTTGGTGGTAAATGCACTAAATTTAAAAATAATTTTAGGTTGTGATTTTTTAAGAAAACATGAGGTGAAAATAGATTTTAAACGAGAAATTATTTGTTTTGAAATAAATAATAAAATAATAACAAAATTTTACAATAAATTCAACAATAACAGGTTAGGTGCATTGAAATTATGTGATTCAGATTCAATTTTTAATGATTTAGAAAACCTAAGTGATGATGTTATTCCTATACAGGAAATATTATTCATGCATTATAGTAGGTAAAGTCTTTTGTGAAAATGATAATAATTTTATTGATAAAGATCAAGAATGGTGTGATAATAAATAGGCTATGATGTCTTAATAAATACTAATCTTACTATTAACAATTAAAAACTCTGTTAGATAAATATTGAGCAATATTTTCGGACAAACCAGGAAAAATTAGAAATTTTAATGCAAAATTGAACATAACTAATAAAGGAAAGTTTATAAATTGATCATATGCTATTATACCACATTCAAAAAAGGAATTGGTAAATAATGAAATTGAGAAATTAATAGCCTTAGATATTATAGAAAACTCATAGACAGTCCATATTCTAATCCTTTAGTGTGTGTTATAAAAAAGGATGGCTTAGTGCGTTTATGTCTAGATGCTAGGCAAGTAAATAAAGTGATTATAACCGTTTTGAGAGGGTAAAATATATTAGTAGGCCTACCATAGATTTGGTATCTGGGTTTTGGTAAATAGCCTATCTTTGGACAAAACATCTAGGAAATATGTTGCTTTTAATTTTAATGGTAGAAACCTACAATTCAAAAGACTACCTTTTGGTCTAAATGTAAGCACATCATATTCAAAAAAGGCCTAACACAAGTTTTAGGTCCTGAAGTGATAGAATTTGCGGTAGTATATGTAGATAACATTTGTATAACATCAAAATCCTTTAAAGAACATTTAATTCATCTAGATAAAATATTTGATAGGCTAAAAAGATTTAATTTTTTCCGATTAATCCTGGCACAAAGGGATTGTTATATACGCAGAAGGTTTTTAGTTTTCTTTGGACTCTTTCTTAGTATTATCCCTAACTTTAACGCATTTTTTAATTATAGACTGAGGATATCCATTAGTAACCAAATCTTTTTTATGCGATTTAGTTCTTGGATAGATCAACTATCAGAAAAAAATAGGTAATTATATAGCAAAGTAGCCTCACTTCAAAATCAATTTTTAAAGGTTTTATTCGTCAAATAAATGTTGGAAAAATATTTTACTATCGAAAAAAGAGTGTCGGAAAGATGATTAATTAATATAATTACACAAGAAAATCTTAATCAGAGTCAAATTCTGCTGCAAATTCAGTAGAAGAGGAATTTATTGAATTTAAATGTATTTCACTCGGAGTTTTCAAGGAGATTAAAAATACATGTTTTCTTATACTTTTAAAAGGACATCAGGCCGATAAAACTAAAGACAAATAATTATTCTGGGTTTCTATGATTTGTGTTGATTTGTACTTTTAAAAGTACATCAGGCTATTAGGCCTATAAACTAGTTCACCTCTGGGTCTTAGGAGGTTAAGGTGGCGCCGTATTTTCCTTGTTTTATTTTTTTATCCTCTATTACATACCTTACTTCATAAGAATAAATAATGTTTTCTTTGCTGTAAATATGTAGGGCTGTATTATTATATGTCACGAAAGGTTTGGCCAGGTTGCTATATATATAAAACCACCTGGCCAAACCTTCCGTACGTTTATTGAAGTGAATGTCATGAGTATGAAAGATAACACAGAGTTAATTTTTTCACGAAAAAAACAACTTGTGTAATTATATTATGTAATCATCTTTCCGACACTTTTTTTTCGATAATAAAATATTTTTCCAACATTTATTTGACGAATAAAACCCATAAAAATTGGCCATATAGGCCCTAATTACCAAAAAATATTATTGTCTGTCGAGTAAGAAATGAACTATTCCTTCCTTGACCGAGTTAGGGCGATTAGAAAAGTAGTTTAGATATATATCCCCATATGTATGGGTTACTTAAATTTCACAAGCCTAACGTCCCTCTTGGGCCTATAATTAGCTCTCGGGATTCCCCATGCAGGGAATTATCAAAATATTGATTTATTCTCTCCAGTCTTGTATTGTTTCTTATACACAAATAATGGCAAATGTCCGAACAAAGGATAACATTAATACAAATATTCCATCATTAAGTAATGATTTTCAAAATAGAATAAAATGTTTGGCCTACCTTTTAATGAAACCATCAAAATTGTAATAGTATACTCAGTTAATGTTCTTATGTGTCTATATTATTTCCTTATTCACATAACAATCTTACTGTGCTATCTTACTTAAGTTATACATATTCACATTTTATTTATGCTTAGATTTTTCGACCATTTCCTATATTTTTAGTATGCCTATCATAATATATACAATAAATTTTTATTTTATTTTACAAGGTCAGTATCGACTAGTGATAATAGGCAAGTAGATTAATTACTTATATAGTCTAGGTGACAAATGCTTAATAATGAGATAACCTAGTTTTGACATATGAATAAAATGGTATTAATGTTTGTGAGTGGAATATATATATAAGTTACGTGTTGGGCCGTAACGATTAGGTTTTGAAAAAAAAGTTTTATTTCTTTAAACAACCTTTATTTATTATAACAATTTTAATACTCCCTTAAAATATATTACAATAAATGCTTTAACGTGTTATACAGTGAAACTATGATCTAGTGATACTTAATAGCACGGAGTCTGGTTTGGAACTAACTATCCTTTCTTACTTTACTATTAAAGAAAACTATGCTGACTTAACACTAAAGCTTCTAGAAGCTTGTAGAAACTTCTATGCATACAGTTGACTAAACAATATTCCTCAACGTAACTCCTCCATCCCTAAAGAGAACTTGGGGGTAGGTTGAGGCACCTGTACATTAGAAGGGTGTATCGACTCCCTTGAAGTCGATATCATTTTCTTAAAATATACAAACATTATTTGTAACAAGTACTAACAGCAGTATGCTACCAAGCATTATAGTCCAAATATTCAAATCAGTGGTTATTTTAATGTTCCTATTTAATTCGGATATTTTGTTTACATTAATGTTTTCTAAATCTATTTTTTGTAATTTAATTGAAAAATCTGGCTGCTGATAATCTTCTAATTTTAAATTAGTGGCATCCAAAATTTTGGGATGTCATATACTAGTTTCAGTAGAATGCATTAGTCTCTTATTATTATACATAACAATGTCATTATCTTTTACATTAATTAAATATATACCTACTAATGATATTTCATCAGTTTCCTTATCATTAATTATTCTTAAAGTTTCCCTATTATTAAATACTAGTAAATAATTCTCAATCTCCGGTATATAATTAACAACATTGTCTCTAATTTCTAATTCAATGTACTTGCATATTTTGGAGGTACCAAATTTAATCACTTCACTTTCACATGTCAAATCTTGATACACGAGTTGGGTAGATGAGCATATTTGGTTTTTATGGATTTTGTCATTACACTTATCTCTTAAGCCTAACATTATTTCCTTATGAACTAATACATATTTTACATCAGGAATCATAGTCCTATAGATTGAATCATATAAAGTAGGCACAGGGTGTAATTTATATAGAATATAATCTATAGGTTCAACAATTGGCAAGTTAATAAAGTAAATTATTTCCTTAGAGTTAATTTTACAATTTATTTCTAACAGACTCTCTAGTTCCCACATATTTTCTAAGTTTATATCCATAGGCAACCTATCCTCATAATAGGATTTAATCTTATTTATTTCTACAAACAATTCTTGTACTGATCACACTGGGATGTAATATTCCTAATTTACAGAAAGTTAATGAATTTTCTATATCTTGTACTAATTGTAATATGATGTTATAAATAATATTTAATTGATTTAACATATTTCTGAACTGTTCGATTTTAATTTGATCATCAACTTGATTTTTTACAACTAACAATTTACTTTCTAATTCTTCAAAATTATTTTCAATAATTGACACGGTTCTATTAAATTCCACTATAATATTTACATTGATAGAATATTGGGTTTCAAATTGTTGTAACATTACATTTTGATTAGACTTTAAATTATCCATTATTTTTTCATATTTTTCTCCATCGTATGAATCTAAATTGCCTGTAATAACTTTTACAAGAGATTCTAAACCATTAATTAAACCTCTTTTTGATCTGGTTTCTTTAAATACAATTGTTTCCAATTTTTCTCAAAACGTCCTTAGTATGATTAATATACTTAAAGTAGTTCATCATATCCCTAAATTTACTACCCGTGTCTGTAACTAATTCTATATCAGTATACATTTTAATATTACAACCTTGACATCTTTCACTAATGTAGCCTAACACATTATTATAATCAATTTCAACATTATTTATCTGATTAATAAGATTCTCTAACCTATAACTATGAGCAAATGTATGGTATGATTTTTTCAATTTTGCTGGTCCAAGTTCTATCGGAATCACTCCTATATTCTTTGTGACATTTTTGATTTCAAATCCATCTACAGTAGTTAGTCTGTACATTGTGATGTACCTGGAACATGTGAAGGTTTTTTATTAGAATTATTCTTTTTCTTTCTGGGTCTCTTGATGTTAGATAAATGAATTTTATCCTTAGTGTTATGATGTCGGGTTTTGATTTGTGCTGTTTTCCGATCGGGATTAATCGAAGTAATTTCTTCTCGATTATATTTATTTTTTGCCTTACTCTGTTTTTGTACCGTTTTAACGTATACTTCTGATGGAATTTCTGGAAGTGGTTCTCTACTCAAATTCCTCTTCTTTTGAATGTCTTCCTTTGTTTTACAATTCACCTCTTTTACCTGATCATACAACTTTTTCGTTTTTTCTTTATGTGAAATAATATAATCATTGATAATTTTGTTTTCCAAGTCTATATCGAAAACAGAGTTAGCATTTATATGTCCATATAATATTTCAATAGGCGTTAATTTCGTAACTGAATGGATGGTATATTGTATGCAATAACAGCGTATTTTATTTTTCTTGAAATAGTCTCATTTTTAAACTCCGGTTGGTTATTTTAAAAGTCTGATGTGTTCAATTAAGGTGGAATGAACTCACTCATATAATCCGTTAGATTGTGGGTGTTGAGTGCTTGCATAATGAATCTGTATCTTATGTAAATCCATCAATTCCCTAATTACTCGATTATTAAACTCTGTAACATTATCTGATATAACTTCTGGAACTCCATAGCTAGTAAAGTGATCGATTAGACGGTCGCTTATCTCAGTTGCTTGTTGAGTTGCAATTTTATACATCTGTAAATGTCTAGAAAACGAATCAATGACTGTTAAGAACTTGGTCTTATCAAAGGTTACAGTGTCAATAGATGTATTTGCCGATCGGACCGATATGGCAGCTAACGTGTTAAACATTTAGTAAAAGGTTTTGTCATTTTTGCAAAGTCTTTAATAAATTTTCGGTAATAACCTACTAGTCCTAAAAATCCCTTAATTTGCTTAACTGTCTTTGGTATAGGATAGTTTTTAATTATTTTGATTTTATCCGGATTTGGTTTTACTCCGTCTGGTGTTACAATATGTCCTAAATAAGCTACTTCTTTTCTTAAAAATACTGTTTTATCCAATTGTACTTTAAAATTTGCTTTACGTAATCTTTCAAATACTTCTTTTAATCGAGCTACATGCTCTTGGAGACTCGTCGAATAAATTATAATGTCATCTAAATATACTAAACACAATTCATTCTGTAATCCCCTTAGGATGTTATTCATGACCCGTTGAAACGTGGGTGGTGAATTTTTTAGGCCCATTGGCATCCTTAAAAATTCGTAGTGTCCTGTTTTGGTAGAAAAAGCTGTTTTTTCTACACTATCTGGATCCATTTCTACCTGATAAAAGCCAGTAGCTAAATCTAATGTCGTAAAATACTGTGATCTTCCTAATTTGTCCAAAATATCAGTGATATTTGGTAACGGATATTTATCATCTATAGTTTTAGAATTTAGTCCTCTAAAATCTATTACTAATCTAAATGTACGTCTTCCTGAAGCACTGTTATTCCATGGGCTGTTCCATGGTGATTTGCAATTTCGAATTATTTTTTGTATTAACATATCCTTAATTTAGTGGTCTACTTCCTTTCTATAAATTTCGGGATATCGATAATCTCTAGTATAAATTGGAATTTCATCTTTTGTCCTAATGGTATGTTTTATTTGATTAGTGAAAGTTAAATCATTCCCTTCAATATGAAATATGTCCGAATATTCTTTTATCAATTTTATTATTTCTTGCTTCTCCTCGGAATTCATGTGATTTGTCCTAATTTTATTCAAATCCAATGTTTGTTTTTTATAATTTATCGAATTAAAGCTTGTATTAAGATTTTCTTTACAGTTATCATTTATTATTTCAAAATCACTTAAAGATTCAATGTTTATCTCCTTTGGGGTAATTTCCATATCCTCCATGTTAGTGTTTATAATGGGACACAAAGCTTTTCCATTTTTGACTGTAACTAGGCATTGTGGAATTTCTAAACCTTTAGATCGTATATAAGGCATTATTCCTTGACCGTTACATATGTTGTCTATGTTAACTTTTACAAATTGTTTACTGCGTGCCTGTATTACATAGCTAGTCAATTTTTTATCAATAGGTATCCTATTGTTATTATTAGTACTAAGTTCAGCTTTTTTGTTTTAAATTATTCTCTTCGGTATTGAAATAATAGATTGTTATGTTTTTATCCAATGTTTTCAATTTATTATTTTTAAAATCCAAACTTAATTTTAACTCTTTCATGTTATCTAATCCTAATAACAAGTCGAAGTCTTTGTGAAAATTAAACAAATAGAATTTGGCTTCCTTTTATCCTAATAGATGTAATTTACAACAATAATCTTCCCTGGATACGCCATGTACAATGGATACTTCAAACGGCTCTTGTTTTATTGAATTTCTATATAATTGAAATGCTAGATTTTTTGATATAAAAGACTTAGTGCTTCCTGTGTCAATTAATACTTTTAAGTTAGTTTTCGGGTCTAGAAAATATGGTAATTCGTTATTGTCATTGTGGATATTCATTATGTCGAATCTAAGTTTCGGCTGATTGGTCCTAAAAATAATCATTTTCCGGTAGGTTATCTTCCTCCTCCAAGCTCATCGTTTTAAATTGATCTTGTAAAAATTCGTGTTCTACACCGTCTTCATAACTTTCCTCATTTCGTTCGAAATTTAATAAGTCCTCGTTAAATTCGTCTTCTACGGGTTTTCCAGTTAACTGATACGTTCTGGTATTCCTAACTTGATTATCTGTCTGTCTCGTTGAAATGCTCATTGGGGTGGGCTTATACTGTTTTTGATTTTGACTCACATTATTTCGTTGTTGATTGTTATAAAATTGTGGTTTTGATGGTGATGGTTTATTAAAATATGGGTTTTGGAAATTTTGCTGATAAGGTGTATTTTGCTGTTGAAAAGTTTGATATGGTGTTTGTTTTTGTAAGAATTTACCTTGTACAAATTTTTGTGTCTGAATTGGTTTATTTATAGCAGGCTTACTATTATTTTGAAATGATTTGTTATTCTTAAATTGAAAGCCATTTGTCAACATATTCAATGCTTCTTTTAAACTCTTTGGATTCGTTGTTCGCATAAGGGATCCTACTGGTTCCTGCAAACCTTTTAATAACACTCTCAAAGCTAATTTTTGTACGTAAGTACATAAAACGTCTCTAGCTAAGGTCTCATTATTAGTAAAATATGCAATTTGTAAATTTAATAATTTATTAATTCTCTCATAAAACTTGAATGGTGACTCGTGCATTTCTTGCTTTAATTTGGCCATTTCCAAATTTAGCGTTAAACAATCTCTTCTGTCTAGATAAGTGGTTACCAAAATTTTTACCGCCCATGAGTAAGTATTAGAATTTACTACTACTTCTAAAGCTTGCCCTTTTAATTTACCTAATATTGACGACAACAGATATTCATTTTGGAAATCATCAGGATTTTCCACTACATAAAATTTTGCTACTACTTTGTCACAAATTGATACAAATCTACTTAACATAGTTGGTTCCCCGCCATATTCTGGGATCATGTCTAAATATTCTCTTTTTAGTGTGGGTGTCACCATTATGATTAATTATTGACTAATATTAACAAATCCTTAACTCTAGCAACTTCTTAAATCTAATATTTAATAGTATTCAATTAATTCTTTTTACAATAATTATTACTATATACAGTTTTATCCAAATTATTGAATAATAACTAAGAAATCATTATTATATTTTTCTCAAAAATTATTTATTTTGAATTTCAAAATTTTAATTAAATTAAAATATTAAATTTTATATTTTGATTAAATTGACTTTTCATTAATTATATTTTTACTAATATAATTAATTACTCACAGCATCCATAAAATTATGCTCATTTCTGGGTCTGGGTAATTGCTCTGCTTTTCGCGAAACACAAACTTGAGTCTCAGCTTTTCTTCTTTTTTCTTCTTCTTCTTTTTTTTTTTTTTTCTTTCTTCTTTTAAATCTCTAGTCCGATGGGTTGGTACTAGTGATTTTTGTGAACTGCCAGTCCGATTTTTTCGTACTAGTAATTCTCGTTGTTGCAGTATTTTGGAATACTCATATGCGTTGAAATTCCAAAATTTTGTTTCGGATCCTTTTTCTCGACTAACAATTGAAATCGACGACTTGATGTACGTTCAAATCTCCGAGAGGTGCTACCGACTGCGCCAGTTACGTGTTGGGCCGTAACGATTAGGTTTTTAAAAAAATGTTTTATTTCTTTAAACAACCTTTATTTATTATAACAATTTTAATATTCCCTTAAAATATATTACAATAAATGCTTTAACGTGTTATACAGTGAAACTATGATCTAGTGATACTTAATAGCAAGAAGTCTGGTTTGGAACTAACTATCCTTTCTTACTTTACTATTAAAGAAAACTATGCTGACTTAACACTAAAGCTTCTAGAAGCTTGTAGAAACTTCTATGCATACCGTTGACTAAACAATATTCCTCAACGTAACTTGTATATATATATATATATATATGTTTGTAACCTCGGCAGTTGTTGGTCAAACAGTGTATTATTGTGCGTCACTTTCCGATCCTTGCACAGTTGCTGGTCCGGTCTTGGCCGTTGTGGGTCCAGGACCTACAACTGCCGTGTTACTGTATAAACTATATATTTTGTCGGACTTTAAACTGACGACTTTCTGTATACTTCCTTGATTTGGAGCGACCTCTATCTATCTGATGTATTTAGAACTAATTTTCGTTTGAGGAGAAGTTCCCCACTACAGCTAGGTCAACACTTCGTTCTTATTGCGTCAGTTTAAGTTTTGAAATGAGGATAATAAAATTAACTTGTATTCCAGTAATTTTCAATCTGTAAACAGGGATTCGAATTGAGTTTAATAAGAGTTGTAATCTTTTTTTAATTTAATTAATTATTACTTAAAAGTATTAAGATACTTTCATAGATGGTGGCAATCATAATTTGAATATCCAAAACATATGTTTTTAATAAAGAGATGTAGGTTTTTACACCCAGGTTAAGAGAAACTTAAAGCACAAATTCCATACATATAAAAGTATCAACTGAATTTCGAAAAAAATAATAACATTTGTAACAAATAAAATTCAATTAAAAATTTTCTAATATATTTTTGCCATTATTGAAGTTATGGTATTTTTTTATAATGATAACAATTTTGCTCTAGTAACAATATTATTTCGATCATCAGTTATTTATAGAAAAATATGCCGTAATTTGAAATGTTCGCCATAGATTTGAGACGAAATTGCTTATCCAAATAAGTGTAACTAATTAAAAAAAATTCCTTCTATAACAGTTGTTCATTTTAAGTGGGTCACCATTAAAATATATAACACTTTAAAACTGCCACCATTTTCCGGTATCTTTTTTTAAATGTCAACACCTACCTATAAATAGGAATAACTGCATTAATTTTTTTTCGAAAAAACCACAAATAGTCTTAATCCTTCTTTATTCTTAGTATTTTTCGTGATCCCAACCATTTTAAGGAAAATTTGGTTTGTAAATGTAAATTAGGGTTCCTATGAGATGTGACCTAAATTTATCGTACTCGAAAACGGCTGGCTTTAATTATTTAAATTATATGATCATCCAAAACAAAATGGCGCACGTCAATAATTGAGATTAAAACTAAAATTCTGATTCCGCGATACAGTCATAAAGCCAACTTTTAGACAAGCAACATCTTTTGCTAGCCATTTTTTATTTAAAGGACCCTATATTAGTTTCAATTATAATATTATTAAGAAGCCTTCAAAAAGTGTGTTAACAGCCTCGTAGAAGCTCCGGAAGGGAGAAAGATGATCGCTTTTAAGTTTAATAAATTTAAGACATCTAAATGATAACAAACTACATTTTAAAACCAAATTTTATTACAACTTATTTTATAATATTTCAATGAAGATAAAAAAGAAGGTTTTCTAGTAATATAAAAAATCAAATATTTAATCTTTGGGGTCATATCCATAATTATAATTTCTAATAAACCAATACCGCAATGCAATTAAATCACTTTGTTTATCTCCATTTAGTTGTTGAACTATATCAACTCTAGAACAATGCAGTATCACTTTTACATATCCCTTAAATATTCCCTCACCCAAATCATTGACATGTATTAAAAATAATGGGCCAGCAAGAACAGAACCCTGTGGGATACCATACTTTACGACTCCAATTCACTGACTGCTCCCGTGATTTACCCGTGTTTGTTGGGACTTAAACAACAAGTATGATCGAAACTATTGCAAAACAACACTTCTAACTCCAGCATCATGCATTCTTCCTAGCAATATTACGTGATCAACCGTGTCAAAAGCCTTCATTATGTCTACAAATAAGCCTGCACAAAACTTACGCTCATTTATTCCAGACTACACCTGACTCATGAATTGTAATAATGTTGCTTCATTATTCAATTTATTTCTATAACCAAACTGTCTTTTACTGAAAAACATTTTTTGTCCAAGAAATTTAACAAAATCTAATAATTGTCAGTCTAGTTCTAATAACTTTTTCCACAATTTTAGAGAATATCGAGAGGAGTACAATTGGACGATAGTTATTAGAGTTGAGCTTGTCTCCCTTTTTAAACAATGGTTTAACTATTCCTTGTTTCAGAAAGGTAGAAAACTCCCTTGCGGTCATAACAAGATTAATCAAAAACATAATTACATCCAAAATATTTTCGAAGATTTCCTACCGTTGTAATATTGTCAAAACCGGACGATTTTATGTTTTTTAAGGACTGTATGATTTCAGCTACCTCCATCTTTGTAGCTGGATAAAAAACAAAATGAACCTTTAGAGGTTGCAGTGTGAAAAATATCAATAACATTAGAACTGTAGAACAAATGGCATATCTCATCATTTACTGAATTTCTAAGATCAGAAACTCTTTAACAAAATACTCATTCAAAATATTTGCCATTTTCAAGAGATCGCTTGTTACCTGAGCATTATTATTTCTAAGAGTAATATTTACAGCATCATAATGCTACTCTCCAATTTTTGTATTAATTGTATTCCATTGTTTTCTGGGTCCCCCCCCCATGACAATAAAAAAATATCTATAACACTGATTTTTAGTGTCTTTATTTATTTTTTTATTAAGATTTTTCTTTCATGAATTAATAATAAATCCTGCTTTTTCATTTTTAGTTATTAGTATGTTTTAGACAGTTTTTATATAGAGAGTTTTTTATATTTTATCTTTTTAAAAGAACAAAACTGATCCATTGTTTTAATTGTTTTTTTGACGAATATTGGCCAAATTTATTTGTATAAGATTCATTAACCCTTTGGGTGCCACGGTGACGATCTATCGTCACCATTTTTTCGTGCGAGAAATGCCACGGTGACGATCCATCGCCACTGCGTATTTCGTAGTTTAATTAATTTATTTGTAATCTGCTATATAGTATTTCGGTGTTTTAAAATACTTTGTGGTATATCCAGTGATATTCAGTGGTGGAAAAAATTTTGTTTTAGCTAACTAAACAGATGACAACAATTACTGATTCACAAAATCAGCTGTTGTCATTTTCACTTGCAGGTTAGAAGTGTACTGATATTATTGTGTGTTGATATTATTTTCTCGCTACAGTCATCAGTTTTTTTGAAGTTTGTTGTTCGTGATATTTTATTATTTGTTTGTTGAAGGTTATTATTTTAGTTATTACAAGTTTAAAGTAGTATTTTGGATAATATATTGCTTTGAAATGGCGGAAGAAAATCTAAGAGGTAGCGAAGTAGACAGATTACTTTTAGGTTATTCAGACGATGACTCTTTAGCCTCTGAAGATGATTTGTTACATTTATTTGGGAATGACAGCGATCTAGACCCGTTATATCAACCAGAAAGTGATAGTGACAATCAGTTTAGTGATAGTGATATTGATTTAAACTTAGATTAACCTAGTACATCAGGTAAACAAAATAGGCCTAGGATAGGTTGGGATAGGTTAGTTCTGAGATAAAAGTTTTTTGTTTGAGTTTGGTTTTCAACCAAATAATTTAAAAATTTGGTCACTTATAGAAAACAGTATATAGATAGAAAATAGCACACTTCCCATATATAAAATATTTTTGGTTTGTGAGGTAAAAAAAAAAAAATGTAAAATTTTTTTTTCTAAATTATCTAAAGTTTGGTTTTTAAATAAATAATTTTTTTTTACATATAGAATCCAACTTATTTACAAATATAATTGTAGCCTAGGTAACACTGAACATTTTGACACTAAATTTGTTAAGATATCTTGTATACAATTTAATCTGTGTCAATTATAACAAAGTTCTCCAAAAAACCATTTATACCTGTGGCATTTTTGGGTGAGTTATGAAAATTTTCTTGTGGCACTCAAAGGGTTAAGGTAAAAGTTAAATATTTTAAGAAAATATGAAAAAGTGAAGGAAGCCGAGTCTGTTGAGTAAATATATTCCTAATTTTCACTCTGCATAAGTTCCTCAAGTCGTTTAAAATCAATTTTACCTTTGGTAGGCTTTGATTTCGCGTATTTAATCATACATTCACACTTGACGCATACAACAGTTATCATTTGGTCAGTAACATCTATATTAGTCACCCAACTATCATATTACAAATTAAGTCCAACTTTACGTCTAAAAACATATGGTCAATACATGTAGCCATGTAGCCGAATCTCTCGAGAATCTAGTTGGGTTATTTATGAGCGAGCTCAATCCATGACGGGCCATTTTTATTTTATAAATATTCACTACATTCGAATTTTCTAAAAGGTTTATATTTAAATCTCCACTAATTATAATGTATGAATTTCCAACAGAAACTAAAAAGTTCCAAAATCACAAAAAAAACTATTACAATCTAACTCTTGAAGTCTGTAGAAAGCTACTAAACCAATAACAATATTCCTAGGTATTTTTATTTGCAAATGAATCATACATGCTGCAATGATATCAGTGATGTGGATATGTAATCACGGTAGAGCATTTGAAATGTAAACAAGCATCGCTCCCGCCCGATAAAGATTATTGGACTTAGCAAACCGATTGATAGACGGCAACCTGTATAGACTCTACTCGTTATCTCCTATCCATATTTCAGATAGTATAACTACATCGGGCATTCTGTCTAATCCTTGTTTGTAACTTTACGATAAATATATTGTAAATTTTAGGCGTCATATTTTAGGAAAACATAAAACTGTAGCACCTGTAGCCCACTATATGGCCTTGATGGAAGTGTGTAGTGAGGAAAGCAAGGTAATAAGAGACGTAAAATATTTGATGATTTAAGGAACAAAGGCAATAACATTTACAATAGAAAAGTATTTATTGACTTCTCAATTGATAAAGAAAGTTGTCGACTTTTGCCTGCAAGGCGTGTACCAGTGAATGCAAAATGTGTAGCTTCTAATTATGTTACATGTATGTTTTGTCAAGGGCTTTACTCAAAAAAATCGTTTCGAAACATGTAGCTAAATGCGCAGAAAACTTCAAAAGAAATGAGGAAGTATTGTCTACTAATGAAGAAGATGGTGACGAAGACTGGCGGACAATGAATGCAAGAAATAGGAAATGTCCTAATTTTGTTAAGAGATATGGTGTAACATATCGCCCCACTGCTGAAGTAACCAGTGCAAAATTGAAAGAGCAAATACTCCATTTGTTATGGCATTGCAGTACCCTTTAGTTATGGGTATTACTTGTGATTTTCCTAGTAACCACTTTAAAAAAAGTAATAAGCATGTTGTTTCGAGAAAAATTCATGACGCTGGAAAACTTCTAATGAATATAAGTAAGAAAGATGAAACAATCCTGTTACTAAGAGATTGTCTTCATCCGAATAAAATAAATTGAAGTATTACTAAATTTTAAATAAATAAAATATTTTTTTTTAAAACTAATGTTTGTTAGATGTTGGGCAGATACCGGTTTTTAAATACTGCGTTTAATACATTTAATTTATGTATATAACTATTTACAAAACGTTGCAAAATTGGTCCTAGCGACTTCTAGTTTATATATTTTAGTATTATTTGTAAAATGAATGTAATATTAATTTGAAAGAGAATAAATGTCCTACACTCCCTATAAACAGATATAAGAAAATTTCAATATTTAAAATATCCTAGCTACATTAGTGAATTAGTAATAACACCATTCTTGGATTAATAAGGAAAATCGTTGGCCAGGGGGCTGGAAACATGCTAGCCATTTATATCAGATTTTAAAACTTAAATTACACCTACTTTTGTAGTAGTTTCTTGCTGTTTTGTGCTTGTCGCGTTTTGGAGTTATTGATAGGAGTGGGGGAGGGATGCTGGAGACATATTAGAAATCTTAACCGGATTTGAAAATTTTAAATACACCAAAGCTTTGTGCTTCAAACTAAAAGTTTTTTGCTCGACTCGTAGGGTTATTGGTAAATATATATTGGTACGAGGCTGAAAAGGGGGGAGGGTTGGAGGGGGGTTGTAAAAATTAGATGGGGTTTTAGATATGTTAGCCCTTTTATTAGAATTTTTACAATTTAAATTACACCAGTGTTTTGTAACAGTTTTTTGCTACGAACATTAAGTTTTGGTCTCATCGCGTTTTTAAGTTTAAATTTGTGGTTCTTAAAAAAATGGGCAGCCCACTCAAACTAAATTTTAAACTTGAATTTCACAAAAGCTTCGATTTGTGCGGTATTCTGTGTTTTCAACTGTAACTAAAATGTACAATTATCAAAAAAGTAACTGTACAGCCAAATTATTTCAACATGTCAAATTTGATAAAAATTGGTTCACTTGTTTCGGCTGTAGTATTTGTGCATAAGACTGATCACGCTTAATTAAAATTATTCTTTTCTTTTTACACATATAATAGATAATAGAGGAAAAGTAGGGTCAACAAATAATGTTGTGTTTTTTTGCGATTCTTGTCTCCATTCTAATCCCCAAACTAGTGTTTTTGGGAATGATTTTTGTCTTTCGTCGGGTGTCACGTATGTCGACAGTTCAGTGCAATGCAGTCCAAATCCATGTAACTTACTACTTTTTTATCAAATTTGATATGTGAGCATAATTTGTACATATGCATTGGAATCTTTGTCTTTTGCATCCCTAACTGATTTAGAACACAGAAAAAAAATAACCCAGTTGTTTCAGAGAGAGTAACTTTACCTTGAAAACTAATGTAAGTGTAGACTTCAATAACATTTGACGGGCTACCATTTTTGATAGAGAAGAGATAGCGAACTCTGGTTTTCACCATTCTTTAAGTTTTTGTAAACACTTCAAAATGAGGTGTCACTTGAAGGGGGTTTACATTTAAAATTTTTGAGTTGCCCCCAAAATCCCCCATTTCTGGGGGCACTCAAAATTTTCAAAATCATAAAATGAAACTTCCTGCCAAGATTGCTCGACCACCAAAAGGATATCTCTGTATATTTACTTAGAAAAATATTAGAGGGGGGGGGTCTTGACTTTTTATTCACCCGGTATATATATATATATATATGTCAGATCTGAATGATGCATCTCTATGAAACTTGAGCAATTACAGAAATTGACGATGCCTGCCACAAAATGTACAACTTTATTGTAAGGGGTGGTCTACTCTGACTGAATCTTTCTCTGACCAAAACATCATCGACTCAAAAATAATGGTTATATTTTCTTCTTTGACCGAATCTGTTGTGACCAAATTCTTCTCTGACTGAAGCAGCTGTTTAAAAAAAATTACCTTCAACCAAATCTTCTGTGATCAAATTCCTTGTTGACCGAAAATTCATCATTAATTTCTTCTCTGGCCTAAAGGCATGTGCACATTTGTCTTCTCTGACCAAAACAGAAATTGGATTTTTTAAATCGTCTTCAGTCGAATCATCTCTGAGCGAAAATATATCATACCTTTCTTTTCTGACTGAAACATCTGTTTCATTTTTTAAATCATATTTTTCAACTGAATCTTTATGACCAAATTCTTCTCTAACAGAAAATTTGTCACGGCTTGCTTTTCTGACTGAAAATTTATTACAGCTTTCATCTCTCGACCTTACATAGTTCCGAGGGAAAATCATTTTCAGAAAAAGATATGAGGACTTTTTTCTTCAAATAACATAAAAAACAAGATTTTATTATTATTTTTTTATTTCCGTTACTACCCCACGAGAAAGGATTGGGGTGGCGGGGGGTTTGCGAAACAATTTGTTTTTGATTGAAAATCTTTTTGACTCCCTAACAAATATTTTTAGCTAAAAATTTTATATTTTTAAGTGGTCGCAGACTGCAAGGTCCAAAGCTTTAGATGTCATTAATATTAGATGTTACAATTGAATACAATAATATTTACATATGTACTACATTTTAGTGTAACAATACTAAGGGGTAGTGTGTTGCTACACACCTGTCTCCACAACTAGATGCAAGTTTGTGAGGTCTAGTATGACTTCCATAGATGCCTAAGGCATGATCTTATTCCTCCTGTTATGTAAATGCATGCCAGTCATTGCACTTGACCTACTTGGTGTCATCAGCTTTATTTCTCTACTATTCTCCTGCACTCCATTAGGGCATAGACGGCTTTATCTACATTAGACGCTACATGCTTTTTCGATCTAGAATCAACCTTAGATATTTTACCTTTGTTTGTGATTCTAATTGAACTTCATCCAAACTGATGCTTCCTACATTGGGGAGCTTCACTCTTATGGTAAATGGCACGAGAGTGGTTTTTGTTGGGTTTATACTCAATCCACCAAGTGCACCATTTTTCGTAAATGTCATTCCAACTGGCTGTGAAAGACTGGCTTCAACTTTTATTCTGGCCATAATGGCGATGTCATTGGCATATCCAAAGCACTTTAGACCCTTCTTGGTCAATTTCCTGAGTAACTCGTCTATGACCAGGTTCCGCATCAAAGGAGATAGAACCCTTCCTTGTGAACATCTTTCAGTTGTACTGACTCAAATGGTTCTTTCTCCCACATTAGTCTCAGCTTTTCTAATAGACAGCAAGTTGCACATCCATCTGAATGTTACACTATCTACTCTTTTTCTTTCCAAACCAACTTTTTATTGAAAAAACAAACTGTTTTCCTCATGCATTGTCTTGTATTCAGCAGTGAAAAGGGGGGAATTTTGAAGTCTTGAGCTCTTTCAACTATGATGTTGAGGAGTCATGACATCATATGTGACAAATTATTATCGACATTTACATAATTATAGTTAATTTCAAGCATACTGTATTGTAACCAATATTGAATATGTATAATCTCAAAGTTCCAAATTACTGTATTTGATTTCATACACTATTAGTCTACACAAATAACAATACATATATTTAATTACAGTATGTTTAAACTAAAAAACAATAAGAAAATATAAAACACTGAAATATAACATTATTATAAATAAAATTTAAAAAGCAAATTTAAAATGATATTAACTTTGTATGTATGTGGTTTTACTGTTTTAGAACACTGCATATAGATAGAGCACTGCATTGCTCAAATTACTTAGACACACCACGATTTTGGAGCATTATGAAGAAACTACAAGAAGACATGGTACATTCTAAACAAATGTCAATGAAGAATTATTATAATTCGTGCTCCCTATAGGTAAGGTTAATCCAAGAAGCATTGGCACTTCTCATAGCATATATTGAATGACTAAGTTGAATTGTTTGATGTTAGATGGACAAGTGACAGTGCATCTAATGGTAATACATATTGTTTACCTTACATATTGTGGGAGTCAACATGTTAACTATAAGAAATTTATTGTAGACACAATTTTTTAATTTATAGGGACATAGTTTAAATGGAAATAGTGGCATTTGTTATAAATTATTTAGTATTAATTATTATTGCTAGTTCCAATTACAAGGTCGAAATAAAAATATGCAAATTCCTAATTTTGCCTTCTTTTTAACCGACTTTAAAAAAGGAGGAAGTTCTGTATTCAACCTGATTTTTTTAAATGTAAGTCCGTGTATATATCCGGAACGGCTTAACCGATTTCATTAGGGGATTGGCTCCTCTAACAAATTTGGATTTATATTGTTTACACTGATGACCGACGGTACTTGATAGAATTCCATTTTAACAAATAAAACACAATTTTTCTTTTGTAAAATTCTATAATTTGTAAGAGCCTTATTAAATTCAGTCTTGTAAGAGCCTCGTCAATGCCGTAACTGGCGAAACCATGGTCGGCTAGACCATAATAAATTATAGAATTTTACAAAAGAAAAATTGTGTTTTATGTGTTAAATTTGGATTTGTTAGGAAGTTTCTTTTGTTGCCTGGGTTCTTTATTTTGAATCTACTCAAATCAGTTTTTCAGGACTCAATTAATCTTTATTAACAATTATTATTAAGAATGACTATCTCCTATCTTATTATAATACTACAATATCCTTATTACTACTATTAATCCAGAATTATTCCAACCGTTACGACTCTACTGTTAACTTAAGTAATAAACAATGACAAGTTTTCCAACACACAATGATTTGCTCACCTTTCTTGCAAAGTTCTTGCAAGATGTTCACCTTTCTAATGATGTTCTCTCGAACTATCGGGCTCTCTTCTACTCTTACTCGCCAAATATGGCTATCTTCCGAACATGCCTCGAGCAGCAATTCCTCCTGTGATCCAAAGACCCCGTCTCCTTCTGTCCAAGAGATTATATAGCTCCGTCATGTTTGTATCGTTGACTGCCTTTGCAAGGTAAGCATTTCATCATAATTATTGTTCCACTTTTGTCTTTCACAACAGTTGGTGTCCATCCTGACTTAATATTATTTTTATTTATCTATCTTCTAACTAAATCTATCTTAATTCCTAACATTCCCGAGATGGTCCTATTTCATTACTGTCTTGATTGATCCAGTACTTGGCCAGTAGTTGCAAAAAAGCCAAAATGGCGCCTGATTGACAGGCTAGTCGGAAATATTTTTATTTAATATTGATAAAATCAATATAAAACACTGAAACTCCTACCACATTTGATTATGCTTGATGTTATATTCCTCCCAGGATGGTTCAAATGCTATATTTAACTAATTATTATCCATATCTTTTTTGTATTTGTCAGCTGCGTTTATGTCACCAGATAAACTTTTTCCATCTATCCAGCCATCCTTGACTGGCAGTGAAATTTGGGTCTTCGTCTGGCAATTTTTTATTCAAGCTGAGGGCTTTTTGCTGGATAATGGGACATGATACTGGTAAACCTCGTTCTCTTTTAGCACAAAACCAACAAATAACACATCATCCGATGTTTCATTTTTAGCTTTCTTTGCTTTGCATCGATCATCCAAACTGTCTTTTGAAATCATTTTAATACATAATTCTTCAATAGTTTTTCTGTTGTTTTTTTCCAGTCTGACATTGTAGAAGTTCCGATGCCATATAAAGCAGCAATTGATTTTAATGACTTGCCTTTGTCAATTCGGCCTAATGCTTCAAGTCGTTTGTCCATTGTTACAAACACATTTTTTTGTTTCGTTGCCATTGTGTCCAAACTACAGAAACTCGAACAAACAAAACAACACAGTAACAATCACAAAATAACAAACTAAAACTGTACAGAATACTCAACTAAACGACACAGTACCAACAAGACACATACAGTAACTGAGCTGTCTGACAGTAAACTGAGAAGTGGGGCAACCGGCAAAGCGAACCCAATCACCTGGGTGACAATGACTCTCCATGCAGGCATGCAGCGCTACAGTTAGGCATCAGATTTATAGTCACTGCAAACAAACTCGTTTGCGTGTTACCTGAAGATCCGACTTAAAAGGGGCCGACTTAACGAGGTTGTACTGTACTTTGGTGACTGGGAAATGTTAATAGATGTTGAAGGAATTTTCTCATGAGAGGCCAAAATGGAAGTAAGATGAAAAAAAGGAACATCACAAAATTGAAGGGCAGAGCTGTAATTGGACATACCAAGGATCACTCCGAATTGATGGTTAATGATGAGATGAACTTGCGTTAAATTGAGTATCAGCAGTAATTAATATAATTTTTGTATGGTACCTATTATTGCTATTTTGATGGGTAACTTACGATTACATAGAATGTCATCAATAATTGATATAATTTTTTGCAATGGCCTGCAAAAAATAATTAACCCCAATAATAATTAATAATTATTATTATAATAATAAATAATTATTGGCCTGTAATAATTTTTTGCATTGTTACTTTGATAGTTTACGATTGTTAACTAGTTTTGTTAGTTTTGTTAACTAGATTGTTAACGTTACATTGAATGTCAACAGTAATAGATGTCATTCTAACAATAGTACCTTTTGTAATATTTTTATGCCTGTGTCATTTTTTGTATGGTACATATAACTGTTTTGATGTGTGTAACTTACGTTACATTGAATGTCAACAGTAATTGATGTCATTCTAGCAATGGTACCTTTTACTATTTATTTGTCTGTGTCATTTATTGTATGGTACATATAACTGTTTTGATGTCTGTAACTTACGTTACATTGAATGTCAACAAAGACGTACACAGTTGCTTTTAGCAGTTTTTTGTATGTTGACACTCTTTAAGAGACAATCCAAAACAAAAGGCTCATGATGTTTGGTTTCAACAATTCTCTTAATTTTGCCTTCTTGGCTGACAAGTTCTAGTGGCGTGGCTTCTGGTGTTATTATTGGCCAGTTTTGTTCATCTAAGATCCGCCCTGATGGTCCTAGAAACCACAATGGGGTTATTGCTTATCGCCTCGGGTGGCAAGCCTCTGCTTAGGCAATCACTTGCATTTTGTTTTCCTGACACTTGTTTTCAATGACATGGTTCTATATTTTCCTGAATTTGTGATACACGATTCGCCACAAAGACTTTCCATCTCGCAAGATTGGAATTTATCCAATGAAGTGTTACAGTAGAGTCTGAAAAAGTTATGATTTGATTAAATACACGTTTCTCCTTATATAAATCAATAATATGTCTCATTAGTTTTGACAGTATCAAAGCTGCACAAAGCTCCAAACGTGGAATTGACTTTACCTTTAGAGGAGCAACTTTTGATTTTGCACATAGTAGTACCACTCGACGAATAGCCTGCCTATCTTGGGTTGAGAATGTACACTGCACCTCCGTAAGCCTTTTCACTGGCATCAGCAAGGCCAATTAAACTTATTGAGGATTCAAGCTTGATAGACGAGTGTCTGGGAAACTCTTAACTTTGTTAACATTGGTAATCCTTTACAAATAGTTTTCCATCGCTTAACGATGTGCGCTGGGGGCTTCTTATCCAAATCTATTTGAAGACTCCAAAGTTCTTGTATTAGAATTTTGGCAGTAGTTATGACAGGTGTCAGAAATCCTAGAGGATCAAACTTATGGGCAACCATAGACAAAAAAGAACGCTTTGTACTAGTATCATCTGGCAAAGCTATTTTAAAGGACAACACATCATTCTGTGGTGACCATTGAACTCCAAGCACCTTGGCTGTGATATCTTTGTCAAATTGAAGTTCATTTTGTAACTTAAGGTTTTCTGGAATGTATTCCATCAGTTCCAATGAATTGGAGCACCATTTTTTAATTGTAGATCCTCCTGCTTCAAATAAACCTTTAACTTGATTATATATTTCAATGCCACGTTGTGGGCTGGTGGTCGAAGTGACTAAGTCATCCATATAAATGTCTCTTTGAACAACATCTGCGGCCATTGGAAATGTTGACTTTTCCAATTCAGCTAAAAGGCGAATTACTCTGTGCTAGATAAGGAGAACTAGTGGCTCCAATTAATACTGTGTGCAATTCATAAACTTAAAGACTGATTTCAGTAGAAGGTCTCCAAATTAATCTTTGATACTGGTGATATTCTGGGTGGATCTCTATCTGCAAATAAATTTCACTTATATCTGCCTCCCCCAGGGGCTCACGTAGTGAGTACGGGACTTGGCAATCCCGGGGTACCTGAGCTAGAGGAGCATACCTCTATAATAAACCTTGGTTCAGCTTGCCTCGGCTGATAGTACCTTGAAAGGGGGTCCCTAGCCAGGGTTACGGTGAAGACCTCAACGGCGTTCCTCGGCGGAGAGGATGTGCTTCGGTACGGCTCATGATGTTTGGTTTCAACAATTCTCTTAATTTTGCCTTCTTGGCTGACAAGTTCTAGTGGCGTGGCTTCTGGTGTTATTATTGGCCAGTTTTGTTCATCTAAGATCCGCCCTGATGGTCCTAGAAACCACAATGGGGTTATTGCTTATCGCCTCGGGTGGCAAGCCTCTGCTTAGGCAATCACTTGCATTTTGTTTTCCTGACACTTGTTTTCAATGACATGGTTCTATATTTTCCTGAATTTGTGATACACGATTCGCCACAAAGACTTTCCATCTCGCAAGATTGGAATTTATCCAATGAAGTGTTACAGTAGAGTCTGAAAAAGTTATGATTTGATTAAATACACGTTTCTCCTTATATAAATCAATAATATGTCTCATTAGTTTTGACAGTATCAAAGCTGCACAAAGCTCCAAACGTGGAATTGACTTTACCTTTAGAGGAGCAACTTTTGATTTTGCACATAGTAGTACCACTCGACGAATAGCCTGCCTATCTTGGGTTGAGAATGTACACTGCACCTCCGTAAGCCTTTTCACTGGCATCAGCAAGTCCAATTAAACTTGTTGAGGATCCAAGCTTGATAGACGAGTGTCTGTGAAACTCTTAACTTTGTTAACATTGGTAATCTTTTACAAATAGTATTCCATCGCTTAACGAACGATGTGCGCATGGGGATTCTTATCCAAATCTATTTGAAGACTCCAAAGTTCTTGTATTAGAATTTTGGCAGTAGTTATGACAGGTGTCAGAAATCCTAGAGGATCAAACTTATGGGCAATCATGGACAAAAAAAAACGCTTTGTACTAGTATCATCTGGCAAAGCTATTTTAAAGGACAACACATCATTCTGTGGTGACCATTGAACTCCAAGCACCTTGGCTGTGATATCTTTGTCAAATTGAAGTTCATTTTGTAACTTAAGGTTTTCTGGAATGTTTTCCATCAGTTCCAATGAATTGGAGCACCATTTTATAATTGTAGATCCTGCTTCAAATAAACCTTTAACTTGATTATATATTTCAATGGCACGTTGTGGGCTGGTGGTCGAAGTGACTAAGTCATCCATATAAATGTCTCTTTGAACAACATCTGCGGCCATTGGAAAATTTTGACTTTTCCAAGTCAGCTAAAAGGCGAATTACTCTGTGCTAGATAAGGAGAACTAGTGGCTCCAATTAATACTGTGTGCAATTCATAAACTTAAAGATCGATTTCAGTAGAAGGTCTCCAAATTAATCTTTGATACTGGTGATATTCCGGGTGGATCCCTATCTGCAAATAAATTTCAATTATATCTGCTTATACAGCGTACTATCATTACTACGTATGTACTATCATATCAACAGTAATTGATGCCATTCTAGCAATGGTACCTTTTACTATTTTTTTGTCTGTCATTTTTTGTATGGTACATATAATTGTTTTGATGTCTGTAACTTACGTTACATTGAATGTCAACAGTAATTGATATCATTGTAACAATGGTACCTTTTGTTATTTTTTTATGCCTGTGTCATTTTTTGTATGGTACATATAACTGTTTTGATGTCTGTAACTTACGTTACATTGAATGTCAACAGTAATTGATGTCATTGTAACAATGGTACCTTTTGTTATTTTTTTATGCCTGTGTCATTTTTTGTATGGTACATGTAACTGTTTTGATGTCTGTAACTTACGTTACATTGAATGTCAACAGTAATTGATGTCATTGTAACAATGGTACCTTTTGTTATTTTTTTATGCCTGCGTCATTTTTTGTATGGTACATATATCTGTTTAGATGTCTGTAACTTACGTTACATTGAATGTCAACAAAGACGTACACAGTTGCTTTTAGCAGTTTTTTGTATGTTGACACTCTTTAAGAGACAATCCAAAACAAAAGGCTCATGATGTTTGGTTTCAACAATTCTCTTAATTTTGCCTTCTTGGCTGACAAGTTCTAGTGGCGTGGCTTCTGGTGTTATTATTGGCCAGTTTTGTTCATCTAAGATTCGCCCTGATGGTCCTAGAAACCACAATGGGGTTATTGCTTATCGCCTCGGGTGGCAAGCCTCTGCTTAGGCAATCACTTGCATTTTGTTTTCCTGACACTTGTTTTCAATGACATGGTTCTATATTTTCCTGAATTTGTGATACACGATTCGCCACAAAGACTTTCCATCTCGCAAGATTGGAATTTATCCAATGAAGTGTTACAGTAGAGTCTGAAAAAGTTATGATTTGATTAAATACACGTTTCTCCTTATATAAATCAATAATATGTCTCATTAGTTTTGACAGTATCAAAGCTGCACAAAGCTCCAAACGTGGAATTGACTTTACCTTTAGAGGAGCAACTTTTGATTTTGCACATAGTAGTACCACTCGACGAATAGCCTGCCTATCTTGGGTTGAGAATGTACACTGCACCTCCGTAAGCCTTTTCACTGGCATCAGCAAGGCCAATTAAACTTATTGAGGATTCAAGCTTGATAGACGAGTGTCTGGGAAACTCTTAACTTTGTTAACATTGGTAATCCTTTACAAATAGTTTTCCATCGCTTAACGATGTGCGCTGGGGGCTTCTTATCCAAATCTATTTGAAGACTCCAAAGTTCTTGTATTAGAATTTTGGCAGTAGTTATGACAGGTGTCAGAAATCCTAGAGGATCAAACTTATGGGCAACCATAGACAAAAAAGAACGCTTTGTACTAGTATCATCTGGCAAAGCTATTTTAAAGGACAACACATCATTCTGTGGTGACCATTGAACTCCAAGCACCTTGGCTGTGATATCTTTGTCAAATTGAAGTTCATTTTGTAACTTAAGGTTTTCTGGAATGTATTCCATCAGTTCCAATGAATTGGAGCACCATTTTTTAATTGTAGATCCTCCTGCTTCAAATAAACCTTTAACTTGATTATATATTTCAATGCCACGTTGTGGGCTGGTGGTCGAAGTGACTAAGTCATCCATATAAATGTCTCTTTGAACAACATCTGCGGCCATTGGAAATGTTGACTTTTCCAATTCAGCTAAAAGGCGAATTACTCTGTGCTAGATAAGGAGAACTAGTGGCTCCAATTAATACTGTGTGCAATTCATAAACTTAAAGACTGATTTCAGTAGAAGGTCTCCAAATTAATCTTTGATACTGGTGATATTCTGGGTGGATCTCTATCTGCAAATAAATTTCACTTATATCTGCCTCCCCCAGGGGCTCACGTAGTGAGTACGGGACTTGGCAATCCCGGGGTACCTGAGCTAGAGGAGCATACCTCTATAATAAACCTTGGTTCAGCTTGCCTCGGCTGATAGTACCTTGAAAGGGGGTCCCTAGCCAGGGTTACGGTGAAGACCTCAACGGCGTTCCTCGGCGGAGAGGATGTGCTTCGGTACGGCTCATGATGTTTGGTTTCAACAATTCTCTTAATTTTGCCTTCTTGGCTGACAAGTTCTAGTGGCGTGGCTTCTGGTGTTATTATTGGCCAGTTTTGTTCATCTAAGATCCGCCCTGATGGTCCTAGAAACCACAATGGGGTTATTGCTTATCGCCTCGGGTGGCAAGCCTCTGCTTAGGCAATCACTTGCATTTTGTTTTCCTGACACTTGTTTTCAATGACATGGTTCTATATTTTCCTGAATTTGTGATACACGATTCGCCACAAAGACTTTCCATCTCGCAAGATTGGAATTTATCCAATGAAGTGTTACAGTAGAGTCTGAAAAAGTTATGATTTGATTAAATACACGTTTCTCCTTATATAAATCAATAATATGTCTCATTAGTTTTGACAGTATCAAAGCTGCACAAAGCTCCAAACGTGGAATTGACTTTACCTTTAGAGGAGCAACTTTTGATTTTGCACATAGTAGTACCACTCGACGAATAGCCTGCCTATCTTGGGTTGAGAATGTACACTGCACCTCCGTAAGCCTTTTCACTGGCATCAGCAAGTCCAATTAAACTTGTTGAGGATCCAAGCTTGATAGACGAGTGTCTGTGAAACTCTTAACTTTGTTAACATTGGTAATCTTTTACAAATAGTATTCCATCGCTTAACGAACGATGTGCGCATGGGGATTCTTATCCAAATCTATTTGAAGACTCCAAAGTTCTTGTATTAGAATTTTGGCAGTAGTTATGACAGGTGTCAGAAATCCTAGAGGATCAAACTTATGGGCAATCATGGACAAAAAAAAACGCTTTGTACTAGTATCATCTGGCAAAGCTATTTTAAAGGACAACACATCATTCTGTGGTGACCATTGAACTCCAAGCACCTTGGCTGTGATATCTTTGTCAAATTGAAGTTCATTTTGTAACTTAAGGTTTTCTGGAATGTTTTCCATCAGTTCCAATGAATTGGAGCACCATTTTATAATTGTAGATCCTGCTTCAAATAAACCTTTAACTTGATTATATATTTCAATGGCACGTTGTGGGCTGGTGGTCGAAGTGACTAAGTCATCCATATAAATGTCTCTTTGAACAACATCTGCGGCCATTGGAAAATTTTGACTTTTCCAAGTCAGCTAAAAGGCGAATTACTCTGTGCTAGATAAGGAGAACTAGTGGCTCCAATTAATACTGTGTGCAATTCATAAACTTAAAGATCGATTTCAGTAGAAGGTCTCCAAATTAATCTTTGATACTGGTGATATTCCGGGTGGATCCCTATCTGCAAATAAATTTCAATTATATCTGCTTATACAGCGTACTATCATTACTACGTATGTACTATCATATCAACAGTAATTGATGCCATTCTAGCAATGGTACCTTTTACTATTTTTTTGTCTGTCATTTTTTGTATGGTACATATAATTGTTTTGATGTCTGTAACTTACGTTACATTGAATGTCAACAGTAATTGATATCATTGTAACAATGGTACCTTTTGTTATTTTTTTATGCCTGTGTCATTTTTTGTATGGTACATATAACTGTTTTGATGTCTGTAACTTACGTTACATTGAATGTCAACAGTAATTGATGTCATTGTAACAATGGTACCTTTTGTTATTTTTTTATGCCTGTGTCATTTTTTGTATGGTACATGTAACTGTTTTGATGTCTGTAACTTACGTTACATTGAATGTCAACAGTAATTGATGTCATTGTAACAATGGTACCTTTTGTTATTTTTTTATGCCTGCGTCATTTTTTGTATGGTACATATATCTGTTTAGATGTCTGTAACTTACGTTACATTGAATGTCAACAAAGACGTACACAGTTGCTTTTAGCAGTTTTTTGTATGTTGACACTCTTTAAGAGACAATCCAAAACAAAAGGCTCATGATGTTTGGTTTCAACAATTCTCTTAATTTTGCCTTCTTGGCTGACAAGTTCTAGTGGCGTGGCTTCTGGTGTTATTATTGGCCAGTTTTGTTCATCTAAGATTCGCCCTGATGGTCCTAGAAACCACAATGGGGTTATTGCTTATCGCCTCGGGTGGCAAGCCTCTGCTTAGGCAATCACTTGCATTTTGTTTTCCTGACACTTGTTTTCAATGACATGGTTCTATATTTTCCTGAATTTGTGATACACGATTCGCCACAAAGACTTTCCATCTCGCAAGATTGGAATTTATCCAATGAAGTGTTACAGTAGAGTCTGAAAAAGTTATGATTTGATTAAATACACGTTTCTCCTTATATAAATCAATAATATGTCTCATTAGTTTTGACAGTATCAAAGCTGCACAAAGCTCCAAACGTGGAATTGACTTTACCTTTAGAGGAGCAACTTTTGATTTTGCACATAGTAGTACCACTCGACGAATAGCCTGCCTATCTTGGGTTGAGAATGTACACTGCACCTCCGTAAGCCTTTTCACTGGCATCAGCAAGGCCAATTAAACTTATTGAGGATTCAAGCTTGATAGACGAGTGTCTGGGAAACTCTTAACTTTGTTAACATTGGTAATCCTTTACAAATAGTTTTCCATCGCTTAACGATGTGCGCTGGGGGCTTCTTATCCAAATCTATTTGAAGACTCCAAAGTTCTTGTATTAGAATTTTGGCAGTAGTTATGACAGGTGTCAGAAATCCTAGAGGATCAAACTTATGGGCGACCATAGACAAAAAAGAACGCTTTGTACTAGTATCATCTGGCAAAGCTATTTTAAAGGACAACACATCATTCTGTGGTGACCATTGAACTCCAAGCACCTTGGCTGTGATATCTTTGTCAAATTGAAGTTCATTTTGTAACTTAAGGTTTTCTGGAATGTATTCCATCAGTTCCAATGAATTGGAGCACCATTTTTTAATTGTAGATCCTCCTGCTTCAAATAAACCTTTAACTTGATTATATATTTCAATGCCACGTTGTGGGCTGGTGGTCGAAGTGACTAAGTCATCCATATAAATGTCTCTTTGAACAACATCTGCGGCCATTGGAAATGTTGACTTTTCCAATTCAGCTAAAAGGCGAATTACTCTGTGCTAGATAAGGAGAACTAGTGGCTCCAATTAATACTGTGTGCAATTCATAAACTTAAAGACTGATTTCAGTAGAAGGTCTCCAAATTAATCTTTGATACTGGTGATATTCTGGGTGGATCTCTATCTGCAAATAAATTTCACTTATATCTGCCTCCCCCAGGGGCTCACGTAGTGAGTACGGGACTTGGCAATCCCGGGGTACCTGAGCTAGAGGAGCATACCTCTATAATAAACCTTGGTTCAGCTTGCCTCGGCTGATAGTACCTTGAAAGGGGGTCCCTAGCCAGGGTTACGGTGAAGACCTCAACGGCGTTCCTCGGCGGAGAGGATGTGCTTCGGTACGGCTCATGATGTTTGGTTTCAACAATTCTCTTCATTTTGCCTTCTTGGCTGACAAGTTCTAGTGGCGTGGCTTCTGGTGTTATTATTGGCCAGTTTTGTTCATCTAAGATCCGCCCTGATGGTCCTAGAAACCACAATGGGGTTATTGCTTATCGCCTCGGGTGGCAAGCCTCTGCTTAGGCAATCACTTGCATTTTGTTTTCCTGACACTTGTTTTCAATGACATGGTTCTATATTTTCCTGAATTTGTGATACACGATTCGCCACAAAGACTTTCCATCTCGCAAGATTGGAATTTATCCAATGAAGTGTTACAGTAGAGTCTGAAAAAGTTATGATTTGATTAAATACACGTTTCTCCTTATATAAATCAATAATATGTCTCATTAGTTTTGACAGTATCAAAGCTGCACAAAGCTCCAAACGTGGAATTGACTTTACCTTTAGAGGAGCAACTTTTGATTTTGCACATAGTAGTACCACTCGACGAATAGCCTGCCTATCTTGGGTTGAGAATGTACACTGCACCTCCGTAAGCCTTTTCACTGGCATCAGCAAGTCCAATTAAACTTGTTGAGGATCCAAGCTTGATAGACGAGTGTCTGTGAAACTCTTAACTTTGTTAACATTGGTAATCTTTTACAAATAGTATTCCATCGCTTAACGAACGATGTGCGCATGGGGATTCTTATCCAAATCTATTTGAAGACTCCAAAGTTCTTGTATTAGAATTTTGGCAGTAGTTATGACAGGTGTCAGAAATCCTAGAGGATCAAACTTATGGGCAATCATGGACAAAAAAAAACGCTTTGTACTAGTATCATCTGGCAAAGCTATTTTAAAGGACAACACATCATTCTGTGGTGACCATTGAACTCCAAGCACCTTGGCTGTGATATCTTTGTCAAATTGAAGTTCATTTTGTAACTTAAGGTTTTCTGGAATGTTTTCCATCAGTTCCAATGAATTGGAGCACCATTTTATAATTGTAGATCCTGCTTCAAATAAACCTTTAACTTGATTATATATTTCAATGGCACGTTGTGGGCTGGTGGTCGAAGTGACTAAGTCATCCATATAAATGTCTCTTTGAACAACATCTGCGGCCATTGGAAAATTTTGACTTTTCCAAGTCAGCTAAAAGGCGAATTACTCTGTGCTAGATAAGGAGAACTAGTGGCTCCAATTAATACTGTGTGCAATTCATAAACTTAAAGATCGATTTCAGTAGAAGGTCTCCAAATTAATCTTTGATACTGGTGATATTCCGGGTGGATCCCTATCTGCAAATAAATTTCAATTATATCTGCTTATACAGCGTACTATCATTACTACGTATGTACTATCATATCAACAGTAATTGATGCCATTCTAGCAATGGTACCTTTTACTATTTTTTTGTCTGTCATTTTTTGTATGGTACATATAATTGTTTTGATGTCTGTAACTTACGTTACATTGAATGTCAACAGTAATTGATATCATTGTAACAATGGTACCTTTTGTTATTTTTTTATGCCTGTGTCATTTTTTGTATGGTACATATAACTGTTTTGATGTCTGTAACTTACGTTACATTGAATGTCAACAGTAATTGATGTCATTGTAACAATGGTACCTTTTGTTATTTTTTTATGCCTGTGTCATTTTTTGTATGGTACATGTAACTGTTTTGATGTCTGTAACTTACGTTACATTGAATGTCAACAGTAATTGATGTCATTGTAACAATGGTACCTTTTGTTATTTTTTTATGCCTGCGTCATTTTTTGTATGGTACATATATCTGTTTAGATGTCTGTAACTTACGTTACATTGAATGTCAACAAAGACGTACACAGTTGCTTTTAGCAGTTTTTTGTATGTTGACACTCTTTAAGAGACAATCCAAAACAAAAGGCTCATGATGTTTGGTTTCAACAATTCTCTTAATTTTGCCTTCTTGGCTGACAAGTTCTAGTGGCGTGGCTTCTGGTGTTATTATTGGCCAGTTTTGTTCATCTAAGATTCGCCCTGATGGTCCTAGAAACCACAATGGGGTTATTGCTTATCGCCTCGGGTGGCAAGCCTCTGCTTAGGCAATCACTTGCATTTTGTTTTCCTGACACTTGTTTTCAATGACATGGTTCTATATTTTCCTGAATTTGTGATACACGATTCGCCACAAAGACTTTCCATCTCGCAAGATTGGAATTTATCCAATGAAGTGTTACAGTAGAGTCTGAAAAAGTTATGATTTGATTAAATACACGTTTCTCCTTATATAAATCAATAATATGTCTCATTAGTTTTGACAGTATCAAAGCTGCACAAAGCTCCAAACGTGGAATTGACTTTACCTTTAGAGGAGCAACTTTTGATTTTGCACATAGTAGTACCACTCGACGAATAGCCTGCCTATCTTGGGTTGAGAATGTACACTGCACCTCCGTAAGCCTTTTCACTGGCATCAGCAAGGCCAATTAAACTTATTGAGGATTCAAGCTTGATAGACGAGTGTCTGGGAAACTCTTAACTTTGTTAACATTGGTAATCCTTTACAAATAGTTTTCCATCGCTTAACGATGTGCGCTGGGGGCTTCTTATCCAATTCTATTTGAAGACTCCAAAGTTCTTGTATTAGAATTTTGGCAGTAGTTATGACAGGTGTCAGAAATCCTAGAGGATCAAACTTATGGGCAACCATAGACAAAAAAGAACGCTTTGTACTAGTATCATCTGGCAAAGCTATTTTAAAGGACAACACATCATTCTGTGGTGACCATTGAACTCCAAGCACCTTGGCTGTGATATCTTTGTCAAATTGAAGTTCATTTTGTAACTTAAGGTTTTCTGGAATGTATTCCATCAGTTCCAATGAATTGGAGCACCATTTTTTAATTGTAGATCCTCCTGCTTCAAATAAACCTTTAACTTGATTATATATTTCAATGCCACGTTGTGGGCTGGTGGTCGAAGTGACTAAGTCATCCATATAAATGTCTCTTTGAACAACATCTGCGGCCATTGGAAATGTTGACTTTTCCAATTCAGCTAAAAGGCGAATTACTCTGTGCTAGATAAGGAGAACTAGTGGCTCCAATTAATACTGTGTGCAATTCATAAACTTAAAGACTGATTTCAGTAGAAGGTCTCCAAATTAATCTTTGATACTGGTGATATTCTGGGTGGATCTCTATCTGCAAATAAATTTCACTTATATCTGCCTCCCCCAGGGGCTCACGTAGTGAGTACGGGACTTGGCAATCCCGGGGTACCTGAGCTAGAGGAGCATACCTCTATAATAAACCTTGGTTCAGCTTGCCTCTGCTGATAGTACCTTGAAAGGGGGTCCCTAGCCAGGGTTACGGTGAAGACCTCAACGGCGTTCCTCGGCGGAGAGGATGTGCTTCGGTACGGCTCATGATGTTTGGTTTCAACAATTCTCTTAATTTTGCCTTCTTGGCTGACAAGTTCTAGTGGCGTGGCTTCTGGTGTTATTATTGGCCAGTTTTGTTCATCTAAGATCCGCCCTGATGGTCCTAGAAACCACAATGGGGTTATTGCTTATCGCCTCGGGTGGCAAGCCTCTGCTTAGGCAATCACTTGCATTTTGTTTTCCTGACACTTGTTTTCAATGACATGGTTCTATATTTTCCTGAATTTGTGATACACGATTCGCCACAAAGACTTTCCATCTCGCAAGATTGGAATTTATCCAATGAAGTGTTACAGTAGAGTCTGAAAAAGTTATGATTTGATTAAATACACGTTTCTCCTTATATAAATCAATAATATGTCTCATTAGTTTTGACAGTATCAAAGCTGCACAAAGCTCCAAACGTGGAATTGACTTTACCTTTAGAGGAGCAACTTTTGATTTTGCACATAGTAGTACCACTCGACGAATAGCCTGCCTATCTTGGGTTGAGAATGTACACTGCACCTCCGTAAGCCTTTTCACTGGCATCAGCAAGGCCAATTAAACTTATTGAGGATTCAAGCTTGATAGACGAGTGTCTGGGAAACTCTTAACTTTGTTAACATTGGTAATCCTTTACAAATAGTTTTCCATCGCTTAACGATGTGCGCTGGGGGCTTCTTATCCAAATCTATTTGAAGACTCCAAAGTTCTTGTATTAGAATTTTGGCAGTAGTTATGACAGGTGTCAGAAATCCTAGAGGATCAAACTTATGGGCGACCATAGACAAAAAAGAACGCTTTGTACTAGTATCATCTGGCAAAGCTATTTTAAAGGACAACACATCATTCTGTGGTGACCATTGAACTCCAAGCACCTTGGCTGTGATATCTTTGTCAAATTGAAGTTCATTTTGTAACTTAAGGTTTTCTGGAATGTATTCCATCAGTTCCAATGAATTGGAGCACCATTTTTTAATTGTAGATCCTCCTGCTTCAAATAAACCTTTAACTTGATTATATATTTCAATGCCACGTTGTGGGCTGGTGGTCGAAGTGACTAAGTCATCCATATAAATGTCTCTTTGAACAACATCTGCGGCCATTGGAAATGTTGACTTTTCCAATTCAGCTAAAAGGCGAATTACTCTGTGCTAGATAAGGAGAACTAGTGGCTCCAATTAATACTGTGTGCAATTCATAAACTTAAAGACTGATTTCAGTAGAAGGTCTCCAAATTAATCTTTGATACTGGTGATATTCTGGGTGGATCTCTATCTGCAAATAAATTTCACTTATATCTGCCTCCCCCAGGGGCTCACGTAGTGAGTACGGGACTTGGCAATCCCGGGGTACCTGAGCTAGAGGAGCATACCTCTATAATAAACCTTGGTTCAGCTTGCCTCGGCTGATAGTACCTTGAAAGGGGGTCCCTAGCCAGGGTTACGGTGAAGACCTCAACGGCGTTCCTCGGCGGAGAGGATGTGCTTCGGTACGGCTCATGATGTTTGGTTTCAACAATTCTCTTCATTTTGCCTTCTTGGCTGACAAGTTCTAGTGGCGTGGCTTCTGGTGTTATTATTGGCCAGTTTTGTTCATCTAAGATCCGCCCTGATGGTCCTAGAAACCACAATGGGGTTATTGCTTATCGCCTCGGGTGGCAAGCCTCTGCTTAGGCAATCACTTGCATTTTGTTTTCCTGACACTTGTTTTCAATGACATGGTTCTATATTTTCCTGAATTTGTGATACACGATTCGCCACAAAGACTTTCCATCTCGCAAGATTGGAATTTATCCAATGAAGTGTTACAGTAGAGTCTGAAAAAGTTATGATTTGATTAAATACACGTTTCTCCTTATATAAATCAATAATATGTCTCATTAGTTTTGACAGTATCAAAGCTGCACAAAGCTCCAAACGTGGAATTGACTTTACCTTTAGAGGAGCAACTTTTGATTTTGCACATAGTAGTACCACTCGACGAATAGCCTGCCTATCTTGGGTTGAGAATGTACACTGCACCTCCGTAAGCCTTTTCACTGGCATCAGCAAGTCCAATTAAACTTGTTGAGGATCCAAGCTTGATAGACGAGTGTCTGTGAAACTCTTAACTTTGTTAACATTGGTAATCTTTTACAAATAGTATTCCATCGCTTAACGAACGATGTGCGCATGGGGATTCTTATCCAAATCTATTTGAAGACTCCAAAGTTCTTGTATTAGAATTTTGGCAGTAGTTATGACAGGTGTCAGAAATCCTAGAGGATCAAACTTATGGGCAATCATGGACAAAAAAAAACGCTTTGTACTAGTATCATCTGGCAAAGCTATTTTAAAGGACAACACATCATTCTGTGGTGACCATTGAACTCCAAGCACCTTGGCTGTGATATCTTTGTCAAATTGAAGTTCATTTTGTAACTTAAGGTTTTCTGGAATGTTTTCCATCAGTTCCAATGAATTGGAGCACCATTTTATAATTGTAGATCCTGCTTCAAATAAACCTTTAACTTGATTATATATTTCAATGGCACGTTGTGGGCTGGTGGTCGAAGTGACTAAGTCATCCATATAAATGTCTCTTTGAACAACATCTGCGGCCATTGGAAAATTTTGACTTTTCCAAGTCAGCTAAAAGGCGAATTACTCTGTGCTAGATAAGGAGAACTAGTGGCTCCAATTAATACTGTGTGCAATTCATAAACTTAAAGATCGATTTCAGTAGAAGGTCTCCAAATTAATCTTTGATACTGGTGATATTCCGGGTGGATCTCTATCTGCAAATAAATTTCAATTATATCTGCTTATACAGCGTACTATCATTACTACGTATGTACTATCATATCAACAGTAATTGATGCCATTCTAGCAATGGTACCTTTTACTATTTTTTTGTCTGTCATTTTTTGTATGGTACATATAATTGTTTTGATGTCTGTAACTTACGTTACATTGAATGTCAACAGTAATTGATATCATTGTAACAATGGTACCTTTTGTTATTTTTTTATGCCTGTGTCATTTTTTGTATGGTACATATAACTGTTTTGATGTCTGTAACTTACGTTACATTGAATGTCAACAGTAATTGATGTCATTGTAACAATGGTACCTTTTGTTATTTTTTTATGCCTGTGTCATTTTTTGTATGGTACATGTAACTGTTTTGATGTCTGTAACTTACGTTACATTGAATGTCAACAGTAATTGATGTCATTGTAACAATGGTACCTTTTGTTATTTTTTTATGCCTGCGTCATTTTTTGTATGGTACATATATCTGTTTAGATGTCTGTAACTTACGTTACATTGAATGTCAACAAAGACGTACACAGTTGCTTTTAGCAGTTTTTTGTATGTTGACACTCTTTAAGAGACAATCCAAAACAAAAGGCTCATGATGTTTGGTTTCAACAATTCTCTTAATTTTGCCTTCTTGGCTGACAAGTTCTAGTGGCGTGGCTTCTGGTGTTATTATTGGCCAGTTTTGTTCATCTAAGATTCGCCCTGATGGTCCTAGAAACCACAATGGGGTTATTGCTTATCGCCTCGGGTGGCAAGCCTCTGCTTAGGCAATCACTTGCATTTTGTTTTCCTGACACTTGTTTTCAATGACATGGTTCTATATTTTCCTGAATTTGTGATACACGATTCGCCACAAAGACTTTCCATCTCGCAAGATTGGAATTTATCCAATGAAGTGTTACAGTAGAGTCTGAAAAAGTTATGATTTGATTAAATACACGTTTCTCCTTATATAAATCAATAATATGTCTCATTAGTTTTGACAGTATCAAAGCTGCACAAAGCTCCAAACGTGGAATTGACTTTACCTTTAGAGGAGCAACTTTTGATTTTGCACATAGTAGTACCACTCGACGAATAGCCTGCCTATCTTGGGTTGAGAATGTACACTGCACCTCCGTAAGCCTTTTCACTGGCATCAGCAAGGCCAATTAAACTTATTGAGGATTCAAGCTTGATAGACGAGTGTCTGGGAAACTCTTAACTTTGTTAACATTGGTAATCCTTTACAAATAGTTTTCCATCGCTTAACGATGTGCGCTGGGGGCTTCTTATCCAATTCTATTTGAAGACTCCAAAGTTCTTGTATTAGAATTTTGGCAGTAGTTATGACAGGTGTCAGAAATCCTAGAGGATCAAACTTATGGGCAACCATAGACAAAAAAGAACGCTTTGTACTAGTATCATCTGGCAAAGCTATTTTAAAGGACAACACATCATTCTGTGGTGACCATTGAACTCCAAGCACCTTGGCTGTGATATCTTTGTCAAATTGAAGTTCATTTTGTAACTTAAGGTTTTCTGGAATGTATTCCATCAGTTCCAATGAATTGGAGCACCATTTTTTAATTGTAGATCCTCCTGCTTCAAATAAACCTTTAACTTGATTATATATTTCAATGCCACGTTGTGGGCTGGTGGTCGAAGTGACTAAGTCATCCATATAAATGTCTCTTTGAACAACATCTGCGGCCATTGGAAATGTTGACTTTTCCAATTCAGCTAAAAGGCGAATTACTCTGTGCTAGATAAGGAGAACTAGTGGCTCCAATTAATACTGTGTGCAATTCATAAACTTAAAGACTGATTTCAGTAGAAGGTCTCCAAATTAATCTTTGATACTGGTGATATTCTGGGTGGATCTCTATCTGCAAATAAATTTCACTTATATCTGCCTCCCCCAGGGGCTCACGTAGTGAGTACGGGACTTGGCAATCCCGGGGTACCTGAGCTAGAGGAGCATACCTCTATAATAAACCTTGGTTCAGCTTGCCTCTGCTGATAGTACCTTGAAAGGGGGTCCCTAGCCAGGGTTACGGTGAAGACCTCAACGGCGTTCCTCGGCGGAGAGGATGTGCTTCGGTACGGCTCATGATGTTTGGTTTCAACAATTCTCTTAATTTTGCCTTCTTGGCTGACAAGTTCTAGTGGCGTGGCTTCTGGTGTTATTATTGGCCAGTTTTGTTCATCTAAGATCCGCCCTGATGGTCCTAGAAACCACAATGGGGTTATTGCTTATCGCCTCGGGTGGCAAGCCTCTGCTTAGGCAATCACTTGCATTTTGTTTTCCTGACACTTGTTTTCAATGACATGGTTCTATATTTTCCTGAATTTGTGATACACGATTCGCCACAAAGACTTTCCATCTCGCAAGATTGGAATTTATCCAATGAAGTGTTACAGTAGAGTCTGAAAAAGTTATGATTTGATTAAATACACGTTTCTCCTTATATAAATCAATAATATGTCTCATTAGTTTTGACAGTATCAAAGCTGCACAAAGCTCCAAACGTGGAATTGACTTTACCTTTAGAGGAGCAACTTTTGATTTTGCACATAGTAGTACCACTCGACGAATAGCCTGCCTATCTTGGGTTGAGAATGTACACTGCACCTCCGTAAGCCTTTTCACTGGCATCAGCAAGGCCAATTAAACTTATTGAGGATTCAAGCTTGATAGACGAGTGTCTGGGAAACTCTTAACTTTGTTAACATTGGTAATCCTTTACAAATAGTTTTCCATCGCTTAACGATGTGCGCTGGGGGCTTCTTATCCAAATCTATTTGAAGACTCCAAAGTTCTTGTATTAGAATTTTGGCAGTAGTTATGACAGGTGTCAGAAATCCTAGAGGATCAAACTTATGGGCAACCATAGACAAAAAAGAACGCTTTGTACTAGTATCATCTGGCAAAGCTATTTTAAAGGACAACACATCATTCTGTGGTGACCATTGAACTCCAAGCACCTTGGCTGTGATATCTTTGTCAAATTGAAGTTCATTTTGTAACTTAAGGTTTTCTGGAATGTATTCCATCAGTTCCAATGAATTGGAGCACCATTTTTTAATTGTAGATCCTCCTGCTTCAAATAAACCTTTAACTTGATTATATATTTCAATGCCACGTTGTGGGCTGGTGGTCGAAGTGACTAAGTCATCCATATAAATGTCTCTTTGAACAACATCTGCGGCCATTGGAAATGTTGACTTTTCCAATTCAGCTAAAAGGCGAATTACTCTGTGCTAGATAAGGAGAACTAGTGGCTCCAATTAATACTGTGTGCAATTCATAAACTTAAAGACTGATTTCAGTAGAAGGTCTCCAAATTAATCTTTGATACTGGTGATATTCTGGGTGGATCTCTATCTGCAAATAAATTTCACTTATATCTGCCTCCCCCAGGGGCTCACGTAGTGAGTACGGGACTTGGCAATCCCGGGGTACCTGAGCTAGAGGAGCATACCTCTATAATAAACCTTGGTTCAGCTTGCCTCTGCTGATAGTACCTTGAAAGGGGGTCCCTAGCCAGGGTTACGGTGAAGACCTCAACGGCGTTCCTCGGCGGAGAGGATGTGCTTCGGTACGGCTCATGATGTTTGGTTTCAACAATTCTCTTAATTTTGCCTTCTTGGCTGACAAGTTCTAGTGGCGTGGCTTCTGGTGTTATTATTGGCCAGTTTTGTTCATCTAAGATCCGCCCTGATGGTCCTAGAAACCACAATGGGGTTATTGCTTATCGCCTCGGGTGGCAAGCCTCTGCTTAGGCAATCACTTGCATTTTGTTTTCCTGACACTTGTTTTCAATGACATGGTTCTATATTTTCCTGAATTTGTGATACACGATTCGCCACAAAGACTTTCCATCTCGCAAGATTGGAATTTATCCAATGAAGTGTTACAGTAGAGTCTGAAAAAGTTATGATTTGATTAAATACACGTTTCTCCTTATATAAATCAATAATATGTCTCATTAGTTTTGACAGTATCAAAGCTGCACAAAGCTCCAAACGTGGAATTGACTTTACCTTTAGAGGAGCAACTTTTGATTTTGCACATAGTAGTACCACTCGACGAATAGCCTGCCTATCTTGGGTTGAGAATGTACACTGCACCTCCGTAAGCCTTTTCACTGGCATCAGCAAGGCCAATTAAACTTATTGAGGATTCAAGCTTGATAGACGAGTGTCTGGGAAACTCTTAACTTTGTTAACATTGGTAATCCTTTACAAATAGTTTTCCATCGCTTAACGATGTGCGCTGGGGGCTTCTTATCCAAATCTATTTGAAGACTCCAAAGTTCTTGTATTAGAATTTTGGCAGTAGTTATGACAGGTGTCAGAAATCCTAGAGGATCAAACTTATGGGCAACCATAGACAAAAAAGAACGCTTTGTACTAGTATCATCTGGCAAAGCTATTTTAAAGGACAACACATCATTCTGTGGTGACCATTGAACTCCAAGCACCTTGGCTGTGATATCTTTGTCAAATTGAAGTTCATTTTGTAACTTAAGGTTTTCTGGAATGTATTCCATCAGTTCCAATGAATTGGAGCACCATTTTTTAATTGTAGATCCTCCTGCTTCAAATAAACCTTTAACTTGATTATATATTTCAATGCCACGTTGTGGGCTGGTGGTCGAAGTGACTAAGTCATCCATATAAATGTCTCTTTGAACAACATCTGCGGCCATTGGAAATGTTGACTTTTCCAATTCAGCTAAAAGGCGAATTACTCTGTGCTAGATAAGGAGAACTAGTGGCTCCAATTAATACTGTGTGCAATTCATAAACTTAAAGACTGATTTCAGTAGAAGGTCTCCAAATTAATCTTTGATACTGGTGATATTCTGGGTGGATCTCTATCTGCAAATAAATTTCACTTATATCTGCCTCCCCCAGGGGCTCACGTAGTGAGTACGGGACTTGGCAATCCCGGGGTACCTGAGCTAGAGGAGCATACCTCTATAATAAACCTTGGTTCAGCTTGCCTCGGCTGATAGTACCTTGAAAGGGGGTCCCTAGCCAGGGTTACGGTGAAGACCTCAACGGCGTTCCTCGGCGGAGAGGATGTGCTTCGGTACGGCTCATGATGTTTGGTTTCAACAATTCTCTTCATTTTGCCTTCTTGGCTGACAAGTTCTAGTGGCGTGGCTTCTGGTGTTATTATTGGCCAGTTTTGTTCATCTAAGATCCGCCCTGATGGTCCTAGAAACCACAATGGGGTTATTGCTTATCGCCTCGGGTGGCAAGCCTCTGCTTAGGCAATCACTTGCATTTTGTTTTCCTGACACTTGTTTTCAATGACATGGTTCTATATTTTCCTGAATTTGTGATACACGATTCGCCACAAAGACTTTCCATCTCGCAAGATTGGAATTTATCCAATGAAGTGTTACAGTAGAGTCTGAAAAAGTTATGATTTGATTAAATACACGTTTCTCCTTATATAAATCAATAATATGTCTCATTAGTTTTGACAGTATCAAAGCTGCACAAAGCTCCAAACGTGGAATTGACTTTACCTTTAGAGGAGCAACTTTTGATTTTGCACATAGTAGTACCACTCGACGAATAGCCTGCCTATCTTGGGTTGAGAATGTACACTGCACCTCCGTAAGCCTTTTCACTGGCATCAGCAAGTCCAATTAAACTTGTTGAGGATCCAAGCTTGATAGACGAGTGTCTGTGAAACTCTTAACTTTGTTAACATTGGTAATCTTTTACAAATAGTATTCCATCGCTTAACGAACGATGTGCGCATGGGGATTCTTATCCAAATCTATTTGAAGACTCCAAAGTTCTTGTATTAGAATTTTGGCAGTAGTTATGACAGGTGTCAGAAATCCTAGAGGATCAAACTTATGGGCAATCATGGACAAAAAAAAACGCTTTGTACTAGTATCATCTGGCAAAGCTATTTTAAAGGACAACACATCATTCTGTGGTGACCATTGAACTCCAAGCACCTTGGCTGTGATATCTTTGTCAAATTGAAGTTCATTTTGTAACTTAAGGTTTTCTGGAATGTTTTCCATCAGTTCCAATGAATTGGAGCACCATTTTATAATTGTAGATCCTGCTTCAAATAAACATTTAACTTGATTATATATTTCAATGGCACGTTGTGGGCTGGTGGTCGAAGTGACTAAGTCATCCATATAAATGTCTCTTTGAACAACATCTGCGGCCATTGGAAAATTTTGACTTTTCCAAGTCAGCTAAAAGGCGAATTACTCTGTGCTAGATAAGGAGAACTAGTGGCTCCAATTAATACTGTGTGCAATTCATAAACTTAAAGATCGATTTCAGTAGAAGGTCTCCAAATTAATCTTTGATACTGGTGATATTCCGGGTGGATCCCTATCTGCAAATAAATTTCAATTATATCTGCTTATACAGCGTACTATCATTACTACGTATGTACTATCATATCAACAGTAATTGATGCCATTCTAGCAATGGTACCTTTTACTATTTTTTTGTCTGTCATTTTTTGTATGGTACATATAATTGTTTTGATGTCTGTAACTTACGTTACATTGAATGTCAACAGTAATTGATATCATTGTAACAATGGTACCTTTTGTTATTTTTTTATGCCTGTGTCATTTTTTGTATGGTACATATAACTGTTTTGATGTCTGTAACTTACGTTACATTGAATGTCAACAGTAATTGATGTCATTGTAACAATGGTACCTTTTGTTATTTTTTTATGCCTGTGTCATTTTTTGTATGGTACATGTAACTGTTTTGATGTCTGTAACTTACGTTACATTGAATGTCAACAGTAATTGATGTCATTGTAACAATGGTACCTTTTGTTATTTTTTTATGCCTGCGTCATTTTTTGTATGGTACATATATCTGTTTAGATGTCTGTAACTTACGTTACATTGAATGTCAACAAAGACGTACACAGTTGCTTTTAGCAGTTTTTTGTATGTTGACACTCTTTAAGAGACAATCCAAAACAAAAGGCTCATGATGTTTGGTTTCAACAATTCTCTTAATTTTGCCTTCTTGGCTGACAAGTTCTAGTGGCGTGGCTTCTGGTGTTATTATTGGCCAGTTTTGTTCATCTAAGATTCGCCCTGATGGTCCTAGAAACCACAATGGGGTTATTGCTTATCGCCTCGGGTGGCAAGCCTCTGCTTAGGCAATCACTTGCATTTTGTTTTCCTGACACTTGTTTTCAATGACATGGTTCTATATTTTCCTGAATTTGTGATACACGATTCGCCACAAAGACTTTCCATCTCGCAAGATTGGAATTTATCCAATGAAGTGTTACAGTAGAGTCTGAAAAAGTTATGATTTGATTAAATACACGTTTCTCCTTATATAAATCAATAATATGTCTCATTAGTTTTGACAGTATCAAAGCTGCACAAAGCTCCAAACGTGGAATTGACTTTACCTTTAGAGGAGCAACTTTTGATTTTGCACATAGTAGTACCACTCGACGAATAGCCTGCCTATCTTGGGTTGAGAATGTACACTGCACCTCCGTAAGCCTTTTCACTGGCATCAGCAAGGCCAATTAAACTTATTGAGGATTCAAGCTTGATAGACGAGTGTCTGGGAAACTCTTAACTTTGTTAACATTGGTAATCCTTTACAAATAGTTTTCCATCGCTTAACGATGTGCGCTGGGGGCTTCTTATCCAAATCTATTTGAAGACTCCAAAGTTCTTGTATTAGAATTTTGGCAGTAGTTATGACAGGTGTCAGAAATCCTAGAGGATCAAACTTATGGGCAACCATAGACAAAAAAGAACGCTTTGTACTAGTATCATCTGGCAAAGCTATTTTAAAGGACAACACATCATTCTGTGGTGACCATTGAACTCCAAGCACCTTGGCTGTGATATCTTTGTCAAATTGAAGTTCATTTTGTAACTTAAGGTTTTCTGGAATGTATTCCATCAGTTCCAATGAATTGGAGCACCATTTTTTAATTGTAGATCCTCCTGCTTCAAATAAACCTTTAACTTGATTATATATTTCAATGCCACGTTGTGGGCTGGTGGTCGAAGTGACTAAGTCATCCATATAAATGTCTCTTTGAACAACATCTGCGGCCATTGGAAATGTTGACTTTTCCAATTCAGCTAAAAGGCGAATTACTCTGTGCTAGATAAGGAGAACTAGTGGCTCCAATTAATACTGTGTGCAATTCATAAACTTAAAGACTGATTTCAGTAGAAGGTCTCCAAATTAATCTTTGATACTGGTGATATTCTGGGTGGATCTCTATCTGCAAATAAATTTCACTTATATCTGCCTCCCCCAGGGGCTCACGTAGTGAGTACGGGACTTGGCAATCCCGGGGTACCTGAGCTAGAGGAGCATACCTCTATAATAAACCTTGGTTCAGCTTGCCTCGGCTGATAGTACCTTGAAAGGGGGTCCCTAGCCAGGGTTACGGTGAAGACCTCAACGGCGTTCCTCGGCGGAGAGGATGTGCTTCGGTACGGCTCATGATGTTTGGTTTCAACAATTCTCTTCATTTTGCCTTCTTGGCTGACAAGTTCTAGTGGCGTGGCTTCTGGTGTTATTATTGGCCAGTTTTGTTCATCTAAGATCCGCCCTGATGGTCCTAGAAACCACAATGGGGTTATTGCTTATCGCCTCGGGTGGCAAGCCTCTGCTTAGGCAATCACTTGCATTTTGTTTTCCTGACACTTGTTTTCAATGACATGGTTCTATATTTTCCTGAATTTGTGATACACGATTCGCCACAAAGACTTTCCATCTCGCAAGATTGGAATTTATCCAATGAAGTGTTACAGTAGAGTCTGAAAAAGTTATGATTTGATTAAATACACGTTTCTCCTTATATAAATCAATAATATGTCTCATTAGTTTTGACAGTATCAAAGCTGCACAAAGCTCCAAACGTGGAATTGACTTTACCTTTAGAGGAGCAACTTTTGATTTTGCACATAGTAGTACCACTCGACGAATAGCCTGCCTATCTTGGGTTGAGAATGTACACTGCACCTCCGTAAGCCTTTTCACTGGCATCAGCAAGTCCAATTAAACTTGTTGAGGATCCAAGCTTGATAGACGAGTGTCTGTGAAACTCTTAACTTTGTTAACATTGGTAATCTTTTACAAATAGTATTCCATCGCTTAACGAACGATGTGCGCATGGGGATTCTTATCCAAATCTATTTGAAGACTCCAAAGTTCTTGTATTAGAATTTTGGCAGTAGTTATGACAGGTGTCAGAAATCCTAGAGGATCAAACTTATGGGCAATCATGGACAAAAAAAAACGCTTTGTACTAGTATCATCTGGCAAAGCTATTTTAAAGGACAACACATCATTCTGTGGTGACCATTGAACTCCAAGCACCTTGGCTGTGATATCTTTGTCAAATTGAAGTTCATTTTGTAACTTAAGGTTTTCTGGAATGTTTTCCATCAGTTCCAATGAATTGGAGCACCATTTTATAATTGTAGATCCTGCTTCAAATAAACCTTTAACTTGATTATATATTTCAATGGCACGTTGTGGGCTGGTGGTCGAAGTGACTAAGTCATCCATATAAATGTCTCTTTGAACAACATCTGCGGCCATTGGAAAATTTTGACTTTTCCAAGTCAGCTAAAAGGCGAATTACTCTGTGCTAGATAAGGAGAACTAGTGGCTCCAATTAATACTGTGTGCAATTCATAAACTTAAAGATCGATTTCAGTAGAAGGTCTCCAAATTAATCTTTGATACTGGTGATATTCCGGGTGGATCCCTATCTGCAAATAAATTTCAATTATATCTGCTTATACAGCGTACTATCATTACTACGTATGTACTATCATATCAACAGTAATTGATGCCATTCTAGCAATGGTACCTTTTACTATTTTTTTGTCTGTCATTTTTTGTATGGTACATATAATTGTTTTGATGTCTGTAACTTACGTTACATTGAATGTCAACAGTAATTGATGTCATTGTAACAATGGTACCTTTTGTTATTTTTTTATGCCTGTGTCATTTTTTGTATGGTACATATAACTGTTTTGATGTCTGTAACTTACGTTACATTGAATGTCAACAGTAATTGATGTCATTGTAACAATGGTACCTTTTGTTATTTTTTTATGCCTGTGTCATTTTTTGTATGGTACATGTAACTGTTTTGATGTCTGTAACTTACGTTACATTGAATGTCAACAGTAATTGATGTCATTGTAACAATGGTACCTTTTGTTATTTTTTTATGCCTGCGTCATTTTTTGTATGGTACATATATCTGTTTAGATGTCTGTAACTTACGTTACATTGAATGTCAACAAAGACGTACACAGTTGCTTTTAGCAGTTTTTTGTATGTTGACACTCTTTAAGAGACAATCCAAAACAAAAGGCTCATGATGTTTGGTTTCAACAATTCTCTTAATTTTGCCTTCTTGGCTGACAAGTTCTAGTGGCGTGGCTTCTGGTGTTATTATTGGCCAGTTTTGTTCATCTAAGATCCGCCCTGATGGTCCTAGAAACCACAATGGGGTTATTGCTTATCGCCTCGGGTGGCAAGCCTCTGCTTAGGCAATCACTTGCATTTTGTTTTCCTGACACTTGTTTTCAATGACATGGTTCTATATTTTCCTGAATTTGTGATACACGATTCGCCACAAAGACTTTCCATCTCGCAAGATTGGAATTTATCCAATGAAGTGTTACAGTAGAGTCTGAAAAAGTTATGATTTGATTAAATACACGTTTCTCCTTATATAAATCAATAATATGTCTCATTAGTTTTGACAGTATCAAAGCTGCACAAAGCTCCAAACGTGGAATTGACTTTACCTTTAGAGGAGCAACTTTTGATTTTGCACATAGTAGTACCACTCGACGAATAGCCTGCCTATCTTGGGTTGAGAATGTACACTGCACCTCCGTAAGCCTTTTCACTGGCATCAGCAAGGCCAATTAAACTTATTGAGGATTCAAGCTTGATAGACGAGTGTCTGGGAAACTCTTAACTTTGTTAACATTGGTAATCCTTTACAAATAGTTTTCCATCGCTTAACGATGTGCGCTGGGGGCTTCTTATCCAAATCTATTTGAAGACTCCAAAGTTCTTGTATTAGAATTTTGGCAGTAGTTATGACAGGTGTCAGAAATCCTAGAGGATCAAACTTATGGGCAACCATAGACAAAAAAGAACGCTTTGTACTAGTATCATCTGGCAAAGCTATTTTAAAGGACAACACATCATTCTGTGGTGACCATTGAACTCCAAGCACCTTGGCTGTGATATCTTTGTCAAATTGAAGTTCATTTTGTAACTTAAGGTTTTCTGGAATGTATTCCATCAGTTCCAATGAATTGGAGCACCATTTTTTAATTGTAGATCCTCCTGCTTCAAATAAACCTTTAACTTGATTATATATTTCAATGCCACGTTGTGGGCTGGTGGTCGAAGTGACTAAGTCATCCATATAAATGTCTCTTTGAACAACATCTGCGGCCATTGGAAATGTTGACTTTTCCAATTCAGCTAAAAGGCGAATTACTCTGTGCTAGATAAGGAGAACTAGTGGCTCCAATTAATACTGTGTGCAATTCATAAACTTAAAGACTGATTTCAGTAGAAGGTCTCCAAATTAATCTTTGATACTGGTGATATTCTGGGTGGATCTCTATCTGCAAATAAATTTCACTTATATCTGCCTCCCCCAGGGGCTCACGTAGTGAGTACGGGACTTGGCAATCCCGGGGTACCTGAGCTAGAGGAGCATACCTCTATAATAAACCTTGGTTCAGCTTGCCTCGGCTGATAGTACCTTGAAAGGGGGTCCCTAGCCAGGGTTACGGTGAAGACCTCAACGGCGTTCCTCGGCGGAGAGGATGTGCTTCGGTACGGCTCATGATGTTTGGTTTCAACAATTCTCTTCATTTTGCCTTCTTGGCTGACAAGTTCTAGTGGCGTGGCTTCTGGTGTTATTATTGGCCAGTTTTGTTCATCTAAGATCCGCCCTGATGGTCCTAGAAACCACAATGGGGTTATTGCTTATCGCCTCGGGTGGCAAGCCTCTGCTTAGGCAATCACTTGCATTTTGTTTTCCTGACACTTGTTTTCAATGACATGGTTCTATATTTTCCTGAATTTGTGATACACGATTCGCCACAAAGACTTTCCATCTCGCAAGATTGGAATTTATCCAATGAAGTGTTACAGTAGAGTCTGAAAAAGTTATGATTTGATTAAATACACGTTTCTCCTTATATAAATCAATAATATGTCTCATTAGTTTTGACAGTATCAAAGCTGCACAAAGCTCCAAACGTGGAATTGACTTTACCTTTAGAGGAGCAACTTTTGATTTTGCACATAGTAGTACCACTCGACGAATAGCCTGCCTATCTTGGGTTGAGAATGTACACTGCACCTCCGTAAGCCTTTTCACTGGCATCAGCAAGTCCAATTAAACTTGTTGAGGATCCAAGCTTGATAGACGAGTGTCTGTGAAACTCTTAACTTTGTTAACATTGGTAATCTTTTACAAATAGTATTCCATCGCTTAACGAACGATGTGCGCATGGGGATTCTTATCCAAATCTATTTGAAGACTCCAAAGTTCTTGTATTAGAATTTTGGCAGTAGTTATGACAGGTGTCAGAAATCCTAGAGGATCAAACTTATGGGCAATCATGGACAAAAAAAAACGCTTTGTACTAGTATCATCTGGCAAAGCTATTTTAAAGGACAACACATCATTCTGTGGTGACCATTGAACTCCAAGCACCTTGGCTGTGATATCTTTGTCAAATTGAAGTTCATTTTGTAACTTAAGGTTTTCTGGAATGTTTTCCATCAGTTCCAATGAATTGGAGCACCATTTTATAATTGTAGATCCTGCTTCAAATAAACCTTTAACTTGATTATATATTTCAATGGCACGTTGTGGGCTGGTGGTCGAAGTGACTAAGTCATCCATATAAATGTCTCTTTGAACAACATCTGCGGCCATTGGAAAATTTTGACTTTTCCAAGTCAGCTAAAAGGCGAATTACTCTGTGCTAGATAAGGAGAACTAGTGGCTCCAATTAATACTGTGTGCAATTCATAAACTTAAAGATCGATTTCAGTAGAAGGTCTCCAAATTAATCTTTGATACTGGTGATATTCCGGGTGGATCCCTATCTGCAAATAAATTTCAATTATATCTGCTTATACAGCGTACTATCATTACTACGTATGTACTATCATATCAACAGTAATTGATGCCATTCTAGCAATGGTACCTTTTACTATTTTTTTGTCTGTCATTTTTTGTATGGTACATATAATTGTTTTGATGTCTGTAACTTACGTTACATTGAATGTCAACAGTAATTGATGTCATTGTAACAATGGTACCTTTTGTTATTTTTTTATGCCTGTGTCATTTTTTGTATGGTACATATAACTGTTTTGATGTCTGTAACTTACGTTACATTGAATGTCAACAGTAAATGATGTCATTGTAACAATGGTACCTTTTGTTATTTGTTTATGCCTGTGTCATTTTTTGTATGGTACATGTAACTGTTTTGATGTCTGTAACTTACGTTACATTGAATGTCAACAGTAATTGATGTCATTGTAACAATGGTACCTTTTGTTATTTTTTTATGCCTGCGTCATTTTTTGTATGGTACATATATCTGTTTAGATGTCTGTAACTTACGTTACATTGAATGTCAACAAAGACGTACACAGTTGCTTTTAGCAGTTTTTTGTATGTTGACACTCTTTAAGAGACAATCCAAAACAAAAGGCTCATGATGTTTGGTTTCAACAATTCTCTTCATTTTGCCTTCTTGGCTGACAAGTTCTAGTGGCGTGGCTTCTGGTGTTATTATTGGCCAGTTTTGTTCATCTAAGATCCGCCCTGATGGTCCTAGAAACCACAATAGGGTTATTGCTTATCGCCTCGGGTGGCAAGCCTCTGCTTAGGCAATCACTTGCATTTTGTTTTCCTGACACTTGTTTTCAATGACATGGTTCTATATTTTCCTGAATTTGTGATACACGATTCGCCACAAAGACTTTCCATCTCGCAAGATTGGAATTTATCCAATGAAGTGTTACAGTAGAGTCTGAAAAAGTTATGATTTGATTAAATACACGTTTCTCCTTATATAAATCAATAATATGTCTCATTAGTTTTGACAGTATCAAAGCTGCACAAAGCTCCAAACGTGGAATTGACTTTACCTTTAGAGGAGCAACTTTTGATTTTGCACATAGTAGTACCACTCGACGAATAGCCTGCCTATCTTGGGTTGAGAATGTACACTGCACCTCCGTAAGCCTTTTCACTGGCATCAGCAAGTCCAATTAAACTTGTTGAGGATCCAAGCTTGATAGACGAGTGTCTGTGAAACTCTTAACTTTGTTAACATTGGTAATCTTTTACAAATAGTATTCCATCGCTTAACGAACGATGTGCGCATGGGGATTCTTATCCAAATCTATTTGAAGACTCCAAAGTTCTTGTATTAGAATTTTGGCAGTAGTTATGACAGGTGTCAGAAATCCTAGAGGATCAAACTTATGGGCAATCATGGACAAAAAAAAACGCTTTGTACTAGTATCATCTGGCAAAGCTATTTTAAAGGACAACACATCATTCTGTGGTGACCATTGAACTCCAAGCACCTTGGCTGTGATATCTTTGTCAAATTGAAGTTCATTTTGTAACTTAAGGTTTTCTGGAATGTTTTCCATCAGTTCCAATGAATTGGAGCACCATTTTATAATTGTAGATCCTGCTTCAAATAAACCTTTAACTTGATTATATATTTCAATGGCACGTTGTGGGCTGGTGGTCGAAGTGACTAAGTCATCCATATAAATGTCTCTTTGAACAACATCTGCGGCCATTGGAAATGTTGACTTTTCCAATTCAGCTAAAAGGCGAATTACTCTGTGCTAGATAAGGAGAACTAGTGGCTCCAATTAATACTGTGTGCAATTCATAAACTTAAAGACTGATTTCAGTAGAAGGTCTCCAAATTAATCTTTGATACTGGTGATATTCTGGGTGGATCTCTATCTGCAAATAAATTTCACTTATATCTGCCTCCCCCAGGGGCTCACGTAGTGAGTACGGGACTTGGCAATCCCGGGGTACCTGAGCTAGAGGAGCATACCTCTATAATAAACCTTGGTTCAGCTTGCCTCGGCTGATAGTACCTTGAAAGGGGGTCCCTAGCCAGGGTTACGGTGAAGACCTCAACGGCGTTCCTCGGCGGAGAGGATGTGCTTCGGTACGGCTCATGATGTTTGGTTTCAACAATTCTCTTCATTTTGCCTTCTTGGCTGACAAGTTCTAGTGGCGTGGCTTCTGGTGTTATTATTGGCCAGTTTTGTTCATCTAAGATCCGCCCTGATGGTCCTAGAAACCACAATGGGGTTATTGCTTATCGCCTCGGGTGGCAAGCCTCTGCTTAGGCAATCACTTGCATTTTGTTTTCCTGACACTTGTTTTCAATGACATGGTTCTATATTTTCCTGAATTTGTGATACACGATTCGCCACAAAGACTTTCCATCTCGCAAGATTGGAATTTATCCAATGAAGTGTTACAGTAGAGTCTGAAAAAGTTATGATTTGATTAAATACACGTTTCTCCTTATATAAATCAATAATATGTCTCATTAGTTTTGACAGTATCAAAGCTGCACAAAGCTCCAAACGTGGAATTGACTTTACCTTTAGAGGAGCAACTTTTGATTTTGCACATAGTAGTACCACTCGACGAATAGCCTGCCTATCTTGGGTTGAGAATGTACACTGCACCTCCGTAAGCCTTTTCACTGGCATCAGCAAGTCCAATTAAACTTGTTGAGGATCCAAGCTTGATAGACGAGTGTCTGTGAAACTCTTAACTTTGTTAACATTGGTAATCTTTTACAAATAGTATTCCATCGCTTAACGAACGATGTGCGCATGGGGATTCTTATCCAAATCTATTTGAAGACTCCAAAGTTCTTGTATTAGAATTTTGGCAGTAGTTATGACAGGTGTCAGAAATCCTAGAGGATCAAACTTATGGGCAATCATGGACAAAAAAAAACGCTTTGTACTAGTATCATCTGGCAAAGCTATTTTAAAGGACAACACATCATTCTGTGGTGACCATTGAACTCCAAGCACCTTGGCTGTGATATCTTTGTCAAATTGAAGTTCATTTTGTAACTTAAGGTTTTCTGGAATGTTTTCCATCAGTTCCAATGAATTGGAGCACCATTTTATAATTGTAGATCCTGCTTCAAATAAACCTTTAACTTGATTATATATTTCAATGGCACGTTGTGGGCTGGTGGTCGAAGTGACTAAGTCATCCATATAAATGTCTCTTTGAACAACATCTGCGGCCATTGGAAAATTTTGACTTTTCCAAGTCAGCTAAAAGGCGAATTACTCTGTGCTAGATAAGGAGAACTAGTGGCTCCAATTAATACTGTGTGCAATTCATAAACTTAAAGATCGATTTCAGTAGAAGGTCTCCAAATTAATCTTTGATACTGGTGATATTCCGGGTGGATCCCTATCTGCAAATAAATTTCAATTATATCTGCTTATACAGCGTACTATCATTACTACGTATGTACTATCATATCAACAGTAATTGATGCCATTCTAGCAATGGTACCTTTTACTATTTTTTTGTCTGTCATTTTTTGTATGGTACATATAATTGTTTTGATGTCTGTAACTTACGTTACATTGAATGTCAACAGTAATTGATGTCATTGTAACAATGGTACCTTTTGTTATTTTTTTATGCCTGTGTCATTTTTTGTATGGTACATATAACTGTTTTGATGTCTGTAACTTACGTTACATTGAATGTCAACAGTAAATGATGTCATTGTAACAATGGTACCTTTTGTTATTTGTTTATGCCTGTGTCATTTTTTGTATGGTACATGTAACTGTTTTGATGTCTGTAACTTACGTTACATTGAATGTCAACAGTAATTGATGTCATTGTAACAATGGTACCTTTTGTTATTTTTTTATGCCTGCGTCATTTTTTGTATGGTACATATATCTGTTTAGATGTCTGTAACTTACGTTACATTGAATGTCAACAAAGACGTACACAGTTGCTTTTAGCAGTTTTTTGTATGTTGACACTCTTTAAGAGACAATCCAAAACAAAAGGCTCATGATGTTTGGTTTCAACAATTCTCTTCATTTTGCCTTCTTGGCTGACAAGTTCTAGTGGCGTGGCTTCTGGTGTTATTATTGGCCAGTTTTGTTCATCTAAGATCCGCCCTGATGGTCCTAGAAACCACAATAGGGTTATTGCTTATCGCCTCGGGTGGCAAGCCTCTGCTTAGGCAATCACTTGCATTTTGTTTTCCTGACACTTGTTTTCAATGACATGGTTCTATATTTTCCTGAATTTGTGATACACGATTCGCCACAAAGACTTTCCATCTCGCAAGATTGGAATTTATCCAATGAAGTGTTACAGTAGAGTCTGAAAAAGTTATGATTTGATTAAATACACGTTTCTCCTTATATAAATCAATAATATGTCTCATTAGTTTTGACAGTATCAAAGCTGCACAAAGCTCCAAACGTGGAATTGACTTTACCTTTAGAGGAGCAACTTTTGATTTTGCACATAGTAGTACCACTCGACGAATAGCCTGCCTATCTTGGGTTGAGAATGTACACTGCACCTCCGTAAGCCTTTTCACTGGCATCAGCAAGGCCAATTAAACTTATTGAGGATTCAAGCTTGATAGACGAGTGTCTGGGAAACTCTTAACTTTGTTAACATTGGTAATCCTTTACAAATAGTTTTCCATCGCTTAACGATGTGCGCTGGGGGCTTCTTATCCAAATCTATTTGAAGACCCCAAAGTTCTTGTATTAGAATTTTGGCAGTAGTTATGACAGGTGTCAGAAATCCTAGAGGATCAAACTTATGGGCAACCATAGACAAAAAAGAACGCTTTGTACTAGTATCATCTGGCAAAGCTATTTTAAAGGACAACACATCATTCTGTGGTGACCATTGAACTCCAAGCACCTTGGCTGTGATATCTTTGTCAAATTGAAGTTCATTTTGTAACTTAAGGTTTTCTGGAATGTTTTCCATCAGTTCCAATGAATTGGAGCACCATTTTATAATTGTAGATCCTGCTTCAAATAAACCTTTAACTTGATTATATATTTCAATGGCACGTTGTGGGCTGGTGGTCGAAGTGACTAAGTCATCCATATAAATGTCTCTTTGAACAACATCTGCGGCCATTGGAAAATTTTGACTTTTCCAAGTCAGCTAAAAGGCGAATTACTCTGTGCTAGATAAGGAGAACTAGTGGCTCCAATTAATACTGTGTGCAATTCATAAACTTAAAGATCGATTTCAGTAGAAGGTCTCCAAATTAATCTTTGATACTGGTGATATTCCGGGTGGATCCCTATCTGCAAATAAATTTCAATTATATCTGCTTATACAGCGTACTATCATTACTACGTATGTACTATCATATCAACAGTAATTGATGCCATTCTAGCAATGGTACCTTTTACTATTTTTTTGTCTGTCATTTTTTGTATGGTACATATAATTGTTTTGATGTCTGTAACTTACGTTACATTGAATGTCAACAGTAATTGATGTCATTGTAACAATGGTACCTTTTGTTATTTTTTTATGCCTGTGTCATTTTTTGTATGGTACATATAACTGTTTTGATGTCTGTAACTTACGTTACATTGAATGTCAACAGTAAATGATGTCATTGTAACAATGGTACCTTTTGTTATTTGTTTATGCCTGTGTCATTTTTTGTATGGTACATGTAACTGTTTTGATGTCTGTAACTTACGTTACATTGAATGTCAACAGTAATTGATGTCATTGTAACAATGGTACCTTTTGTTATTTTTTTATGCCTGCGTCATTTTTTGTATGGTACATATATCTGTTTAGATGTCTGTAACTTACGTTACATTGAATGTCAACAAAGACGTACACAGTTGCTTTTAGCAGTTTTTTGTATGTTGACACTCTTTAAGAGACAATCCAAAACAAAAGGCTCATGATGTTTGGTTTCAACAATTCTCTTCATTTTGCCTTCTTGGCTGACAAGTTCTAGTGGCGTGGCTTCTGGTGTTATTATTGGCCAGTTTTGTTCATCTAAGATCCGCCCTGATGGTCCTAGAAACCACAATAGGGTTATTGCTTATCGCCTCGGGTGGCAAGCCTCTGCTTAGGCAATCACTTGCATTTTGTTTTCCTGACACTTGTTTTCAATGACATGGTTCTATATTTTCCTGAATTTGTGATACACGATTCGCCACAAAGACTTTCCATCTCGCAAGATTGGAATTTATCCAATGAAGTGTTACAGTAGAGTCTGAAAAAGTTATGATTTGATTAAATACACGTTTCTCCTTATATAAATCAATAATATGTCTCATTAGTTTTGACAGTATCAAAGCTGCACAAAGCTCCAAACGTGGAATTGACTTTACCTTTAGAGGAGCAACTTTTGATTTTGCACATAGTAGTACCACTCGACGAATAGCCTGCCTATCTTGGGTTGAGAATGTACACTGCACCTCCGTAAGCCTTTTCACTGGCATCAGCAAGGCCAATTAAACTTATTGAGGATTCAAGCTTGATAGACGAGTGTCTGGGAAACTCTTAACTTTGTTAACATTGGTAATCCTTTACAAATAGTTTTCCATCGCTTAACGATGTGCGCTGGGGGCTTCTTATCCAAATCTATTTGAAGACCCCAAAGTTCTTGTATTAGAATTTTGGCAGTAGTTATGACAGGTGTCAGAAATCCTAGAGGATCAAACTTATGGGCAACCATAGACAAAAAAGAACGCTTTGTACTAGTATCATCTGGCAAAGCTATTTTAAAGGACAACACATCATTCTGTGGTGACCATTGAACTCCAAGCACCTTGGCTGTGATATCTTTGTCAAATTGAAGTTCATTTTGTAACTTAAGGTTTTCTGGAATGTATTCCATCAGTTCCAATGAATTGGAGCACCATTTTATAATTGTAGATCCTGCTTCAAATAAACCTTTAACTTGATTATATATTTCAATGGCACGTTGTGGGCTGGTGGTCGAAGTGACTAAGTCATCCATATAAATGTCTCTTTGAACAACATCTGCGGCCATTGGAAAATTTTGACTTTTCCAAGTCAGCTAAAAGGCGAATTACTCTGTGCTAGATAAGGAGAACTAGTGGCTCCAATTAATACTGTGTGCAATTCATAAACTTAAAGATCGATTTCAGTAGAAGGTCTCCAAATTAATCTTTGATACTGGTGATATTCCGGGTGGATCCCTATCTGCAAATAAATTTCAATTATATCTGCTTATACAGCGTACTATCATTACTACGTATGTACTATCATATCAACAGTAATTGATGCCATTCTAGCAATGGTACCTTTTACTATTTTTTTGTCTGTCATTTTTTGTATGGTACATATAATTGTTTTGATGTCTGTAACTTACGTTACATTGAATGTCAACAGTAATTGATGTCATTGTAACAATGGTACCTTTTGTTATTTTTTTATGCCTGTGTCATTTTTTGTATGGTACATATAACTGTTTTGATGTCTGTAACTTACGTTACATTGAATGTCAACAGTAAATGATGTCATTGTAACAATGGTACCTTTTGTTATTTGTTTATGCCTGTGTCATTTTTTGTATGGTACATGTAACTGTTTTGATGTCTGTAACTTACGTTACATTGAATGTCAACAGTAATTGATGTCATTGTAACAATGGTACCTTTTGTTATTTTTTTATGCCTGCGTCATTTTTTGTATGGTACATATATCTGTTTAGATGTCTGTAACTTACGTTACATTGAATGTCAACAAAGACGTACACAGTTGCTTTTAGCAGTTTTTTGTATGTTGACACTCTTTAAGAGACAATCCAAAACAAAAGGCTCATGATGTTTGGTTTCAACAATTCTCTTCATTTTGCCTTCTTGGCTGACAAGTTCTAGTGGCGTGGCTTCTGGTGTTATTATTGGCCAGTTTTGTTCATCTAAGATCCGCCCTGATGGTCCTAGAAACCACAATAGGGTTATTGCTTATCGCCTCGGGTGGCAAGCCTCTGCTTAGGCAATCACTTGCATTTTGTTTTCCTGACACTTGTTTTCAATGACATGGTTCTATATTTTCCTGAATTTGTGATACACGATTCGCCACAAAGACTTTCCATCTCGCAAGATTGGAATTTATCCAATGAAGTGTTACAGTAGAGTCTGAAAAAGTTATGATTTGATTAAATACACGTTTCTCCTTATATAAATCAATAATATGTCTCATTAGTTTTGACAGTATCAAAGCTGCACAAAGCTCCAAACGTGGAATTGACTTTACCTTTAGAGGAGCAACTTTTGATTTTGCACATAGTAGTACCACTCGACGAATAGCCTGCCTATCTTGGGTTGAGAATGTACACTGCACCTCCGTAAGCCTTTTCACTGGCATCAGCAAGGCCAATTAAACTTATTGAGGATTCAAGCTTGATAGACGAGTGTCTGGGAAACTCTTAACTTTGTTAACATTGGTAATCCTTTACAAATAGTTTTCCATCGCTTAACGATGTGCGCTGGGGGCTTCTTATCCAAATCTATTTGAAGACCCCAAAGTTCTTGTATTAGAATTTTGGCAGTAGTTATGACAGGTGTCAGAAATCCTAGAGGATCAAACTTATGGGCAACCATAGACAAAAAAGAACGCTTTGTACTAGTATCATCTGGCAAAGCTATTTTAAAGGACAACACATCATTCTGTGGTGACCATTGAACTCCAAGCACCTTGGCTGTGATATCTTTGTCAAATTGAAGTTCATTTTGTAACTTAAGGTTTTCTGGAATGTATTCCATCAGTTCCAATGAATTGGAGCACCATTTTATAATTGTAGATCCTGCTTCAAATAAACCTTTAACTTGATTATATATTTCAATGGCACGTTGTGGGCTGGTGGTCGAAGTGACTAAGTCATCCATATAAATGTCTCTTTGAACAACATCTGCGGCCATTGGAAAATTTTGACTTTTCCAAGTCAGCTAAAAGGCGAATTACTCTGTGCTAGATAAGGAGAACTAGTGGCTCCAATTAATACTGTGTGCAATTCATAAACTTAAAGATCGATTTCAGTAGAAGGTCTCCAAATTAATCTTTGATACTGGTGATATTCCGGGTGGATCCCTATCTGCAAATAAATTTCAATTATATCTGCTTATACAGCGTACTATCATTACTACGTATGTACTATCATATCAACAGTAATTGATGCCATTCTAGCAATGGTACCTTTTACTATTTTTTTGTCTGTCATTTTTTGTATGGTACATATAATTGTTTTGATGTCTGTAACTTACGTTACATTGAATGTCAACAGTAATTGATGTCATTGTAACAATGGTACCTTTTGTTATTTTTTTATGCCTGTGTCATTTTTTGTATGGTACATAAAACTGTTTTGATGTCTGTAACTTACGTTACATTGAATGTCAACAGTAATTGATGTCATTGTAACAATGGTACCTTTTGTTATTTTTTTATGCCTGTGTCATTTTTTGTATGGTACATGTAACTGTTTTGATGTCTGTAACTTACGTTACATTGAATGTCAACAGTAATTGATGTCATTGTAACAATGGTACCTTTTGTTATTTTTTTATGCCTGCGTCATTTTTTGTATGGTACATATATCTGTTTAGATGTCTGTAACTTACGTTACATTGAATGTCAACAAAGACGTACACAGTTGCTTTTAGCAGTTTTGTATGTTGACACTCTTTAAGAGACAATCCAAAACAAAAGGCTCATGATGTTTGGTTTCAACAATTCTCTTAATTTTGCCTTCTTGGCTGACAAGTTCTAGTGGCGTGGCTTCTGGTGTTATTATTGGCCAGTTTTGTTCATCTAAGATCCGCCCTGATGGTCCTAGAAACCACAATGGGGTTATTGCTTATCGCCTCGGGTGGCAAGCCTCTGCTTAGGCAATCACTTGCATTTTGTTTTCCTGACACTTGTTTTCAATGACATGGTTCTATATTTTCCTGAATTTGTGATACACGATTCGCCACAAAGACTTTCCATCTCGCAAGATTGGAATTTATCCAATGAAGTGTTACAGTAGAGTCTGAAAAAGTTATGATTTGATTAAATACACGTTTCTCCTTATATAAATCAATAATATGTCTCATTAGTTTTGACAGTATCAAAGCTGCACAAAGCTCCAAACGTGGAATTGACTTTACCTTTAGAGGAGCAACTTTTGATTTTGCACATAGTAGTACCACTCGACGAATAGCCTGCCTATCTTGGGTTGAGAATGTACACTGCACCTCCGTAAGCCTTTTCACTGGCATCAGCAAGGCCAATTAAACTTATTGAGGATTCAAGCTTGATAGACGAGTGTCTGGGAAACTCTTAACTTTGTTAACATTGGTAATCCTTTACAAATAGTTTTCCATCGCTTAACGATGTGCGCTGGGGGCTTCTTATCCAAATCTATTTGAAGACTCCAAAGTTCTTGTATTAGAATTTTGGCAGTAGTTATGACAGGTGTCAGAAATCCTAGAGGATCAAACTTATGGGCAACCATAGACAAAAAAGAACGCTTTGTACTAGTATCATCTGGCAAAGCTATTTTAAAGGACAACACATCATTCTGTGGTGACCATTGAACTCCAAGCACCTTGGCTGTGATATCTTTGTCAAATTGAAGTTCATTTTGTAACTTAAGGTTTTCTGGAATGTATTCCATCAGTTCCAATGAATTGGAGCACCATTTTTTAATTGTAGATCCTCCTGCTTCAAATAAACCTTTAACTTGATTATATATTTCAATGCCACGTTGTGGGCTGGTGGTCGAAGTGACTAAGTCATCCATATAAATGTCTCTTTGAACAACATCTGCGGCCATTGGAAATGTTGACTTTTCCAATTCAGCTAAAAGGCGAATTACTCTGTGCTAGATAAGGAGAACTAGTGGCTCCAATTAATACTGTGTGCAATTCATAAACTTAAAGACTGATTTCAGTAGAAGGTCTCCAAATTAATCTTTGATACTGGTGATATTCTGGGTGGATCTCTATCTGCAAATAAATTTCACTTATATCTGCCTCCCCCAGGGGCTCACGTAGTGAGTACGGGACTTGGCAATCCCGGGGTACCTGAGCTAGAGGAGCATACCTCTATAATAAACCTTGGTTCAGCTTGCCTCGGCTGATAGTACCTTGAAAGGGGGTCCCTAGCCAGGGTTACGGTGAAGACCTCAACGGCGTTCCTCGGCGGAGAGGATGTGCTTCGGTACGGCTCATGATGTTTGGTTTCAACAATTCTCTTCATTTTGCCTTCTTGGCTGACAAGTTCTAGTGGCGTGGCTTCTGGTGTTATTATTGGCCAGTTTTGTTCATCTAAGATCCGCCCTGATGGTCCTAGAAACCACAATGGGGTTATTGCTTATCGCCTCGGGTGGCAAGCCTCTGCTTAGGCAATCACTTGCATTTTGTTTTCCTGACACTTGTTTTCAATGACATGGTTCTATATTTTCCTGAATTTGTGATACACGATTCGCCACAAAGACTTTCCATCTCGCAAGATTGGAATTTATCCAATGAAGTGTTACAGTAGAGTCTGAAAAAGTTATGATTTGATTAAATACACGTTTCTCCTTATATAAATCAATAATATGTCTCATTAGTTTTGACAGTATCAAAGCTGCACAAAGCTCCAAACGTGGAATTGACTTTACCTTTAGAGGAGCAACTTTTGATTTTGCACATAGTAGTACCACTCGACGAATAGCCTGCCTATCTTGGGTTGAGAATGTACACTGCACCTCCGTAAGCCTTTTCACTGGCATCAGCAAGTCCAATTAAACTTGTTGAGGATCCAAGCTTGATAGACGAGTGTCTGTGAAACTCTTAACTTTGTTAACATTGGTAATCTTTTACAAATAGTATTCCATCGCTTAACGAACGATGTGCGCATGGGGATTCTTATCCAAATCTATTTGAAGACTCCAAAGTTCTTGTATTAGAATTTTGGCAGTAGTTATGACAGGTGTCAGAAATCCTAGAGGATCAAACTTATGGGCAATCATGGACAAAAAAAAACGCTTTGTACTAGTATCATCTGGCAAAGCTATTTTAAAGGACAACACATCATTCTGTGGTGACCATTGAACTCCAAGCACCTTGGCTGTGATATCTTTGTCAAATTGAAGTTCATTTTGTAACTTAAGGTTTTCTGGAATGTTTTCCATCAGTTCCAATGAATTGGAGCACCATTTTATAATTGTAGATCCTGCTTCAAATAAACCTTTAACTTGATTATATATTTCAATGGCACGTTGTGGGCTGGTGGTCGAAGTGACTAAGTCATCCATATAAATGTCTCTTTGAACAACATCTGCGGCCATTGGAAAATTTTGACTTTTCCAAGTCAGCTAAAAGGCGAATTACTCTGTGCTAGATAAGGAGAACTAGTGGCTCCAATTAATACTGTGTGCAATTCATAAACTTAAAGATCGATTTCAGTAGAAGGTCTCCAAATTAATCTTTGATACTGGTGATATTCCGGGTGGATCCCTATCTGCAAATAAATTTCAATTATATCTGCTTATACAGCGTACTATCATTACTACGTATGTACTATCATATCAACAGTAATTGATGCCATTCTAGCAATGGTACCTTTTACTATTTTTTTGTCTGTCATTTTTTGTATGGTACATATAATTGTTTTGATGTCTGTAACTTACGTTACATTGAATGTCAACAGTAATTGATGTCATTGTAACAATGGTACCTTTTGTTATTTTTTTATGCCTGTGTCATTTTTTGTATGGTACATATAACTGTTTTGATGTCTGTAACTTACGTTACATTGAATGTCAACAGTAAATGATGTCATTGTAACAATGGTACCTTTTGTTATTTGTTTATGCCTGTGTCATTTTTTGTATGGTACATGTAACTGTTTTGATGTCTGTAACTTACGTTACATTGAATGTCAACAGTAATTGATGTCATTGTAACAATGGTACCTTTTGTTATTTTTTTATGCCTGCGTCATTTTTTGTATGGTACATATATCTGTTTAGATGTCTGTAACTTACGTTACATTGAATGTCAACAAAGACGTACACAGTTGCTTTTAGCAGTTTTTTGTATGTTGACACTCTTTAAGAGACAATCCAAAACAAAAGGCTCATGATGTTTGGTTTCAACAATTCTCTTCATTTTGCCTTCTTGGCTGACAAGTTCTAGTGGCGTGGCTTCTGGTGTTATTATTGGCCAGTTTTGTTCATCTAAGATCCGCCCTGATGGTCCTAGAAACCACAATAGGGTTATTGCTTATCGCCTCGGGTGGCAAGCCTCTGCTTAGGCAATCACTTGCATTTTGTTTTCCTGACACTTGTTTTCAATGACATGGTTCTATATTTTCCTGAATTTGTGATACACGATTCGCCACAAAGACTTTCCATCTCGCAAGATTGGAATTTATCCAATGAAGTGTTACAGTAGAGTCTGAAAAAGTTATGATTTGATTAAATACACGTTTCTCCTTATATAAATCAATAATATGTCTCATTAGTTTTGACAGTATCAAAGCTGCACAAAGCTCCAAACGTGGAATTGACTTTACCTTTAGAGGAGCAACTTTTGATTTTGCACATAGTAGTACCACTCGACGAATAGCCTGCCTATCTTGGGTTGAGAATGTACACTGCACCTCCGTAAGCCTTTTCACTGGCATCAGCAAGGCCAATTAAACTTATTGAGGATTCAAGCTTGATAGACGAGTGTCTGGGAAACTCTTAACTTTGTTAACATTGGTAATCCTTTACAAATAGTTTTCCATCGCTTAACGATGTGCGCTGGGGGCTTCTTATCCAAATCTATTTGAAGACCCCAAAGTTCTTGTATTAGAATTTTGGCAGTAGTTATGACAGGTGTCAGAAATCCTAGAGGATCAAACTTATGGGCAACCATAGACAAAAAAGAACGCTTTGTACTAGTATCATCTGGCAAAGCTATTTTAAAGGACAACACATCATTCTGTGGTGACCATTGAACTCCAAGCACCTTGGCTGTGATATCTTTGTCAAATTGAAGTTCATTTTGTAACTTAAGGTTTTCTGGAATGTATTCCATCAGTTCCAATGAATTGGAGCACCATTTTTTAATTGTAGATCCTCCTGCTTCAAATAAACCTTTAACTTGATTATATATTTCAATGCCACGTTGTGGGCTGGTGGTCGAAGTGACTAAGTCATCTATATAAATGTCTCTTTGAACAACATCTGCGGCCATTGGAAATGTTGACTTTTCCAATTCAGCTAAAAGGCGAATTACTCTGTGCTAGATAAGGAGAACTAGTGGCTCCAATTAATACTGTGTGCAATTCATAAACTTAAAGACTGATTTCAGTAGAAGGTCTCCAAATTAATCTTTGATACTGGTGATATTCTGGGTGGATCTCTATCTGCAAATAAATTTCACTTATATCTGCCTCCCCCAGGGGCTCACGTAGTGAGTACGGGACTTGGCAATCCCGGGGTACCTGAGCTAGAGGAGCATACCTCTATAATAAACCTTGGTTCAGCTTGCCTCGGCTGATAGTACCTTGAAAGGGGGTCCCTAGCCAGGGTTACGGTGAAGACCTCAACGGCGTTCCTCGGCGGAGAGGATGTGCTTCGGTACGGCTCATGATGTTTGGTTTCAACAATTCTCTTCATTTTGCCTTCTTGGCTGACAAGTTCTAGTGGCGTGGCTTCTGGTGTTATTATTGGCCAGTTTTGTTCATCTAAGATCCGCCCTGATGGTCCTAGAAACCACAATGGGGTGATTGCTTATCGCCTCGGGTGGCAAGCCTCTGCTTAGGCAATCACTTGCATTTTGTTTTCCTGACACTTGTTTTCAATGACATGGTTCTATATTTTCCTGAATTTGTGATACACGATGCGCCACAAAGACTTTCCATCTCGCAAGATTGGAATTTATCCAATGAAGTGTTATAGTAGAGTCTGAAAAAGTTATGATTTGATTAAATACACGTTTCTTCTTATATAAATCAATAATATGTCTCATTAGTTTTGACAGTATCAAAGCTGCACAAAGCTCCAAACGTGGAATTGACTTTACCTTTAGAGGAGCAACTTTTGATTTTGCACATAGTAGTACCACTCGACGAATAGCCTGCCTATCTTGGGTTGAGAATGTACACTGCGCCTCCGTAAGCCTTTTCACTGGCATCAGCAAGTCCAATTAAACTTGTTGAGGATCCAAGCTTGATAGACGAGTGTCTGTGAAACTCTTAACTTTGTTAACATTGGTAATCTTTTACAAATAGTATTCCATCGCTTAACGACAGATGTGCGCTGGGGGATTCTTATCCAAATCTATTTGAAGACTCCAAAGTTCTTGTATTAGAATTTTGGCAGTAGTTATGACAGGTGTCAGAAATCCTAGAGGATCAAACTTATGGGCAATCATGGACAAAAAAAAACGCTTTGTACTAGTATCATCTGGCAAAGCTATTTTAAAGGACAACACATCATTCTGTGGTGACCATTGAACTCCAAGCACCTTGGCTGTGATATCTTTGTCAAATTGAAGTTCATTTTGTAACTTAAGGTTTTCTGGAATGTATTCCATCAGTTCCAATGAATTGGAGCACCATTTTATAATTGTAGATCCTGCTTCAAATAAACCTTTAACTTGATTATATATTTCAATGGCACGTGGTGGTCGAAGTGACTAAGTCATCCATATAAATGTCTCTTTGAACAACATCTGCGGCCATTGGAAAATTTTGACTTTTCCAAGTCAGCTAAAAGGCGAATTACTCTGTGCTAGATAAGGAGAACTAGTGGCTCCAATTAATACTGTGTGCAATTCATAAACTTAAAGATCGATTTCAGTAGAAGGTCTCCAAATTAATCTTTGATACTGGTGATATTCCGGGTGGATCCCTATCTGCAAATAAATTTCAATTATATCTGCTTATACAGCGTACTATCATTACTACGTATGTACTATCATATCAACAGTAATTGATGCCATTCTAGCAATGGTACCTTTTACTATTTTTTTGACTGTCATTTTTTGTATGGTACATATAATTGTTTTGATGTCTGTAACTTACGTTACATTGAATGTCAACAGTAATTGATGTCATTGTAACAATGGTACCTTTTGTTATTTTTTTTATGCCTGTGTCATTTTTTGTATGGTACATATAACTGTTTTGATGTCTGTAACTTACGTTACATTGAATGTCAACAGTAATTGATGTCATTGTAACAATGGTACCTTTTGTTATTTTTTTATGCCTGCGTCATTTTTTGTATGGTACATATATCTGTTTAGATGTCTGTAACTTACGTTACATTGAATGTCAACAAAGAAGTACACAGTTGCTTTTAGCAGTTTTTTGTATGTTGACACTCTTTAAGAGACAATCCAAAACAAAAGGCTCATGATGTTTGGTTTCAACAATTCTCTTAATTTTGCCTTCTTGGCTGACAAGTTCTAGTGGCGTGGCTTCTGGTGTTATTATTGGCCAGTTTTGTTCATCTAAGATCCGCCCTGATGGTCCTAGAAACCACAATGGGGTTATTGCTTATCGCCTCGGGTGGCAAGCCTCTGCTTAGGCAATCACTTGCATTTTGTTTTCCTGACACTTGTTTTCAATGACATGGTTCTATATTTTCCTGAATTTGTGATACACGATTCGCCACAAAGACTTTCCATCTCGCAAGATTGGAATTTATCCAATGAAGTGTTACAGTAGAGTCTGAAAAAGTTATGATTTGATTAAATACACGTTTCTCCTTATATAAATCAATAATATGTCTCATTAGTTTTGACAGTATCAAAGCTGCACAAAGCTCCAAACGTGGAATTGACTTTACCTTTAGAGGAGCAACTTTTGATTTTGCACATAGTAGTACCACTCGACGAATAGCCTGCCTATCTTGGGTTGAGAATGTACACTGCACCTCCGTAAGCCTTTTCACTGGCATCAGCAAGGCCAATTAAACTTATTGAGGATTCAAGCTTGATAGACGAGTGTCTGGGAAACTCTTAACTTTGTTAACATTGGTAAGCCTTTACAAATAGTTTTCCATCGCTTAACGATGTGCGCTGGGGGCTTCTTATCCAAATCTATTTGAAGACTCCAAAGTTCTTGTATTAGAATTTTGGCAGTAGTTATGACAGGTGTCAGAAATCCTAGAAGATCAAACTTATGGGCAACCATAGACAAAAAAGAACGCATTGTACTAGTATCATCTGGCAAAGCTATTTTAAAGGACAACACATCATTCTGTGGTGACCATTGAACTCCAAGCACCTTGGCTGTGATATCTTTGTCAAATTGAAGTTCATTTTGTAACTTAAGGTTTTCTGGAATGTATTCCATCAGTTCCAATGAATTGGAGCACCATTTTTTAATTGTAGATCCTCCTGCTTCAAATAAACCTTTAACTTGATTATATATTTCAATGCCACGTTGTGGGCTGGTGGTCGAAGTGACTAAGTCATCCATATAAATGTCTCTTTGAACAACATCTGCGGCCATTGGAAATGTTGACTTTTCCAATTCAGCTAAAAGGCGAATTACTCTGTGCTAGATAAGGAGAACTAGTGGCTCCAATTAATACTGTGTGCAATTCATAAACTTAAAGACTGATTTCAGTAGAAGGTCTCCAAATTAATCTTTGATACTGGTGATATTCTGGGTGGATCTCTATCTGCAAATAAATTTCACTTATATCTGCCTTCCCCAGGGGCTCACGTAGTGAGTACGGGACTTGGCAATCCCGGGGTACCTGAGCTAGAGGAGCATACCTCTATAATAAACCTTGGTTCAGCTTGCCTCGGCTGATAGTACCTTGAAAGGGGGTCCCTAGCCAGGGTTACGGTGGAGACCTCAACGGCGTTCCTCGGCGGAGAGGATGTGCTTCGGTACGGCTCATGATGTTTGGTTTCAACAATTCTCTTCATTTTGCCTTCTTGGCTGACAAGTTCTAGTGGCGTGGCTTCTGGTGTTATTATTGGCCAGTTTTGTTCATCTAAGATCCGCCCTGATGGTCCTAGAAACCACAATGGGGTTATTGCTTATACACTCGGGTGGCAAGCCTCTGCTTAGGCAATCACTTGCATTTTGTTTTCCTGACACTTGTTTTCAATGACATGGTTCTATATTTTCCTGAATTTGTGATACACGATTCGCCACAAAGACTTTCCATCTCGCAAGATTGGAATTTATCCAATGAAGTGTTACAGTAGAGTCTGAAAAAGTTATGATTTGATTAAATACACGTTTCTCCTTATATAAATCAATAATATGTCTCATTAGTTTTGACAGTATCAAAGCTGCACAAAGCTCCAAACGTGGAATTGACTTTACCTTTAGAGGAGCAACTTTTGATTTTGCACATAGTAGTACCACTCGACGAATAGCCTGCCTATCTTGGGTTGAGAATGTACACTGCACCTCCGTAAGCCTTTTCACTGGCATCAGCAAGGCCAATTAAACTTATTGAGGATTCAAGCTTGATAGACGAGTGTCTGGGAAACTCTTAACTTTGTTAACATTGGTAATCCTTTACAAATAGTTTTCCATCGCTTAACGATGTGCGCTGGGGGCTTCTTATCCAAATCTATTTGAAGACTCCAAAGTTCTTGTATTAGAATTTTGGCAGTAGTTATGACAGGTGTCAGAAATCCTAGAGGATCAAACTTATGGGCAACCATAGACAAAAAAGAACGCTTTGTACTAGTATCATCTGGCAAAGCTATTTTAAAGGACAACACATCATTCTGTGGTGACCATTGAACTCCAAGCACCTTGGCTGTGATATCTTTGTCAAATTGAAGTTCATTTTGTAACTTAAGGTTTTCTGGAATGTATTCCATCAGTTCCAATGAATTGGAGCACCATTTTTTAATTGTAGATCCTCCTGCTTCAAATAAACCTTTAACTTGATTATATATTTCAATGCCACGTTGTGGGCTGGTGGTCGAAGTGACTAAGTCATCCATATAAATGTCTCTTTGAACAACATCTGCGGCCATTGGAAATGTTGACTTTTCCAATTCAGCTAAAAGGCGAATTACTCTGTGCTAGATAAGGAGAACTAGTGGCTCCAATTAATACTGTGTGCAATTCATAAACTTAAAGACTGATTTCAGTAGAAGGTCTCCAAATTAATCTTTGATACTGGTGATATTCTGGGTGGATCTCTATCTGCAAATAAATTTCACTTATATCTGCCTTCCCCAGGGGCTCACGTAGTGAGTACGGGACTTGGCAATCCCGGGGTACCTGAGCTAGAGGAGCATACCTCTATAATAAACCTTGGTTCAGCTTGCCTCGGCTGATAGTACCTTGAAAGGGGGTCCCTAGCCAGGGTTACGGTGAAGACCTCAACGGCGTTCCTCGGCGGAGAGGATGTGCTTCGGTACGGCTCATGATGTTTGGTTTCAACAATTCTCTTCATTTTGCCTTCTTGGCTGACAAGTTCTAGTGGCGTGGCTTCTGGTGTTATTATTGGCCAGTTTTGTTCATCTAAGATCCGCCCTGATGGTCCTAGAAACCACAATGGGGTTATTGCTTATAGCCTCGGGTGGCAAGCCTCTGCTTAGGCAATCACTTGCATTTTGTTTTCCTGACACTTGTTTTCAATGACATGGTTCTATATTTTCCTGAATTTGTGATACACGATTCGCCACAAAGACTTTCCATCTCGCAAGATTGGAATTTATCCAATGAAGTGTTACAGTAGAGTCTGAAAAAGTTATGATTTGATTAAATACACGTTTCTCCTTATATAAATCAATAATATGTCTCATTAGTTTTGACAGTATCAAAGCTGCACAAAGCTCCAAACGTGGAATTGACTTTACCTTTAGAGGAGCAACTTTTGATTTTGCACATAGTAGTACCACTCGACGAATAGCCTGCCTATCTTGGGTTGAGAATGTACACTGCACCTCCGTAAGCCTTTTCACTGGCATCAGCAAGGCCAATTAAACTTATTGAGGATTCAAGCTTGATAGACGAGTGTCTGGGAAACTCTTAACTTTGTTAACATTGGTAATCCTTTACAAATAGTTTTCCATCGCTTAACGATGTGCGCTGGGGGCTTCTTATCCAAATCTATTTGAAGACTCCAAAGTTCTTGTATTAGAATTTTGGCAGTAGTTATGACAGGTGTCAGAAATCCTAGAGGATCAAACTTATGGGCAACCATAGACAAAAAAGAACGCTTTGTACTAGTATCATCTGGCAAAGCTATTTTAAAGGACAACACATCATTCTGTGGTGACCATTGAACTCCAAGCACCTTGGCTGTGATATCTTTGTCAAATTGAAGTTCATTTTGTAACTTAAGGTTTTCTGGAATGTATTCCATCAGTTCCAATGAATTGGAGCACCATTTTTTAATTGTAGATCCTCCTGCTTCAAATAAACCTTTAACTTGATTATATATTTCAATGCCACGTTGTGGGCTGGTGGTCGAAGTGACTAAGTCATCCATATAAATGTCTCTTTGAACAACATCTGCGGCCATTGGAAATGTTGACTTTTCCAATTCAGCTAAAAGGCGAATTACTCTGTGCTAGATAAGGAGAACTAGTGGCTCCAATTAATACTGTGTGCAATTCATAAACTTAAAGACTGATTTCAGTAGAAGGTCTCCAAATTAATCTTTGATACTGGTGATATTCTGGGTGGATCTCTATCTGCAAATAAATTTCACTTATATCTGCCTTCCCCAGGGGCTCACGTAGTGAGTACGGGACTTGGCAATCCCGGGGTACCTGAGCTAGAGGAGCATACCTCTATAATAAACCTTGGTTCAGCTTGCCTCGGCTGATAGTACCTTGAAAGGGGGTCCCTAGCCAGGGTTACGGTGAAGACCTCAACGGCGTTCCTCGGCGGAGAGGATGTGCTTCGGTACGGCTCATGATGTTTGGTTTCAACAATTCTCTTCATTTTGCCTTCTTGGCTGACAAGTTCTAGTGGCGTGGCTTCTGGTGTTATTATTGGCCAGTTTTGTTCATCTAAGATCCGCCCTGATGGTCCTAGAAACCACAATGGGGTTATTGCTTATCGCCTCGGGTGGCAAGCCTCTGCTTAGGCATTCACTTGCATTTTGTTTTCCTGACACTTGTTTTCAATGACATGGTTCTATATTTTCCTGAATTTGTGATACACGATGCGCCACAAAGACTTTCCATCTCGCAAGATTGGAATTTATCCAATGAAGTGTTATAGTAGAGTCTGAAAAAGTTATGATTTGATTAAATACACGTTTCTCCTTATATAAATCAATAATATGTCTCATTAGTTTTGACAGTATCAAAGCTGCACAAAGCTCCAAACGTGGAATTGACTTTACCTTTAGAGGAGCAACTTTTGATTTTGCACATAGTAGTACCACTCGACGAATAGCCTGCCTATCTTGGGTTGAGAATGTACACTGCGCCTCCGTAAGCCTTTTCACTGGCATCAGCAAGTCCAATTAAACTTGTTGAGGATCCAAGCTTGATAGACGAGTGTCTGTGAAACTCTTAACTTTGTTAACATTGGTAATCTTTTACAAATAGTATTCCATCGCTTAACGAACGATGTGCGCTTTGGGGATTCTTATCCAAATCTATTTGAAGACTCCAAAGTTCTTGTATTAGAATTTTGGCAGTAGTTATGACAGGTGTCAGAAATCCTAGAGGATCAAACTTATGGGCAATCATGGACAAAAAAAAACGCTTTGTACTAGTATCATCTGGCAAAGCTATTTTAAAGGACAACACATCATTCTGTGGTGACCATTGAACTCCAAGCACCTTGGCTGTGATATCTTTGTCAAATTGAAGTTCATTTTGTAACTTAAGGTTTTCTGGAATGTATTCCATCAGTTCCAATGAATTGGAGCACCATTTTATAATTGTAGATCCTGCTTCAAATAAACCTTTAACTTGATTATATATTTCAATGGCACGTGGTGGTCGAAGTGACTAAGTCATCCATATAAATGTCTCTTTGAACAACATCTGCGGCCATTGGAAAATTTTGACTTTTCCAAGTCAGCTAAAAGGCGAATTACTCTGTGCTAGATAAGGAGAACTAGTGGCTCCAATTAATACTGTGTGCAATTCATAAACTTAAAGATCGATTTCAGTAGAAGGTCTCCAAATTAATCTTTGATACTGGTGATATTCCGGGTGGATCCCTATCTGCAAATAAATTTCAATTATATCTGCTTATACAGCGTACTATCATTACTACGTATGTACTATCATATCAACAGTAATTGATGCCATTCTAGCAATGGTACCTTTTACTATTTTTTTGTCTGTCATTTTTTGTATGGTACATATAATTGTTTTGATGTCTGTAACTTACGTTACATTGAATGTCAACAGTAATTGATGTCATTGTAACAATGGTACCTTTTGTTATTTTTTTATGCCTGTGTCATTTTTTGTATGGTACATATAACTGTTTTGATGTCTGTAACTTACGTTACATTGAATGTCAACAGTAATTGATGTCATTGTAACAATGGTACCTTTTGTTATTTTTTTATGCCTGTGTCATTTTTTGTATGGTACATATAACTGTTTTGATGTCTGTAACTTACGTTACATTGAATGTCAACAGTAATTGATGTCATTGTAACAATGGTACCTTTTGTTATTTTTTTATGCCTGCGTCATTTTTTGTATGGTACATATATCTGTTTAGATGTCTGTAACTTACGTTACATTGAATGTCAACAAAGACGTACACAGTTGCTTTTAGCAGTTTTTTGTATGTTGACACTCTTTAAGAGACAATCCAAAACAAAAGGCTCATGATGTTTGGTTTCAACAATTCTCTTAATTTTGCCTTCTTGACTGACAAGTTCTAGTGGCGTGGCTTCTGGTGTTATTATTGGCCAGTTTTGTTCATCTAAGATCCGCCCTGATGGTCCTAGAAACCACAATGGGGTTATTGCTTATCACCTCGGGTGGCAAGCCTCTGCTTAGGCAATCACTTGCATTTTGTTTTCCTGACACTTGTTTTCAATGACATGGTTCTATATTTTCCTGAATTTGTGATACACGATTCGCCACAAAGACTTTCCATCTCGCAAGATTGGAATTTATCCAATGAAGTGTTACAGTAGAGTCTGAAAAAGTTATGATTTGATTAAATACACGTTTCTCCTTATATAAATCAATAATATGTCTCATTAGTTTTGACAGTATCAAAGCTGCACAAAGCTCCAAACGTGGAATTGACTTTACCTTTAGAGGAGCAACTTTTGATTTTGCACATAGTAGTACCACTCGACGAATAGCCTGCCTATCTTGGGTTGAGAATGTACACTGCACCTCCGTAAGCCTTTTCACTGGCATCAGCAAGGCCAATTAAACTTATTGAGGATTCAAGCTTGATAGACGAGTGTCTGGGAAACTCTTAACTTTGTTAACATTGGTAATCCTTTACAAATAGTTTTCCATCGCTTAACGATGTGCGCTGGGGGCTTCTTATCCAAATCTATTTAAAGACTCCAAAGTTCTTGTATTAGAATTTTGGCAGTAGTTATGACAGGTGTCAGAAATCCTAGAGGATCAAACTTATGGGCAACCATAGACAAAAAAGAACGCTTTGTACTAGTATCATCTGGCAAAGCTATTTTTAAAGGACAACACATCATTCTGTGGTGACCATTGAACTCCAAGCACCTTGGCTGTGATATCTTTGTCAAATTGAAGTTCATTTTGTAACTTAAGGTTTTCTGGAATGTATTCCATCAGTTCCAATGAATTTCAGCACCATTTTTTAATTGTAGATCCTCCTGCTTCAAATAAACCTTTAACTTGATTATATATTTCAATGCCACGTTGTGGGCTGGTGGTCGAAGTGACTAAGTCATCCATATAAATGTCTCTTTGAACAACATCTGCGGCCATTGGAAATGTTGACTTTTCCAATTCAGCTAAAAGGCGAATTACTCTGTGCTAGATAAGGAGAACTAGTGGCTCCAATTAATACTGTGTGCAATTCATAAACTTAAAGACTGATTTCAGTAGAAGGTCCCCAAATTAATCTTTGATACTGGTGATATTCTGGGTGGATCTCTATCTGCAAATAAATTTCACTTATATCTGCCTCCCCCAGGGGCTCACGTAGTGAGTACGGGACTTGGCAATCCCGGGGTACCTGAGCTAGAGGAGCATACCTCTATAATAAACCTTGGTTCAGCTTGCCTCGGCTGATAGTACCTTGAAAGGGGGTCCCTAGCCAGGGTTACGGTGAAGACCTCAACGGCGTTCCTCGGCGGAGAGGATGTGCTTCGGTACGGCTCATGATGTTTGGTTTCAACAATTCTCTTCATTTTGCCTTCTTGGCTGACAAGTTCTAGTGGCGTGGCTTCTGGTGTTATTATTGGCCAGTTTTGTTCATCTAAGATCCGCCCTGATGGTCCTAGAAACCACAATGGGGTTATTGCTTATCGCCTCGGGTGGCAAGCCTCTGCTTAGGCAATCACTTGCATTTTGTTTTCCTGACACTTGTTTTCAATGACATGGTTCTATATTTTCCTGAATTTGTGATACACGATGCGCCACAAAGACTTTCCATCTCGCAAGATTGGAATTTATCCAATGAAGTGTTATAGTAGAGTCTGAAAAAGTTATGATTTGATTAAATACACGTTTCTCCTTATATAAATCAATAATATGTCTCATTAGTTTTGACAGTATCAAAGCTGCACAAAGCTCCAAACGTGGAATTGACTTTACCTTTAGAGGAGCAACTTTTGATTTTGCACATAGTAGTACCACTCGACGAATAGCCTGCCTATCTTGGGTTGAGAATGTACACTGCGCCTCCGTAAGCCTTTTCACTGGCATCAGCAAGTCCAATTAAACTTGTTGAGGATCCAAGCTTGATAGACGAGTGTCTGTGAAACTCTTAACTTTGTTAACATTGGTAATCTTTTACAAATAGTATTCCATCGCTTAACGAACGATGTGCGCTGGGGGATTCTTATCCAAATCTATTTGAAGACTCCAAAGTTCTTGTATTAGAATTTTGGCAGTAGTTATGACAGGTGTCAGAAATCCTAGAGGATCAAACTTATGGGCAATCATGGACAAAAAAAAACGCTTTGTACTCGTATCATCTGGCAAAGCTATTTTAAAGGACAACACATCATTCTGTGGTGACCATTGAACTCCAAGCACCTTGGCTGTGATATCTTTGTCAAATTGAAGTTCATTTTGTAACTTAAGGTTTTCTGGAATGTATTCCATCAGTTCCAATGAATTGGAGCACCATTTTATAATTGTAGATCCTGCTTCAAATAAACCTTTAACTTGATTTTATATTTCAATGGCACGTTGTGGGCTGGTGGTCGAAGTGACTAAGTCATCCATATAAATGTCTCTTTGAACAACATCTGCGGCCATTGGAAAATTTTGACTTTTCCAAGTCAGCTAAAAGGCGAATTACTCTGTGCTAGATAAGGAGAACTAGTGGCTCCAATTAATACTGTGTGCAATTCATAAACTTAAAGATCGATTTCAGTAGAAGGTCTCCAAATTAATCTTTGATACTGGTGATATTCCGGGTGGATCCCTATCTGCAAATAAATTTCAATTATATCTGCTTATACAGCGTACTATCATTACTACGTATGTACTATCATATCAACAGTAATTGATGCCATTCTAGCAATGGTACCTTTTACTATTTTTTTGTCTGTCATTTTTTGTATGGTACATATAATTGTTTTGATGTCTGTAACTTACGTTACATTGAATGTCAACAGTAATTGATGTCATTGTAACAATGGTACCTTTTGTTATTTTTTTATGCCTGTGTCATTTTTTGTATGGTACATATAACTGTTTTGATGTCTGTAACTTACGCTACATTGAATGTCAACAGTAATTGATGTCATTGTAACAATGGTACCTTTTGTTATTTTTTATGCCTGCGTCATTTTTTGTATGGTACATATATCTGTTTAGATGTCTGTAACTTACGTTACATTGAATATCAACAAAGACGTACACAGTTGCTTTTAGCAGTTTTTTGTATGTTGACACTCTTTAAGAGACAATCCAAAACAAAAGGCTCATGATGTTTGGTTTCAACAATTTTCTTAATTTTGCCTTCTTGGCTGACAAGTTCTAGTGGCGTGGCTTCTGGTGTTATTATTGGCCAGTTTTGTTCATCTAAGATCCGCCCTGATGGTCCTAGAAACCACAATGGGGTGATTGCTTATCGCCTCGGGTGGCAAGCCTCTGCTTAGGCAATCACTTGCATTTTGTTTTCCTGACACTTGTTTTCAATGACATGGTTCTATATTTTCCTGAATTTGTGATACACGATTCGCCACAAAGACTTTCCATCTTGCAAGATTGGAATTTATCCAATGAAGTGTTACAGTAGAGTCTGAAAAAGTTATGATTTGATTAAATATACGTTTCTCCTTATATAAATCAATAATATGTCTCATTAGTTTTGACAGTATCAAAGCTGCACAAAGCTCCAAACGTGGAATTGACTTTACCTTTAGAGGAGCAACTTTTGATTTTGCACATAGTAGTACCACTCGACGAATAGCCTGCCTATCTTGGGTTGAGAATGTACACTGCAGCTCCGTAAGCCTTTTCACTGGCATCAGCAAGGCCAATTAAACTTATTGAGGATTCAAGCTTGATAGACGAGTGTCTGGGAAACTCTTAACTTTGTTAACATTGGTAATCCTTTACAAATAGTGTTCCATCGCTTAACGATGTGCGCTGGGGGCTTCTTATCCAAATCTATTTTAAGACTCCAAAGTTCTTGTATTAGAATTTTGGCAGTAGTTATGACAGGTGTCAGAAATCCTAGAGGATCAAACTTATGGGCAACCATAGACAAAAAAGAACCTTTGTACTAGTATCATCTGGCAAAGCTATTTTAAAGGACAACACATCATTCTGTGGTGACCATTGAACTCCAAGCACCTTGGCTGTGATATCTTTGTCAAATTGAAGTTCATTTTGTAACTTAAGGTTTTCTGGAATGTATTCCATCAGTTCCAATGAATTGGAGCACCATTTTTTAATTGCAGATCCTCCTGCTTCAAATAAACCTATAACTTGATTATATATTTCAATGGCGCGTTGTGGGCTGGTGGTCGAAGTGACTAAGTCATCCATATAAATGTCTCTTTGAACAACATCTGCGGCCATTGGAAATGTTGACTTTTCCAAGTCAGCTAAAAGGCGAATTACTCTGTGCTAGATAAGGAGAACTATTTGTTTTCCTGACACTTGTTTTCAATGACATGGTTCTATAATTTGTGATACACGATTCGCCACAATGACTTTACAGCGTACTATCATTACTACGTATGTACTATTAAGGGCAGAGCTATCATTAGAGAGGCCAAGGATCACGCCGAGTTGATCGTTAATGATGGACTTGCATTAAATTGAGTATCAACAGTAATTAATATAATTTTAGTATGGCACCTATTCTTAATGTTTTGATGTCTGTAACTTATCTTATATTGATTGTCGGCAGTAAATAATTTCATTCTAACAATGGTACCTTTTGTTATTTTTTGATGTCAGTATCATATTTTGTAAGGCAGCCTACATATTATTATTGTTTTGACGTCTGTAACTTACGTTACATTGAATGTCTACAATAATTGATATCATTTTTTGCAATGGTACCCATTGTTTATTAAACTTTGATAGTTTACAATTGTAACTAGAGTTTTAACTATTGCAAATTTTGATGTCTGTGTCATTTTTTGTATGATACGTAATGTTACGGTTTGATGTTTGTAACTTATGTTGCATTGAATGTCAACCGTAATTGATGCCATTTTTTGCAATTCCATCTCTTATTTATTAAACTTGATGATAGTTTATGATTGTTAACTAGTTTTAATTTTATGGAAAAATTTTATGTTGTTTAGTTGTAGCTTTTAGTGTGGAGCATCTTATGCTCAAGATTGTGAAGCCGATGTTACCTTAAAACCTCCAAAAACTTGTTGTTCTTTTGATGTCTTTACCTTAAATTACATTGACCATCAGTACTATTTGATATCTGTTTTGAAATGGTGTAAAGTATTACAAGTAAATTGGAGTTCAAGTTACTTGGAAAGACAATGTAATTTGTATGTGGTACCTATTGTTATTGTTTTGATGTGTAACTACTCTTAGGTGCTTACAGTAGTTAGTTCAGGCTTGGTCATCCCAAGGGTATCTATCTGGATCTACACCTTTTTTTCATATAGTCTTGGGTGAGATCCCTGTTTTCATCTTTCCTATTGAATTTCTTTACGAACTTTTGTTCTTTTCCGACCCTGGTGCTATTAGAGAATTCCAGGGTTAGGGGGTTTTTTTTATGTTCTCTTCTTCCTTATTTTTTTATAAGGTGATGATGTTTGAGAAATTTTTCACCTTTAAACAACAACAAAGAAATATTTATGTGTAAAAGCTGGATCTACATCTTTTTTCATGATGTGTAGGTTTGGATTCCTCTCTTGTACCTTTCTTATAAGGTCTCTACCAACTATTATTCTTTTCCAACACTAGTGCTATTAGAGTATATTTGAGGGCTACATGTCTGTTTATATTCTTTCCTCATTGTTTAAATAAGGGGAAGATGACCAAAAGTTTTTGCTCTTAAACAACTTTAAATATTGTTCATTGATTTCAAACAGATTGTTGATATCATATTTAAGGAGAGAATATGTAATGTTCGCTCTTGTTTTTTTCTGATAACTGGCAATTTCATTAAATAATTTTTCTAAAGTTTATACTGAAATTAATCTTTTAATCTTTTTTAAAAACAAAAATTGGAAATCCCAATAATATTTCATATATTCAGGTTTGACATTGACACATACATTTCCACTGTACTTAGTTTGAGTTCAGAATCCCAGAACCAAATCTGTCTTCACAACAAGGAATTTTCATACTCTTAAGAACTTTACATAAATTAACTGCGAGAGCAGAGCGAAACCATAAACCTAAAAGTTTTATCAATGTTTAGCGGAAAGATAGAACTACAAGCGTAGCTATATGGCAAAATACTCGCTCAAATGAACAACTCTCCCCTTGACTGTTGTTTAAACCTTTACCCAGTTTAATACAGTGGCTACAGGCCAAAGTTTAAACTTTAACTTTAAGTGGCAGGAACATACCCCCACCACTGAAAAACTGTTTCCAGTAACATAAATTGAAAACAAATTATATGAAGTTCTTTACAGCTTAAATTGAAAATAAAATCAAGGAACAACTTTAAAGGTAGTTTATTGTGACAGTAGAGAACAGATCTTTGTCACTGGTCTTCGATAGGATCCTCCTCGCAATCTCACATCCACAATTTTTACAATGCCATCCTTACCTTCAAATGTTTTTTCTATCACTCCTAATGGCCACTCAAAGGGGCCATGTTTTCTCTCTTGAGAATGACTACCATTCCTTCTGTTACATGTTCGGTTTCTGTTACCCAACGTTTTCTGCTTTGAAGTGTGTGAAGGTATTCTGTACTCCATCTCTTCCAGATATTTTGTAACAGATTATCAATCAATTGATAATGATTTAGTCGATTAAGCGGTACTCTAGTTTCATCTTCAGCTGGCAAAGAATCTAATGTGGGTCCTATAGTCAGGAAATGTGCCGGGGTTAAAGCGGTGGGTGAAATAGGATCATCTTTTAAAGTGCATAGTGGTCTACTGTTAAGCAAGGCTTCTATTTGTATAAGAAGTGTCATGAATTCTTCGTAAGTTAGGATTTGTTGCCCCATAACCTTCTTTAAATGGGTTTTTACACTTTTGATGTTGCTTACCCAAAGTGTGGAGCAACGGGCGGATTAAAACGCCAGTCCACCTGACATTTTACAAGTTCAGATTCTAAGTTTGAACGAAATTCTTTTGAGATAACAAATTTTGATAGTTCATCTAACTGGTTTTTGGCTCCGATGAAATTAGTTTCACGATCAGATAACACTACTGAACAAGGTCCTCTTCGAGGTAGAAAACGTTTGAAAGCATTGAGAAAAGGCGGAGTTAAAAGTTCTGTTACTAGTTCGATGTGTATTACTTTCACTGGTAAGCATACAAAAAGACATATGTATGTTTTTATTGTCTTTACTCCTCTTCTCCGTATAGGTATTATTTCTTAAGGATCTGCATAGTCCAATCCGCAGTGGGCAAATGCTTTAGCTTGTTGCACTCGAAGTTGAAGCAGAGGTGCCATCTTGGGATAAACTGTTTTGAGGTTTAGCTTTAAAGCCAATATTGCACTGTTTCAACCGTCGTCTAACTTGGTTGCGGATTGAGTTGGTCCAATACTTAAAGTGGAGTACTGAAATAACTAAGTGAGCTCCTGTATGTAAGTTTTCTTGGTGGCAATAATCTATTAAAAGATCTACATATTGGTTATTTTTTGGTTGTAGAATAGTGTGGGTAAATCTGAATTCTGCAATCTACCTCCTACTCTTAGCACTCCATCTTCTATGAATGGATCCAAGTGGCGTAATTTTTTTTCACAAGGTTGATTATTTTTCAAATTGTCTATTGTGTTTTTAAAATGAGTATCTTGAATATGTTTTTCCCACATCTCCTCTGCTTTGTTCAGGCCAGAGAGTGTTATTGAGAAATCTTTAACAGGTTTACGTTGTAAGAATCTTAGGTAGATCAGATGCGACTTTATCAACGACTATTACATTGTGATCTCGAAAGAAAGGCCGTCAGTTGTATTTATATTAATTTTAGCTAAGCCTTTGACAGGCGTGGATATGTCAGACATTCTATTTAATATAACATGTCAATTGGTTTGAGATTGATGCCTAGTGTTTGTGCACATTTTATTGTTAGTATTGTGCCTTGACTTCCAGAGTCAGCAGTAACGGATATCGGTTTGTTTTGACTTTAAGAAATGTGTGCATTGAGAGTCCCTAGCATTACAATAGAGTTGGAATTTAATTATGTTTTAGTATTGGTGAAACTGGAATTATTCTGCACGTGAGTTTTGATTTGTGAATGTATAGTTGATTGGACAGGAATATTATTGTTTAGGGCAGACAGTTGTTTTGGAATGCAGTTGGATGCAGATAATAGACTTCCTGTATGCTTCCGGTATAGTCAAGCCCTTTTGTTCACGACGGCTGAGCGACCTTGTCCAGATGCAGGAATGTCTGACGGGTTTTGTTACATAATCGACATGTGTTGTTAGATTTACAATCGTTGATTCAATGAACACTACTCAGACAGTTAATACAATAATTGTTGTCTCGTACAAATTTCAATCGTTCATGAGGGCTTATATTCTGAAATTCAGAACATTTATAAATGATGTGTGCATTAGAGTTACAAAATATGCAAGATAGTTGCATGTTGGTAGAGACCTTGTAAACATGTTTTGTTGGTTTGTTATATTGCTATTCAAAATGCGGTTTTTTCATTGTAGGTGGATAGTTTACAGATTGGCGTTGCGTCATATTAATCTGAAGTGCACATTCTTCATTTCAATCCTTAAATATATCAGTCACAGTAGGTACTGTGTGTTCTAGTTTGCGTTTGTCTTCAAAGCGTTTGCGTGTTTGTTCATCCAGTTTTCTTAAAAGCAATGTTGTTAGAGTGAGTTACATCGTGGTTTAAATTCTTTAAAGCTCTCGAGTTTTCTGTGTAAATGTCTATGAAATTGCGCAATGTTCGTAACGAATTTGCAATAATGTTTGGTAAGTCAATGATTTTGGTTATATGAAAGTTTACTAAACGTCGGATGTTTTGATATCTTTCTTTCAAGGTGTCAAATGCTATGCGATAATTTAGAGGTGTTACGGGCAACCCTTTTGTTAAGTTTAGTGGTTCACCCTTTAGGCAAAACAATAGATAAGTGAATTTTTTGACGGGTGTTAAGGCATGATTTTGATTTATTGTGGTTTCAAACATAGAATAGAAGTTAGTCCATTCACTTAAATCACCAGTGAAAATTGGTAAATTAAGTTTAGGAAGTTTGATATTTATTTTGTTTTGGTCTGAGTGTTGGGATGCACTAGAAGGCATTCGACTCCGTTTCTGATGAACCTAGATGGGGTAAAAGTGTTTGTATTTGTGTTTTGGCAGAAATAGCTAATTCTGAAATGTCATCCTGTATTTTTAAGACATCATTTAAATCTTAGTCTGCGGTGGTTTCGTCACTGGCAAATTTGTTAATCAGAGATTCAAATTCATTAGTTTTGCTTTGTATAGTTTCATAATATACCATAAATTTTGCGGAAATATGATCAGGTAAATTTTCAACGCTATAAGTGGTTGTGATTTCTTTTAGGTGATCGTTTATTTTAGCGATCCTACCAGTAATGACGTCTGATTGACGAGTGAACGAAGTGAACCTCATTTTGAATATTTTCTTGAAAGCACAATTAATATATTAAAGGAAATATATATTAACACAAGAATATTAATAGCAATAAGTAGAAATAATAACACTTGCACGAAGCAACCAAGAATGAACAACAGATAAACAATGAGTAAGTGAAATGTAACATAAGTTTGTGTTACAGTAAGAGTGGTTATGTTTTTGTTTTGATACGTATTAATTTATAGCCTTGGTTTTGGGGTGCAGAGTGGGAGAGGTTGTCCCGGGCGTGTCTACTATAAAACTTGTTTGGCCGTTGACGCATGCGCGATGGGTTCCTTTTTTTATAGAGACAAAAAATGGCCGACAACTGAAATTTCAATTAATATCGCTGCATATGAAACGTGTTTTACTGTAGTTTCCAAGCGTGTATTCAAAGAAAAATATCCAAATCCGGCCCGGAGGATAAAAATATCTGATGCGAATGTATAATTAATGAGATGTGTTGAGAAAGCTTAGCTTCCACTGATGCGAAGTTAAGTGTAATAAGCGTAACGTGGGCACGTGAATTGTACGCACGGAGTTGTGGAAGAAAATCAACTAGAGACGACGAGGCTAGGTAACGTTTCGCATCCATAATCACGTGATATCCGCCCACCTATCAAAAATATTATAAATGATGTCATTAGACCTTGGACTTGTAATACAAGGCAAAACACCCCTGGAATTATGGCAATGACTATTCCGATGTGGCGTGTTGTGGGAGAAAGAGAAAGTTCATGTAAACTGAATGTTTCGCATGAATACTGAACACCGATTGTTCCTTCAACAGCCAACATTCCAGTTGTTGAGGTTTCTATGGAGGTTGTCCCTGAAATATCTAAAATTAAACGTAAACCACCTACGGTCTTTCTATCCAGGCAGGTGGAATTAATAATACAGTGGTTCAAACCCTTTTTAATTTTAACGAATCCATTTATATTATTAATTTATATCTCAATCCTAAAATATGGCCATGAACTTTAACTTGGAGAGTGTTAACACAATGGAACATTAACGGCGTGAGAAGTCACGTTGAACATCTTAAAGTTCTTCTACGTGATTACATCCCCTTTAGTCATTTGCCTTACAAAATGACAATTTGTTGTTTGTATCTGCCACCCAATTACAGGTTTGAAGAAGTGGAACTGGTTGACCTGATCAGACAGTTTGCCTGATTAGTGATTTATGTAGGTTGTAATTCATGAAGAAATCGACAGAAGAAACCAATCTCACACCCAACGTAACGATTTTCTTTCAATTTTTGGCTTATCGCACTGTTTTAAAATATCAGTAATTTTACATGTTTTATATTGTTAGTTTTTGACTTCAAGATAAAGTACTTTCTTTATTCAACATCTACTAATATTAGTTTGTGTTTTATAAATTTTGTGTACATAAATATGTATGTCTGGTGGCGTGTGCTAGTGCATCCCTGTTTGTTTTATTATACATTTATTCATATTTAGCATGTTTACTCAATTGTAAAAATTGTACATATTTTTTTACTAAACAAATATATCGGCAAATTATGTTGTTTAAAAAAATTGTATTATGATAATTTATATAGGTTTGTTCTATAACATTTCTCACCAGCTCATTTTGCTAGGAACTCACTTCTGACTTAATTTAATTTATTGTAAAATGGTCTACTTTTTAGTTTGTCTATTAATGAAATTATATAAGAATGCTTGTTTGACTATGTGTCACAATAAACCGCTGTCAGTTTGAACAATTACGAACATACTTTGTAATATCATATTTCATCTTCGGCCAATAATACCGGCAATTCGATCTGTGAAATGTTTTGAAGATTCAAAAATTGGTTGTGTTCAGCTCCCAACATGGATATAATTCAGGCTTCTCAGATACCAAATGGAGCATTTTCCGGTACCAAGCATCTTTTATCTGGCCAGGTAGTTTTAGTTCACAAACTTCTATTTCTTCCGTATTAAGTGATCTTTATAATAAATCCGGGACAACATGTCTTTTTCCTTTCCTATGAATTAATGTAAAATCAAAAGCTTGTAAGCGTAAGGCCCACCGGGCAGGTCTTTCTTGCGGATCTTTAAGATTGTGAAGCCACAGCAGGCTATAGTGATCAGTAATAACTGAAAAATGGTATCCTTCTACGTATGGTCTAAATTTTTCGACCGCCCAAATGACAGCTAGACATTCCCTCTCTGTAGCAGAAAATTTTTGTTCACCTTTTGAAAGAGTTCTACTAATATACGCAATCACTACTTTGCCATTGTGAGACTCTTGCGAAAGCATGGCTCCAAGTCCAATTCCAGATGCATCAAAAGATAAAACAAAAGGGTTCTCGAAGTCCGGGCAAGTGAGGATAGGTGCTTTAACAAGTCAGCATCGAATATCTTCAAATGCATTTTAAGCTTCTTCTGTCCATACGAATCGTTGATTTCTCTTTACAAGTATAATAAGAGGATACATTCGACTAGCAAATTCAGGGATAAATCTGAGCAAGAGGCTGTACTACAACACTGTCTCACGGATTTCTGGTCCTTTGGTTGTGAAATCCGGATAATAGCTTCCAATTTTAACGGGGTCCACCTTCAAACCGCGATGATCCAAACGTACCCCAAACAGCGGAGTTCAGGGTGACACAAGCTACATTTTTGTTGACTTAGCGTGATCTTAGTCCCACGAAAACGCACAAATATCTTTTGCAGAACCTCTAAGTGGAGTTCAAATTATTAGTTATCAAGATCTGCTCCAATCACGAAATAGATAAACCTTTGCCATGTAGCTGGCGCATTATGTAGTCCAAACGGCATAGTGGTGAATTTAAATAGTCCACGACCTGGGATGGTAAATGCTGTCTTTTCTCTCCTGTCTACAGCAAGGGGTATCTGCCAGTAGGCTGACTTAATATAAAATGATGAAAGGTAATGTGCATCTCTGAGCCTATCGACGGAAATCTACACAAAAACGCTTTGAAACATCAGGCTTGTCCAGTAGCACAATAGGGGGTGACTATGCACTTTAGAGGGTACCACCACTCCTAACGGCAACATTTCATCCAACTCTTTGTAGACTAACTTTAACCGGGCAGGTGACATTGGATATTACCTTTGTTTGATGGGTGATGCATTTCCCGTATCGATCGTGTGTTCAACTAAAGTTGTTCTAGCTAAACAAATGCTTCGTCCTAAAACTGTTGTTTTAGAAATTCCCGTAATTTAACTTTGTCCTCCTTGCTTAAACGCTCTTCATCTTTTATTCCATTACACAAATATATTAAAGAAATCTTTGGACTGACCTTTGCGAATTCCCAACTCTTGCTACGAATGTCCGTTACCAGTTGCATTTTATCCCAAGAGTCAATTCCTAAGATTAAAGACTGTCTTAACGTTGGCACAACGAAAACAGGTAATTCTCTTGTTCGATCTTCCAGGGTAATAGGGATGTTAATGTGACCCTTTATAGCACATTTCTTCCCATCGGCAGTTTCTTCAAACCTATCTCCCGTACGGGCTTCACCTGAGCTAGACATTTATCCAACAACCAAAGCCCGTTCTGTCCTAGTACTGTATGGGATACTCCGGAATCCTATAAAGCCCTCAATTGTTTTCCAAATATTCTTACATTTGATACGGTCGGTCGTCATCGACGTGCGATTGTAACATGTAATGTACTTCGATATCGTCTTCGTGATTACACTGGGAGTCAACATGTTTTCGAGAGTTGGCTCCCAAATTCACTCGTTTTTTGAACTACATCCAGAACAGTTAGCCTTATTAGTTCCAGGGTTTCCACATCCATAGCAAAATCGGTTACGCTCTTTCCAACATGCTGCATATCGATGTCCATTCAAACCACAATTGCAGCACTTTACAGACGGGTTATTTCCATATGAGTTGGGTAGGAGGTTTGCTACTTTTCCGAAAGATGTCCCTCTACGTGGAGTTGGTTCTGCGTAGGCCAAATCAGGTTCAAGTATAGTATTTCTAGAAAGTGCACGAGGTAAGGAAGCTCTCAAACAACCTGATTCGGCTTTTCTTCTCATATAGCGTAAATCTTCCAATGTTTTTAACTTACTCAAAGCCAAACGATCCTGAAGATGAGGATGAAGATTATTTAAGATTTGCGCCAATCGAGTAGATTCAGGTACGCTGAAAGCCTACCGCCCATAAAGACCTTCCATAGCTGCAATATAAAAATCGAGGGTCTCCAGCTCGCCTTGCATTGGGTTGAACATCTCGTTCTGCAGTAGAAAATCGTAATCTGGTGACTGAAAAACTATTCTTATCTCATTACAAAATTTATTCCTTCCTTGGCCATGGTTTTACTCTCGTTTTGGACTTTGTTATGTATCGATAGACTATGATATAGCGACTTGTTAAATCAATTTAATTAGATTTGTTCTGATGAAAAACTATTATTATATTGAAGTTTTAACTATAATGGCCGAGTTTTCTTCTCGTCAGATTGATTTGAAAGCGACACCCTCGTCCAATTGAAACCTGTTTCCTAATTTGGGTTTTTTGTTTCCTCTACGGACGTTAATAACAAGATGGCGCCAACAAATATATACATATATCTCTCCTATTCAGCCATGAACTTATAAAATACAGGCGCGGAAATTATTTCCAAACTATTTGTTTAGTGTTCAGACCCCGCACTTCCCGCTGAGCGACTGAGGGCTACAATTCAATGGCGCCCATATTCACAGCTTCATACGTAGTTGCGTCTGTAGCTAATCCACGAATCTGTAAAGCCTCAGCTGATTTTAACAACAATTCTATATTCTCCTCTTCAACGTTCACTTCACCCCGATACATAAAATGCACCAAAGCCAAAACCTCCCAATACTTCATTACACAGATTATTATCACCGGATGTGGACATGGATTCTCGGCCAGGATTTTCTCAAAATATGGACTGCTCGCACTTAACACAACCTTGTGACACTTGATCATTTGTGATTCGACTGATAATGTAACATCCACGAACTTTGCAGAATTGAATAATTTTTCAAACGATGACAATAAGTTGGCTTGGCATTTATCCCAATGAACTACAACGAAAAAACTCAACTTGTTGTTTTTCAGTTAAACTGTACGTTTCCCCTGATTTATTTACCAAACGCACAAGTCTCAAATCCTGGAGTTTTTTATCCAGGATTCGTTCCCGCGAGATAGAGAATGAATTAATTAATCCACTGGAAGTTTTGGCTTCTTTTTGTAATCTGGCCTGTATTGACTAACTCCTTCAACAGTTTAAGTTTCCCTAAACTGCTGGTACCCCCTATTTTATTCAAATACTTCCAGTTCTAAATTTACTTTTTATTATTGCTCAGGGAAAGCATAACTTTAATTTTATTTTTACTATTCCCTAGGGAGCGTGTTCTGAAAAATACCTCTGTCACACAATATATTTTACCTTGATTCCCTATATAGTTTTCTAATTAAAACCGGTGGTGTGGATAACTAAAATTATAAACACATGATAGTTGATTTTGACAAGTAGAAAATAATTTATTTAACTTCTCTTTTTCAAAAATAAAAATCAATCTTTCAAAAATTTAAAACAAAATTCAATTATTTAAAACAAAATTAAATTATTTATGACATTTTATAATCTTATATTAGATAAAAAAGAAAACAATTCATCTTACAAATTACTATTTTATGATTTATTGTAATTAGATGGCAGATTGGCAAATTCTTATTTAGAGGAAAGTTAGATTTTCAAGATTCTATTATTAACAAACTTCCTCTATTTAATTCCTGAACGCTAATTACCAAGTTTTGAAATTTAATTAGCTGTTCAGGATTAATTTATCAAATTTTTATCTATTACAAAAAATATCCGCACATAAATTTATATAAGGTACAAAATCTTATTAAACATCTTAAATCTATATTCCAGGAAAATCAGTGGAATTTACTGTAATTTCGGCCAACTTTGCCTTACTAATACAAAGGGATACCTTGACTGGTAATATGAAACTTTGATCGCCGTCTGGAAGATCATGGTTCCTTGATGATCCTGGATAAGGGAATATGTAGTTGTCCTGGTGTCCGTTAGTTGTAGAAGATGATTGATTAATGGTCCATGTAGTTTAGCGAAGTTCTAGTGACGTGTTGATCTGGACTGACACTGGATGTAGGATTTATTCACTTTTTACGAACTCGCTGAAAACGGGTTAATTTGTCATTTCACTTATCACTTCTTTTTCTAGGCGACTTTTCTTTTTTAAAATTAATTTTGAAACATTTTAAACTTTTTTACAACTTTATAAACTTAACTTCGGGCATAGTAACACCTTATACCTTTAAATAATTTTTAAGATGAGAGAGCACTCGGGCATAGCCACCCTCTAGTATTTGAAACTGAATTTTTTAAGAGAGATCAGGCATAGTAACCCTGTAGTAATTACGAAGAACTTTTTTAAGAGAGATCGGGCATAGTAACCCTGTAGTAATTGAACTTGACTTTTTTAAGAGAGATCAGGCATAGTAACCCTGTAGTAATTACGAAGAACTTTTTTAAGAGAGAGCGGGCATAGTAACCGTGTAGTAATTGAACTTGACTTTTTTACGAGAGATCAGGCATAGTAACCCTGTAGTAATTACGAAGAACTTTTTTAAGAGAGAGCGGGCATAGTAACCCTGTAGTAATTGAACTTGACTTTTTTACGAGAGATCAGGCATAGTAACCCTGTAGTAATTACGAAGAACTTTTTTAAGAGAGAGCGGGCATAGTAACCCTGTAGTAATTACGAAGAACTTTTTTAAGAGAGAGCGGGCATAGTAACCCTGTAGTAATTACGAAGAACTTTTTTAAGAGAGATCAGGCATAGTAACCCTGTAGTAATTACGAACAACTTTTTTAAGAGAGATCAGGCATAGTAACCCTTTAGTAATTACGAAGAACTTTTTTTAAGAGAGATCAGGCATAGTAACCCTGTAGTAATTGAAGAGAACTTTTTTAAGAGAGATCAGGCATAGTAACCCTGTAGTAATTACGAAGAACTTTTTTAAGAGAAAGCGGGTATAATAACCCTGTAGTAATTACGAAGAATTTTTTTAAGAGAGAGCGGGCATAGTAACCCTGTAGTAATTGAAGAGAACTTTTTGAAGAGAGATCAGGCATAGTAACCCTGTAGTAATTACGAAGAACTTTTTTAAGAGAGATCAGGCATAGTAACCCTGTAGTAATTGAAGAGAACTTTTTTACGATAGCTCGGGCATAGTAACCCTGTAGTAATTACGAAGAACTTTTTTAAGAGAGAGCGGGCATAGTAACCCTGTAGTAATTGATGAGAACTTTTTTAAGAGAGATCAGGCATAGTAACCCTGTAGTAATTGAACTTGACTTTTTTACGAGAGATCAGGCATAGTAACCCTGTAGTAATTACGAAGAACTTTTTTAAGAGAGAGCGGGCATAGTAACCGTGTAGTAATTGAACTTGACTTTTTACGAGAGATCAGGCATAGTAACCCTGTAGTAATTACGAAGAACTTTTTTAAGAGAGAGCGGGCATAGTAACCCTGTAGTAATTGAACTTGACTTTTTTACGAGAGATCAGGCATAGTAACCCTGTAGTAATTACGAAGAACTTTTTTAAGAGAGAGCGGGCATAGTAACCCTGTAGTAATTACGAAGAACTTTTTTAAGAGAGAGCGGGCATAGTAACCCTGTAGTAATTACGAAGAACTTTTTTAAGAGAGATCAGGCATAGTAACCCTGTAGTAATTACGAACAACTTTTTTAAGAGAGATCAGGCATAGTAACCCTTTAGTAATTACGAAGAACTTTTTTTAAGAGAGATCAGGCATAGTAACCCTGTAGTAATTGAAGAGAACTTTTTTAAGAGAGATCAGGCATAGTAACCCTGTAGTAATTACGAAGAACTTTTTTAAGAGAAAGCGGGTATAATAACCCTGTAGTAATTACGAAGAATTTTTTTAAGAGAGAGCGGGCATAGTAACCCTGTAGTAATTGAAGAGAACTTTTTGAAGAGAGATCAGGCATAGTAACCCTGTAGTAATTACGAAGAACTTTTTTAAGAGAGATCAGGCATAGTAACCCTGTAGTAATTGAAGAGAACTTTTTTACGATAGCTCGGGCATAGTAACCCTGTAGTAATTACGAAGAACTTTTTTAAGAGAGAGCGGGCATAGTAACCCTGTAGTAATTGATGAGAACTTTTTTAAGAGAGATCAGGCATAGTAACCCTGTAGTAATTGAACTTGACTTTTTTACGAGAGATCAGGCATAGTAACCCTGTAGTAATTACGAAGAACTTTTTTAAGAGAGAGCGGGCATAGTAACCCTGTAGTAATTACGAAGAACTTTTTTAAGAGAGAGCGGGCATAGTAACCCTGTAGTAATTACGAAGAACTTTTTTAAGAGAGATCAGGCATAGTAACCCTGTAGTAATTACGAAGAACTTTTTTAAGAGAGAGCGGGCATAGTAACCCTGTAGTAATTACGAAGAACTTTTTTAAGAGAGATCAGGCATAGTAACCCTGTAGTAATTACGAAGAACTTTTTTAAGAGAGATCGGGCATAGTAACCCTGTAGTAATTGAAGAGAACTTTTTTACGAGAGAGCAACCAAGTCGCGTGCAGCTATATTTATAACCAAAAACTACCGTATTCTCGTACCAATTTATTTCCCTCACAGGGATAATTTTATACGTAGTTTATTGGTAAATTTCTTCTTCTATTGTTAAACCTGTTTATTTATGGTTGGTTTGCTATAGTCCAAGTCCCTAAATCCATTATTTTTATTAATTTCTATTAATTAGCCTTTTCTATTTAAATGTAATTCAGTTGGTATCCTTGGCTCCGCCCAGTTCGACGTCACGAAACTATGACGTTTCAGCCTCTGCATATTTCGACTTGCAACTGTACAATTCTCTATTGTTTCTTCTAAATTTTAATTTATTGGTTTAATTTATTACTTTTTAGTGTTTTAATCGCCAGCATCTTGTAGGTCTTGATCTTAGCTTTCGCGAGAAGTTCGCTTGGTGATTACCGGCCCGCCCGTTCACCTGTAATCCAATTTTTAGTGTGATTTTCGATTTCGATCTCCGATTATAGTTCCGAAAATTCACTAATTTGTTCATCTTGTGTAACAAACTCACTGGCCGCTGCGATGATTCTCTGTGACTTTCGGATCCTGGTGTTTTCACACTTCTTCATTTGGGGGGGGGGGGGGTGGGTTAATATATACTGATTACCCTGAGACTTACATATCTTGTTACATACTTAAATCTAAACAGGTTTTCCAATTTTTAGATCTTTGGCTGTATCCCTGACCCTACAAAGGTGTGAAAACTATAACTTTTTAATTTTAAATTTTTTTCTTTAATTGCTTGTAAACCTTTGCTTTATCAATTATCTCTATACAACCCTTTATCAAAATTGACTTTTATTTCTATTTTATTCAATTTTTAATCTTTATCATTTCACCTAACTTTTTAGATATTACATTTAAAAAAATTTCTCTAAGAATATTTATTCTTATAATTCTTATTATTTTTTTAAAATATTTCAAGATTTTTCTTTTTTGACTAATTTTAATATTGTTTGTATTCTTCATTAAAATTTATTGCAGCGTGTGCTAATTTCTATGAAATAACCGTAACTGATCCGTATTGCGTACAATTATACATCCTATAACAGTATTATTTCATATTTTCATAATTCAACAAATACAGATTGTTTTATTCAAAATCTACCGACATACGATTTTACTGTCATAACGGGTAGGCGAAAGTTGAGTTTAGACCGAGTCATAGGTCAGTTTCACTGACTCGCGGTGAACAACAAAGTCGCTTACAATTCAGCCAAACCTTGTATTAGAATTAGATTTTGATTCTTTCATTTTTGACCAAAATATAATCCCATACAACGAATTTCCGTTGTAGAACAAACAACAGGTGTGAAGCCTTTGGGGGAGTATCCATAGTAGTAAGTTATGCCTGGCTGATATATTCGGTTTTGATCCAGCTAAATTCTTAATCTTATTGTTTCTTATTAATTCAGGTACCCATTTAACAATACTATCATTAATTTCCAGTGCTGTGTATTGACAATCATTAGTTTTAACAGAATGCAAAATAGATTTTTCACAATCTAAATTATTGTGATTCACTAGTTCGTGTGAACACAAAAATTTCGTTCTAATTTTATTTTTACATACATTGTCTAAACCTATTAGTTTAGTGTCTAATATTAAAATGTTTTTAACTTTAGGAATTATAGTAACATAGTTAGATTCATATTTAGTTGGAATAGGATATAGTTTATACAACTTAAACTCTTCTTCTTCTACAATTGGTAACCTTAAAAAATAAACCATTTCGTCATTATTTATTCTACAGCTTATTTCTATTATGTTTTCAAAGTCCCACACATTTTCTATGCTGCCGTTAATGACAACTGATCACCATAAAATTTATGAATTTTTACAATTTCATCAAACAATTTTCTCTTGTGGATATAATACTGGGGTGCAATACTCCTAACTTACAAAAGGTTAATGAATTTTCTAAATCTACGATTATGCTCAGTACAATATTATATAGTATATTTAATTGATTAAGTATATCTCTAAAATTTCCTAATTCTATAGATTTTTCTTATTCTGAATTCATAAACAATAGCTTACTCTTCAATTCATTAAAATTACTTTCCACAACATTTATTGTTTTATTAAACTCATCCATAATATTGTTATTAATTATTGTATACTGATAGGACATTTGGTTTATTATGTTAAATTGGTTCTTTCTAATTTCTTCCATAAAACTGTTATATTTCTGTTCATCGTATGAATCTAGGTTACCTGTTACAAATTTAATTATTGAGCCTAAACCATTAACAATTCCTCTTTTTACCTTTATGTTGCTATCTTTTTGTACAGTTATTATTTCTAGTTTTCCTTTAATTACTTTTTTGGTGTGATTTATGAACCGAAAATAGTTAATTGTTTCTTTAATTTCGAATTTCATATTTGCCTCAACTTCTAGTTCACAGTTTACACATTTTGTTTTTCTGAAATATGTCAAGACATCATTATAGTACAATTCTAAATTATTTAACTGATTATATATAGGTTTTAAATTATAATATTGTATAAAAGTATGATAAGATGCTTGTAACTTAGCTAAACTTAATTTAATTGGCATTATACTTAACTTTTGACACTAGGCATTCTTTTATAAATTAATTAATATAGTTTTCAAAATTATTTTCAGACAATTCAACTATTAATCTTAATTTCGATGTTCCAAACAATTTCACTATTTTTACTCCGTTGGGTTGGTATTTTACAGTTGATACAAAAAATTTGATTTCTACCAAAATTTACCGGCTCGTCCGAAATTGGAATTACTGTCGATGTGTTACCTTCAAAGTTCGAATGGATCGTTTGGTCACTTGTTTCATTAATTTCCTCTTGATTAACAGTGTTGTCTTCTTCTAAGACAAAGTTCACGATCATTGATTGGTCATCATCTAATTCTGGAAAATAGAGTAAGGTTGATTCCGCTGCTGTCCTCTCTAACTCTTTTCTTGTATTATCACGAGGTTTTGTTGAGCTTTTTTCAGTAATATTCAGCTGAATCCTGGATAGTGCGTCAGAATTTTTATTAGTTTTCCTTTTCTTATATCGTATCACATAATCATATTCTTTTAGCTTGAGTCGCCATCTTAAGAGCTTAGAGCTAGGTTCTTTGACAGAAAATAGCCACTGTAACGGTTTGTGATCGGTGAAAATTTTGAATTTTCTCCCAAATAAATATGGTCTAAAATGTTTGGTCGCCCATACAATCGCGAGTAGATCTTTTTCAATTGCTGAATAATTGACCTCACTATCATTTAAAGTGCGGCTGGCGTAAGCTATGGGAAGATCTTGTCCATTATTCTCCTGATTAAAAATTGCTCAAAGCACAAAATTGCTCGCGTCCGTAGTTAGTATAAATTCGTTCTCAAATTTGGGGTATTCCAACAGAGGTTCAGTAGTTAGAATATTTTTACACGTTTCGAAACATTCTACATAATCAGGTTTTTCAATATCAATTTTGGCATTCTTTTTTAAACAAGTGTTAAGTGGTTTTGTAATTTTTGCGAAATTTTTTATAAATTTCCGATAATAGCCTAATAGTCCTAGAAATCCTTTTATTTGCTTTGGTGTTTTCGGGATTGGGTAATTTTTTATTGCTTTTATTTTTTCTGGATTAGGTTTGACTCCATCTGGCGTCACTACATGGTCCAAATATGCAACCTCTTTCCTTAAAAAATCCGTTTTATCTAACTGTATTTTAAAATTGGCTTCTCTTAACCTATTAAACACTTCTTTTAACCTACTTATGTGTTCTTGTAAACTAGTGGAGTATATTATAATGTCGTCAAGATATACTAAACAAGTTTCGTTCTGAATTCCGCGTAGGATGTTATTCATTATTCTTTGGAACGTTGGTGGGCTGTTCTTTAAACCAAAGGGCATTCTGAGAAATTCATAATGACCAGTCTCTGTGGAAAATGCGGTCTTGTCTACGCTAAATGGATGCATTTGAACTTGATGAAAACCCGAGGCGAGATCCAAGGTCGTGAAATATTGTGATCTGCCTAATTTGTCTAATATGTCAGTAATATTGGGGAGTGGAAATTTGTCATCTATAGTTTTTGCATTAAGACCTCTAAAGTCAATTACTAGTATAAATTTTTCTTTATTTGAAGCGTCCGTTTTCTTTGGAACAATCCACACAGGTGAGTTCCACGGCGAGTGTGATGGTTGAATTATCTTTTGATCGATCATTTTCTGGATTTGCCTGTTTACCTCCTTTCGATAAATTTCAGGATATCGGTAGCTTTTCGTATAAACAGGTATCTCATCTGTTGTTCTTATCACATGCTTGATCTTGTTAGTAAAGGTTGAGTTACTGTTTTCCTGATGAAATATATCTGAGTATTCGAAAATAATTTTAACATCTCTTGTTTCTCTTCAGAATTCATATGTTCCGTTCTAATTTGGTGCTCATCAAATTTCGACTTTTCGTGTTTTACCATATTAAAATTTACCGTTTTTGTTTGGTTAGTATTTAATTCACAAATTTTGTAATTATCTAATGGTTCTATGTACATGAATTCGACAATTAATCGCCTATCTGCTGTTGTGTTGTTAATTACAGGACAATAACTTACTCCATTTTCGACTTTTAAAATGCATTGTGGTATTTCCAGTCCGTCTTGTTGTCTATAAGATATTATTCCCTCTCCATTGTACATATTACGAATTTTAATTTTTACTGTCTGTCTAGAACGTGCCCTGTTTACGTAACACGCGCTCTTATTTTCTTTAGGATTCGTATCCTTATTATCTGAATTTATATCCTCTGTATTAAAAGTTTATATTTAGTTTTCGGATCAATTATATATGGTAAGTGATTTGTCTCATTTTCAATGTTCATTATGGAAAATTTTCTTTTAATGTGGTAAGGCCATAAAAAATGATTCTGAACATTTTCGTTTTCTTGTGAAAATCCATAGGCATTGTCTTCCCTAGTAAAGTCATCTAAGTCATATTCATTTTGCATTTCCGGGATAGTCTTCCGTGAAGTTACAAGCGTCATCAGTCTGTTCTGTCAATGAAATACTCTGCACCTGGTCCGTTATCTTATCAACTGAATCACTACGAACTTCCTCCTCAACCGGTTTTTCTGTTATTTGATACAACCTATTTTGTTTAATTGGGTTTCCTGTTTGGCGAGTTGATATGCTCATCGGCGTGGGTTGATACATTTGATTTGTTTTTTGTGTGTGATTTACAAAAGGTTTAAGTTGTTGGCTATGATTTACATAATTTTGTCTATTAAACTGGCCTGAATTGTTTTGTGGATATTGTTTATGGAGATTTTGAGAGGATGGATAATATTTATTCATAGGTTTACGAATTGGCAGGTTTTTAGGTTTTTGTGGTAGCATTTGCCTATTAGATTAAAATAGCTTATTATTTTTAAATTGGAAGTCGTTGGTCAACATATTTAATGCTTCATTTAAAGAGCTGGGATTTTTTGTTCGCATCAAGGATCCTAATGGTTCTTGAAATCCCCTTAATAACACTCTTAATGCTAATCTTTGTACATAAGCAATTAAAATGTCTTTAGCAATGGTCTTTTCTTTGTTTAGGAAAAAAGCTACTTGTAAATTTAGTAATTTTTGAACTCGTTCATAAAAATGTAATGGTGATTCACTGTTTTCCTGTTTTAACTCCGCCATTTCTAGGTTTAAGGTAAAGCAATCTCTATTATCGGAATAACTCGTTAAAAGAATATTTTTGACCTCATCCCAAGCATAAGTATTTGAATTAACTACAATTTCTAGAGCTTGACCCTTCAATTTGGCAAGAATAGATGAAAACAAATATTCGTTCTGGAAATCTTTAGGGTTATCAGCTACGTAAAATTTCTGTACTATCTTCTCACAAATTGAAATAAACCCATTGAGCATGGAGGGTTCGTCACTGTACTCGGGGATCATGTCCAAGTACTCTTTTTTTAAAATTGGAATAGCCATTATTAATAATCACTTAACTTACTACTTATTCTATACAAGATAATTAAATGAAAATTAATTTTTTAAGTATGATATGATAGAAACAAGTTACAGTTTTCAAACAAATGTTGTATAAAATTCTTAAAGACGATATTTTCAAAAATTAAATATTTTATACAATTCAATTACTTGAAATTAATTAATAAGATATTTAAAATATTACTTGCAAATTATTTACAATATCATTTTGAAAATTATTTTATTCTTTTTGTTCTTATTCACAGAACAATATAATAAGACAATAAAATCCTAGTTTTACTCACAGTAGTGTCGTGAATAACTTGGTCATTGCAAATACTTGTGGAACAGCTTAGGCGTGATCCTTTTCTCTTTCTTTCTTTGTTTTTCTATCTTCGTTCTTCTTTCTTCGTTTTCCTTTCTTCGTTCTTCTTTATTCGTTCTTCTTTCTTCGTTTTTCTTTGCAGATATTCGCTCTGCGGTTGTAGACTCCCAATTAACGATCGAAACCGACGGATGTTATATTCACTAACTTCCTTGAGTGTCTGTTGTCCCGAGAAAAATTAATATGCACTTAATTCTTCTGGAATGTTCTTGTTGTTGTTCGTCCACTTCGTTAATTATATCGGGAAACGCCACTTTATTTTAGATTCCTGGATCAACCTCTCTTTTGTATCTTGAGTCTCAAATGGCTACCTACAAACGATAGTTTTTCTCACACGATAAAAATTTTAGACCACTTGCTCACAAAACGCTCGCTATTATCACTAATCGCTAGGATTTACGATCCATGTGGCAGGTTAACACCAGTCATTCCTCTGGACCTTGGGAGTTTCATTTTATGAGCCACTTCCTGAAACCATTTCAAAGGATTGGAAAACATTTACCAACGATTTAACAGCATTGAAACTATTAAGAATTCTGCGCAACCTTCAACTCGATGACGCGAAATATATCCAACTACACTGTTTCTCTCTGAGCAAGGCTACGATGCAGTAGTTTACCTACGTATTGTTGACGGTAACAATGTCATCAAAACTCACATAATAATAGCAAAATCCAAGGTCCCACCTCTAAAATGTATATAACTTCCTCGTTTGGAACTATGTGGCGCTCATATTCTGGCAATATTAATAGACTATTCTACTAATCTAATTCAACCCCTTTACCAAATTAACGCAATACGATGTTGGTCTGACTCCACGGTGACTCTATCATGGATAAAAACACCATCTGATAATTTAAAGGTCTACGTCGCAAACCGAGTCTCTCAAGTCCAAGAATGGACTCCGCCGGAGGTTTGGTCCCACGTGCCCACCTGTCACAATCCTGCCGATTGTGCCACGCGAACGACTTCTCCCGCCGCAATTCTCAAACACCCACTGTGGTGGACAGGTCCTCTTTGGTTTCAGCGCTCTGTCCAGGTATGGCCAAATGCAACACATCCGGTGTTGGACATTATCCCAGAACTTCACGTGAAACCTATATATCTAGAGAAATTTGTTAACATGAAATTCAAAAGGACAAAGTTAATTGAATCAGCCTGTCAATTTTCCAATTAAAATTTATAGGTTAAAAATTAGGAAAACTGTTAATTTATTTTTAATGAACAACGATTTATCCTTTTACAGAAAAAAAGATTTTACCTAAATCATACATACATATACATGGTGTTATTATTTTAAGAATGAAATGGAAAGATTTATTGTAATAACTTATTTAAATATTGAGATATTCATTATTTTTAACATATATTTTAACTCATTTCAACATACATTATTAATATAAAAATTATAATATGTTAATAGTAGAACACATTAACTGGAAAATGCTTTTTTTTATGTTGGATTTCATCAGCTGTTTCTTCTATAAACAGTATTTCACCAGGAATCCTGATGATATTTTCATCGCATGACATCTTTAAGAACAAATTAACGGGTACTGTTTTATGAATAGATGGCCCTTGATAATGGGTTAATAGTTAAAAGTTATATATTGTAATAATAATATTTAAAATTATAAGTCAATTATTCAAATAATATAATTGAATTTATATCTATAAGAAGAAATCCTATAGCATACTTCAATGTCTGAGGGATAATGTGAGGCTTCAATATGTGGGTTGAAAAGTTGAAGTTTAAGGAGTTCACACAACTGCTGTGAAGCCTTTGGGGGAGTATCCATAGTAGTAAGTTATACCTGGCTGATTGATTCGGTTTTAATCCAGCTAAATTCTTAATCTTACTATTTAATGAAAACTAATAAACACTAAAAGCCTAAAATAAACAATAAATCCCTAATATTCGAGAATAACTTATTCATACAGTAATAAATGTACATAATTAAGATATAATTCAATCTGTGAGGAAGTGAAAACTATTCACAACGAACACCACACCAACTACAACATTTACCCGTCCATATAAAACTTATATACTACGGAAACTCCCGCAAAGGCTTCACAAAAGTTGTTTGTTTATTGGGATAAATGCCAAGCCAACTTATTGTCATCTTTTGAAAAATTATTTATTTCTGCAAAGTTCGTGGATGTAACATTATCAGTCGAATCACAAATGATAAAGTGTCACAAGGTTGTGTTAAATGCGAGCAGTCCATATTTTGAGAAAATCCTGGCCGAGAATCCATGTCCACATCCGGTGATAATAATCCGTGTAATGAAGTATTGTTAAGTTTTGGCTTTGGTGCATTTTGTGTATCGGGGTGAAATGAACATTGAAGAGGAGAATCTAGAATTGTTGTTAAATTCAGCTGAGGCTTTACAGATTCGTGGATTAGCTACAGACGCAACTACGTATGAAGCTGTGAAGTTGGGCGCCATTGAATGTAGCCCTCAGTCGCTCAGCGGGAAGGGCGGGGTCGGAACACTAAACAAATAGTTTGGAAATAAATTCCGCGATTGTATTTTAAAAGTTCATGGCTGGATAGGAAAGATATATGTATATATTTGTGGGCACCACCTTGTTATTAACGTCCGTAAGAAGAAACAAAAAACCCAAACAAGGCAACAGGTTTCAATTGGGCGAGGGTGTAGCTTTCAAATCAATCTGACGAGAAGAAAACTCGGCCATAATAGTCAAAACTTCAATATATTCACAAACATAGTTAAATAGTTTTTCATCAAAACAAATCTAATTAAATTGATTTAACAAGTCTTTATATCATAGTCTACCGATACCTAACAAATTCCAAAACGAGAGTTATGTGACACTTGATCATTTGTGATTCGACTGATAATGTAACATCCACGAACTTTGCAGAAATAAATAATTTTTGAAACGATGACAATAAGTTGGCTTGGCATTTATCCCAATGAACAAACATGTGTTTTGAAGCCTTTACGGGAGTTTCTGTAGTATATAAGTTTTATATGGACGGGTAAATGTTGTAGTTGGTGTGGTGTTCGTTGTGAATAGTTTTCACTTATTCACAGATTGAATTATATCTTGATTATGTACATTTATTACTGTATGGATCAGTTATTCTGGAATATTAGGGATTTGTTGTTTATTTTAGGCTTTTAGTGTTTATTAGTTTTCATTAAATAGTAAGATTAAGAATTTAGCTGGATCAAAACCGAATCAATCAGCCAGGTATAACTTACTACTATGGATACTCCCCCAAAGGCTTCACAGCAGTTGTTTGAACTCCTTAAACTTCAACTTTTCAACCCACATATTGAAGCCTCACATTATCCCTCAGACATTGAAGTATGCTATAGGATTTCTTCTTATAGATATAAATTCAATTATATTATTTGAATAATTGACTTATAATTTTAAATATTATTATTACAATTTATAACTTTAAACTAATAACCCATTATCAAGGGCCATCAATTCATAAAACAGTAACCGTTAATTTGTTCTTAAAGATGTCATGCGATGAAAATATCATCAGGATTCCTGGTGAAATACTGTTTATGGAAGAAACAGCTGATGAAATTAACTACAGAAAAAGCATTTTCGAGTTAATGTGTTCTACTATTAACATATTATAATTTTTATATTAATATTGTATGTTGAAATGAGTTAAAATATATGTTAAAAATAATGAATATCTCAATATTTAAATAAGTGATGACAAAGAATCTTTCCATTTCATTCTTAAAATAATAACACCATGTATATGTATGTATGATTTAGGTAAAATCTTTTTTTCTGTAAAAGGATAAATCGTTGTTCATTAAAAATAAATTAACAGTTTTCCTAATTTTTAAACTATAAATTTTAATTGGAAAATTGACAGGCTGATTCAAATTATTTTGTCCTTTTGAATTTCATGTTAACAAATTTCTCTAGATATATAGGTTTCACGTGAAGTTCTGGGATAATGTCCAACACCGGATGTGTTGCATTTGGCCATACCTGGACAGAGCGCTGAAACCAAAGAGGACCTGTCTACCACAGTGGGTGTTTGAGAATTTCGGAGGGAGAAGTCGTTCGCGTGGCACAATCCGCAGGATTGTGACAGGTGGGTACCTGGAACCAAACCTCCGGCGGAGTTCATTCTTGGATTTGAGAGACTCGGTTTGCGACGTAGACCTTTAATTTATCAGATGGTGTTTTTATCCATGATGGAGTCACCGTGGAGTCAGACCAACATCGTATTGCGTTAATTTGGTAAAGGGGTTGAATTAGATTAGTAGAATAGTCTATTAATATTGCCAAAAGATGAGCGCCACATAGTTTCAAACGAGGAAGTTATATACGTTTTAGAGGTGGGACCTTGGATTTTGCTATTATTATGTGAGTTTTGATGACATTGTTACCGTCAACAATACGTAGGTAAACTACTGCATCGTAGCCTTGCTCAGAGAGAAACCGTGTAGTTGGATATATTTCGCGTCATCGAGTTGAAGGTTGCGCAGAATTCTTAATTGTTTCAATGCTGTTAATTCGTTGGTAAATGTTTTCCAATCCTTTCAAATGGTTTCAGGAAGTGGCTCATAAAATGAAACTCCCAAGGTCCAGAGGAATGACTGGTGTTAACCAGCCACATGGATCGTAAATCCTAGCGATTAGTGATAATAGCGAGCGTTTTGTGAGCAAGTGGTCTAAAATTTCTATTGTGTAAGAAAAACTATCGTTTGTAGGTAGCCATTTGAGACCCAAGATACAAAAGAGAGGTTGATCCGGGAATCGAAAATAAAGTGGCGTTTCCCGATCATCTTCGGGAACTGCGTGTAGAAGTTCAGGAGCGTTAGATGACCATTTGGGCAGTTGAAATTGGCCTTTGTCTAAAAGATTGATCAATTGGTTTTTAAGCTTAAGTGCGGAAGATACATCACTTGCACCAGTGACGATGTCATCTACATAAATGTTATTGATGATAACATTGGAAGCGTCTTTATAAGCAATGCCTTCGTCCATAGCTAATTGATTTAGTGTGCGAATAGTTAGATAAGATGAAGATTTAAGTCCATAAGTGACTGTGGTTAGCTTATAAATAGAAAGCTGTTGAGATTCATCGGAACGCCAAAATATTAGCTGATAAGGCCGATATGCTGTAGCGATTTTTATTTGCCTATACATCTGTCTAATATCACAAGAAAAAACTATATTATGTCTCCTAAATTGAAAAATAATATCGCAAATAACGTTTAGTAGTTTTGGGCCACAATGAAGTGTGTCATTAAGAGATAAACCGATAGAAGTTTTAGCGCTTCCGTCGAATACAACTCTAAGTTTTGTAGTGGAACTGCTTTCCTTGAAGACTGCATGGTGAGGGAAGTTGTAGTGCTTTGTCGATAGTATAGAATCTTTAGCCAAATGTATGTGGTCAGAATAATTGTAGTCGTTTATGAATTTCTCGTAAGCAGTTTTTAATTGTGGGTTAGTATACACAAATTTCTTAATTTCAAATTTTTGTGGGTTTGGGTATTTCTTATACAAATGAAAAAAAAAGCGTTTCTTTGCGCTATCAGCTGAATTTCCAAGAGACGTCGGTTTTAAGTTTAAATGGTAAACTTGTTACATATCTACCATCATGTTCGCGATAGATATTGGATACGTAATGCGTTTCGCATTCAGTTTCCTCGATGGTTGATTTTGTTTGTATTGGGGGGTTCTTCATTATTTCAAAATTGTTGCCTAACTTGATTTAAATCAATATCCTTTATTGTGAGCATGGAAATAGATTTGGAGAAAACAATTTTATATTCGCAGGAGCCTATCAGGACATAACCAAATATAGTCCCTGAGATTGATGCCTAGCGTTTGTGCACATTTCATTGTTAGTATTGTGCTTTGAATTCCAGAGTCTAAGACAGCAGTAACGGATATCGGTTTGTTTTGACCTTTTGAAATGTGTGCATTGAGATTTGAGTGTCCCTAGCATTACAATAGAATTGGATTTTAATTTTGTTTTAGTATTAGTGAAACTGGAAATATTCTGCACGTGAGTTGATTGGACAGGAATATTATTGTTTAGGGCAGACAGTTGTATTGGAATGCGGTTAGATGCAGATAATAGACTTCCTGTATGCTTCCGGTATAGTCAAGCCCTTTAGTTCACGACCGGCTGTGCGACCTTGTCCAGATGCAGGAATGTGTGATGTGTTTTGTTACATAATCGACAGGTGTTGTTAGATTTACAATCGTTTATTGAATTAACACTACTCAGACAAAGAATACAATATTTGTTGTCTCGTACAAATTTCAATCATTCATGAAGGCTAATATTCTGAAATTCAGAACATTTATAAATGATGTGTGCATTAGAGTTACAAAATATGCAAGATAGTTGCATGTTGGTAGAGACCTTGTAAACATGTTTTGTTGGTTTGTTATATTGCTATTCAAAATGCGTTTTTTTCATTGTAGGCGGATAGTTTACCGATTGGCGTTGCGTCATATTAATCTGTTGTGCACATTCTTCATTTAAAAACTTAAATATATCAGTCACAGTAGGTACTGTGTGTTCTAGTGTGCGTTTGCGTGTTTGTTCATCCAGTTTTCTTAAAAGCAATGTTGTTAGAGTTAATTACATCGTGGTTTAAATTCTTTAAAGCTCTAGAGTTTTCTGAGTAAATGTCTATGAAATTGCGTATTGTTCGTAACGAATTTGCATTAATGTTTGGTAAGTCAATGATTTTGGTTATATGAAAGTTTACTAAACGTCGGATGTTTTGATATCTTTCTTCCAAGGTGTCAAATGCTATGCGATAATTTAGAGGTGTTACGGGCAACCCTTTTATTAGGTTTAGTGGTTCACCCTTCAGGCAAAACAATAGATAAGTGAATTTTTCGACGGGTGTTAAGGCATGATTTTGATTTATAGTGGTTTCAAACACAGAATAGAAGTTAGTCCATTCACTTAAATCACCAGTGAAAATTTGTAAATTAAGTTTAGGAAGTTTGATATTTATTTTGTTTTGGTCTGAGTGTTGGGATGCATTAGAAGGCATTCGACTCCGTTTCAGTTGAACCTCGATGGGGTAAAAGTGTTTTTATTTGTGTTTTGGCAGAAATAGCTAATTCTGAATTGTCATCCTGTATTTTTAAGACATCATTTAAATCTTAGTCCGCGGTGGTATCGTCACTGGCAAATTTGTGAATCAGAGATTCAAATTCATTATTTTTGCTTTGTATAGTTTCATAATATACCCTAAGTTTTGCGGAAATATGATCAGGTAAATTTTCAACGCTATAAGTGGTTGTGATTTCTTTTAGGTGATCCTTTATTTTAGCGATCCTACCAGAGACGACCTAATCCTACCAGATCCTACCAGAAACTAACCAGAGACGACTGGGCTAGGTAACGCTTCGCATTCATAATCACGTGATATCTGTTCACCTATCAAAAATATTATAAATGATGTCATTAGACCTTGGACTTGTAATACAAGGCAAAACACCAATGGAATTATGGCATGGACTATTCCGAAGTGGCGTGTTGTGGGAGAAAGAGAAAGTTCATGTAAACTGAATGTTTCGCATGAGTACTGAACACCGATTGTTCCTTCAATAGCCAACATACCAGTTGTTGAGGTTTCTATGTAGATTGACCCTGAAATATCTAAAACTAAACGTAAACCACCTGACGGCCTTTCTATCCAGGCAGGTGGAATGAATGATACAGTGGTTCAAACCATTTCCATTTTTAACGAATCCATTTATATTATGAATTTATATCTCAATCCTAAAATATGGCCATGAATTTTAACTCGTATAGTGTTAACACAATGGAACATTAACGGCGTGAGAAGTCACGTTGAACATCTTAAAGTTCTTCTACGTGATCACATCCCCTTTGCCTTACAAAATGACAATTTGTTGTTTGTATCTGCCACCCAATTACAGGTTTGAAGAAGTGGAACTGCTTGACCTGAACAGACAGTTTGCCTGATTAGTGATTTATGTAGGTTGTAATTCATGAAGAAATCGACAGAAGAAACCAATCTCACACCCAACGTAACGATTTTCTTTCAATTTTCGGCTTATTGCACTGTTTTAAAATATCGGTAATTTTACATGTTTTATATTGTTAGTTTTTGACTTCAAGATAAAGAACTTTCTTTATTCAACATCTACTAATATTAGTTTGTGTTTTATAAATTTTTAATGAATTTAATACTTTGAACAATTGTCATTTCAGAAGTTGAGTGAAAAATGTTTATGTACATAAATATGTATGTCTGTGGTGGCGTGAGCTAGTGCATCCCTGTTTGTTTTATTAGACATTTATTCATATTTAGTATGTTTACTCAATTGTAAAAATTGTACATATTTTTTTACTAAACAAATATACCAGCAAATTAAGTTATTTAAAAAAATTGTATTATGAAAATTTATATAGGTTTGTTCTATAACATTTCTCACCAGCTCATTTTGCTAGGAACTCACTTCTGACTTAATTTAATTTATTGTAAAATGGTCTCCATTTTAGTTAGTCTATTAATGGAATTATATAAGAATGCTTGTTTGACGATGTGTCACAATAAACCGCTGGCAGGTTGAACAATTACGAACATACTTTGTAATATCATATTTCATCTTCGGCCAATAATACCGGCAATTCGATCTGTGAAATGTTTTGAAGATTCCAAAATGACCTGCCGCTGGGTCGTCATGGCATTCTTCGTAGACCTGAAGGCGACTATCCTTTGGAATCACCAGTTTCCACTAATCAGTTTCATCATTAAGCTTTCTAATATCAGGTAAATGTTTCCATAATTGGTTGTGTTTAGCTCCCAACATGGATATAATTCAGGCTTCTCAGATACCAAATGGAGCAATTTCCGGTACCAAGAATCTTTTATCTGGCCAGGTAGTTTTAGTTCACAAACTTCTATTTCTTCTGTAGTTGGTGATCTGAATAATAAATCCGGGACAACATGTTCTTTTCTATTCCTATGAATTAATGTAAAATCAAAAGCTTGTAAGCGTAAGGCCCACCGGGCAAGTCTTTCTTGCGGATCTTTAAGATTGTGAAGCCACAACTGGCTATAGTGATCAGTGATAACTGAAAAATGGTATCCTTCCATTTTGAGCATCTTCTGTTTATACGAATCGTTGATTTCTCTTTACAAGTTTAATAAGAGGATACATTCGACTAGCAAATTAAGGGATAAATCAGAGCAAGAGGCTGTACCACAACACTGTCTCACGGCTTTCTGGTTCTTTGGTTGTGAAATCCCGATAATAGCTTCCACTTTTAACGGGGTCCACCTTCAAACCGCGATGATCCAAACGTACCCCAAATAGTGGAGTTCAGGGCGACATAAGCTACATTTTTGTTGACTTAGCGTGATCTTAGCCGCACGAAAACGCACAAATATCTTTTGCAGAACCTCTAAGTGGAGTTCAAAAGTATTAGTTACCACTATGATGTCATCAAGGTACACAAACACATGTGGTTCAGGATCTGCTCCAATCACGAAATAGATAAACCTTTGCCATGTAGCTGGCGCATTATGTAGTCCAAACGGTATAGTGGTGAATTTAAATAGTCCACGACCTGGGATGGTAAATGCTGTCTTTTCTCTCCTGTCTACAGCAAGGGGTATCTGCCAGTAGGCTGACTTAATATCCAACGATGAAAGGTAATGTGCATCTCTGAGCCTATCGAGGATTGTCGTGACTTGTGGTAACGGGTATGCATCACGTTTGGTGACTTCATTCACGCGACGGAAATCTACACAAAAACGCTTTGAAACATCAGGCTTGTCCAGTAGCACAATAGGGGTAACTATGCACTTTTAGAGGGTACCACCACTCCTAACGAACACATTTCATCCAACTCTTTGTAGACTAACTTCAGGTGACATTTGATAAAATCTTTGTTTGATGGGTGATGCATTGCCCGTATCGATCGTGTGTTCAACTAAAGTTGTTCTCTCCAAAACATTTGCTTCGTCCTTAAACTGTTGTTGTTTCAGAAATTCCCGTAATTTAACTTTGTCCTTTTTGCTTAAATGCTCTTCATCTTTTATTCCATTACACAAATCAATAAAAGAAATCTTTGGACTGACCTTTGCGAATTCCCAACTCTCTTGCTATGAATGTCCGTTACCAGTTGCATTTTATCCCTAAAGTCAATTCCTAAGATTAAAGACTGTATTAACGTTGGCACAACGAAAACATGTAATTCTCTTGTTCGATCTTCCAGGGTAATAGGGATGTTAATGTGACCCTTTATAGCATATTTCTTCCCATCGGCAATTTCTACAAACCTATCTCCCGTACGGGCTTCACCTGAGCTACAAATTTATCCAACAACCAAAGCCCGTTCTGTCCTAGGACTGTATGGGATACTCCGGAATAAAATAAAGCCCTAAATTGTTTTCCAAATATTCTTACATTTGACACGGTCGGTCGTCATCGACGTGCGATTGTAACATGTAATGTACTTCGATATCGTCTTCGTGATTACACTGGGAGTCAACTTGTTTTCGAGCGTTGGCTCCCAAATTCATTCGTTTTTTTAACTACATCCAGAACAGTTAGCCTTAATAGTGCCAGGGTTTCCACATCCATAGCAAAATAGGTTACGCTCTTTCCAACATGCTGCGTATCGATGTCTATTCAAACCACAATTCCATCACTTTACAGTCGGGTTATCACCATATGAGTTGGGTAGGAGGCTAGCTACTTTTCCGAAAGAAGTCCCTCTACGTGGAGTTGGTTCTGCGTAGGCCAAATCAGGTTCAAGTATAGTATTTCTGATAGTGCACAAGGCAAGGAAGCTCTCAAACAACCTGATTCGGCTTTTCTTCTCATATAGCGCAAATCTTCCAAATGTTTTCAACTTACACAAAGCCAAACGATCCTGAAGATGAGGATGAAGATTATTTGAGATTTGCACCAACCGAGTAGATTCAGGTACGCTGAAAGCCTACCGCCCATAAAGACCTTCCATAGCTGCAATATAAAAATCGATGGTCTCCTGCTCGCCTTGCATACGGTTGAAAATCTCGTTCTGCAGTAGAAAATCGTAATCTGGTGTTTGAAAAACTATTCTTATCTCTTTACAAAATGTATTTCCTCCATGGCCATGGTTTAACTCTCGTTTTGGACTTTGTTATGTATCGATAGACTATGATATAGAGACTTGTTGAATCAATTTAATTACATTTGTTCTGATGAAAAACTATTTCACTATGTTTGTGAATATATTGAAGTTTTGACTACAATGGCTGAGTTATCTTCTCGTCAGATTGATTTGATAGCGACACTCTCGTCCAATTGAAACCTGTTTCCTAGTTTGGGTTTTTTTCTTCTTACGGACGTTAATAACAAGGTGGCGCCCACAAATATATACATATATTTCTCGAATTCAGCCATGAACTTTTAAAATACAGGCGCGGAATTTATTTCCAAACTGTTTGTTTAGTGTTCAGACCCCGCACTTCCCGCTGAGCGACTGAGGGCTACAATTCAATGGCGCCCAACTTCACAGCTTCATACTTAGTTGCGTCTGTAGCTAATCCACGAATCTGTAAAGCCTCAGCTGATTTTAACAACAATTCTATATTCTCCTCTTCAATGTTCATTTCACCCCGATACACAAAATGCACCAAAGCCAAAACTTAACAATACTTCATTCCACGGATTATTATCACCGGATGTGGACATCGATTCTCCGCCAGGATTTTCTCAAAATATGGACTGCTCGCACTTAACACAACCTTGTGACACTTGATCATTTGTGATTCGACTGATAATGTAACATCCACGAACTTTGCAGAATTGAATAATTTTTCAAACGATGACAATAAGTTGGCTTGGCATTTATCCCAATGAACTACAACGAAAAAACTCAACTTGTTGTTTTTGAGTTAAACTGTACGTTTCCCCTGATTTATTTACCAAACGCACAAGTCTCAAATCCTGGAGTTTTTTATCCAGGATTCTTTCCCGCGAGATAGAGAATGAATTAATCAATCCACTGGAAGTTTTGGCTTCTTTTTGTTATTTGGCCTGGATTGACTAACTCCTTCAACAGTTTAAGTTTCCCTAAACTGCAGGTACCCCTTATTTTATTCAAACACTTCCAGTTCTAAATTTACTTTTTATTGTTGCTCAGGGAAAGCACGACTTTAATTTTATTATTACTATTCCCTAGGGAGCGTGTTATGAAAAATACCTCTGTCACACAATATATTTTACCTTGATTCCCTATATAGTTTTCTAATTAAAACAGGTGGTGTGGATAACTAAAATTATAAACACAAAATATTTGATTTTGTCAAGTAGAAAATAATTTATTTAACTACTCTTTTTCAAAAATAAAAATCAATCTTTCAAAAATTTAAAACAAAATTAAATAATTTATCACATTTTATAATCTTATATTAGATAAAAAAGAAAACAATTCATCTTACAAATTACTATTTTATGATTTATTTTAATTAGGTGGCAGATTGGCAAATTCTTATTTAGAGGAAAGTTAGATTCTCAAGATTCTATTATTAACAAACTTCCTCTATTTAATTCCTGAACGCTAATTACCAAGTTTTGAAATTTAATTAGCCGTTCAGGATTAATTTATCAAATTTTTATCTATTACAAAAAAAATATTTGCACATAAATTTATATAAAGTTACAAAATCTTATTAAACATCTTAAATCTATATCCCAGGAAAATCAGTGGAATTTACTTTTATTTCGGCCAACTTTGCCTTACTAATACAAAGGGATACCTTGACTGGTAATATGAAACTTTGATCGCCGTCTGGAAGATCATGGTTCCTTGATGATCCTTGATAAGGGAATATGTTGTTGTCCTGGTGTCCGTTAGTTGTAGAAGATGATTGATTAATGGTCCATGTAGTTTAGCGAAGTTCTAGTGACGTGTTGATCTGGACTGACACTGGATGTAGGATTTATTCACTTTTTACGAACTCGCTGAAAACGGGTTAATTTGCCATTTCACTTATCACTTCTTTTTCTAGGCGACTTTTCTTTTTTAATATTAATTTTGAAACATTTTAAACTTTTTTACAACTTTATAAACTAAACTTCGGGCATAGTAACACCTTATACCTTTAAATAATTTTTAAGATGAGAGAGCACTCGGGCATAGCCACCCTCTAGTATTTGAAACTAAATTTTTTAAGAGAGATCGGGCATAGTAACCCTGTAGTAATTACGAAGAACTTTTTTAAGAGAGATCAGGCATAGTAACCCTGTAGTAATTGAAGAGAACTTTTTTAAGAGAGATCAGGCATAGTAACCCTGTAGTAATTACGAAGAACTTTTTTAAGAGAGATCGGGCATAGTAACCCTGTAGTAATTGAACTTGACTTTTTTACGAGAGAGCGACCAAGTCGCGTGCAGCTATATTTATAGCCAAAAACTACCGTATTCTCGTACCAATTTATTTCCCTCACAGGGGTAATTTTATACGTAGTTTATTGGTAAATTTCTTCTTCTATTGTTAAACCTGTTTATTTATGGTTGGTTTGCTATAGTCCAAGTCCCTAAATCCCATTATTTTTCTAATTTGTAGTAATTAGCCTTTTCTATTTAAATGTAATTCAGTTGGTATCCTTGGCTCCGCCCAGATCGACGTCACGAAGCTATGACGTTTCAGCCTCTGCATATTTCGACTTGCAACTGTACAATTCTCTATTGTTTCTTCTAAATTTTAATTTAATGGTTTTATTTATTACTTTTTAGTGTTTTAATCGCCAGCATCTTGTAGGTCTTGATCTTAGCTTTCGCGAGAAGTTCCCTTGGTGATTACCGGCCCGCCCGTTCACCTGTAATCCAATTTTTAGTGTGATTTTCGATTTTGATCTTCGATTATAGTTCCGAAAATTCACTAATTTGTTCATCTTGTGTAACAAACTCACTGGCCGCTGCGATGATTCTCTTTGACTTTCGGATCCTGGTGTTTTCACACTTCTTCATTTGGGGGGGGGAGTAATATATACTGATTACCCTGAGACTTACATATCTTGTTACATACTTAAATCTAAACAGGTTTTCCAATTTTTAGATCTTTGACTGTATCCCTGACCCCACAAAGGTGTGAAAACTATAACTTTTTAATTTTAAATTTTTTTCTTTAATTGCTTGTAAACCTTTGCTTTATCAATTATCTCTATACAACCCTTTATCAAAATTGACTTTTATTTCTATTTTATTCAATTTTTAATCTTTATCATTTCACCTAACTTTTTAGATATTACATTTTTCAAAATTTCTCTAAGAATATTTTATTCTTACAATTCTTTATTATTTTTTAAAAAAATTTCAAGATTTTTCTTTTTTGACTAATTTTAATATTGTTTGGATTCTTCATTCAAATTTATTGCAGCGTGTGCTAATTTCTATGAAATAACCGTAACTGATCTGTATTGCTTATAACTTGTACTACAATTATACATCCTATAACAGTATTATTTCATATTTTCATAATTCAACAAATACAGATTTTTTATTCAAAATCTACCGACATACGATTTTACTGTCATAACGGGTAGGCGAAAGTTGAGTTTAGACCGAGTCATAGGTCAGTTTCACTGACTCGCGGTGAACAACAAAGTCGCTTACAATTCAGCCAAACCTTGTATTAGAATTAGATTTTGATTCTTTCATTTTTGACCAAAATATAATCCCATACAACGAATTTCCGTTGTAGAACAAACAACTGGTGTGAAGCCTTTGGGGGAGTATCCATAGTAGTAAGTTATACCTGGCTGATTGATTCGATTTTGATCCAGCTAAATTCTTAATCTTACTATTTAATGATAACTAATAACCACTAAAGGCCTAAAATAAACAATAAATCCCTAAAATTCGAGAATAACTATAAAAGTAAACTATGGTCTAAGCCTATTCCTAAGAACTGCAACTGCAGTTTTGTTGATTAGTAATCATAATTCTAACAGCTACATAATATATAACAAAGGTTTGGTCATGTGTTACTCATGTAATATTTACTTAATTTAATTATATAACTCCTCCATCCCTAAATAAAACATCTGGAGGTGGATGTTGATTGTCTACTACTGGATTTCTAATATTTTGACTTTTTTTATAAGTGAAACATATTATAATTATAATTATTATTACATAGATTAACATTGTCCATAAATTTAAGTTATAATTAATAAATGTTTTCTGTGGCATAGGTACAACATTATACAAGCTAGCTTTATCTAATTCTATTTTCTTTAAATCAATAGAAAATTCTGGTTTCTGATCTGTTGATCATTGCAGTTCAGAAATGTCTACCAACTCTGGATGTCCGCCTTCGGTTTGCGACGAATGTTGCAGCTGCTTTTTATGATAGAAAACTGCATCATCGTTTACCTTCAGTAAATAAGTCCCTTGTAAAACTCTTGTTGTAGTATCATCTTTGCTCACAATTTTTAAAACTTATTTTTTTTTGAAATATTAATAAATATTGACCTAATTCAGGTACCCATTTAACAATACTATCATTAATTTCCAGTGCTGTGTATTGACAATCATTAGTTTTAACAGAATGCAAAATAGATTTTTCACAATCTAAATTATTGTGATTCACTAGTTCGTGTGAACACAAAAATTTCGTTCTAATTTTATTTTTACATACATTGTCTAAACCTATTAGTTTAGTGTCTAATATTAAAATGTTTTTAACTTTAGGAATTATAGTGACATAGTTAGATTCATATTTAGTTGGAATAGGATATAGTTTATACAACTTAAACTCTTCTTCTTCTACATTTGGTAACCTTAAAAAATAAACTATTTCGTCATTATTTATTCTACAGCTTATTTCTATTATGTTTTCAAAGTCCCACACATTTTATATGCTTGCCGTTAATGGCAACTGATCTCCATAAAATTTATGAATTTTTACAATTTCATCAAACAATTTTCTCTTGGGGTGCAATACTCCTAACTTACAAAAGGTTAATGAATTTTCTAAATCTACGATTATGCTCAGTACAATATTATATAGTATATTTAATTGATTAAGTATATCTCTAAAATTTCCTAATTCTATAGTTTTTTCTTATTCTGAATTCATAAACAATAGCTTACTCTTCAATTCATTAAAATTACTTTCCACAACATTTATTGTTTTATTAAACTCATCTACAATATTGTTATTAATTGTATACTGATAGGACATTTGGTTTATTACGTTAAATTGGTTCTTTCTAATTTCTTCCATAAAACTGTTATATTTCTGTTCATCGTATGCATCTAGGTTACCTGTTACAAATTTAATTATTGAGCCTAAACCATTAACAATTCCTCTTTTTACCTTTATGTTGCTATCTTTTTGTACAGTTATTATTTCTAGTTTTTCTTTAATTACTTTTTTGGTGTGATTTATGAACCGAAAATAGTTAATTGTTTCTTTAATTTCGAATTTCATATTTGCCTCAACTTCTAGTTCACAGTTTACACATTTTTTTTTCTTCTGAAATATGTCAAGACATCATTATAGTACAATTCTAAATTATTTAACTGAATATATATAGGTTTTAAATTATAATAGTGTATAAAAGTATGATAAGATGCTTGTAACTTAGCTAAACTTAATTTAATTGGCATTATACTTAACTTTTGACACTAGGTATTCTTTTATAAATTAATTAATATAGTTTTCAAAATTATTTTCAGACAATTCAACTATTAATCTTAATTTCGATGTTCCAAACAATTTCACTATTTTTACTCCGTTGGGTTGGTATTTTACAGTTGATACAAAAATTTGATTTCTACCAAAATTTACCGGCTCGTCCGAAATTGGAATTACTGTCGATGTGTTACCTTCAAAGTTCGAATGGATCGTTTGGTCACTTGTTTCATTAATTTCCTCTTGATTAACAGTGTTGTCTTCTTCTAAGACAAAGTTCACGATCATTGATTGGTCATCATCTAATTCTGGAAAATAGAGTAAGGTTGATTCCGCTGCTGTCCTCTCTAACTCTTTTCTTGTGTTATCACGAGGTTTTGTTGAGCTTTTTTCAGTAATATTCAGCTGAATCCTGGATAGTGCGTCAGCATTTTTATTAGTTTCCCTTTTCTTATATCGTATCACATAATCATATTCTTTTAGCTTGAGTCGCCATCTTAAGAGCTTAGAGCTAGGTTCTTTGACAGAAAATAGCCACTGTAACGGTTTGTGATCGGTGAAAATTTTGAATTTTCTCCAAAATAAATATGGTCTAAAATGTTTGGTCGCCCATACAATCGCGAGTAGCTCTTTTTCAATTGCTGAATAATTGACCTCACTATCATTTAAAGTGCGGCTGGCGTAAGCTATGGGAAGATCTTGTCCATTATTCTCCTGACTCAAAATTGCTCCCACGACAAAATTGCTCGCGTCCGTAGTTAGTATAAATTCTTTTTCAAATTTGGGGTATTGCAACAGAGGTTCATTAGTTAGAATATTTTTACACGTTTCGAAACATTCTACATAATCAGGTTTTTCAATATCAATTTTGGCATTCTTTTTTAAACAAGTGGTAAGTGGTTTTGTAATTTTTGCGAAATTTTTTATAAATTTCCGATAATAGCCTAATAGTCCTAGAAATCCTTTTATTTGCTTTGGTGTTTTCGGGATTGGGTAATTTTTTATTGCTTTTATTTTTTCTGGATTAGGTTTGTTTCCATCTGGCGTCACTACATGGTCCAAATATGCAACCTCTTTCCTTAAAAAATCCGTTTTATCTAACTGTATTTTAAAATTGGCTTCTCTTAACCTATTAAACACTTCTTTTAACCTACTTATGTGTTCTTGTAAACTAGTGGAGTATATTATAATGTCGTCAAGATATACTAAACAAGTTTCGTTCTGAATTCCGCGTAGGATGTAATTCATTATTCTTTGGAACGTTGGTGGGCTGTTCTTTAAACCAAAGGGCATTCTGAGAAATTCATAATGACCAGTCTCTGTGGAAAATGCGGTCTTGTCTACGCTAAATGGATGCATTTGAACTTGATGAAAACCCGAGGCGAGATCCAAGGTCGTGAAATATTGTGATCTGCCTAATTTGTCTAATATGTCAGTAATATTGGGGAGTGGAAATTTGTCATCTATAGTTTTTGCATTAAGACCTCTAAAGTCAATTACTAGTATAAATTTTTCTTTATTTGAAGCGTCCGTTTTCTTTGGAACAATCCACACAGGTGAGTTCCACGGCGAGTGTGTTGGTTGAATTATCTTTTGATCGATCATTTTCTGGATTTGCCTGTTTACCTCCTTTCGATAAATTTCAGGATATCGGTAGCTTTTCGTATAAACAGGTATCTCATCTGTTGTTCTTATCACATGCTTGATCTTGTTAGTAAAGGTTGAGTTACTGTTTTCCTGATGAAATATATCTGAGTATTCGAAAATAATTTTAACATCTCTTGTTTCTCTTCAGAATTCATATGTTCCGTTCTAATTTGGTGCTCATCAAATTTCGACTTTTCGTGTTTTACCATATTAAAATTTACCGTTTTTGTTTGGTTAGTATTTAATTCACAAATTTTGTAATTATCTAATGGTTCTATGTACATGAATTCGACAATTAATCGCCTATCTGCTGTTGTGTTGTTAATTACAGGACAATAACTTACTCCATTTTCGACTTTTAAAATGCATTGTGGTATTTCCAGTCCGTCTTGTTGTCTATAAGATATTATTCCCTCTCCATTGTACATATTACGAATTTTAATTTTTACTGTCTGTCTAGAACGTGCCCTGTTTACGTAACACGCGCTCTTATTTTCTTTAGGATTCTTATCCTTATTTTCTGAATTTATTTCCTCTGTATTAAAAAATTGCATTGATATTTTCTTTTCATAAAATATTAATTTATTATTCACAAAATCCAAAGTGATTTTTAGTTCCCTTATATTGTCAAGTCCAAGTAGTATGTCAAAATCTTTATGGAAATCAAATAAATAGAATTTAGACATTTTCTTTCCTAATATTGGTAGTTTACAGCTAAATTACTCTTTTGATGTTCCGTGTGCGGTACTTTCTTCAAACGGTTCTGTTTTTATTGTATTTTTGGACATAGTGAAAGCAATAGACTTTTTTATAAATGATCTGGTACTACCTGTATCTATTAATATTTTAAAATTAGTTTTCGGATCAATTATATATGGTAAGTGATTTGTCTCATTTTCAATGTGCATTATGGAAAATTTTCTTTTAATGTGGTGAGGCCATAAAAAATGATTCTGAACATTTTCGTTTTCTTGTGAAAATCTATAGGCATTGTCTTCCCTAGTAAAGTCATCTAAGTCATATTCATTTTGCATTTCCGGGATAGTCTTCCGTGAAGTTACAAGCGTCATCAGTCTGTTCTGTCAATGAAATACTGTGCACCTGGTCCGTTATCTTATCAACTGAATCACTACGAACTTCCTCCTCAACCGGTTTTTCTGTTATTTGATACAACCTATATTGTTTAATTGGGTTTCCTGTTTGGCGAGTTGATATGCTCATCGGCGTGGGTTGATACATTTGATTTGTTTTTTGTGTGTGATTTACAAAAGGTTTAAGTTGTTGGCTATGATTTACATAATTTTGTCTATTAAACTGGCCTGAATTGTTTTGTGGATATTGTTTATGGAGATTTTGAGAGGATGGATAATATTTATTCATAGGTTTACGAATTGGCAGGTTTTTAGGTTTTTGTGGTAGCATTTGCCTATTAGATTAAAATAGCTTATTATTTTTAAATTGGAAGTCGTTGGTCAACATATTTAATGCTTCATTTAAAGAGCTGGGATTTTTTGTTCGCATCAAGGATCCTAATGGTTCTTGAAATCCCCTTAATAACACTCTTAATGCTAATCTTTGTACATAAGCAATTAAAATGTCTTTAGCAACGGTCTTTTCTTTGTTTAGGAAAAAAGCTACTTGTAAATTTAGTAATTTTTGAACTCGTTCATAAAAATGTAATGGTGATTCACTGTTTTCCTGTTTTAACTCCGCCATTTCTAGGTTTAAGGTAAAGCAATCTCTATTATCGGAATAACTCGTTAAAAGAATATTTTTGACCTCATCCCAAGCATAAGTATTTGAATTAACTACAATTTCTAGAGCTTGACCCTTCAATTTGGCAAGAATAGATGAAAAGAAATATTCGTTCTGGAAATCTTTAGGGTTATCAGCTACGTAAAATTTCTGTACTATCTTCTCACAAATTGAAATAAACCCATTGAGCATGGAGGGTTCGTCACTGTACTCGGGGATTATGTCCAAGTACTCTTTTTTTAAAATTGGGATAGCCATTATTAATAATCACTTAACTTACTACTTATTCTATACAAGATAATTAAATGAAAATTAATTTTTTAAGTATGATATTATAGAAACAAGTTACAGTTTTCAAACAACTGTTGTATAAAATTCTTAAAGACGATATTTTCAAAAATTAAATATTTTATACAATTCAATTACTTGAAATTAATTAATAAGATATTTAAAATATTACTTGCAAATTATTTACAATATCATTTTGAAAATTATTTTATTCTTTTTGTTCTTATTCACAGAACAATATAATAAGACAATAAAATCCTAGTTTTACTCACAGTAGTGTCGTGAATAACTTGGTCATTGCAAATACTTGTGGAACAGCTTAGGCGTGATCCTTTTCTCTTTCTTTCTTTGTTTTTCTATCTTCGTTCTTCTTTCTTCGTTTTTCTTTCTTCGTTCTTCTTTATTCGTTCTTCTTTCTTCGTTTTTCTTTGCAGATATTCGCTCTGCGGTTGTAGACTCCCAATTAACGATCGAAACCGACGGATGTTATATTCACTAACTTCCTTGAGTGTCTGTTGTCCCGAGAAAAATTAATATGCACTTAATTCTTCTGGAATGTTCTTGTTGTTGTTCGTCCACTTCGTTAATTATATCGGGAAACGCCACTTTATTTTAGATTCCTGGATCAACCTCTCTTTTGTATCTTGAGTCTCAAATGGCTACCTACAAACGATAGTTTTTCTCACACGATAAAAATTTTAGACCACTTGCTCACAAAACGCTCGCTATTATCACTAATCGCTAGGATTTACGATCCATGTGGCTGGTTAACACCAGTCATTCCTCTGGACCTTGGGAGTTTCATTTTATGAGCCACTTCCTGAAACCATTTGAAAGGATTGGAAAACATTTACCAAGGAATTAACAGCATTGAAACAATTAAGAATTTTGCGCAACCTTCAACTCGATGACGCGAAATATATCCAACTACACGGTTTCTCTCTGAGCAAGGCTACGATGCAGTAGTTTACCCACGTATTGTTGACGGTAACAATGTCATCAAAACTCACATAATAATTGCAAAATCCAAGGTCCCACCTCTAAAACGTATATAACTTCCTCGTTTGGAACTATGTGGCGCTCATCTTCTGGCAATATTAATAGACTATTCTACTAATCTAATTCAACCCCTTTACCAAATTAACGCAATACGATGTTGGTCTGACTCCACGGTGACTCTATCATGGATAAAAACACCATCTGATAATTTAAAGGTCTACGTCGCAAACCGAGTCTCTCAAGTCCAAGAATGGACTCCGCCGGAGGTTTGGTCCCACGTGCCCACCTGTCACAATCCTGCCGATTGTGCCACGCGAACGACTTCTCCCGCCGCAATTCTCAAACACCCACTGTGGTGGACAGGTCCTCTTTGGTTTCAGCGCTCTGTCCAGGTATGGCCAAATGCAACACATCCGGTGTTGGACATTATCCCAGAACTTCACGTGAAACCTATATATCTAGAGAAATTTGTTAACATGAAATTCAAAAGGACAAAATTAATTGAATCAGCCTGTCAATTTTCCAATTAAAATTTATAGTTTAAAAATTAGGAAAACTGTTAATTTATTTTTAATGAACAACGATTTATCCTTTTACAGAAAAAAAGATTTTACCTAAATCATACATACATATACATGGTGTTATTATTTTAAGAATGAAATGGAAAGATTTATTGTCATCACTTATTTAAATATTGAGATATTCATTATTTTTAACATATATTTTAACTCATTTCAACATACATTATTAATATAAAAATTAAAATATGTTAATAGTAGAACACATTAACTGGAAAATGCTTTTTTTTATGTTGGATTTCATCAGCTGTTTCTTCTATAAACAGTATTTCACCAGGAATCCTGATGATATTTTCATCGCATGACATCTTTAAGAACAAATTAACGGGTACTGTTTTATGAATAGATGGCCCTTGATAATGGGTTAATAGTTAAAAGTTATATATTGTAATAATAATATTAAAAATTATAAGTCAATTATTCAAATAATATAATTGAATTTATATCTATAAGAAGAAATCCTATAGCATACTTCAATGTCTGAGGGATAATGTGAGGCTTCAATATGTGGGTTGAAAAGTTGAAGTTTAAGGAGTTCACACAACTGCTGTGAAGCCTTTGGGGGAGTATCCATAGTAGTAAGTTATACCTGGCTGATTGATTCGGTTTTAATCCAGCTAAATTCTTAATCTTACTATTTAATGAAAACTAATAAACACTAAAAGCCTAAAATAAACAATAAATCCCTAATATTCGAGAATAACTTATTCATACAGTAATAAATGTACATAATCAAGATATAATTCAATCTGTGAGGAAGTGAAAACTATTCACAACGAACACCACACCAACTACAACATTTACCCGTCCATATAAAACTTATATACTACGGAAACTCCCGCAAAGGCTTCACAAAAGTTGTTTGTTTATTGGGATAAATGCCAAGCCAACTTATTGTCATCTTTTGAAAAATTATTTATTTCTGCAAAGTTCGTGGATGTAACATTATCAGTCGAATCACAAATGATAAAGTGTCACAAGGTTGTGTTAAGTGCGAGCAGTCCATATTTTGAGAAAATCCTGGCCGAGAATCGATGTCCACATCCGGTGATAATAATCCGTGTAATGAAGTATTGGGAAGTTTTGGCTTTGGTGCATTTTGTGTATCGGGGTGAAATGAACATTGAAGAGGAGAATCTAGAATTGTTGTTAAAATCAGCTGAGGCTTTACAGATTCGTGGATTAGCTACAGACGCAACTAAGTATGAAGCTGTGAAGTTGGGCGCCATTGAATTTTGTAGCCCTCAGTCGCTCAGCGGGAAGGGCAGTGTCTGAAAACTAAACAAATAGTTTGGAAATATATTCACAAACATAGTTAAATAGATTTTCATCAAAACAAATCTAATTAAATTGATTTAACAAGTCTTTATATCATAGTCTACCGATACCTAAAAAATTCCAAAACGAGAGTTATGTGACACTTGATCATTTGTGATTCGACTGATAATGTAACATCCACGAACTTTGCAGAAATAAATAATTTTTGAAACGATGACAATAAGTTGGCTTGGCATTTATCCCAATGAACAAACATGTGTTTTGAAGCCTTTACGGGAGTTTCTGTAGTATATAAGTTTTATATGGACGGGTAAATGTTGTAGTTGGTGTGGTGTTCGTTGTGAATAGTTTTCACTTATTCACAGATTGAATTATATCTTGATTATGTACATTTATTACTCTATGAATCAGTTATTCTCGAATATTAGGGATTTGTTGTTTATTTTAGGCTTTTAGTGTTTATTAGTTTTCATTAAATAGTAAGATTAAGAATTTAGCTGGATCAAAACCGAATCAATCAGCCAGGTATAACTTACTACTATGGATACTCCCCCAAAGGCTTCACAGCAGTTGTTTGAACTCCTTAAACTTCAACTTTTCAACCCACATATTGAAGCCTCACATTATCCCTCAGACATTGAAGTATGCTATAGGATTTCTTCTTATAGATATAAATTCAATTATATTATTTGAATAATTGACTTATGATTTTAAATATTATTATTACAATTTATAACTTTAAACTAATAACCCATTATCAAGGGCCATCAATTCATAAAACAGTAACCGTTAATTTGTTCTTAAAGATGTCATGCGATGAAAATATCATCAGGATTCCTGGTGAAATACTGTTTATGGAAGAAACAGCTGATGAAATTAACTACAGAAAAAGCTTTTTCCAGTTAATGTGTTCTACTATTAACATATTATAATTTTTATATTAATATTTTATGTTGAAATGAGTTAAAATATATGTTAAAAATAATGAATATCTCAATATTTAAATAAGTGATGACAATGAATCTTTCCATTTCATTCTTAAAATAATAACACCATGTATATGTATGTATGATTTAGGTAAAATCTTTTTTTCTGTAAAAGGATAAATCGTTGTTCATTAAAAATAAATTAACAGTTTTCCTAATTTTTAAACTATAAATTTTAATTGGAAAATTGACAGGCTGATTCAAATTATTTTGTCCTTTTGAATTTCATGTTAACAAATTTCTCTAGATATATAGGTTTCACGTGAAGTTCTGGGATAATGTCCAACACCGGATGTGTTGCATTTGGCCATACCTGGACAGAGCGCTGAAACCAAAGAGGACCTGTCCACCACAGTGGGTGTTTGAGAATTTCGGAGGGAGAAGTCGTTCGCGTGGCACAATCGGCAGGATTGTGACAGGTGGGTACCTGGAACCAAACCTCCGGCGGAGTTCATTCTTGGATTTGAGAGACTCGGTTTGCGACGTAGACCTTTAATTTATCAGATGGTGTTTTTATCCATGATGGAGTCACCGTGGAGTCAGACCAACATCGTATTGCGTTAATTTGGTAAAGGGGTTGAATTAGATTAGTAGAATAGTCTATTAATATTGCCAGAAGATGAGCGCCACATAGTTCCAAACGAGGAAGTTATATACGTTTTAGAGGTGGGACCTTGGATTTTGCAATTATTATGTGAGTTTTGATGACATTGTTACCGTCAACAATACGTGGGTAAACTACTGCATCGTAGCCTTGCTCAGAGAGAAACCGTGTAGTTGGATATATTTCGCGTCATCGAGTTGAAGGTTGCGCAAAATTCTTAATTGTTTCAATGCTGTTAATTCCTTGGTAAATGTTTTCCAATCCTTTCAAATGGTTTCAGGAAGTGGCTCATAAAATGAAACTCCCAAGGTCCAGAGGAATGACTGGTGTTAACCAGCCACATGGATCGTAAATCCTAGCGATTAGTGATAATAGCGAGCGTTTTGTGAGCAAGTGGTCTAAAATTTCTATTGTGTAAGAAAAACTATCGTTTGTAGGTAGCCATTTGAGACCCAAGATACAAAAGAGAGGTTGATCCGGGAATCGAAAATAAAGTGGCGTTTCCCGATCATCTTCGGGAACTGCGTGTAGAAGTTCAGGAGGGTTAGATGACCATTTGGGCAGTTGAAATTGGCCTTTGTCTAAAAGATTGATCAATTGGTTTTTAAGCTTAAGTGCGGAAGATACATCACTTGCACCAGTGACGATGTCATCTACATAAATGTTATTGATGATAACATTGGAAACGTCTGGATAAGCAATGCCTTCGTCCATAGCTAATTGCTTTAGTGTGCGAATAGTTAGATAAGATGAAGATTTAAGTCCATAAGTGACTGTGGTTAGCTTATAAATAGAAAGCTGTTGAGATTCATCGGAACGCCAAAATATTAGCTGATAAGGCCGATATGCTGTAGCGATTTTTATTTGCCTATACATCTGTCTAATATCACAAGAAAAAACTATATTATGTCTCCTAAATTGAAAAATAATATCGCAAATAACGTTTAGTAGTTTTGGGCCACAATGAAGTGTGTCATTTAGAGATAAACCGATAGAATTTTTAGCGCTTCCGTCGAATACAACTCTAAGTTTTGTAGTGGAACTGCTTTCCTTAAAGACTGCATGGTGAGGGAAGTTGTAGTGCTTTGTCGATAGTATAGAATCTTTAGCCAAATGTATGTGGTCAGAATAATTGTAGTCGTTTATGAATTTCTCGTAAGCAGTTTTTAATTGTGGGTTAGTATACACAAATTTCTTAATTTCAAATTTTTGTGGGTTTGGGTATTTCTTATACAAATGAAAAAAAAAGCGTTTCTTTGCGCTACCAGCTGATTTTCCAAGAGACGTCGGTTTTAAGTTTAAATGGTAAACTTGTTACATATCTACCATCATGTTCGCGATAGATATTGGATACGTAATGCGTTTCGCATTCAGTTTCCTCGATGGTTGATTTTGTTTGTATTGGGGGGTTCTTCATTATTTCAAAATCGTTGCCTAACTTGATTTAAATTAATATCCTTTATTGTGAGCATGGAAATAGATTTGGAGAAAATAATTTTATATTCGCAGGAGCCTATCAGGACATAACCAAATATAGTCCCTGAGATTGATGCCTAGCGTTTGTGCACATTTCATTGTTAGTATTGTGCTTTGAATTCCAGAGTCTAAGACAGCAGTAACGGATATCGGTTTGTTTTGACCTTTTGAAATGTGTGCATTGAGATTTGAGTGTCCCTAGCATTACAATAGAATTGGATTTTAATTTTGTTTTAGTATTAGTGAAACTGGAAATATTCTGCACGTGAGTTGATTGGACAGGAATATTATTGTTTAGGGCAGACAGTTGTATTGGAATGCGGTTAGATGCAGATAATAGACTTCCTGTATGCTTCCGGTATAGTCAAGCCCTTTTTTTCACGACCGGCTGAGCGACCTTGTCCAGATGCAGGAATGTGTGATGTGTTTTGTTACATAATCGACAGGTGTTGTTAGATTTACAATCGTTTATTGAATGAACACTACTCAGACAAAGAATACAATATTTGTTGTCTCGTACAAATTTCAATCATTCATGAAGGCTAATATTCTGAAATTCAGAACATTTATAAATGATGTGTGCATTAGAGTTACAAAATATGCAAGATAGTTGCATGTTGGTAGAGACCTTGTAAACATGTTTTGTTGGTTTGTTATATTGCTATTCAAAATGCGTTTTTTTTATTGTAGGCGGTAAGTTTACAGATTGGCGTTGAGTCATATTAATCTGTTGTGCACATTCTTCATTTAAAAACCCAAATATATCAGTCACAGTAGGTACTGTGTGTTCTAGTGTGCGTTTGCGTGTTTGTTCATCCAGTTTTCTTAAAAGCAATGTTGTTAGAGTTAGTTACATCGTGGTTTAAATTCTTTAAAGCTCTAGAGTTTTCTGAGTAAATGTCTATGAAATTGCGTATTGTTCGTAACGAATTTGCATTAATGTTTGGTAAGTCAATGATTTTGGTTATATGAAAGTTTACTAAACGTCGGATGTTTTGATATCTTTCTTCCAAGGTGTCAAATGCTATGCGATAATTTAGAGGTGTTACGGGCAACCCTTTTATTAGGTTTAGTGGTTCACCCTTCAGGCAAAACAATAGATAAGTGAATTTTTCGACGGGTGTTAAGGCATGATTTTGATTTATAGTGGTTTCAAACACAGAATAGAAGTTAGTCCATTCACTTAAATCACCAGTGAAAATTTGTAAATTAAGTTTAGGAAGTTTGATATTTATTTTGTTTTGGTCTGAGTGTTGGGATGCACTTGAAGGCATTCGACTCCGTTTCAGTTGAACCTCGATGGGGTAAAAGTGTTTTTATTTGTGTTTTGGCAGAAATAGCTAATTTCTGCCAAAATTTTTGTAAGAATTATTATTATTCCGGAGGACCAATAAACCTTTAATTGTTTATATGTGCGATTAAAAAGAGAATTATCTATGAAACAAAGACATAACATATAATATGCAATCTGTGTAATAAAGATATTGAGTAATATAAATTGTTCTTTACCTTGTCTGAAGCGATGTCCACGTGTCTTCCTGGTAATTCAGATTCCTCAGTGCACTGGGTCTTACTTTTAATGTTACAGTTTAATGTTATTCTTAATTACACAGATCACTTAACACATTTAAAGTTATGGTTTGGCACAGCACTATGGTAGAAATATACCGCGATATCGTGTTAGCGTTAAAGGCGTTGTGAGAGCGTTGAGTTGAAAGGTCATAAGAAGTCGGGCAATGTATGCGTCTAGCGATACGAACTAACATATAGCGAATTATACGTCGATTGATGCGAACGTATAATTAATGAGATGTGCTGAATAGTGTAGTTAACTGATGCGAAGTTAAGTGTAATAAGCGTAACGTGGACACGTGAATTGTACGCACGGAGTTGTGGAAGAAAACTAACCAGAGACGACGGGGCTAGGTAACGCTTCGCATCCATAATCACGTTATATCTGTTCACCTATCAAAAATATTATAAATGATGTCATTAGACCTTGGACTTGTAATACAAGGCAAAACACCAATGGAATTATGGCATGGACTATTCCGATGTGGCGTGTTGTGGGAGAAAGAGAAAGTTCATGTAAACTGAATGTTTCGTATGAGTACTGAACACCGATTGTTCCTTCAACAGCCAAAATTCCAGTTGTTGAGGTTTCTATGGAGATTGACCCTGAAATATCTAAAACTAAACGTAAACCACCTGACGGTCTTTCTATCCAGGCAAGTGGAATGAATGATACAGTGGGTCAAACCCTTTTTATTTTTAACGAATCCATTTATATTATTAATTTATATCTCAATCCTAAAATATGGCCATGAACTTAAACTTGTATAGTGTTAACACAATGGAACATTAACGGCGTGAGAAGTCACGTTGAACATCTTAAAGTTCTTCTACGTGATCACATCCCCTTTAGTCATTTGCCTTACAAAATGACAATTTGTTGTTTGTATCTGCCACCTGTTATGAACTGCCCTCAAAATATTCCTGGGTTTCTTTTAGTAATTGATTACAAGATCAGTGGTTCAATATTTTATTAACTCTTTATCATTGACATTAAGCTTACGTCTACTTCCCCAATACACCAATACGATATTTTAATGCAACACAATAATAAGAATCTAATTGAAACATTAAGACAAAATAATATTCAAACGAAGTATTTATTATACAAATTAATTACTCAAAATAATTACTCAAATTAATTACTCAAAGCTCAAAAGTATTCCAACTATCATTATACTTTAAATGAAAGAAATTATAAATCTTCTAACTGGTGACTTTACATACATATATAGAAATGCTTGCTTACTGTCTGTTGAGCAGAATTCCTGAGCCAAATGCCTGCACCGCGGCAATCGACCTGCCGGTATCATCAAGAGCTCCAGAAGATGGAAAAGACCCCCTCCAAATCATGCTGACCGCTTATATACCTTTGGTTCTCTCTGTTGTCCTAGTTCAGTTGCAAGACAAGCATTTCAACATTTTTTAAACTGTTTCACAATAGTTGGATCATTCTGAGCTTTGTAAATATGAGTTCTTCCTAATATAACCTAATATTAACTTATTCCTAACATCACCGGCGCCTACGAGACATCGACCCGATGTCTAGAAAGAAGGATAATCCTTGTCTGGAATTTTAATGCGTCTAATTTTGGTTATGAAATACATTTTTATACCTAGGAAAAATAATATAAGTCTAATTAAAGCCATCCAAATCGTCAGTGTGATATGTATTAATGCCGTAGTGTCCAACACATCTGACCAGTTTTTGGGCAGGTATATCGAATCTAGGTCTTCCCCCATTATGTTGTTGTTTATGAACATTACTGGAGTGGAAAGAGACCAATTTGTGTTTAGGATATGGGATATGTTTAAGAAATTCGGGGAATCTTGTTGTGTGAGGGGCATGAGGATTAGAGTGGTGAGTGTAGTCCATGAAACAGGTACCACATGGCGTAGGGTTGGATCCAAGGATGCCCTGCTGTCACATGGGAATTGTCTGTCTATCAGGATATGTTCGCCGTCGTGTAAGGAACAATGACATGGTAATTTAATCTCTATTGTTCCTGGGAGATTCTGTGGTATGGTTATGGTATGATTTTAATATTGTGTTGGGAGTAGGATTTGTTATCGTGAAGGTGTCTCCTGTGATCTCTGTAATCAGAATATCCTTGTCGATGGGCCTGCAGTGAAATGTACATGCTCCTGCTATGCTTTGAATATCACCTCCTGTTATGAGTTGAGCCGCACAGTCTCTTGAAATCGTCCCTGATGCATGTTGTCGTGGTAGGAAACATAGACCCGTCTTCTTTGGCTGACAGTCGTCCAACTGCTTTTTCGTTAGTGTTTTTATGGTATTACCATCTGTGGCCACTATTGTCGGTTCCATGGATATTGTGCAGGTGTGGTTCTTCCACCGAAGTGGTATAGCCAGGTAGTCATATAGTTTCCAGGTGCTGTCAGTGGCGTCATTTCACTAAAACGTTGGGGGGGGGCGACGGCAAACCGGGCCTACACTCCCTCCCCGCCGCCCCGGTATGGGGGGGGGAAGGGACGTTGGTCCCTCCAAAAATTAAAAATGTTCACACTATAAAACATGTCATTTTAAGCGATTTCACGCTATATTGAGACATCCTTTAGGGGCAAACTTTATCTTGAAATGATTGCAGTTATTTTGATCTAATATAATATAGCTACACGTGGTGACTGACTGATGTAAATGTTTGGGTACTTTCAGACCAGCTAGGGAGCTGCAAATTGAAATGGGGGCAGTTGTTTCATAATGATTATAATAGAGGTAAAATTGGCATACACAAAAAAAATAGTTACTTTTATGAAATTAATTTAATGATATAAGTATAAAAATATAGTTATAAAGAGATTACAAATATTTATAGTTGAACATTACAAATATTTAGAATGAAATATTGCATACACCTTAAATTTAATTATGTATAACAGTATCGCACGATGAATGTAAAAGTCAATGTAGACTGAATATGCGTAAAAGCAATTAAACTTGAATTAACATATTGACCAGAATAATACAGTCATAGTGTTAATGGTATGGAACATGAACTATGCCAATGATTATTTACTTTTATATAAACAATGTAATGTAATAAAATATTAAGACTTTTAAAGCAAAATTTGTGACATAATTATTTAAAATCAATTATAAAACGTGTCATATTATTACATTCTAAAAAAAATCTATGTAAAAAAACAAAAATTTGGAGATAAATTTTAAGTTAAAAATTAAAAAACTAACTTATAAAATCATTTAAAAAGTCTTTATTTTCTTTAGTTTTATATAGCCATAGCCAACCTTCAATGTAAAACAGCGTAGCGCCGGGTCTTCAAGGCTGCAAAGTCGTTGACCAGCTCATCAAGGTCCAGTTGTCTTGTCTCTTCTCGTTCCACAGCCATCAACATTAAGGAGCAAAGTCTCTCGTCACCAGTAGTTGATCTTAAGTAACTTTTCACTCGTTTTAAGACAGAGTAGAACCTTTCATTTCCAGCCGTTGCAATTGGTAGTGTTGCAAATATCTGAAGTACTTTTATAACTTCAGAGTAGGCAATTGGTAGACTACGGAGAATATTTATAAAAGCTAGAACACTGTTCTCAGTACAAACACTTCTAATGTCGTGCTTTGCTATAGGCAACTGCGTATTTAGAGCGTCTTCATCAAGAAGACCCCTATAGTGATCGATGAATGGTTTGAGATGACCAGTATCTAAAAAGGTGTCACTGCTAATTTTGAAGCAACTTGCCACTGAATACAAAAACTCATTAGCTGTAAACCTTCTGTCAAATTCTGACCCGATTTTGTCCAGGACATCAAAAAATATTCTTTTCAAGTTGGTGTCACCTTCACTTGTCTCACATTGGTCCCGTTGATTGTGTCCCACGCTAGAATAAACCACATCTGATTGAAATTTCGAAGGAATGGCTGTTTTTCGTTTTTTTGGTTCTGTGTTCAATTCATTGGTTTCAATATCATATCGTTCACTGAAGGTTTTGACCTTATTAACAATTTTGTTGAACTCGTGGTCCGTTCTGCTACTGAAGAGTTGTTGTCGAGTTCCCTGGATCAGATGAACAGCAGATGACAAATCCAGAGCGTGTCTTGAAGTTGTTCTGACAAATTGTAAGTTGTCCCTAAAAGGGTTTCCATTGTATGCAGGAGAAATATAAAAGTTTTCTGCTGAACTTGAGCTTTTAATCCTATGCTTTCAGCCCTTTCCTTCTTCCCTTCATCCAATACAATTAAAATTGCTGGGTAAGTTGATCTTACTTTTTTTACAGCGCTATACCAATAAAACCAACGTGTAGGAACTGTTCGTTCTAGAGTGAGAACTGGTAGATGAAGTCTCTGCTGAGCGTCAACAAAGAGTTCATGACGAGTTGAACTGTTGGAAATGAAATTGTAGACATTTTGAAGTGTGTAGAAAAAATCTTGAACTTCGCAATTTCCACCTAACGCATGGACCAAAACTAAATTAAGTCGATGTGCATGACAGTGCACATACGTAGCATTGGGTGCAGACTCTCTCAGCTTTGCCTGCACCCCAGCAGTTGAGCCACTCATCACACTCGCACCATCGTAGCACTGCCCTACGCAGAATTTTAAATTTAGACCTTCATTCGTTAACATATTTTCAATTGTTTTTGATATGGTTTCTGCACTACAATCTTTCAAATGACGTAGGGCAACTGCTCTCTCGTTGACTTTACTCTCAGCATCAACAAATCTAATTAAAATTGTGAGTTGCTCAGACTTGGAGTCATCCTTGGTTTCATCGGCCATGACTGAAAAAAACTTTGCTTCTTTCACTTTTGATATTATATTTTTTATGATTCTTGAAGAAAAAAACTCGAATTAAATCATTTTGATACTCGGGTGAAGAGTAGTGGCCATATCGCCGACTAACTCTTTCCTTAAGGTGAGCATCATCTTCTGTTATGAAATCCAACAATTCTTTAAAGTTCCCTTTGTTTGAGGACTCTTCAGATTCAACATGCCCTCGGAAAGCCAAACCTTGCATTCCTAAGAAACGAGTGACTTTCAACAGAACTTTTACATGTCTCCTATTCTCTTCGATATGTCCAGAACGCTGGGAATCAAGCAAAGATGCAGCTGACGTTTTAAGAACACTGCGATTTTTTAACTCTCCCCAAGCTACCATTGAGCTTTTATGTCTATCTCCCTGTTCATGTTTTTGAAATAGTGCTGATGCATCTTTCCACTTATGAAATCCTCTGTCAATGAATGTTCGGTTACCAATTGTTTCACCTTGACGAACTGATGTCGGAGGAACAAAGTGCCGACAAGGAAAACAGTAGCATGCATCATCAACAGCAGAATACTCAAGCCACTGGAATATATTGTAGTACCGGGCGGCGAATCTCCTTCCTTGACTATTTGCAGGGAAATCCATGACTGGTTGGACTGGATGGTCTTGAGGTGTGTGGCTTAATGCAGTGGAAGGAATCTTAGAACGCTGACCCAATGATGCTGATGAAGTAGATGGAAGATCTGGATCCGTCGTTTTAACTTCATGGCATTTACCTTTGACACTTTCATCACCACTATTACCTACTTTTTTCTTTCCGAAAAAAGATCGAATATCAGGTTTATTCTTTTTCATTTTAATTCAATGTACCTACGCAGAACGTGCACTAATAAATAACTGTCTGATCTGATATGAGAACTAATAACTAATTGCACATATTTACGCAAAGTAAAAAAACTCAGACCTGCCTAGTGCCTATTAAACATTTATGTACTTTTCTCCCCTACACTCTACACGAAACGAACAAGACTATAAAATATTTTGATTAGTAAATAAGTAAATCCAAGAGACACTAATTCAATACACTTTTAAAACAAAACAGTAGCAGCGGGAGTACAGCCCGTCACGTCAGACTAAACTAGACTGAGGGAAGAAACAGAAAAATGCACAGGGCAATTGACTCATGTCGTGTCCGTGTCTAAAAATAGCAACTAGACAATAGTCTGGGGTGTGGGGTAGGCGGGGCTTGTGAGACCTTGAAAGAAAGCTGGTTGACTGACACAAATGTGGAAGTGGCAGGAATGCGAAATACAGTCATAATATAATATATAGCTGTATAGATACTTATAGTTGAACCCCTTATTGTTTAAAATAATTAAATCAATGATATGTTCGAAAATGTTGCAACTATAAAGGTTGGTCTTTTATGTTGTTGGGCATCATCATTACACGCTAATTACTTTAAACTTTCAAATTGTACAGTAATTTTAATACTTTTCTTTTCAAACCTTGGGGGGGGGGGGGGGCGCCGGCCCCCCCTGCCCCCCCCAAATGACGCCCCTGGGTGCTGTAGCGATGTTTGATTGGTATTCTGATAGTTGAGATCACAGAGGAAGGAGTTATTGTGCTTGAGGTAATGGGATAGTGGTAATAAAGGTGCATGTCCTCTTTTGGTATTGCCAATGACCAATGTTTGGCATGCAACCTTGCTTCTAATTGTTTTAAGTCTCTGTATAATTGTGTAGGGGGAATGGTCATGTGTGTGGACACTCGTTCCTTACAACTATTATGTTTATTGCTAAACATTAGGTTTATAGTATTTCGATATATTTGCTTTTGTTGTCTTATGAGATTGAGTATGAGTCTGTCGTACACTTCCGTGGCCGTGACGTTCTCCATTTGAAACACAACATTCTTGAGCTTCTCCATTGCGGTGTGAACCTGCTGTAACACCGTTGACACATTTGCCGAGTAGCCTTGTAAAGTTGCTGCTGTGTTGACGAGGTCCGCATGAACGCCCCTGATGAGGTTCTGTACACTGTTGATGTGTTTGTTGACTGTTTCTTCGTTGACTGCTAACACGTGTAGCTCCTTGTCTGTGGCCGTGCCACAGCACCAATGAAATAGGTTACCAATGCTGCTTATTGCCCTGGGTGAGCGTGTGGGTCCTTCAGTTTTACGTTCATTGTTTGCAACTGCCTTTTGTTGTATTTCGTCTGTGATTGTGAAGAGTTCTTGTAGTGCCTTAGCTGTTTGTCATTGTGCCGTACCTTTAGTATCCGTACATGTGTGGGATTGTGTGTTGATGCTTGGGAAGTGTTGTACTGGAGTTAAAGGAAGGATGTAGGTTAGGGGAATAGAGGATTGGTATGTATGTTCTGCTTTGAGTGGTTGGAAATGTGCTCCATTAGAGATTATTATGGGTACATTTTGATGGGATTGTATGGTGTAGGTTATGGTTAACAAGATAATACATGTTAGTGTTAACATTTTCTCTTCTTTGCTGGCGTATACTTCTTGCTGTATGATGCTCTGTAACTGAGCAAGCATTTTTATATAAATTCACCTGTTATTGTTTTTATATGATTTTTGAAAAGGAAAAAAAATTGATTTTGAGAAAAACTTTTGAGACTTTGCTATAAATGTCTGTTTATCTGTACTTTTTTATTCTTATGATGTCGAATTATATTTTTTTCTTTTTTTTAAATATAGTACTACTTTTTAGATTTATGTTAATTGTTTTAATTAAATTATTTAACTTATATATATTCCTACACATACATACAAGTTATGTGAACAATATTTAGCTTTAGTAAACACAATAGTGGTAGTTTTCCTAGAATAAGATAGAGTAAGCATTTTGTATTTCCTAGCCTTTGTAAGCCACTATAGTTAGTGTTCTTTACAGACTCACTCAAGACAGTTCGCTCTGTGGATAAGAGTACTGTATTATTATAATCACATTTAATTCATTTAAATAAAGTTATAATAAAATAAAGTTTGTTGTTTTTTTTAAAAAGAGGTTTTTAAGGAGCAACGACATAACTGGCGCAGTCGGTAGGACACTCCAAGAAATTAGTGAAAATAATTATCTTCGGTTTTAACCGTTAATGGAGTGCGAACAATACTTAATAAACGCATATTATTAAGTATAAATTCAAACTTAATAAAAGTATATTATTAAGTGAAGAAAAAGTGAAAGCAAAAGTGAAATTAGTGTTATCCAAGTGTTAATTGATACGCGAAATGAGCATAAGATTTTGGATTTTGTGAGTAATTAAAATAAGATAATTTGTAAGAATATATTGTGTAATAATATTTTAATTTGCAGAACTTTAGCTCTTAGTTATTTAGTTATTAGAATTTTATTAGAATATTTAAGCTTTTATTATTCAAAATGACGACTCCAGTCTTAAAGAAAGAGTACCTAGACATGATCCCGGAATTTTCGGGTGAACCCACAATGCTTAATAGATTCATATCGATTTGTGACAAAATATATAATAAATTTTATGTATCTGCTAACCCAGATGATTTTCAAAATGAATATTTGCTTTCTACTATTTTGACAAAATTAAAAGGTACAGCTTTGGAATTAGTTGTAAGCTCAAATAGTTACTCTTGGTTAGATGTTAGGAAAACACTTTTATCAAGTTATTTAGACAAAAGAGATTGTTATACATTAAATCTTGAAATGTCGGAACTAAAGCAGGAAGCCGGTGAAACACCATTTAAATTTTATGAGAAAATACAAAAATTGTTAAATCTTCAGATAGCATATTTTGTTAACAAAGAACCAGGGGCACAAGTTGTATTGTGCAGTTATACACAAAATTTAGCTTTAAGAGTTTTGTTAAGAGGTCTACACGAACCACTTGGCTCTCTCATGAGAACCAAAAATCCCACAACTCTTGGGGAAGCCCTTAGCATGTTAACTAATGATTTTCAATTTAAAAATAATAAAATGATGACATATTCTAATAAGCAAAATGTTGTTCCTAAAGATCAAAATAGTTTTGTTAAGAGACCATTTAATGCCACATTTAACCAAAATCCGAGACAAATGTACCAACAATCAAACCCCCAAATTCCCAGACAAATGTACCAACAACCAAACCCGTACTATAAACCTTTTCCTACTACATCTGGTCAACTTCAACGTGGACAGTTTAATAATAACCACAATTCGAGACCTCAATCAAATCAAAAACAAACGTACCAACCCACTCCTATGAGTACGTCAACCAGACAATCGGATGGAATATCTAGGCAAAATCCTAAACTCTACCAGATGACGGGACGAAGTACCGAAAATAACGAGGATTATACTATGTATCAAACACCGATCCAAAAAAATCCAAGTTATGACGAAACTTTTCCCGAATATCCATCAGACAACGATCCATCAGACTACTGTGTAGAAGAGACAAATACTCAGACAGAACAGAATTATTTTTTAGACCAGACAGAAGAGAATCATTTTTTAGGATAACAGAACCTAAGAACCATTTTTCAATTATGAATATTCAAAATGATAATAATGAACTACCCTACATATACGACCCGAACACCAATCTAAAAATTTTAATAGACACCGGTAGCACAAGATCTTTCATAAAGAAATCATTAGGATTCAAAAGTTTTAAAACAAGCCTAATTAAAGAACCATTTGAAGTAGCTACTGCACACGGAGTTTCAAAAGAAAATTACAGTTGTAAAATACCCCTATTAGGTAAAAACTTAACTAAATTCTACCTATTTGACTTTCACAATAGCTTTGATCTACTATTAGGATTGGATAGTATTAAAGACCTAAAAATAAACTTAGACTTCATAAATAATAAACTAATATGTTGCAATGAAAGGATCCCAATTCTTTATCTTAATACAGAAAGGGATGTTCTAAACACAAAAACTAAGGACGTATCAGTCAAAGAAATGTCAAGCTATCATATCCAGGCTCGTACCAGCCGAATAGTTAAAATTAAAATAAAAGGTAAAAATAACGATGAAGGATTGTTATCTTATAAAAAAATGGACGGATTAGAAATTCCCCAATGTATAGTAACCGCAGAAGGTGTCAAACCAAATCCAGATAAAGTTAAGGCTATAAAATGTTATCCGATTCCTAGAACACCTAAAGAAATTAAAGGATTTTTGGGACTACTAGGGTATTATAGGAAATTTATTAAAAGCTTTGCTAACATAACAAAACCATTTATCACCTGTTTAAAGAAAGGCGCTAAAATTGACATAAATAATCCAGAGTATATTAATTGTTTTGAAACCTGTAAAAATATATTATCAAATGAACCCTTGCTACAATATCCAGACTTCGACAAAGAATTTAATTTAACTACAGATGCCAGTAATTTCGCAATCGGAGCAATACTCAGCCAAAAAAAGAACGGCGCTGATTTACCTATCGCATATGCGAGTCGAACATTGAATGACAACGAAGTTAATTATTCGGCTATAGAAAAAGAATTGCTTGCAATAGTTTGGGCAACGAAATACTTTCGACCATATTTGTACGGAAGAAAATTTAAAATCTTTTCTGACCACAAACCGCTGCAATGGCTATTTTCCGTAAAAGAGCCGAACTCAAAACTTCTTCGGTGGAGACTTAAATTAGAAGAATATGACTATCAAATAGTGTATAAAAAGGGTAAATTAAATCAGAATGCTGACGCACTCTAAAGGATACAATTAAATATTACTGACAATAATCCAAAAATTACTGACACAACGATTAACGAAGACAGCCTTGATGCAATATCAGACTCAGCGAACATAATTTCCAGATACTTCCCAGAATTAGAAGAAAACCAATCAATGATTGCCAACTTAGACGAAACCGAGGACATAATTTCGGACACGGAAACAATAGAAGATAGTGACCAAACTGTACATTCGAACTATGAAGGGAACACCGTAACCGAAATACCTATTTTAGACGAACCCGTAAATTTTGGAAAAAACCAGGTCGTATTGTCCCTAATAAAATATGAACCCCAAAAAGTTAGAATACAGAAATTATTTAAAAATAACAAAACCAGATTAATTGTAGAGATATCTGAAAATAATTTTGATAACGATATAGTAAAGTTCGTAAAGGAATATTTAGAACCAAATATAAAATATAGTCTATATTTTGAAAGTGATTTTTACGAGAAGTTTGCAACTTGTTTAGCTAGGACCTTTAAAAGTTCACAACTATGGTTGGTTAAATGCACAACTAAATTATTAGATATCGAAAATGAGAATGAGATTCAAGAAATAATCAATAATTATCATACAGGAAAAACTAATCATCGAGGAGTTCAAGAAACATATGAAAAAATAAAAAGGAAATATTATTGGCCAAATATAAAAAATTACGTACAAAATTTTATAAACAACTGTGAGATATGTTTAAAAACAAAATATGAAAGAACGCCTCTTAGATTAGAGATGAATTAACGCCCACAGCTTCAAGACCGCTTCAAACAATCCATGTAGATAGCTTATCTCTTGACAAGCAAAAGTTTCTGAGTATAGTTGACAGCTTTTCCAGATACGCCCAAGTGTATCGTATTGCAGGTGCACAAGCAGCCGAGATAGTTGATAAACTGTTAAACTATTTTGCTCACCACGGCATACCAGAAGTTATCATTTCAGACAACGGGACGGAATTTAATAACAAGCTAGTGAAAGAATTGATGGACTTGCATAAAATAAAGATCCATTTTAAAAGCACGCAACACCCAGCGTCCAACGGAATGGGAGAAAGATTGCATTCTACATTAATTGAACACATACGGCTATTAAACAATCAACCCGAATTCAAGAACGAATCAATTGGAAATAAAGTAAAATATGCAATCATTGCTTACAACAATAGTATACATTCAGTCACAAAATTAACTCCATTTGAAGTATTGTACGGACACATTGACTCAAATTCAATTTTAGACATTGATATAGGAAGACAATTTATAAGTGATTATATTACAACCCACAAAGAAAAAACGCGAAAACTCTATGACCATATTAGGGAAATTAATCAAGTAGCAAAAGAAAATGTCCAAGCCAAAAGGAATATCAACAAGGAACCACTTCCCGAAATTCCAACTGATGTTTATATAAAACAGTACAAAAACAAAGTAAAACCAAAAATAAATATAATAAAGAACAGATAACCTCGGTAAACCCAGAAAGGAAAACAGGTAAAATTGAAAGAAGACACCACAACACTAAACAAAAAATTCATTTATCAAAAATAAAAAGACCAAGAAAAATCAATGTAATTCCACAATCTAATTCTTCTGTAAATCCTGTTCCAGGTCCCTCCTGTTCCTCAAAGAAGCCACCTTAGAAACAACTGAAATAAGAGACATTACCCAAAATTTAGGAGTAATCCCAATTGATCAAGGGCAGGCAAAACTAAAGTCAACCTATCATACTTTTATTCATTATTTTAGTTTAGAAGGAATATTTAAGCAAGTAAATAATTTAGAGTTTTGTTATAGAATTGTGTCAAATTGTTTTAATCAGAATTGTGGTAATTGCTTAGCAAGTCTAGATGGAAATATTGAATTTGTAACAGACAATGGTAGTAAGATAAGAGATGTTGTTAATTACTTTAAGTTTATTAACCATACTAGAGAAACAATAACAGAAAAATTAAAAATAATCTCTGTAAGAAATAACGATAAAACGAAAAGAAAAAGAGGTATTGCTGATGGTTTAGGCTCAATATTGAAATTGTTAACTGGAAATTTGGACGCTTATGACGGCCAAAAATATGATAAACTAATAGAAAATATTAAGAACGATCAATTCAACATAAAAAGCCAAATTGCATCTCAATATTCTGTTAGTACAGACATTATTGTAGAATTTAACAAAACTGTAAATATAATTGAAGAAAACTTTAGTGAATTAAGGAATAAAATGTTATTTATAAATAAGAAGTTAGATGATTATGTAGAATTAGAAAAATTTAGAGATGTACTAAATCAATTAAATATTCTATGTAATATGTTGTTAAGTTTAGTACAAGATATAGAGAACTCACTAACATTCTGTAAACTAGGAACGCTACACCCAAGTATAATTTCCACAAAGGAATTATTTTATGAAATAGAGAAAATTCACAAATACTATAATAATAAATTGCCATTAGAACCCAAAATAGAAAATATTTGGGAATTCGAAAATTTGTTAGAAGTAAGTTGTAAAATTGGCAAAAATGAAATTGTATATTCTCTTGATTTACCAATTGTAGATGAAACAGATTTCAATATTTACAAATTGTATTCTGTACCCACTAAATATGAGTCAGGTTACGTAACTATAATCCCTACAGTAAAATATTTGTTAGTATCAAAAAGTAAATTAAGTAAATTTAGAATATTAGGTTTGGATAATAAATGTAACGACAAAATCCAATCAAAATTCTTATGCTCATTGGAACAAATATCCCACAATGAACTTAACTGTGAAACATCTATTGTTCAACATGGCACAACAGACAATTGCAAATACACCGCTTTGGAGATCCTAGACAATCTAATTAAATGGATACCTGAGATGAACCAATATTTAACAATATTCCCTCAAAAGGAAACCATTAAAATAACAAATCAAAAAGAAACTTTAACTAAGACACTTCAGGGTATTTATTTAATTAACCCAAACAGTGATACAATTTTCTACAAAGATAAACAGCTCTATCACTCATCCAAAACCGAAGGTGGACATCCAAAACGCTTAGATGCTTCTGAACTACGTCTTTCAGTTAATCAACAACCAGAATTTTCAATTAACCTAAAGAATATAGAATTTGACAAAATAAATTTGGACACCATCTCATCAATTCCACAAAAGACAATAATTGTGACAGAAATTAGTGTATGGACAATAATAATTTATGTAATGTTGCTAGTTGGAATCCTATACTTAACTTATAAAATATTTTGTAAAAAACTCCAACCTGGACCTAACTCTCAACAACCCCCGGAAGTTTTGTTTAGGGATGGAGGAGTTATGTGAACAATATTTAGCTTTAGTAAACACAATAGTGGTAGTTTTCCTAGAATAAGATAGAGTAAGCATTTTGTATTTCCTAGCCTTTGTAAGCCACTATAGTCAGTGTTCTTTACAGACTCACTCAAGACAGTTCGCTCTGTGGATAAGAGTACTGTATTATTATAATCACATTTAATTCATTTAAATAAAGTTATAATAAAATAAAGTTTGTTGTTTTTTTTAAAAAGAGATTTTTAAGGAGCAACGACATAACTTACATATATTTACTACTTATACATTTGATTTATTCATTCAAATCCGTTGTATTATACGGTTTTATTCTTGAGACATGGACTATGTCCCCTATCCATCTACCATATCGGTTAACCTCTATCTCATAATTTAATGGCGACAGTCTTTTTAAAATTTTGTAAGGGTCTGTATACTGTTGGGCAAGCTTGTTGTCCTTTTTCTCTGCTTTCACTAGGACCATTTCCCCTACTTGAAATTCTACTTCCCTTTTGTGTTCATTATATCGCTTGCATTGATCTTTTTGGTTTGCCTCCAACAATTTTGGCAAATCCTGCCTTATTTTGTGTATTGTTTTTAAGGCTTCTAGTACATTGTGGTCTGGTATTTTCGGTAACAATGCTAAATGGATCGGTTGGTTTGGTTCAAACCCGTGTAGTAGGAAGAAGGTTGAAAATCCTGTGGCTGCGTGTCTGCCTGAATTATATGCAAAAGTTAATAGTTTCACGTATTTATGCCATTCTTTTTGCTCTATGTTTACGTAACAGCGCCGCATGTTTACTAACGTCGAGTTGTATCGCTCAGTTATCCCTTGACTTTGTGGCCTATAAGCTGCCGAAGTTTTGTGTATTATGCCTAAGGCGGTGTATAACTGTTTTAGTGTGTCGGCTACGAAGTGAGTTACCCTGTCTGTCTGTATCTCTGCTGGCATTCCATAACATGGAATGATGTCTTCTAGTAAAAATTTCGCTGTTGTGTTGGCATCTGCTTTTTCGGTTGTTTTGGCAACCGCGAATCTCGTTGTGTTGTCCGTTGCAATTATAACGTATCCCTTCTTGTTTTATTTTGGCAAAGGTCCCAGAAAGTCTATTGTTCATTTAGTAAATGGTTTTGTGTAGATTTTTATCGGTTGTAAAAATTCTGTTCGTTTCTGTCGGTCCGTTTTCATAACTTGACACTTGTGACATTTTTTTATGTATTGTACCACTTCCCTGGTCATCCCTGGCCAATGATAGTTATTCCTTATTTTTGACATCGTTTTTTGTATTCCCGCATGACCTCCCCCAACATATGAATCATGAAATGCCTGTAAAACGTCTGTTGTCAATGTTTTAGTAATTGCTAACAGCAGTTTATTTTCTCCATTCATTATGTGCTTATAATGCAAGATTCCATCCCGTAGTGTGTACAATCTTGAAGCTCGCCTAAATGCTTTGTCAGCTGCCTCTGGATCTAGTAATGCTTGTCTAATGTGGAATAAATAGTCATCTGTTAGTTGTAATTGTTCTATGTTTATTGTCTGGATTTTGTTTATTGTCAGCTCACCCTGTATTTCTGTTCTTGATATTGGTGTTTTACCTGGGTAGCGACTCAAGCTATCTGGTACTCTCATTGTCGATCCGGGTTTGTGTTTAATTTTAAAATCGTACTCTATTAACTTTAGAGCTAATCTATTTAAACGTGAGCTTAGGGTTTTTACATTCTTATTATATTGTAAACTGGCGTGATCATTGAAAATTGTAAATCGTCGGCCATACAAAAAAGGTCTAAAACAGTTAACTGTGTAAATTACACTTAACAGTTCTAACTCTGATACGCTCCAGTGCCCCTCGGTATCTTTCAGTCTTCTGCTGACATAAGCAATAGGTCGTAGTGTACCATCTTCTTGGTATTGGGACATTACTCCCCCTATTCCAGTCCTACTGGCGTCGCATGATATTACTATTTCCAAATTCTCGTTGAAGTTTGCTAGCACTGGCGGCGTTGTTAATAAGATCTTTAGTTTTTGGAAAGCTTTTTCATGCTGCCCTAACCATTGGAATGTTTTTTTTCCCCATTTCCTTTTTTTGTCAAATCCGTCAGTGGTTTAGCTATGTCACTAAAGACTTGGATGAATTTACTATAATAAGATGCCGCTCCTAAGAAGCTCCGCACATTCTTCGTTCGCGTAGGAGTGGGAAATTCGGTTATAGCCTTTAAGTTTTTATGCAATGGTTTTATCCCCTGTTTGGATATGTTGTGGCCAAGTACATCGATATTTTTGTAAAAAAAAGGACACTTAGGTGTTTTGAGATTTAATTTAGCTGCTTCCAGACGCTTAAAATTTTTTTCTAGATTATCTAATTGTTCTTTAAATGTGCCTCCATACGCTACTAAGTCGCCTATATAAATTATCATCCATTGATATAACAACCCTGAAAATTAGCGGTTCATACTCCGTTGAAATGAGTTGGACGAATTTTTCAATCCCATGGGCAGTCTCGTGTATTGATATAGGCCTCGGTGAATCACAAACGCCGTATACGGTCTATGCTTCCTCTACCTAACGGTCTAATTCCATCCTTTCCACGTTGCTTAACCTCTATGGACGTACAGCTACTGGTTTGTCTGTCTTCATGTATATTGAATATGGCGGCATATTGGCTTCTTGCAAATCGTATGGCCCTCGCGCAAACAAATGTATATGCCTATTTATTAATGCCCTAGCTGCCTCGTATTCTGTGGTAGCCAATTCCTTATAGATGTCTATACGGTCTCCCTTTTGGTCGGTTAGCTCCTTGCTGTTTTTCATTTCCGCATTTTGTGTCAGGTAATTAATGTGATGTTTATTTTTAGGGTTGTGGTCTTCGAAGTCTGCATTTGAGAATTTTATTAATTTGCGGGTTTTTTGTTTTTGTTTTTCAGTCACGGTTACTTTCCCTAACTTGGTGTTTGTTAACAAAGTTTTTGTTCGCGATGTTGGGTTTACAATCGTTAAGCGTGTGAGTGTGTCATTTGTACTAGCACATACATGAACCCCTTTCTTCATTAGTAGGTCATCCCTACACTGAAATTCATATCTTTTTTCTTCTGTTAATAATTTTTCTGTTCGCCCTCCGATATGTTTGGTCTCACCTGGTGATATGGTTATGTCGTGTGGTGTGTAAATGGGCACCACGTCTTCTGTTGTGTCTGCTGCGATGTGATTTTGCTGCCATGAAATCATTCCTCACCAACAAATCGCTAGTCAAATCTTCCACAAAATATACTGTTTGCTTGTATTTCTGTTTTTTTACCTGAAACTCTAAAATTGCTTTGCCTGTGACATTCAGCCTCGTAGCATTTGCAGATGTTAACCAAGTGTTGTCTGGCTCTATTTTTTTGTTAAATGTTTGTATGTATCATTTAGACATGAAACACTACCACCTGTGTCTAATAAAATATCTATTTGTTTGTCCCCTATGTGTCCTCTTATTGTTGAAGTCAAATTTGTGTTTATGTTACAAATTGGTGTTTGTAATTTGATTGTGTGTTCCGAGTGCGCACTATCATTGTTTGGATTGGTCAGCATTCTCCGCCCAACGTTCCAAGGTTCCTTGTACATTGTATCTTCAGTGTCATCAAATTCCATTATGTGTTGTTTGTTATGCAATTTATTATGCGAATAATCTTTTACCATGTCTCCACACGTGTCGAAATACCACTTAATAAACTGTACATGCCTCTGCTGTGCCAATTTATGTCCAACTTAGTTGTGTAACCATTTTTCGTATGCGTTTTCCGCCGTTTTATTTTTCCGAGATATTTTAGGCCGTCCAGAATGAATGTTGTTCAATCCCGGCCTTCCTAGTTTTTTGTTTTGCAAAATATAGCGATGTGTCCCCTCTCTCCACACCTTTTTTAATCTATTATTATCTCTTCACACAATTTATTCAATCCGTGGCCATATTTTAACTCTCGTTTTGGACTTTGTTATGTATCGATAGACTATGAAATAGCGACTTGTTAAGTCAATTTAATTAGATTTGTTCTGATGAAAAACTATTATTATATTGAAGTTTTAACTATAATGGCCGAGTTTTCTTCTCGTCAGATTGATTTGAAAGCGACACCCTCGTCCAATTGAAACCTGTTTCCTAATTTGGGTTTTTTGTTTCTTCTTACGGACGTTAATAACAAGGTGGTGCCCACAAATATATACATATATCTCTCCTATTCAGCCATGAACTTTTAAAATACAGGCACGGAATTTATTTCCAAACTATTTGTTTAGTGTTCAGACCCCTAACTTCCCGCTGAGTGACTGACGGCTACAATTCAATGGCGCCCAACTTGACAGCTGCATACGTAGTTGCGTCTGTAGCTAATCCACGAATCTGTAAAGCCTCAGCTGATTTTAACAACAATTCTAGGTTCTCCTCTTCAATGTTCATTTCACCCCGATACATAAAATGCACCAAAGTCAAAACTTCCCAATACTTCATTCCACGGATTATAATCACCGGATGTGGACATGGATTCTCGGCCAGGATTTTCTCAAAATATAGACTGCTCGCACTTAACACAACCTTGTGACACTTGATCATTTGTGATTCGACTGATGATGTAACATCCACGAACTTTGCAGAATTGAATAATTTTTCAAACGATGACAATAAGTTGGCTTGGCATTTATCCCAATGAACTACAACGAAAAAACTCAACTTGTTGTTTTTGAGTTAAACTGTACGTTTCCCCTCATTTATTTACCAAACGCACAAGTCTCAAATCCTGGAGTTTTTTATCCAGGATTCGTTCCCGCGAGATAGAGAATGAATTAATTAATCCACTGGAAGTTTTGGCTTCTTTTTGTAATCTGGCCTGTATTGACTAACTCCTTCAACAGTTTAAGTTTCCCTAAACTGCTGGTACCCCCTATTTTATTCAAATACTTCCAGTTCTAAATTTACTTTTTATTATTGCTCAGGGAAAGCATGACTTTTATTTTATTTTTACTATTCCCTAAGGAGCGTGTTATGAAAAATACCTCTGTCACACAATATATTTTACCTTGATTCCCTATATAGTTTTCTAATTAAAACAAGTCTTGTGGATAACTAAAATTATAAACACATGATAGTTGATTTTGACAAGTAGAAAATAATTTATTTAACTGCTCTTTTTTAAAAATAAAAATCAATCTTTCAAAAATTTAAAACAAAATTAAATTATTTATGACATTTTATAATCTTATTTTACATAAAAAAGAAAACAATTCATCTTACAAATTACTATTTTATGATTTATTTTAATTAGGTGGCAGATTGGCAAATTCTTATTTAGAGGAAAGTTAGATTCTCAAGATTCTATTATTAACAAACTTCCTCTATTTAATTCCTGAACGCTAATTACCAAGTTTTGAAATTTAATTAGCCGTTCAGGATTAATTTATCAAATTTTTATCTATTACAAAAAATATCCGCACATAAATTTATATAAAGTTACAAAATCTTATTAAACATCTTAAATCTATATCCCAGGAAAATCAGTATAATTTACTTTTATTTCGGCCAACTTTGCCTTACTAATACAAAGGGATACCTTGACTGGTAATATGAAACTTTGATCGCCGTCTGGAAGATCATGGTTCCTTGATGATCCTTGATAAGGGAATATGTTGTTGTCCTGGTGTCCGTTAGTTGTAGAAGATGATTGATTAATGGTCCATGTAGTTTAGCGAAGTTCTAGTGACGTGTTGATCTGGACTGACACTGGATGTAGGATTTATTCACTTTTTACGAACTCGCTGAAAACGGGTTAATTTGCCATTTCACTTATCACTTCTTTTCTAGGCGACTTTTCTTTTTTAAAATTAATTTTGAAACATTTTAAACTTTTTTACAACTTTATAAACTAAACTTCGGGCATAGTAACACCTTATACCTTTAAATAATTTTTAAGATGAGAGAGCACTCGGGCATAGCCACCCTCTATTATTTGTATTTATTAAGAGACTTAATAATAGTATGACTGATCAGGTATAGTAACCCTGTAGTAATTGAACTTGACTTTTTTAAGAGAGATCAGGCATAGTAACCCTGTAGTAATTGAAGAGAACTTTTTTAAGAGAGATCAGGCATAGTAACCCTGTAGTAATTACGAAGAACTTTTTTAAGAGAGATCGGGCATAGTAACCCTGTAGTAATTGAACTTGACTTTTTTACGAGAGGGCGACCAAGTCGCGTGCAGCTATATTTATAGCCAAAAACTACCGTATTCTCGTACCAATTTATTTCCCTCACAGGGATAATACGATATATCCTTTTTTCACCTTTTATAAGTAGTTTATTGGTATATTTCTTCTTCTATTGTTAAACCTGTTTATTTATGGTTGGTTTGCTATAATCCAAGTCCTTAAATCCCATTATTTTTCTAATTTCTAGTAATTAGCCTTTTCTATTTAAATGTAATTCAGTTGGTATCCTTGGCTCCGCCCAGATCGACGTTACGAAGCTATGAAGTTTCAGCCTCTGCACATTTCGACTTGCAACTGTACAATTCTCTATTGTTTCTTCTAAATTTTATTAAATGGTTTTATTTATTACTTTTTAGTGTTTTAATCGCCAGCATCTTGTAGGTCTTGATCTTAGCTTTTGCGAGAAGTTCGCGTGGTGATTTTCGATTTTGATTTCTCACACCTTTTAAATTATAGTAAATTGGAAGTCGTTGGTCAACATATTTAATGCTTCATTTAAAGAGCTGGGATTTTTTGTTCGCATCAAGGATCCTAATGGTTCTTGAAATCCCCTTAATAACACTCTTAATGCTAATCTTTGTACATAAGCAATTAAAATGTCTTTAGCAACGGCCTTTTCTCAGTTTAGGAAAAAAAGCTACTTGTAAATTTAGTAATTTTTGAACTCGTTCATAAAAATGTAATGGTGTTTCACTGTTTTCCTGTTTTAACTCCGCCATTTCTAGGTTTAAGGTAAAGCAATCTCTATTATCGGAATAACTCGTTAAAAGAATATTTTTGACCTCATCCCAAGCATAAGTATTTGAATTAACTACAATTTCTAGAGCTTGACCCTTGAATTTGGCAAGAATAGATGAAAACAAATATTCGTTCTGGAAATCTTTAGGGTTATCAGTTACGTAAAATTTCTGTACTATCTTCTCACAAATTGAAATAAACCCATTGAACATGGAGGGTTCGTCACTGTACTCGGGGATTATGTCCAAGTACTCTTTTTTTAAAATTGGAATAGCCATTATTAATAATCACTTAACTTACTACTTATTCTATACAAGATAATTAAATGAAAATTATTTTTTTAAGTATGATATGATAGAAACAAGTTACAGTTTTCAAACAACTGTTGTATAAAATTCTTAAAGACGATATTTTCAAAATTTAAATATTTTATACAATTTAATTACTTGAAATTAATTAATAAGATATTTAAAATATTACGTTCAAATTATTTACAATATCATTTTGAAAATTATTTTATTCTTTTTGTTCTTATTCACAGAACAATATAATAAGACAATTAAATCCTAGTTTTACTCACAGTAGTGTCGTGAATAACTTGGTCATTGCAAATACTTGTGGAACCGCTTAGGCGTGATCCTTTTCTTTTTTTTTCTTCGTTTTTCTATCTTCGTTCTTCTTTATTCGTTTTTCTTTCTTCGTTCTTCTTTATTCGTTCTTCTTTCTTAGTTTTTCTTTGCAGATATTCGCTCTGCGGTTGTAGACTCCCAATAAACGATCGAAACCGACGGATGTTATATTCACTAACTTCCTTGAGTGTCTGTTGTCCCGAGAAAAATTAATATGCACTTAATTCTTCTGGAATGTTCTTGTTGTTGTTCGTCCACTTCGTTAATTAGATCGGGAAACGCCACTTTATTTTAGATTCCTGGATCAACCTCTCTTTTGTATCTTGGGTCTCAAATGGCTACCTACAAACGAGGGCACTTTAGGATTTTCGAGGAGTTTTTTAAGTGCTATCTTGGCCTTTACCTCTTTCTTCTTTTTGATCTTCTTCGCTTCTTGTAATACAGCTTTCATAGGCGTGGCAGTGACAATAGTTGAGTGCTGTTTAGGTCTGCCTTTGGTTTTGAGTTGATTGTTAGGTTGTCGTAGGCCTACAGGAGATATAATTGAAAGCTGTTGTTTAAAACCAAGCAGATCACTACGTAGACTTTTTTCTGCATTTTTCGGCATATCATGCACACTGTTTGAAGATGTTCCAGCTTCAGGGCTTTTATATATGCCAGTTATGTTCAAATTTGGATGATTTGTAGTTTTATTTTCAGAAACACTAGAATCAATTTCCATCTGAGTTACATTGGTATCAACATCATCATCATTGTCTTCATTTTCAATTACTTGATCTAGTTCTATTACGACATGAGGTGAACTCTCTCTTTCTGAAATAAAGTCAACCTCACCAAATTTTTATGGATTATATGGAAAGATACCAGCCGCTTTAAAACCAGATACACCTTTGTCCATTGTTGCCACCTTTACATATGCTGCGTTGAAAATAGAAGCAATGTCATATACAGTGAATTTTTGGAATCTATTTGCCCTCAAAAATCTGTCACACTCTGCATTAAATGCTTTTTTTAGTGGGCCAAAAACGCCAAATCCAGGGGTTGAAGCCTGTGTGACGAATGCGGTGGGATTGAGACAATATGGATGTGGTTTTTCTTAGCCAGCTCGTAGCTGTCTAGATTGATGTGGCTTCCGTGATTATCCATAATGAGCAACAGAGGTTCCTCTGCAGAAGGTTTCTTCATTTTTATAAAATGCTTCATCCAATCTAAGAAGAGTTCTTCATTGGACCAGCCATTGTGTGAACATTTGTAGACAGCTCCAGCGGGTCCTCCTGCTTCTAATTGAGGAGCCATTTGTTTTCTGGGAAAGATGAATAGTGGAGGAATGTATGATCTAGGAGCACTAAAAGCACAAATAACAGTGATGTTCCGCCCTCTTTCCCAGCTTGTCGCAGAGCCTACTTGATGTTGACCTTTTGGTGCTAGAACTTTACCTGGTTTCTGTACGGTAGAAATCCCAGTTCCGTCCATATTAAAGATTCTAGTTGGAGAAAAGTGGGTTTTTTCATAAACTGTGTTCAAGTTAGAAAAAAACAAATCTACTTCATCTTTGTTGAAACAAGAATTCTATTCAAAATAGTTGCTGAGGGTTTTCTTAGTCACAGTAGGGTTTCTTCTTCGGAAACCAGCAAGCCTGTCCTCTCAAGCCATTTTTGTGTCTTTGTTGAAATTATGCTTTATCGTTAAAGACTCGGCCTGATCAAAAACTAATCTCCTTAAATCAGTGAGGGTAATACCATAAAAAGTGTTTGCCAATTGTTTTACATGATCAAGTAATATTGATTCTTGGTCTGGTGTAAAGACAGATTTTCGTCCTAAGGCTGGTTTTGCTGTAGATCCTGATTTTAGACGGTCATGTAAGCTTATTCTGGGAATATTCAATTCGGCAGCTACGCTTTTCACAGACCGTCCTTCTTGAACCAGCTGAAAAGCCCTTTTCATTGTATTTTCATCCCACGAAGCTTTATTAGTTGTTCTTTTCTTAGAACGCACCATCTAAAAATAAATAAACAAAAAACGCGTTAGCCAATCCCATTCATAACGAACCGGGGCAATACCGACATGTCGGAATAGCCCCGGCCAGGGATGTTGGCATTACCCCGGCAAGACAAGATGGCGTCTAAACAGGTTATGAGGGCAGGTTAGTGACCGAACCGAAACAAAAACTATACTAAACTACTAGCTAAATGTCGTGTTTTATAACTTATATAATCTTATTTAGGATTACAAACTTATAATTACATTTACCTTCTATGAAGTGCTAAGGACATATTACATCGAAATCAGCAAAAACTTTTAATTTCAACTCACAGCACAACTTGTGATTCGACTGATAATGTACATCCACGAACTTTGCAGAAATAAATAATTTTTCAAACGATGACAATAAGTTGGCTTGGCATTTATCCCAATGAACAAACAACTGTTGTGAAGCCTTTGCGGGAGTTTCCGTAGTATATAAGTTTTATATGGATGGGTAAATGTTGTAGTTGGTGTGGTGTTCGTTGTAAATAGTTTTCACTTCTTTATTTCTTTTTTATGTATATTTATTACTGTATGAAACAGTTATTCTCGAATATTAGGGATTTGTTGTTTATTTTAGGCTTTGAGTGTTTATTAGTTTTCATTAAATAGTAAGATTAAGAATTTAGCTGGATCAAAACCGAATCAATCAGCCAGGTATAACTTACTACTATGGATACTCCCCCAAAGGCTTCACAGCAGTTGTGTGAACTCCTTAAACTTCAACTTTTCAACCCACATATTGAAGTCTCACATTATCCCTCAGACATTGAAGTAAGCTATAGGATTTCTTCTTATAGATATAAATTCAATTATATTATTTGAATAATTGACTTATAATTTTAAATATTATTATTACAATTTATAACTTTAAGCTATTAACCCATTATCAAGGGCCATCAATTCATAAAACAGTAACCGTTAATTTGTTCTTAAAGATGTCATGCGATGAAAATATCATCAGGATTCCTGGTGAAATACTGTTTATAGAAGAAAATGCTGATGAAATCCAACATAAAAAAAAACCATTTTCCAGTTAATGTGTTCTACTATTAACATATTATAATTTTTATATTAATAATGTATGTTGAAATGAGTTTAAATATATGTTAAAAATAATGAATATCTCAATATTTAAATAAGTGATGACAATAAATCTTTCCATTTCTTTCTTAAAATAATAACACCATGTATATGTATGTATGATTTAGGTAAAATCTTTTTTTCTGTAAAAGGATAAATCGCTGTTCATTAAAAATAAAATTAACAGTTTTCCTAATTTTTAAACTATAAATTTTAATTGGAAAATTGACAGACTGATTCAATTAATTTTGTCCTTTTGAATTTCATGTTAACAAATTTCTCTAGATATATAGGTTTCACGTGAAGTTCTGGGATAATGTCCAACACCGGATGTGGTGCATTTGGCCATATCTGGACAGAGCGCTGAAACCAAAGAGGACCTGTCCACCACAGTGGGTGTTTGAGAATTATTGCGGCGGGAGAAGTCGTTCGCGTGGCACAATCGGCAGGATTGTGACAGGTGGGCACGTGGGACCAAACCTCCGGCGGAGTCCATTCTTGGATTTGAGAGACTCGGTTTGCGACGTAGACCTTTAAATTATCAGATGGTGTTTTTATCCATGATAGAGTCACCGTGGAGTCAGACCAACATCGTATTGCGTTAATTTGGTAAAGGGGTTGAATTAGATTAGTAGAATAGTCTATTAATTTTGCCAGAAGATGAGCGCCACATAGTTCCAAACGAGGAAGTTATATACGTTTTAGAGGTGGGACCTAGGATTTTGCTATTATTATGTGAGTTTTGATGACATTGTTACCGTCAACAATACGTAGGTAAACTACTGCATCGTAGCCTTGCTCAGAGAGAAACCGTGTAGTTGGATATATTTCGCGTCATCGAGTTGAAGGTTGCGCAGAATTCTTAATTGTTCCAATGCTGTTAATTCGTTGGTAAATGTTTTCCAATCCTTTCAAATGGGTTCAGGAAGTGGCTCATAAAATGAAACTCCCAAGGTCCAGAGGAATGACTGGTGTTAACCAGCCACATGGATCGTAAATCCTAGCGATTAGTGATAATAACGAGCGTTTTGTGTGCAAGTGGTCTAAAATTTCTATCGTGTAAGAAAAACTATTGTTTGTAGGTAGCCATTTGAGACCTAAAATACTGAAGAGAGGTTGATCCAGGAATCCAAAATAAAGTGGTTGTTTCCCGATCATCTTCGGGAACTGCGTATAGAAGTTCGGGAGGGTTAGATGACCATTTGGGCAGTTGAAATTGGCCTTTGTCTAAAAGATTGATCACTGGGTTTTTAAGCTTAAGTGCGGAAGATACATCACTTGCACCAGTGACGATGTCATCTACATAAATGTTATTGATGATAACATTGGAAACGTCTGGATAAGCAATGCCTTCGTCATAGCTAATTGCTTTAGAGTGCGAATAGCTAGATAAGATGAAGATTTAAGTCCATAAGTGACTGTGGTTAGCTTATAAATAGAAAGCTGTTGAGATTCGTCGGAACGCCAAAATATTAGCTGATAAGGCTGATCTGCTGTAGCGATTTTTATTTGCCTATACATCTGTCTAATATCACAAGAAAAAACTATATTATGTCTCCTAAATTGAAAAATAATATCGCAAATATTGTTTAGTAGTTTTGGGCCACAATGAAGTGTGTCATTTAGAGATAAACCGATAGAAGTTTTAGCGCTTCCGTTGAATACAACTCTAAGTTTTGTAGTGGAACTGCTTTCCTTAAAGACTGCATGGTGTGGGAAGTTGTAGTGCTTTGTCGATAGTATAGAATCTTTAGCCAAATGTATGTGGTCAGAATAATTGTAGTCGTTTATGAATTTCTCGTAAGCAGTTTTTAATTGTGGGTTAGTATTTAATTTCTTATACAAATGAAAAAAAGCGTTTCTTTGCGCTATCAGCTGAATTTCCAAGAGACGTCGGTTTAAGTTTAAATGGTAAACTTGTTACATATCTACCATCATGTTCGCGATAGATATTGGATACGTAATGCGTTTCGCATTCAGTTTCCTCGATGGTTGATTTGTTTGTATTAGGGGGGTTCTTCATTAATCCAAAATTGTTGCCTAACTTGATTTAAATCAATATCCTTTTTTGTGAGCATGGAAATAGATTTGGAGAAAATAATTTTAGATTCGCAGGAGCCTATCAGGACATAACCAAATATGGTTCCTGAGATTGATGCCTAGCGTTTGTGCACATTTCATTGTTAGTATTGTGCCTTAAATTCCAGAGTCTAAGACAGCAGTAACGGATATCGGTTTGCTTTGACCTTTTGAAATGTGTGCATTGAGATTTGACTGTCCCTAGCATTACAATAGAATTGGATTGGATTTTAATTTTGTTTTAGTATTAGTGAAACTGGAAATATTCTGCACGTGAGTTGATTGGACAGGAATATTATTGTTTAGGGCAGACAGTTGTATTGGAATGCGGTTAGATGCAGATAATAGACTTCCTGTATAGATCCGGTATAGTCAAGCCCTATTGTTCACGACCGGCTGAGCGACCTTGTCCAGGTGCAGGAATGTGTGATATGTTACATAATCGACATGTGTTGTTAGATTTACAATCGTTGATTGAATGAACACTACTCAGACAAAGAATACAATATTTGTTGTCTCGTACAAATTTCAATCGTTCATGAAGGCTAATATTCTGAAATTCAGAACATTTATAAATGATGTGTGCATTAGAGTTACAAAATATGCAAGATAGTTGCATGTTGGTAGAGACCTTGTAAACATGTTTTGTTGGTTTGGTATATTGCGATTCAAAATGCTGTTTTTTCATTGTAGGCGGTAAGTTTACAGATTGGCGTTGCGTCATATTAATCTGTTGTGCACATTCTTCATTTAAAAACTTAAATATATCAGTCACAGTAGGTACTGTGTGTTCTAGTGTGCGTTTGTCTTCAAAGCGTTTGCGTGTTTGTTCATCCAGTTTTCTTAAAAGCAATGTTGTTAGAGTTAGTTACATCGTGGTTTAAATTCTTTAAAGCTCTAGAGTTTTCTGTGTAAATGTCTATGAAATTGCGCAATGTTCGTAACGAATTTGCATTAATGTTTGGTAAGTCAATGATTTTGGTTATATGAAAGTTTACTAAACGTCGGGAGTTTTGATAACTTTCTTCCAAGGTGTCAAATGCTATGCGATAATTTAGAGGTGTTACGGGCAACCCTTTTATTAGGTTTAGTGGTTCACCCTTCAGGCAAAACAATAGATAAGTGAATTTTTCGACGGGTGTTAAGGCATGATTTTGATTTATTGTGGTTTCAAACATAGAATAGAAGTTAGTCCATTCACTTAAATCACCAGTGAAAATTTATTTATTTTGTTTTGGTCTGAGTGTTGGGATGCACTAGAAGGCATTCGACTCCGTTTCTGTTGAACCTCGATGGGGTAAAAGTGTTTTTATTTGTGTTTTGGCAGAAATAGCTAATTCTGAAATGTCATCCTGTATTTTTAGACATCATTTAAATCGTAGTCTGCGGTGGTTTCTTCACTGGCAAATTTGTTAATCAGAGATTCAAATTCATTAATTTTGCTTTGTATAGTTTCATAATATACCCTAAGTTTTGCGGAAATATGTTCAGGTAAATTTTCAACGCTATAAGTGGTTGTGATTTCTTTTAGGTGATCGTTTAATTTAGCGATCCTACCAGTAATGACGTCTGATGGACGAGTGAACGAAGTGAACCTCATTTTGAATATTGTCAAAGTCTTGAAAGCACAATTAATATATTAAAGGAAATATATATTAACACAAGAATATTAATAGCAATAAGTAGAAATACTAACACTTGCACGAAGCAACTAAGAATGAACAACATATAAACAATGAGTAAGTGAAATGTAACATAAGTTTGTGTTACAGTAAGAGTGGTTATGTTTTGTTTTGATACGTATTAATTTATAGCCTTGGTTTTTAAAATTTGTAAGGATTTCGGCGGTGCAGAGTGGGAGAGGTTGTCCCGGGCGTGTCTACTATAAAACTTGTTTGGCCGTTGACGCATGCGCGATGGGTTCCTTTTTTATAGAGGCAAAAAATGGCCGACAACTGAAATTTTAATTAATATCGCTGCATATGAAACGTGTTTTACTGTAGTTTCCAAGCGTGTATTCAAAGAAAAATATCCAAATCCGGCCCGGAGGATAAAAATATCTGATGCGAACGTATAATTAATGAGATGTGCTGAATAGCACGAGAAGTGTTGAGAAAGCTTAGCTTCGACTGATGCGAAGTTAAGTGTAATAAGCGTAACGTGGACACGTGAATTGTACGCACGGAGTTGTGGAAGAAAACTAACTAGAGACGACGGGGCTAGGTAACGCTTCGCATCCATAATCACGTGATATCCGTCCACCTATCAAAAATATTATAAATGATGTCATTAGACCTTGGACTTGTAATACAAGGCAAAACACCCCTGGAATTATGGCATGGACTATTCCGATGTGGCGTGTTGTGGGAGAAAGAGAAAGTTCATGTAAACTGAATGTTTGGCATGAATACTGAACACCAATTGTTCCTTCAACAGCCAAGATTCCAGTTGTTGAGGTTTCTATGGAGGTTGACCATGAAATATCTAAAACTAAACGTAAACCACCTGACGGTCTATCTATCCAGGCAAGTGGAATTAATAATACAGTGGTTCAAACCCTTTTTATTTTTAACGAATCCGTTTATATTAATAATTTATATCTCAATCCTAAAATAAGGCCATGAATTTAACTTGTATAGTGTTAACACAATGGAACATTAACGGCGTGAGAAGTCACGTTGAACATCTTTAAGTTCTTCTACGTGATTACATCCCCTTTAGTCATTTGCCTTACAAAATGACAATTTGTTGTTTGTATCTGCCACCCAATTACAGGTTTGAAGAAGTGGAACTGGTTGACCTGATCAGACAGTTTGCCTGATTAGTTATTTATGTAGGTTGTAATTCATGAAGAAATCGACAGAAGAAACCAATCTCACACCCAACGTAACGATTTTCTTTCAATTTTTGGCTTAATGCACTGTTTTAAAATATCAGTAATTTTACATGTTTTATATTGTTAGTTTTTGACTTCAAGATAAAGAACTTTCTTTATTCAACATCTACTAATATTAGTTTGTGTTTTATAAAATTTGTGTAACTTACATAAATATGTATGTCTGGTGGCGTGTGCTAGTGCATCCCTGTTTGTTTTATTACACATTTATTCATATTTAGTATGTTTACTCAACTGTAAAAATTGTACATATTTTTTTACTAAACAAATATATCGGCAAATTATGTTGTTTAAAAAAATTATATTATGATAATTTATAAAGGTTTGTTCTATAACATTTCTCACCAGCTCATTTTGCTAGGAACTCACTTCTGACTTAATTTAATTTATTGTAGAAAGGTCTCCTTTTTAGTTTGTCTATTAATGGAATTATATAAGAATGCTTGTTTGACGAAGTGTCACAATAAACCTTTACAATTCTCCCCTGCCTGAAGAAAATTTCTCTGTAATTTTTTAGATGGTTGGTTCCGTAACGTACGGTTATAACTGGGATATGGGTCATTTTCCTATATATCTACCACTCTCATCCTCTAACGAATAAATAATTGGTGAAATCTTCTGAACTATCTTATAAGGACCAGAAGAACGTGGGCAGAGTTTCGACGAGATAAAGTTTATAGCATCAGACTGTACAAAGTTCATCTTCAGTACCAAACACCTATATATAACTCATATCCGTAATTCTCGCCCAAAGTTCAAGTAAGCCTGACTTCATCCCTTAGCTTCACTTGTCGCAGGTAAGCCTGACTTCATCCCTTAGCTTCACTTGTCGCAGTTCTCAAAGCAAATCCTAAAACTTTAAATTTCTTTTCCCACAAGCGGTGGTTATCTCCTACATAAGATCTCAGCATTGTACCTATTGTTTTATTAATTCTTTCTGTAGGGTTGGCCTGAAGATGTCTCCTTGCATTATACCAAATCTTTATTCCAAAATTCTTCGAAAGAGACCGTACTTTTCCGCCAATAAATTCTGGCCATTATCGCATATTAAGAAACGTGGTACACCATAAACCAGAAACACATCTTCTTCAAGGTGTTTTACTACTTTATGCGAGGTTGCGGTTCTCAATCGGTATAACAAAACGTACTTAGTGAATGTGTCCATAATCACCAGAATATACTTATTCCCTTGTGTAGATCTGGGTAAGGGCCCCAGAAGATCAGCGCTTATAATTTCCCAAGGTTGTTGATCAATACGACCTGAGTCCAGTTGGTTTTCGATTACTTGACTTACACTGCTGGCAGGTTGAACAATTACGAACATACTTTGTAATATCATATTTCATCTTCGGCCAATAATACCGGCAATTCGATCTGTGAAATGTTTTGAAGATTCAAAAATGACCTGCCGCTGGGTCGTCATGACATTCTTCGTAGACCTGAAGGCGACTATCCTTTGGAATCACCAGTTTCCACTCATCAGTTTCATCATTAAGCTTTTTAATATCAGGTAAATGTTTCCATAATTGGTTGTGTTCAGCTCCCAACATGGATATAATTCAGGCTTCTCAGATACCAAATGGAGCATTTTCTGGTACCAATAATCTTTTATCTGGCCAGGTAGTTTTAGTTCACAAACTTCTATTTCTTCTGTAGTTGGTGATCTGAATAATAAATCCGGGACAACATGTTCTTTTCCATTTCTATGAATTAATGTAAAATCAAAAGCTTGTAAGCGTAAGGCCCACCGGGCAAGTCTTTCTTGCGGATCGTTAAGATTGTGAAGCCACAACTGGCTATAGTGATCAGTAATAATTTGAAAAATGGTATCCTTCCATTTTGAGCTTCTTCTGTCCATACGAATGGTTGATTTCTCTTTACAAGTTTAATAAGAGCATACATTCGACTAGCAAATTCAGGGATAAATCTGAGCAAGAGGCTGTACCACAACACTGTCTCACGGCTTTCTGATTCTTTGGTTGTGAAATCCGGATAATAGTTTCCACTTTTAACGGGGTCCACCTTCAAACCGCGATGATCCAAACGTACCCCAAATAGCGGAGTTCAGGGCGACATAAGCTACATTTTTGTTGACTTAGCGTGATCTTAGCCGCACGAAAACGCACAAATATCTTTTGCAGAACCTCTAAGTGGAGTTCAAAAGTATTAGTTACCACTATGATGTCATCATGGTACACAAACACATGTGGTTCAAGATCTGCTCCAATCACGAAATAGATAAACCTTTGCCATGTAGCTGGCGCATTATGTATTCCAAACGACATAGTGGTGAATTTAAATAGTCGACGACCTGGGATGGTAAATGCTCTCTTTTCTCTCCTGTCTACAGTAAGGGGTATCTGCCAGTAGGCTGACTTAATATCCAACGATAAAAGGTAATGTGCATCTCTGAGCCTATCGAGGATTGTCATGACTTGTGGTAACGGGTATGCATCACGTTTGGTGACTGCATTCACGTGACGGAAATCCACACAATAACGCTTTGAAACATCAGGCTTGTCCAATAGCACAATAGGGGGGTAACTATGCACTTTTAGAGGGTACCACCACTCCTAACGACAACATTTCATCCAACTCTTTGTAGACTAACTTCAACCGGGCAGGTGACATTGGATAATAACCTTTGTTTGATGGGTGATGCATTTCCCGTATCGATCGTGTGTTCAACTAAAGTTGTTCTCCCCAAAACATTTTCTTCGTCCTAAACTGTTGTTTTAGAAATTCCCGTAATTTAACTTTGTCCTCCTTGCTTAAATGCCCTTCAACTTTTATTCCATTACACAAATATATTAAAGAAATCTTTGGACTGACCTTTGCGAATTCCCAACTCTTGCTATGAATGTCCGTTACCAGTTGCATTTTATCCCAAAAGTCAATTCGTAAGATTAAAGACTGTCTTAACGTTGGCACAACGAAAACAGGTAATTCTCTTGTTCGATCTTCCAGGGTAATAAAGATGTTAATGTGACCCTTTATAGCATATTTCTTCCTATCGGCAGTTTCTACAAACCTATCTCCCGTTCTAGCACGCCTGAGCTACAAATTTATCCATCAACCAAAGCCCGTTCTGTCCTAGGACTGTATGGGATACTCCGGAATCCAATAAAGCCCTAAATTGTTTTCCAAATATTCTTACATTTGACACGGTCGGTCGTCATCGACGTGCGATTGTAACATGTAATGTACTTCGATATCGTCTTCGTGATTACACTGGGAGTCAACTTGTTTTCGAGAGTTGGCTCCCAAATTCACTCGTTTTTTTAACTACATCCAGAACAGTTAGCCTTAATAGTGCCAGGGTTTCCAATCCATAGCAAAATAGGTTACGCTCTATCCAACATGCTGCGTATCGATGTCTATTCAAACCACAATTCCATCACTTTACAGTCGGGTTATCACCATATGAGTTGGGTAGGAGGCTTGCTACTTTTCCGAAAGATGTCCCTCTACGTGGAGTTAGTTCTGCGTAGGCCAAATCAGGTTCAAGTGTAGTATTTCTGATAGTGCACGAGGCAAGGAAGCTCACAAACAACCTGATTCGGCTTTTCTTCCCATATAGCGTAAATCTTCCAATGTTTTTAACTTACACAAAGCCAAACGATCCTGAAGATGAGGATGAAGATTATTTTAGATTTGCGCCAACCGAGTAGATTCAGGTACGCTGAAAGCCTACCGCCCATAAAGACCTTCCATAGCTGCAATATAAAAATCGATGGTCTCCTGCTCGCCTTGCATTGGGTTCAAAATCTCGTTCTGCAGTCGAAAATCGTAATTTGGTGACTGAAAAACTATTCTTATCTCTCCACACAATTTATTCCTTCCTTGGCCATGGTTTTACTCTCGTTTTGGACTTTGTTATGTATCGATAGACTATGATATAGCGACTTGTTAAATCAATTTAATTAGATTTGTTCTGATGAAAAACTATTATTATATTGAAGTTTTAACTATAATGGCCGAGTTTTCTTCTCGTCAGATTGATTTGAAAGCGACACCCTCGTCCAATTGAAACCTGTTTCCTAATTTGGGTTTTTTGTTTCCTCTTACGGACGTTAATAACAAGATGGCGCCAACAAATATATACATATATCTCTCCTATTCAGCCATGAACTTATAAAATACAGGCGCGGAATTTATTTCCAAACTATTTGTTTAGTGTTCAGACCCCGCACTTCCCGCTGAGCGACTGAGGGCTACAATTCAATGGCGCCCATATTCACAGCTTCATACGTAGTTGCGTCTGTAGCTAATCCACGAATCTGTAAAGCCTCAGCTGATTTTAACAACAATTCTATATTCTCCTCTTCAACGTTCACTTCACCCCGATACATAAAATGCACCAAAGCCAAAACCTCCCAATACTTCATTACACAGATTATTATCACCGGATGTGGACATGGATTCTCGGCCAGGATTTTCTCAAAATATGGACTGCTCGCACTTAACACAACCTTGTGACACTTGATCATTTGTGATTCGACTGATAATGTAACATCCACGAACTTTGCAGAATTGAATAATTTTTCAAACGATGACAATAAGTTGGCTTGGCATTTATCCCAATGAACTACAACGAAAAAACTCAACTTGTTGTTTTTCAGTTAAACTGTACGTTTCCCCTGATTTATTTACCAAACGCACAAGTCTCAAATCCTGGAGTTTTTTATCCAGGATTCGTTCCCGCGAGATAGAGAATGAATTAATTAATCCACTGGAAGTTTTGGCTTCTTTTTGTAATCTGGCCTGTATTGACTAACTCCTTCAACAGTTTAAGTTTCCCTAAACTGCTGGTACCCCCTATTTTATTCAAATACTTCCAGTTCTAAATTTACTTTTTATTATTGCTCAGGGAAAGCATAACTTTAATTTTATTTTTACTATTCCCTAGGGAGCGTGTTCTGAAAAATACCTCTGTCACACAATATATTTTACCTTGATTCCCTATATAGTTTTCTAATTAAAACCGGTGGTGTGGATAACTAAAATTATAAACACATGATAGTTGATTTTGACAAGTAGAAAATAATTTATTTAACTTCTCTTTTTCAAAAATAAAAATCAATCTTTCAAAAATTTAAAACAAAATTCAATTATTTAAAACAAAATTAAATTATTTATGACATTTTATAATCTTATATTAGATAAAAAAGAAAACAATTCATCTTACAAATTACTATTTTATGATTTATTGTAATTAGATGGCAGATTGGCAAATTCTTATTTAGAGGAAAGTTAGATTTTCAAGATTCTATTATTAACAAACTTCCTCTATTTAATTCCTGAACGCTAATTACCAAGTTTTGAAATTTAATTAGCTGTTCAGGATTAATTTATCAAATTTTTATCTATTACAAAAAATATTCGCACATAAATTTATATAAGGTACAAAATCTTATTAAACATCTTAAATCTATATTCCAGGAAAATCAGTGGAATTTACTGTAATTTCGGCCAACTTTGCCTTACTAATACAAAGGGATACCTTGACTGGTAATATGAAACTTTGATCGCCGTCTGGAAAATCATGGTTCCTTGATGATCCTGGATAAGGGAATATGTTGTTGTCCTGGTGTCCGTTAGTTGTAGAAGATGATTGATTAATGGTCCATGTAGTTTAGCGAAGTTCTAGTGACGTGTTGATCTGGACTGACACTGGATGTAGGATTTATTCACTTTTTACGAACTCGCTGAAAACGGGTTAATTTGTCATTTCACTTATCACTTCTTTTTCTAGGCGACTTTTCTTTTTTAAAATTAATTTTGAAACATTTTAAACTTTTTTACAACTTTATAAACTTAACTTCGGGCATAGTAACACCTTATACCTTTCAATAATTTTTAAGATGAGAGAGCACTCGGGCATAGCCACCCTCTAGTATTTGAAACTGTATTTTTTAAGAGAGATCAGGCATAGTAACCCTGTAGTAATTACGAAGAACTTTTTTAAGAGAGATCAGGCATAGTAACCCTGTAGTAATTGAAGAGAACTTTTTTAAGAGAGAGCGGGCATAGTAACCCTGTAGTAATTACGAAGAACTTTTTTAAGAGAGAGCATGCATAGTAACCCTGTAGTAATTACGAAGAACTTTTTTAAGAGAGATCCGGCATAGTAACCCTGTAGTAATTACGAAGAACTTTTTTAAGAGAGATCAGGCATAGTAACCCTGTAGTAATTGAAGAGAACTTTTTTACGATAGCTCGGGAATAGTAACCCTGTAGTAATTACGAAGAACTTTTTTAAGAGAGAGCGGGCATAGTAACCCTGTAGTAATTGAACTTGACTTTTTTACGAGAGATCAGGCATAGTAACCCTGTAGTAATTACGAAGAACTTTTTTAAGAGAGAGCGGGCAGAACTTTTTAAGAGAGATCAGGCATAGTAACCCTGTAGTAATTACGAAGAACTTTTTAAAGAGAGATCGGGCATAGTAACCCTGTAGTAAATGAACTTGACTTTTTTACGAGAGAGCGACCAAGTCGCGTGCAGCTATATTTATAGCCAAAAACTACCGTATTCTCGTACCAATTTATTTCCCTTACAGGGATAATTTTATACGTAGTTTATTGGTAAATTTCTTCTTCTTCAATTGTTAAACCTGTTTATTTATGGTTGGTTTGCTACAGTCCAAGTCCCTAAATCCCATTATTTTTTTTAATTTCTATTAATTAGCCTTTTCTATTTAAATGTAATTCAGTTGGTATCCTTGGCTCCGCCCAGTTCGACGTCACGAAGCTATGACGTTTCAGCCTCTGCATATTTCGACTTGCAACTGTACAATTCTCTATTGTTTCTTCTAAATTTTAATTTAATGGTTTTATTTATTACTTTTTAGTGTTTTAATAGCCAGCATCTTGTAGGTCTTGATCTTAGCTTTCGCGAGAATTTCGCTTGGTGATTATCGGCCCGCCCGTTCACCTGTAATCCAATTTTTAGTGTGATTTTCGATTTTGATTTCCGATTATAGTTCCATAAATTCACTAATTTGTTCATCTTGTGTAACAAACTCACTGGCCGCTGCGATGATTCTCTTTGACTTTCGGATCCTGGTGTTTTCACACTTCTTCATTTGGGGGGGGGGGGGGGTTAATATATACTGATTACCCTGAGACTTACATATCTTGTTACATACTTAAATCTAAACAGGTTTTCCAATTTTTAGATCTTTGACTGTATCCCTGACCCCACAAAGGTGTGAAAACTATAACTTTTTAATTTTAAATTTTTTTCTTTAATTGCTTGTAAATTTTTGCTTTATCAATTATTTCTATACAACCCTTTATCAAAATTTACTTTTATTTCTATTTTATTCAATTTTTAATCTTTATCATTTCACCTAACTTTTTAGATATTACATTTTTCAAAATTTCTCCAAGAATATTTTATTCTTATAATTCTTTATTATTTTCAAAAATTTCAATATTTTTCATTTTTGACTAATTTTAATATTGTTTGGATTCTTCATTCAAATTTATTGCAGCGTGTGCTAATTTCTATGAAATAACCGTAACTGATCTGTATTGCGTACAACTTGTACTACAATTATACATCCTATAACAGTATTATTTCATATTTTCATAATTCAACAAATACAGATTTTTTATTCAAAATCTACCGACATACGATTTTACTGTCATAACGGGTAGGCGAAAGTTGAGTTTAGACCGAGTCATAGGTCAGTTTCAGCGACTCGCGGTGAACAGCAAAGTCGTTTACAATTCAGCCAAACCTTGTATTAGGATTAGATTTTGATTCTTTCATTTTTGACCAAAACATAATCCCATACAACGAATTTCCGTTGTAGAACAAACAACTGCTGTGAAGCCTTTGGGGGAGTATCCATAGTAGTAAGTTATTCCTGACTGATATATTCGATTTTGATCCAGCTAAATTCTTAATCTTACTATTTAATGATAACTAATAACCACTAAAGGCCTAAAATAAACAATAAATCCCTAAAATTCGAGAATAACTATAAAAGTAAACTATGGTCTAAGCCTATTCCTAAGAACTGCAACTGCAGTTTTGTTGATTAGTAATCATAATTCAGATAAAATTTCAGCAGCACTATCTAAATCCATCTGGTTTCCCTGTTACAATATATCAAGTTATTAAATAAAAACCTCTAGTTATAACAAATCAAAAGAGAGTTTTGTTCCTGTAAGTAGCTATACATATCTCTTCTTGTTTAAAAGTGAAAAACCTTTCGATCATCATCACTTTACAAAGAACATAATATAAAGACCCCTAGCCCTCGAATACTCTAATAGCGTCAATGTTGGAAAAGAAGAAGTTGATCAAGAGAGACCTGATAAGAAAAATGAGAGAGATCTAACCCAACATTTCTTGAAAAAAAGGTGTAGATTCAGGTAGGAATTTCAGCATAGCCCATACTCACAGCCTTTGACGATTTAAGTTGCTAGATATCTTCCTCTAAAAACATAATTTCATTTATTCCAATATGAAAATATTTTTTTGAGAAAGAAATAGAAGGCAGAGTGATCTTAACTAAAGTCATAGAAGAAGCAATCGCAGAAAGAAAATTTAACATATTTTTAAGAGTTTTATTAACTATCAGGCATCACTTTTGTTCAATTTTATAAAACAAAATAATAATTAGGATATTCTGAATATTACAAAAACAAAGTTATAAGAAATATATATGCTATCTTATCCCATTAAAAATAATCCCACTATTTAAAGAACATATAGTTTTAGGCACACTAATATTTAATGTTATATTTTTTGTTTAAATCCCTAAAAGGAAAAGGTATGTATTCAAATTTTCCCATGATCAGTCATAGATAACACAATAAACAGCAGAGATTAATGGGCTTTTATATTGAACAATTATATGAATATATTTGCTGTTCAAAAGCTCACTAAATATTATTTTTCAGATATTTTCAAGTAATTAAATATTTGCCATTGAAAAATTATATCACTATAAATGGGTTAATGTGATTTAACACATTCAGTGTGGGCGGTAACCAGGGTTACCGTGCCGGTGCACTCGATCGCTGGCGGAACCCAGTTTCCCGTGCTACAAGCGTTGATATATGAGTTCAGTGAAGATTAGCTAGTTATTGTGGAAAGATGATATTTTCCCGCACTGCAGGGTGATAGTACACGAGTTTTACAGTGAAGTTTGTTTTCGATATATACGCCTTGGGACGTAACTAACAGGGATTTTATTATTGCTTTTTTTATTGTGAGTGTGTTTTGTTTTGTTATATTATTTTTGTTTTATTGTTGATATTATGAGCTTAGCATAGCATACCTAGTACATGTTGAGACGGTTTGGGATAATATCTAAAACTGCTCAAGTCTCAAAAATATCCTCAAAAAATGAAAAAATTGGGAGATATTATAAAAATACATTTTTTACTAACTTAAAATAACCAATATCGATAGGTTGACAAAGCCTATAAATCTCTATTCAAGGGTGAGAGTGTTCAATGATGAGTCATCTACAAGCACCTGCATCGACTTGTTAATTAACTGACCTGTTCCTACAGGAGAAATTAATCATTCCACTAAATATAATAATGTACTAAAATTTTAAAATTTAAAATTATTTTGGATTATAAATGTTAAGAGTATCTAAATATAGTTAACTGTAATCAAAGAATTTTGTTATCACTCTTCACTTAAAAGTTTGAGTTATATAACAAGAGATGAAAAACCCCAAACTATTTATAACCTTTTGAGTTCCATATTTGTTTTATTTGATTTTTTTTAAAATATAAAGTTGAATTTGTTAAATATGAAAACAATCTCTCATTTCGAGACCTTACTCAAATATTGTAAAGCAGCCAGTGTCGCAGACTTTGCTAAGGTGAAAGCTGTCTTGTTCTTAGAGCCACACTTAATGTAAAGCCATTAAAATTAGACCTATATGGCTTTGGCTCCTATATGGTGTTCAGTGGTGAGGCTGTGTCAGTCCCGTTCCTCAATGATTTCAAGTTGATCAAGGCAGGTAGACGATCCTGAAAGTCAGAGTAGTGTCTGTTACATATTTTCTGCGATGCCTCGTTCTCTCATTCTTCTACCTTAACTCCCAACTCGGTCCAAAATGCCCTTGTACTGAAATGAAAGAATCCTCTTGGTTTATCCTCGTAGCCCTTTTTGTTTAAGACGTTATGTAACCTTCAAGTTCTGGCATATGATTTCTTGGTGTTAGAAATCCCCCTATTTTATTAAATACATGCTTCTCATGATTCAATTTTACAATATTAACTCTTGTTCTTACGTAATAGTGTTTAGATAAATCGACAATTCTCAAATTCTAAATTGGGTTAAATGCCACAGAAACTTTCACATTGTACCTGTACACATTTTGGTCATTCTCATTCTATCTCTGCTAGGAGTCAGGTGCATTGTCTTCTTTCTAAGCCTTTTCTCGTGGACTTAAGTTCCGGCTACCTCATATTAATTTACTTTACCTCAAATACCTCTATATTTCTTTTTAAAACATTTTATATCTTGTGATGTGTCAAGTGCGGTCGGTGTGAAGTGATTGCAAGAAGAAGTACTGGCCAGTTACTACACATCAAGTGGAACCGTTCGTTGGCACAATATAACGACAACCTCAAGGAAGGTAAACTCAATGACTCTGGTCCTCCGGTACTCAAATTTAGTAAGTAATAAATTCATACATTAACACTCATAAATTACCGAACACTTGTTAATCTAACTGTATCATAAAATATATCTTTTTTAAGTTTTAAAATGCGACCTTTTGATTTAACCAAATTACCTATTCTTATTCTATTTCTCATTATCTGTTTGGCTGATATTGACCAAACTTACCAAAAGTGTTTACCATTATGCCCTTTATCAATTGTTGTTTTTACTATCCTCGGATCCTTCTTACATTTTCTTATATTAGAATAAACTTTTCAAGAGTGATCTTTGACAGCGTTTTTCACAAAGAAATCTTTATAATTAAAAATTTTTATTTTGCAAAATCAATTTATTCCTACTAAGTTTTATTACATCATGTTTGGTTTTTGGAATTTCTTTTTTTTGGGTGTTTTTCATCTCTTGTTGTATAACTAACTTTTAAATTAACAGTGATAACAAAATTCTTTTAATACAGTTAAATATATTTAGATACTCTTTACATTTATAATACAAAATATTTTAAAATTTTAGTATATTATTATATTTAGTGGAATGATTCATTTCTCCTGTACGAACAGGTCAGTTAATTAACAAGTCGGTGCAGGTGCTTGCAGATGACTCATCATTGAACACTCTCACCCTTGAATAGAGATTCATAGGCTTTGTCAACCTATGGATACTGGTTATTTTAATTTATTAAAAAAATGTATTTTTATAATATCTCCCAATTTTTTCATTTTTTGAGGATATTTTTGAGACTTGAGCAGTTTTGGATATTATCCCAAACCGTCTCAACATGTACTAGGTATGCTATGCTAAGCTCATAATATCAACATTAAAACAAAAATAATATAACGAAACAAAACATGCTCACAATAAAAAAAAGCAATAATAAAATCGCTGTTAATTACGCCCAAAGGCGTATAATTCGAAAACAAACTTCACTGTAAAACTCGTGTACTATCACCCTGCAGTGCGGGAACATATCATCTTTCCACAATAACTAGCTAATCTTCACTGAACTCATATATCAACGCTTGTAGCACGGGAAACCGGGTTACCGCCAGCGATCGAGTGCACCGGCACGGTAACCCGGATTACCGCCCACACTGAATGTGTTAAATCCCATTAACCTATTTATAGAGATATAATTTTTAATTTCAAATATTTATTACTTGAAAATATCTGAAAAATAATATTTAGTGAGCTTTTGAACAGCAAATATATTCATACAATTGTTAAATATAAAAACCCATTAATCTCTGCTATTTATTGTGTTGTCTATGACTGATCATGGGAAAATTTAAATACAAACTTTTTTTCTTTTTGGGGTATAAACAAAAATATAACAATAAATATTAGTGTGCCTAAAAATATATATGTTCTCTAAATAGTTGGATTATTTTTAATGGGATAATAGGTAGCATATATATTTCTTATAACTTTGTTTTTGCAATATTCAGAATATCTTTAATATTATTTTGTTTTATAAAATTAACCAAAAGTGATGCCCGAAGGTTAATAAAACTCTTAAAAATATGTTAAATTTGCTTTCTAAGCTTGTTTCTTCTATGATTTTAGTTAAAATCACTCTGCCTTCTACTTCTTTCTCATAAAATATTTTCATATTGGAATAAATGAAATTATGTTCTAAGAGGAAGATATCTAACAACTTAAATCGCCAAAGGCTCATCTGTGAGTATGGGCTAGGCTGAAATTCCTATTTGAATCTTCACTTTTTTCCATGTAATGTTGGGTTAGATCTCTCTCATTTTTCTTATCAGGTCTCTCTTGATCAACTTGATCTTTTCCAACATTGACGCTATTAGAGTATTCGAGGGCTAGGGGTCTTTATATTATGTTCTTTGTAAAGTGATGATGATCGAAAGGTTTTTCACTTTTAAACAAGAAGAGAGAAGTCTAGCTACTTACAGGAACAAAACTCTCTTTTGATTTGTTATAACTAGAGGTTTTTATTTAATAACTTGATATATTGTAACAGGGAAACCAGAAGGATTTAGAAAGTGCTACTGAAATTTTATCCGAGTATTTAGAAAAAAAATACCTTCAGAGCAGACATTAAGCAAAATTTCAGGATAAGTACAGGTATAGGTTGTTGTGTTCATATTGGAAAATATGAAATATTGCCAGCACATAATTTTCTAATAGTTTTTAATTTGTAATTTTGACATTTTCAACTGTGCTTATATATGGACAAAAACAAGAATGAAAATAATTTTATCAGTTTCTTGAGACCATGAAAATTCAAGATACGCCAAAAATGGAGTTTAAAATTTTATATTATTACCAAACTTACTATAATTTGTATACTGGGTAAGTAATATCGAAGATATTTTCTATTGAGTTAGAAATTATCTTTTTTTTTATTTGGAAAATCATGTGCTGGCAATAAATCATATTTTCCAATCAAATTTAATTAACCATGTGTTGAACATAGATAACAGAACACAATAACACATACCTGCACTTATCTTGAACTTTTTGCTTAATGTCTGCTCTGAAGGTATTTTTGTTTTCTAAGTAATCGGATAAAATTTCCGTAGCACTTTCTAAATCCTTTTGGTTTCCCTGTAACAATGATATCAAGTTATTAAAGAAAAACCTCTAGTTATAACAAATCAAAAGAGAGTTTTGTTCCTGTAAGTAGCTATACATCTCTCTTCTTGTTTAAAAGTGAAAAACCTTTCGATCATCATCACTTTACAAAGAACATAATATAAAGAACCCTAGCCCTCGAATACTCTAATAGCGTCAATGTTGGAAAAGATCAAGTTGATCAAGAGAGACCTGATAAGAAAAATGAGAGAGATCTAACCCAACATTTCATGAAAAAAGGTGTAGATTCAGCTAGGAATTTCAGCATAGCCCATACTTACAGATGAGCCTTTGACGATTTAAGTTGCTAGATATCTTCTTCTAAAAACATAATTTCATTTATTCCAATATGAAAATATTTTTTTTTGAGAAAGAAGTAGAAGGCAGAGTGATTTTAACTAAAGTCATAGAAGAAGCAAGCTTAGAAAGCAAATTTAACATATTTTTAAGAGTTTTATTAACTATCAGGCATCACTTTTGTTCAATTTTATAAAACAAAATAATAATTAAGATATTCTGAATATTACAAAAACAAAGTTATAAGAAATATATATATGCTATCTTATCCCATTAAAATAATCCCACTATTTAAAGAACATATAGTTTTAGGTACACTAATATTTAATGTTATATTTTTTGTTTATATCCCTAAAAGGAAAAGGTATGTATTCAAATTTTCCCTTGATCAGTCATAGATAACACAATAAACAGCAGAGATTAATGGGCTGTTAAATTGAACAATTATATGAATATATTTGCTGTTCAAAAGCTCACTAAATATTATTTTTCAGATATTTTCAAGTAATTAAATATTTGCCATTGAAAATTATATCACTATAAATAGGTTAATGTGATTTAACACATTCAGTGTGGGCGGTAACCCGGGTTACCGTGCCGGTGCACTCGATCGCTGGCGGAACCCGGTTTCCCGTGCTACAAACAATGATATTATATGAGTTCAGTGAAGATTAGCTAGATATTGTGGAAAGATGATATCTTCCCTCACTGCAGGGTGATAGTACACGAGTTTTACAGTGAAGTTTGTTTTCGAATTATAGGCCTTGAGGCGTAACTACCAGCGATTTTATTATTGCTTTTTTTATTGTGAGTGTGTTTTGTTTTGTTATATTATTTTTGTTTTAATGTTGATATTATGAGCTTAGCATAGCATACCTAGTACATGTTGAGACGGTTTGGGATAATATCCAAAACTGCTCAAGTCTCAAAAATATCCTCAAAAAATGAAAAAATTGGGAGATATTATAAAAATACATTTTTTACTAAGTTAAAATAACCAGTATCGATAGGTTGACAAAGCCTATAAATCTCTATTCAAGGGTGAGAGTGTTCAATGATGAGTCATCTGCAAGCACCTGCACCGACTTGTTAATTAACTGACTTGTTCGTACAGGAGAAATTAATCATTCCACTAAATATAATAATATACTAAAATTTTTAAATTTTTTGGATTATAAATGTTAAGAGTATCTAAATATAGTTAACTGTATTCAAAGAATTTTGTTATCACTCTTCACTTAAAAGTTTGAGTTATATAACAAGAGATGAAAAACCCCAAACAATTTATAACCTTTTGAGTTCCATATTTGTTTTATTTGATTTTTTTTTTAATATAAAGTGAATTTGTTAAATATGAAAACAATCTCTCATTTTGAGACCTTACTCAAATATTGTAAAGCAGCCAGTGTCGCAGACTTTGCTAAGGTAACTGCTGTCTTGTTCTTAGAGCCACACTTAATGTAAAGCCATTAAAATTAGACGTATATGGCTTTGGCTCATATATGGTGTTCAGTGATGAGGCTGTGTCAGTCCCGTTCCTCAATGATTTCAAGTTGATCAAGGCAGGTAGACCATCCTGAAAGTCAGAGTAGTGTCTGTTACATATTTTCTGCGATGCCTCGTTCTCTCATTCTTCTACCGTAACTCCCAACTCGGTCCAAAATGCCCTTGTACTGAAATGAAAGAATCCTCTTGGTTTATCCTCGTAGTCCTTTTTGTTTAAGACGTTATGCAACCTTCAAGTTCTGGCATATGATTTCTTGGTGTTAGAAATCCCCCTATTTTATTAAATACATGCTTCTCATGATTCAATTTTACAATATTAACTCTTGTTAATCTAACTGTATCATAAAATATATCTTTTTTAAGTTTTAAAATGCTACCTTTTGATTTAACCAAATTACCCATTCTTATTCTATTTCTCATTATCTGTTTGGCTGATATTGACCAAACTTACCAAAAGTGTTTACCATTATGCCCTTTATCAATTGTTGTTTTTACTATCCTCGGATCCTTCTTACATTTTCATATATTAGAGATAAACTTTTCAAGAGTGATCTTTGACAGCGTTTTTCACAAAGAAATCTTTATAATTCAAAATTTTTATTTTGCAAAATCAATTTATTCCTACTAAGTTTTATTACATCATGTTTGATTTTTGGAATTTCTTTTTTTTTGTGGTGTTTTTCATCTCTTGTTGTATAACTAACTTTTCAATTAACAGTGATAAAAAAATTCTTTTAATACAGTTAAATATATTTAGATACTCTTTACATTTATAATACAAAATATTTTAAAATTTTAGTATATTATTATATTTAGTGGAATGATTCATTTCTCCTGTACGAACAGGTCAGTTAATTAACAAGTCGGTGCAGGTGCTTGCAGATGACTCATCATTGAACACTCTCACCCTTGAATAGAGATTCATAGGCTTTGTTAACCTATGGATACTGGTTATTTTAATTTATTAAAAAAATGTATTTTTATAATATCTCCCAATTTTTTCATTTTTTGAGGATATTTTTGAGACTTGAGCAGTTTTGGATATTATCCCAAACCGTCTCAACATGTACTAGGTATGCTATGCTAAGCTCATAATATCAACAATAAAACAAAAATAATATAACGAAACAAAACATACTCACAATAAAAAAAAAAGCAACAATTAAATCGCTGTTAGTTACGCCCAAAGGCGTATAATTCATAAACAAACTTCACTGTAAAACTCGTGTACTATCACCCTGCAGTGCGGGAAAATATCATCTTTCCACAATAACTAGCTAATCTTCACTGAACTCATATATCAACGCTTGTAGCACGGGAAACCGGGTTACCGCCAGCGATCGAGTGCACCGGCACGGTAACCCGGATTACCGCCCACACTGAATGTGTTAAATCCCATTAACCTATTTATAGAGATATAATTTTTAATTTCAAATATTTATTACTTGAAAATATCTGAAAAATAATATTTAGTGAGCTTTTGAACAGCAAATATATTCATACAATTGTTAAATATAAAAACCCATTAATCTCTGCTGTTTATTGTGTTATCTATGACTGATCATGGGAAAATTTAAATACATACCTTTTCCTTTTAGGGATATAAACAAAAATATAACATTAAATATTAGTGTACCTAAAAATATATATGTTCTCTAAATAGTTGGATTATTTTTAATGGGATAATAGGTAGCATATATATTTCTTATAACTTTGTTTTTGCAATATTCAGAATATCTTTAATATTATTTTGTTTTATAAAATTAACCAAAAGTGATGCCCGAAGGTTAATAAAACTCTTAAAAATATGTTAAATTTGCTTTCTAAGCTTGTTTCTTCTATGATTTTAGTTAAAATCACTCTACCTTCTATTTCTTTCTCATAAAATATTTTCATATTGGAATAAATGAAATTATGTTCTAAGAGGAAGATATCTAACAACTTAAATCGCCAAAGGCTCATCTGTGAGTATGGGCTAGGCTGAAATTCCTATTTGAATCTTCACTTTTTTCCATGTAATGTTGGGTTAGATCTCTCTCATTTTTCTTATCAGGTCTCTCTTGATCAACTTGATCTTTTCCAACATTGACGCTATTAGAGTATTCGAGGGCTAGGGGTCTTTATATTATGTTCTTTGTAAAGTGATGATGATCGAAAGGTTTTTCACTTTTAAACAAGAAGAGAGAAGTCTAGCTACTTACAGGAACAAAACTCTCTTTTGATTTGTTATAACTAGAGGTTTTTATTTAATAACTTGATATATTGTAACAGGGAAACCAGAAGGATTTAGAAAGTGCTACTGAAATTTTATCCTAGTATTTAGAAAAAAAATACCTTCAGAGCAGACATTAAGCAAAATTTCAGGATAAGTACAGGTATAGGTTGTTGTGTTCATATTGGAAAATATGAAATATTGCCAGCACATAATTTTCTAATAGTTTTTAATTTGTAATTTTGACATTTTCAACTGTGCTTATATATGGACAAAAACAAGAATGAAAATAATTTTATCAGTTTCTTGAGACCATGAAAATTCAAGATACGCCAAAAATGGAGTTCAAAATTTTATTCTATTACCAAACTTACTATAATTTGTATACTGGGTAAGTAATATCGAAGATATTTTCTATTGAGTTAGAAATTATCTTTTTTTTTATTTGGAAAATCATGTGCTGGCAATAAATCATATTTTCCAATCAAATTTAATTAACCATGTGTTGAACATAGATAACAGAACACAATAACACATACCTGCACTTATCTTGAACAATGTTGGATGAATTTTTAAAGATGGTTGTGGTGATGTCGTGTCTGAAGTCCCGGTTCGGCTATTCTCTCGACGTTAAAGTTGCATGTCCAAGTGGTCGCCTGGTGACGTCCTGGAGTCCTATCCGGAAGCTATACGAATCACTCCATGTATCAGCTGCTATGTGGGTTATGTTACTTCTCCAGAATAATCCAAGTTAGGCCAACTTTGTAATGACTAAGTTGCCACTGACGTTCTTGTAGATTATAGTTGTGTCTATTGCTGCATTCCAAATTAATATCGCAATGACGTATGTTCACACTTGTTATACAAATTATTAGGTTAACTAAGAAAATACTTAGCTTTTTGCATACTATGGTATTTTATAAAAAACGAGATCAAGGCTCGATGTGTTCACTTACATCGCAGAAATATCAAGGCTCGATGTGTTCACTTACATCGCAGAAATATCAAGGCTCTCGAGTTTCCCCGAGCAATCGTTTATATAGACTCATCTTCAGCCAGCCCCTTCTACCGTACAACTCTTATCTTTCTCCGTGCAGTTTTGGCTATTGAAAATCCTTTTCCTTTGTAACTCCTCCAGGGTTTTCCCTATTTTATTGAGAGTGACATTTTTGAATTCAGCTCGTTGTCTTCTTTACACACGAACTCGAGTGATGTTCGTACGATTCTTGGTTCGCGTACACGACCCGCGCCCGTTTTCCGCGGCCATTTCTCCCGGAAAAGTGTTTGTTTTTTGTTTTTCCCGGTTTTTTGTTTTCACTTCTTTATGTCCCTTTGGTTTGTGTTAACTAGCCGGATTTTCTCTTTTTTTCTGCTTCTGGTTGTCTTGCTGTAGGGTTAGGGAGTTAAACGATTTTCTACAAACTTGGGCTTTCCTTTACTCCCGAAACATATTTTAAATACTGGATTATTTTTACATAACTACGTTATCAGCATACTATTTATCGTTTTGAGTTAATAAAAATTTAAGTTTAACTTTTTATCTTGCTGTAAAGGTGCGAATTCTGTCACCTTTTTCCTTTAATAAAATTTCAAGTTTTTCTTTTTAATTATACATTTTGTTTATCATTACTAAAATTTGTTTTGGTTAGAATTTAAAAAACTTTCTTTTTTATATACTTTTTTATCATTTGAACTTAGTGAATTAACATTAACTTTTTTATTTAACGAAATTTCGCAAAAACTTATTTTCCCTTTATTTTAGGCCTTCTTATGAAAAGCCTGAAAAACCTTTTCTTTTTCAATTTAGAGGAATTTTGAATTTCTTTACATACTTTAATAGTCTGTATTTTACGTAACTTTGTGACTTTATATTATCTAATCTTGCAGTAAATACACACGCGGTTAGCGTAATGCATTTCCTGAAGATATTTGTTTTTATTTAATTTCTGGATTTTGGCTTCCCGTATTAATTTTTAAGTATTTTTTACAAGTCCTTATTCCTTTTCGAACAGGCAGGGTCCAAGAGTTTAACTTAGCCAGATAACTACCCTCCCGCGTCAACATGATTTTCGTGACCTACATGCGGCTTTAGCCCACGGTAAGTCCGGACATTTCAAATTTATAAAATTAATTACAAATTCAAAATCCAGGACCTACAACGGGTTGTGTCCGTTGTAATATATATATATATATATATATATATATATATATATATATATATATGCTAGACTTCAAATATATAACAGAATATAACCACTGATATATAATATATATCAGAAACCAAATATATAACAACGTATGTTGAACCAAAGGGAAAAGAAAACTTACAACTCGTCCTACACCATAGACAAAAATTAATTAAAAAAAACGACCATGAGAAAAATACGAATGCTTGACCACTGACAAACATAGTAAATTTCACTCATAGAACCAAAAATTATTAGTAGGTCAACAAGAGACTTAAGGAGTTGAAGGAAGGAAAGGGGGAGTTAGAGCTAGGTAAAGTCGCAGCAATAAGGTTCCTTGGCTTCGTCGGCATCGTGCTGAAGGGCGTTACAGCCGACCAAAAGCCAGAGGTCATACATATGCCGGTAATACTTGGATTGAAGTTACTTAGCGAATATTAAAACCAATTTGTGCACATACAGTAGGGGGGGGGGGACATTAGACAATTGAATTTTAAAAAATGGTTAATGCCAACACCATTAATACATATAACCCACACAAATAATTATACAACTTAATTCCTTAAACTAGAAAGATCAAGATTGGTGATAGAAAAAAAGGAGGTAAGTGTAGTGTGTCGAGGGGTGGAATGTTTGAAAGGAAGTAAGGGTTTATAAGGATAATAATAAGATGGGGGGGGGGTATATAAATGAGTGATGAATGAGGTTTGAGAGAGGAAGCTCGGACTACTCCGGATTAGTCGTTATGCAGTGGTTGGCAGATCGGTCGGGCGACCCAAGCGAGGGGAAGGCACCACAAAAAAAAATATATATGGGGAATAGGAAAACAAAAAAGGCCTAAAAAAAATCCAAATCACCAAAAGTAAAAAAAAGTGTAATACCATTCCATCCACAAGGGAAAGCCGACAAACCCGAGGCTGCATTGAGCTTGCCCTCTCGGTGGGGGGGATAAAAAAAGCGGACAACCCCTAAATGGCCCCATCCACCAAGGCGCCGTTTCGTAGAGGTGCGCCCATTGCAAGGACGCACCTTAGCCATACTGGGCCCGCATGGTAGACGAAACCAGAATAGGGGGGGGGGGTTATGGAGTGAATGGTAATAGATGATATAGGGAAGGTGTTTTGAGTAATGTGACAATTATAAGAGGAAGAAGAAGGAAGAATTGAAAAAGAACTAAACTAATATCACCTAAGCCGGTTGAGACTGGCCCAAGTGTAGAGAAGAAAGTGTAAGGTGGTATATAGGGTGTAACACTACTATTTAATATTTGGGGTGGAAAAATCTCTTTAAGTTGGATATATGGGCTGTGCAAACCTGTCTACCAGAGGTGGGGTCGATTTAGATACCGGTGAGGCCGTCCAATAAAGTCCGTTAGGCGGATCGAGAGTCTCGGAATTATAAAATAGATTTTAAAATGTCGAATATAAGGGAATTACCTAAGGGTGAAAAATGGATGCCATCGTTCAAAAAACACGAGTCTGGTAAATTCCGGTCGGCGGTCTCATCATGTATTGTCACATCACTGGCTGTTAATGTTGCTAGGAAAATATTAAATGTCTGAATAATTGAAATTTGGTGAATTTGGGTACGAATTATAGGAAAAAACGGGAGTTTAAAAATGGAAATTGAACCGGCTGGGTTCACCCGACGAATAAGGCGCAGGAGTGACACAAAATTGGACTGTAAATGTTCATGCCTTCGTCTCAAAACGTCGTTCGTACCGATAATAAGCACGACATGTGCAACCGGAAACCAGGAGTGACGGTTATGTTTAATAAGGGCTTTGAGCCCTGGGACTGTGAGGCCGGAAAGCCCCCGGAAACGGATTGAGCTATTCTGAAATTTAGCTAATCTACGGACATGACTATCCCTCAGGACGGTAATTGAATGAGAGTCCCCGTCCGGGGTAGTATGAGACCGTACGATCATTAAAATATTGAATTTATTATTATCATTGTAGGAAAATAATTTTTTTGAATATTTATGAATATATCGGAAAACAGAAGGGGCTTTCGGAAATCTGTATGGTGAAAAAATTTGGCACATGAAGGGTTGGGTGGCCTGGGCAATAAAAAGGCGCATAGATAAATAAATATAGGGGTTATAGGGAGGGTACCTTCAATCTCGTTGAGATCGGGAGCAAAAGAGAGTAAAGGCAATAGTGGGGGGGGGGGGGTAGGCTTAATTTCGTTAATCAGGTTTTAAGCAATCAATAGAGACAACAAAAAAAAAATTTATAAAGTTAAATAATTAATTTAGAAAACAAGGTTTTAATAAATAAAGGAATAGAGTGAGTGGCTTCTGTGACCGTCAGTGCGGAAAAAAAAATTTTGTGAAAAGTTTCATCAACATCCTATCCTCGATGTATGAGCCACTACGTTTGGGTAAATTCGCAGCGACCAATAGGGATTGCTTCCTAATATTACCTAGCCGATAGGCTAAAAGTTCGCTAAAAGAGCGATGTAAAATGTAGCGTCAATTAATTGGAAAATTTATGAATAATACTCGTTTGTTTTAAATTAAATAAGACCTACATCAATGACTACATAAATACTATAAGACACGGCATGGCCATGTTAAATATTCTACGCTTATTCTTGAGTTGACCAATACCCGCTAGGTGGCGTTGATGTGACCAATCTGAAGTTGATGTGACTGGCGCTAGGTGGCTCTACGGTCAAACAATGTTTCAGGCGGGTAAGAGAAAACGCACTGATGCCACATATGGGACCAGAGATGCGAGGGAAGGTCGAGAATCGCTTATCTCAGCGCATGAACTGTAACACTGACTATGCTGACGGAAGTAAGTGAGAAGGTGCTGCTAGCCCTTTCTGATAACTGTGTGTCAAACTTGTGACGAACAGCACCCGTAAAGCGTAGACTATTTCCCTATCCTATGTCGTGTCTTATAGTATTTATGTAGTCATTGCCTACATTTAACATTCGTAGTTTATAGTAGAAGATATTGAGAAAGGATTTCTGTGTACGGTGCGCTATCAGCTGTATAAGATAACAACCGTGGTCGATAACCACTGTAAACTGGTTTGACGGGTCTAAACTGTCGTTTAAAGACGGAAATAAATTACTTAAAACTACGTTATGTGAATTTACGCTGGAAAAAAAAGTACAAGTCGTAACATAATTTTATACATATATCTAAACCTATATACATATATAATTAATTACCAAAATACACAATTATAAATAGATAGGTGAATAAAATAATGAAACAAATGATCTAAGAGAATTTACGTTTAACGTATGCGAACAACGAAAGAGAAAGAAAAAATCTTTGATTAATTATTTTAAACGATGCAATACGCTATTTCCTTCAATAAAAAAAAAAAAAAAAAAAGAAATATATATACCTATATATAAGTTTTCTTCTCATTATTTTACAAACTAAAATATTTTAACAATAATTTAATAATGAAATTTATTAATTTTATATGGAAATAATTTTTAAATGAACTTATAATAACATGAATTAAATTTGGAGAAAAAACAATAATATTTCTAACTATAGATAAAAATTGTAATTAAATAGTTAACTCACCATTTTGGCAGACAGGATTTAAAACTAGGCCGAATTTATATTGGTTACTTACCATTTTACATACGCGGGGATAAAAAGGTTAATTAAGGAGTTATAATTAATTAGAGAGACGGAATTTAGATATCGCGAAAAAATGTTGTGCAATACTAATGTAACGCTAAGGGTTGGTTTTATCTATAAAAAATAATAATTTAATTTACTGAAAATTTTATAAAACGAAATTTAGCAAAAAGGAGACACGTGTGGCTAGCCATTCGAGACATGTCGCCCAGCGCACAAAAACCATATTAATTCGTAAAAATTAGGGTCTTTTATTAATATTTTTTAATTTTTCATTTAGACACGACCAAAAGAACCCGGAACACAAGACAAGACGGTTTTTTTCATCTAAGATCAGCCATGATGGTCCTAGAAACCACAATGGGTTATTGCTTAGCGCCTCGGGTGCCAAGCCTCTACTTAGGCAATCACTTGGATTTTGTTTTCTTGACACTTGTCTTCAATGACATGGTTATATATTTTCCTGAATTTGTGATACACGATTCGCCACAAAAACTTTCCATCTCGCAAGATTGGAATTTATTCAATGAAGTGTTACAGTAGAGTCTGAAAAAGCTATGATTTGATTAAATACACGTTTCTCCTTATATATATATATCAATAATATGTCTCATTAGTTTTGACAGTATCAAAGATGCGCAAAGCTCCAAATGTGGAATTGACTTTACCTTTAGAGGAGCATCTCTTGATTTTGCACATAGTAGTACCACTTGACGAATAGCCTGCCTATCTTGGGTTGAGAATGTACACTGCACCTTAGTAAGCCTTTTCACTGGCATCGGCAAGTCTAATTAAACTTGTTGAGGATCCAAGCTTGATAGACGAGTGTCTGGGAAACTCTAAGTTTGTTAAGCATTGGTAATCCTTTACAAAAAGTATTCCATCGCTCAACGATGTGCGCTGGGGGCTTCTTATCCCAATCTATTTGAAGACTCCAAAGTTCTTGTATTAGAATTTTGGCAGTAGTTATGACAGGTGTCAGAAGTCCTAGAGGATCAAACTTACGGGTAACCATAGACAAAAAAGAACGCTTTGTACAAGTATCATCTGGCAAAGCTATTTTAAAGGACAACACGTCATTCGGTGATGACCATTGAACTCCAAGCATCTTGGCTGTGATATCTTTGTCAAATTGAAGTTTATTTTGTAACTTAAGATTTTCTGGAATGTATTCCATCAGTTCCAATGAATTGGAGCACCATTTTTTAATTGTAGATCCTCCCGTTTCAAATAAACCTTTAACTAGATTATATATATATATCAATGGCGCTTTGTGGACTGGTGGTCAAAGTGTCTAAGTCATCCATATAAATGTCTTTTTGAATAACATCTGCGGCCATTGGAAATGTTGACTTTTCCAAGTCAGCTAAAAGGCGAATTACTCTGTGCTAGATAAGGAGAACTAGTGGCTCCAAATAATACTGTGTTCAATTCATAAACTTGAAGATCGATTTCAGTAGAAGGTCTCCAAATTAATCTTTGATACTGGTGATATTCCGGGTGGATCCCTATCTGCAAATACATTTTACTTATATCGGCCGATAGAGCGTACTCAAACAAACGAAAGTTCAAAACTAAGTTGCATATTTCTGGATATAGCTTGGGACCAACATGCAGTAATGAATTTAAGGTCTCCTGTTATTTGTCTTTGCACTAGCGTTAAAAACTCTTCTAAAAGGCGTAGAGCTGCTCTGTGGTTTGTATACCCCATGGTGATGTAGGTAATGCCATCAGCAAGAGACTCATGACATATAGTTTGATTCAGGTAATCTTCCATTATGGTTGAGTAAGTTAGGTGCAGCTTTGCTTCTTGTAATAAACGTCTTTCGTGTTCAAGGTATTTAGCAATAGATGTTTTCATTGAAGATCCTAAAAGGGAGGGGCTGGTTGCTTGAAGGGAAGCGCTATCGAAAATTTTCCATTATTGTTTCTCTTATGGGTTTTAAGGAAAAATTCTTCACAGCTTATCTCCTCAGCATTTAGATGGTTCTTCCAGAGTAGCACAAAAATTGTTAAAGTTATAAGTTTCCGATTCCACAGCTAATTCACCTATTATAATGTAACCCAGCAATGTTTCTATAGCGATAGGCATATTTTGTGTGACTTTAGAAGAGAACGCCATAAATGACGCACTTATTTGTAAATCTATTTTTCCTGGTATGTAAAAATTAGGGTCTGCCAGCGGTAAATCTTTCAAGTAAGAGAATTGGTGTAGCGGTAATGACATTGATGGAATGCGGTCTTGAATAAATTCTGTTACTAAAGCGGTTGTAGTGAAAGTGGCAGTAGAATTCATTGGAGTGGTAATAGTCAGTTTACTGTATGATTTGGGTTGTAGTATTCCAGATTCTAATCCCTTTACTACCGACGAGAATGTGACTGGCTTCCACTGTCAATGAGAGCTATTAGCGAATGCGGGTTTCTGTGAACATCATAAACTGTCACCTGTGCTGTAGCTAGTAATACCATGGTTGGCGGTGAGTCTTTTCTTAACGATGAAGAACAAAGCGTTTGACTAACCTTATCAGCGATTAGAGCTTCTGTCAGAACTGGTTTCTGTGATTGTGAGGATATGCTGTTCAATTTTGGCCATGCATTATTTGGAAATGATAGGTTTCTGTGTAAAAGAGAGTGATGTTTGCGTTTGCAGATAGTGCAAGAAAAGAATGTTTTGATTTACATTCGGCTAGGCTATGACTGTTAACTGATATGTAGTTGAAACATGCTTTATGTTTTTTAACTATTATTCAACGTTCATCTACCGACTTCTGGTTAAATTCCGAACAACTATACAATTGATGCTTATTTTTTAAACATAGGGCACAACGATTTAAAAACCACATTCTCGGCGGAGCTGTAAACCGCTAGGGAGCGCGTCCCCAGGTGGCGGATAGGGGAATGCCTTTCAGTGGCTTCGGCCGTTGAGTGGTAGGAGGCAAATAAAACACCTCCCGCTGACCAAACAGAACAAAATGGAAGCAATGGATAACAATATTTCGAGTAAGACTACCCCAGATGGTGATCTGGCTGCGAGGCTAGAGACTACCTAATTCGAAATACTTAAAGTATTTACAAAATTAGTTTTACATACTCTTATTTTTTTATTGTTGACCATGAAATGATAATAGAGTGTGTTCACATTCCTTTTGTCAGTATCAAAATTTCTTTTCCCCGACGAAAGAGTAGGTACACAAAGAATACAAGAACTAATGAATTGTCTTTTTACGTCCGTACTGGTTGCTTCTTTCCAGTATGACTTGAAAATTTCTTTCCTTTCTTCTTCAGTTATCGCTTCAGAACACTTCATTCTGCAAGAACAATGGGGTTTCATTTCTCTTACTGGAATGAGCTTTCCTTTTTTATTTTTGTATTCCTCGCCTTTTGATAGATTTTGTTTTCGTACATTGCATACCCATTCATCTTCATGTCATACCCTTTTTCTGCTTGGTTGTTTAATAACAGTTTTATTTTTTACTTTTCTTTTCTTATCTGCCCCGATTTCATTATGAGGTCTATTATTATCGTCTCTGACCTTCAGGTTCTGGGTCATCGATATCGTCATTGTCATAATTAGAAAGGTGTAAATCATTTTGCAGTAAATGGTAAACAATAGGCCTAACCACTGGTAGTCTGTTTTGTTTGTTTGTTTTGTTGAACAACTGTAAATTTTTTCTTTGTTACCTTTTATTTTGAAGGCTGCTGACTTAGGTGATTCCTCCGAATCTGTACTTGAGTCTTCATTAGGCTGTACCCTTTATCTGCGTCCGAGTCATAAAATCCTAGTGAGCTGATACTTGAATCCGAATGTTCTGCTGGTCCATCTGAAACAACAATAAATTTTATAGACTAGAATACAAAATCTAAATCATTAGGCTAATGAAATAGCCTGCAATTTATAAAATGTCTCAGTGTGTTAAAAATATATAAAACTGTAGGCTAATAGTTGTGGCTGTAGTTATGCTACAGATACCATACAAACTTAAAAAGCAGCTGCAACGGTCATTGCTATTTTCAGCTATACAACTATAATAATGGTAGGATTAATAGTTAGATAGGGCTAGAGTTCAGTATGCTGCGATGTACACTCTCTTTCTCTACCTTTGATTTGAATGGAGTTTCTTAACATCGACTTTTAATAGCATTAACAGCGCTTTGCCAGCTATAGTTAGGTGGTTATTTCACTCATTTCATTCATATTTACTATGAAATCTTCTCCGCATAGCGCACTACCGCCAGATAGGCCTAGGCTAGAGTTACACTATAAGTTACAAGTAAGCATAGTAAGACAGCTAGTAAAAACACTTACGTAGGAAAAACTGTTAAAAACACTATTTATGATATATTATTAGGACTAGTTCTAGCCTATAACTTGTACTAATAAAACATCATACAAAATACAAAACTGTAGGCTGTAGTTGTGGCTGTAGTTAGGCTACAAATACAATACAAACTTAAAAAGCTGCAGCAACAGTCATTGCTATTTTCAGGTATACAACTATAACAATGGTAGGATTAATAGTTAGATAGAGTTACACCATAAGTTACAAGCAAGCGTAGTAAGACAGGTAGTAAAAACACTTACGTACGAAACACTGTAAAACCACTATTTTTTTAGTGACATAGTGCTGTTTACGTTTTCCTATCTCCCTTATAAAAAGACATGGGGCATAGTGCAATATACCTCTAAATAGAGCAAAACAAATAGAACACGATGGTGCTGAAAACCGGATTTTGATAAAAATGTGACATAGTGCCCTTTAAGTTACCTCCCATATACAGATATAGGGAGCTATTTTTTGACCGTGTAGAGCCGTAGCGCGTCTGAGAGTGTTTACCAGACTAAAGCGTGACCAACTTTAAATCTGGTAAGCTGATGTGAGCTTGCTCTACCGTAGGGATGGCCACTATCGATTGTCGATAGTCCGTTGCAATCGATTGTCCCGATAGTATCGATAGACAATCGAGATTTTCAGTAGTACTTAAAAATCAAACTTAAATTGAGAAAATTTAATGAATGAAGCAAATGCCTTATAATAACGTTGTTTATTGACGTGTGTTATGGTAAAAACATTTTTGTGTAATTAATATTTTTAAAATCAGCATTATAATATTATAAAAAGAAGAATTTACAAATGCTTTGTGTAAAAAAAGAACCACTTATTTTTCATCTAAAACCCACATATTTCTCTTTAAAAATATTTGCATATCAGCTTTGGTTGGGTTTAGCCGACTTCTGTTCTCATTTATGATCTGTCCTGCTTTGGAGAATATTCTCTCAGCTGCTACAGATGTGGCAGGAACGGATAAATATTTTTTTGCAAGTAGCTGCAAAGTAGTAAACTTATTATCCCTCAAGTAGTGAAATATGTTTGTTTTGTCCTTATTTGGTATAGCCAGTTCCTAAAACAAAGATTTAACAGTAATAATTTAGCTTCTTTGGGGAACTGGCATTTTGCAGTATATTTATAGCATAAAACAAAGTAAACTCAGCACTGGTTTATTTTTATCTCAAACTAATTGGGGGTTTCCGTTTATACAACTAATCTTACTCTTAGTAATTGGAACATAAAATTTGGCTTATTGTTTATTAAACATACTTTACTAGTAATTTAATTTGTATAATAATAGAGGCATGGTTACCTGGAGGTTTGCCGAACTAATAAAAAAAATAATAAATGTATTTATTTCCTCAATCTGCTACAAATTAATAACAATCATTCCCTTTCTTTTTTATACATAATTAAACAAAAGTCACCAAAATACAAAAATAACTAAACACGTGTCCAAGTTCAAACACTGTAATAAACTTGCCAAGACTGATGTCAACGTAACACTAAATACATAAGAACTAAATAAATATATTATAAAATAAAATTTATACACACAAGAATAGGAGAATTATACATACAAAAATAGGATAAAAAAAACAAAATAAATATAGTCTTACTTACATTGATCAGTCAAACAAAAGATCAAAAGAATGTTGGTGTATACAAGATTATCAGTACTATAAACTACAAACTACTTAGCATTTTAAACTATTTGTTTTGTACAATCAGAATGAGAAAATTTAGGGCCTTCAAGGCATTTTGCCCATTTGAAGGTTCCTATTTCTTAATATTGTTGTTTTTTAAGAAGCGTTCAGATAGTGAATTTTTTTCTTTTTTTCCTCTTTTCGGCCACTTTAATAAACTTTTTAATCCTATTATAATTTATTGCATTCAAACAAATAAATGTTAACTAAAATTTGGTGCTCCCAATGTAAACCCTATTCCAAAGGACAATATATCCATAATTAAAAAGAAAATAAACTAAACATAATAAATAACAATTGGTAACTCATGAAAGGACTAGTCTTGATAGGAAAAATACACAACAAAAAAAAAACACATCTGTACTACTTTGGTATGTCAATTAAAGAATCAAGGTTCTCCAATGTAAACAGCCATTTTTTTAGCTTCTTCAAAAATAGGTTAATGCTATGTAATTGCTTGATTTCATTAGGTAATCTATTGAACATTCTAGGTGCCATAAAATTTATGGTTTTAGTATAAAAAGTGTTATTAGGTTTTAGTACTTGGAATTGATTCCTTGTTCTCAATTTTTGATTATACTCTATTGAATTTTGAGGTAAGTTACCACTTTTGCAATAAAATTTTTTTTAAACTTTGTACACAAAAATATATTTAATTGGCAAAATTTTTAAATGTAGAAAAAGAGGACGCGAATGAACAAATTTACTTTTCCCTAAAATTAATCTGATTACATGTTTCTGTTGATAATATATTGTGTTTAAGTAGGTGTCATAAGTACTGCCCCATAAAATTATTCCATATTCAATTCTACTCTGTATCATAGAAAAATACAACATACGCAAGATTCTTTCGTTACTTAAACTTCTAAGGAAATAAAAGTACCGTACAACATTGTTAATTTTATTTTTCAAACTACTTGTGTGGATTTTCCAATTAAGCTCACTATCAACATGAATTCCTAGATACTTTATACTTGTGGTTCTGTTCACAATAGCACTCTTATTTGTCAAACATCTGGTTTGAGCTCCAAGACACTCAGAACATCTATAATTTGTTTATCAAAGTACACATCCTTCCTGAGACTAAAATTGATATATTTAGTTTTCTCTGCATTTAATAGCATATGATTAGTGGAAAACCACCATTGCATTACTTCTAAATCATTTTCGATGTTTGATCGTATATCATTCCAATTTGAGTGTGAGTAACAAAGAGCGGTGCCGTCCGCAAAAGAAGTTACATTTCCATGTAGCCTCCCATTACATAAATCATTTATATAAATGATGAATAAAATTGCACCCAACACCGACCCTTGGGGTACACCTTGTTTTATTGTGCCTATGTCACTTAATACAAAATTTATTTTGACACATTGTGTCCTTTCTTCCAAATAACTTTCAAACCATTTATGTGCTACACCACGTATTCCACATTGATATAACTTGTCCAATAAAATGTTGTGATCAACTGTGTCAAAGGCTTTTCTTATGTCTAAGAAAAGACCGCTCACACATAAAACTGTAATTATACTGTCAGCAGTGTTCGTTCTTTGGGTCTTAGCGGCTTCCTTCTTTTTTCCAGGATAGAAAAAAGGGAGAAAAGCTTCCCTGGCTCTTTTTCATTCCGTTCTTCTGATTCTGGTCCGTGGGTAGTTGGTGCCTGTTCATTCCCATCAATTTCAGCCATCCTTTTAAGATGGTGTGAGACTGCATTTTCGAGTGCCTTCTGAGCAGATTCAGCATTTTCTTTGTTTAGAAATGGAGTTTTCTTCCAGTGAGGATCCAGGATTGTAGCCAATTGTGTAGTTGTCCTTGTTTCATAGGGTACAAGTCGTTTTGTAATCCCCTCCACTGTCACAGCATGCACTATTTTGCCAATTTCTGTTTTCATATTTTTTGAAAGTTGATCCATGTTGTGTTTCAGGCAATACACAATTGGAATTACCACTCAAGATGTGGCATAGTTCTCTCCTGGTATTGTTTCAGTTGCTTCGTTAAATGCTGCAAGCAACTGCACGAGATTTTTTAAGATTAAAACTTCTTCAGCTGTGAAATATGATATTTTGCTTTTTTTTTAACTTGGATATAGCTATTACAAGAGGCTCTCCAATATCCAAAATTCGCTGTATCATATGGAATGTAGAGTTCTATTTGGTCGGTACCTCCTGTATTAACTTCAGCGGAGGTTTTGAGAGCCGTTTTTGTTCAGCCTTCAATATTTCTCCTGCCATGTTACTGGTTTTGAAGGTGGTGACAATTTCCTTTGTTTTTGAAAATAACCCCGAGAAACAGTTTAAAATACGTTTATTCCTATTTCGTGTCTTATTCACCTTAATCACAATTCATTTGTATAAACATTTTCTTATTTCATTTCTCTATGTAATAGTATTAATGATAGAAATAGTGAAGATAAAGTAGATTTTAAATTTTGGATTTAATGGTTTCCTCTGTAAATGAAGGAATAGAATGTATTTATTTTCCACTGAACAGCAAAAATTAATCCTACAGTAACAAAATACATAAATAACCATTCTATGTAGTAATCAAAAAGTACCATTTTAATAAAATCAAATTGAAATGTCAAACAAAATATTTACTTACTCCAAATACTAAACAATAGTTTTAAACACTAACATAAACATTATTAATGACATATAATTCTTGCTTTGGTTAAAACATACACACATATTTAGAAGGAGGTTTAATATTTCCTTAAACGTTTAGTTAGGGAGGTACAGGCGTTTTAAAAAGGTATTGCAAGTGGCGAAACGTGAAATGTTAAAGTCTAGTCTTTTTATTGACATATAAATTGCAATAACTCTTAAACCATTTTAAATGTCAAAGTGGTTTTTTGAGGGTTTATTCTCCTTTCAATTCTGCATCTTTTGATACCCATATCGTTGGTTTAAAATTTTTTTTAACTTTAAAAAAAAACAACTTTTAACAGCAATTACTCGTAAACCCTTTGAGATTTCATTTTTTGTCATTTTTTCATGGTTTACTCTCTATTAAATTCTGCATCTATTGATGTGCATATCATTGGTATTGTTAAATGTTGAAATTTTTACAAAAAATTAGATAAAAATGGAAAAATACTAAAAATTTTGAAATTTCAATAGCACCACTCGACTCCAAATTTAATTCTGCTTCTACTAAGCTATAAAAATAATCAAAAATCAAAAACTCAATAATCAAAATCTCAATTTTTCGCCTAAAAAAACTGCAAGGGGGGACCTTAACATTTTGCAAAGTTTGAAAATTGGCTGTTTTCTCGAATTATTTACTCGGAAACTATAAGAGATATTTTCGAATTTAAAACACCACAGTAAAATGTGAACTTTCGTCCTTCCTAATGTTAAATTGCGTATCATTACAAGTATAGTTAGGGAGCTACAGGCGTTTTAAAAAGGTATTGCAAGTGGCGAAACGTGATATGGCTAGGAATTTCAGCATAGCCCATACTCACAGATGAGCCTTTGACGATTTAAGTTGCTAGATATCTTCCTCTAAAAACATAATTTCATTTATTCCAATATGAAAATATTTTTTTTTTGAGAAAGAAATAGAAGGCAGAGTGATTTTAACTAAAGTCATAGAAGAAGCAATCGCAGAAAGCAAATTTAACATATTTTTAAGAGTTTTATTAACTATCAAGCATCACTTTTGTTCAATTTTATAAAACAAAATAATAATTAAGATATTCTGAATATTACAAAAACAAAGTTATAATAAATATATATGCTATCTTATCCCATTAAAAATAATACCACTATTCAAAGAACATATAGTTTTAGGTACACTAATATTTAATGTTATATTTTTGTTTATATCCCTAAAAGGAAAAGGTATGTATTCAAATTTTCCCATGATCAGTCATAGATAACACAATAAACAGCAGAGATTAATGGGCTTTTATATTGAACAATTATATGAATATATTTGCTGTTCAAAAGCTCACTAAATATTATTTTTCAGATATTTTCAAGTAATTAAATATTTGCTATTGAAAAATTCTATCACTATAAATAGGTTAATGTGATTTAACACATTCAGTGTGGGCGTAACCCGGGTTACCGTGCCGGTGCACTCGAACGCTGGCGGTAACCCGGTTTCCCGTGCTACAAGCGTTGATATATGAGTTCAGTGAAGATTAGCTAGTTATTGTGGAAAGATGATATTTTCCCGCACTGCAGGGTGATAGTACACGAGTTTTACAGTGAAGTTTATTTATAAATTATACGCCTTTGGGCGTAACTAACAGCGATTAATTTGTTGCTTTTTTTTTTTAATTGTGAGTATGTTTTGTTTCGTTATATTATTTTTGTTTTAATGTTGATATTATGAGCTTAGCATAGCATACCTAGTACATGTTGAGACGGTTTGGGATAATATCTAAAACTGCTCAAGTCTCAAAAATATCCTCAAAAAATGAAAAAATTGGGAGATATTATAAAAATACATTTTTTACTAAGTTAAAATAACCAGTATCCATAGGTTGACAAAGCCTATAAATCTCTATTAAAGGGTGAGAGTGTTCAATGATGAGTCATCTGCAAGCACCTGCACCGACTTGTTAATTAACTGACCTGTTCGTAGAGGAGAAATGAATCATTCTAGTAAATAAAATAATATACTAAAATTTTAAAATATTTTGGATTATAAATGTTAAGAGTATCTAAATATAGTTAACTGTAATCAAAGAATTTTGTTATCACTCTTCACTTAAAAGTTTGAGTTATATAACGAGAGATGAAAAACCCCAAACAATTTATAACCTTTTGAGTTCCATATTTGTTTTATTTGATTTTTTTTAAATATAAAGTGAATTTGTTAAATATGAAAACAATCTCTCATTTCGAGACCTTACTCAAATATTGTAAAGCAGCCAGTGTCGCAGACTTTGCTAAGGTAACTGCTCTCTTGTTCTTAGAGCCACACTTAATGTAAAGCCATTAAAATTAGACCTATATGGCTTTGGCTCCTATATGGTGTTCAGTGGTGAGGCTGTGTCAGTCCCGTTCCTCAATGATTTCAAGTTGATCAAGGCAGGTAGACGATCCTGAAAGTCAGAGTAGTGTCTGTTACATATTTTCTGCGATGCCTCGTTCTCTCATTCTTCTACCGTAACTCCCAACTCGGTCCAAAATGCCCTTGTACTGAAATGAAAGAATCCTCTTAGTCCTTTTTGTTTAAGACGTTATGTAACCTTCAAGTTCTGGCATATGATTTCTTGGTGTTAGAAATCCCCTATTTTATTAAATACATGATTCTCATGATTCAATTTTACAATATTAACTCTTGTTGTTACGTAATAGTGTTTAGATTAATCGACAATTCTCAAATTCTAAATTGGGTTAAAAGCCACAGAAACTTTCACTTTGTACCTGTACACATTTTGGTCATTCTCATTCTATCTCTGCTAGGAGTCAGGTGCATTGTCTGCTCCCTAAGCCTTTTCTCGTGGACTTAAGTTCCGGCTACCTCATATTAATTTACTTTACCTCAAATACCTCTATATTTCTTTTTAAACATTTTATATCTCGTAAAGTGTGAAGTTCGGTCGGTGTGAAGTGATTGCAAGAAGAAGTACTGGCCAGGTACTACACATTAAGTGGAACCGTTCGTTGGCACAATATAACGACAACCTCAAGGAAGGTAAACTCAATGACTCTGGTCCTCCGGTACTCAAATTTAGTAAGTAATAAATTCATACATTAACACTCATAAATTACCGAATAGTTTTTGGTCCTCCGGCCGGATCTAGTTATTCATTAACTAGACGTAAGATAAAAAACCAGTCTATCAGTTTGTTTAATACCGTTATATTTTATTTTATTTTTGGTTTAAACTCTGTTCAAATTGCTTACTATCAACTTTCACTTTAGATTTGTATTCTCTAACTTTCACCACGCTACAGTACAAACAGTTAAAGTTCACTTTCATTTTCTATTTTGAGAATTGTCGATTGGTCTTATTTTAGTGTAATATTGATCTCCAATAAAATTAAACTTGTACTAAAAATAATATTGTATATTTAATACTTTCACTTAGTGTGTACACAAAATCTAGCTTATAAATATTTTGACCTTTGTATTGTACTACCTGCTCATATCTTATCTCAATAGACTTATTTTAGTTACTTTTAGAAACTAGGTCACAGAAGGAGAAAGTTTAAAAAGTATTAAAATTTATTAATATTATTGACACATCTCATGTGTTTATAATAAAAGGGTCTATTCAGCTTTTCATTATAAATAATTTATGTTTAATTCAGTATTGCCTTTTTAACTTTCTATTGTACTTTATAGACTTCACCATATTTCTTAAGTTGAGGGCCTATGTTTTAAAATAAACCTCTTATTGTGTTTTAAAAAGATAAGTTAATTTTTTTAAAGGTGGTTAGCGTGTTTTCAAGAAAAATAAATAAATTTAGTGTCTTTCTGTGAATTAACTTTGTAAAATGGCAAAATCACTTGCAGTTGTGAAAGCAAGAATGGAGAACGCATTCTCACAAATTCAAATGATTTTTGATCTTATAAAGAAAACTTCTGAAAAGGATATTCTTCAAAAATTCCTTGTGCACGCAAAATCTGTCAGTAAGATTTGCGAAGAATTTTCTGATGCTTTAGACAATTACCTGGAGCTTAAATTGGCTAGTGATCCTGAATTTAAACCTAATTACGCTTCTCTTAATAGTGCAGATGAGTTAGTGAATTATATTAATTCTACCCTAACCTCAATTCAAAGCAAAATGCAATCCAAGAGTAATAGTGAACCTGCCCCTGTACAAAAGTCAGTGGTTCGCTTACCTAAGCTCGAATTAAAACGTTTTAGTGGTGACTCCCTAGAATGGGTATCTTTCATCAATCTATTTGAATCGAGTATAAATAAAGACTCTTCTTTGTCACCCAGTACGAAGTTTCAATACTTATTAAGTGTTCTCTCTGGTGATGCTTTAAATTTGATCAAATCTCTACCTATTTCCGACTCTAATTACACAGTGGCTTACAACCTCCTGAAAGAGCGTTACCACTCTCCAAGGGAATCTTTACTCTTCACCTAAATCAAATTTTGGACTTACCCTCTGTGAATCATTCTCCAAAACAAATGAGAAAATTTGTCAACTCTTACAATGAAAACGTTCAAGCTCTCAAAGGGTTAAAACTGGACATCACCCAAAATAACCCACTTCTATCAGCTATGGTTCTTAGAAAAATGGACAACGACCTCAGAAAAAGGTTCGAACAATTCCGTTCCTCCAATCCCACCGTTGAAGGTGAGGATGGCCCTGTCTTACCTGACATCGCAGATATAATAAAATTCCTCAATCAGGATTGTAACGAAATTGAAAACGCAAGTTTGCATTCTGCACCTTCCTTAAAACCTGCCTCTGCAGAGTCAAGCCATGATTATATGTCAAAAAACCAATTTTCTAAATTCAAAAAGGGTCCTATTTTAAATCACAAGGTCTCTCTGATGACCTCCAACACTGATGGAAATAAACGCAGTAATTCAAACCCTCTCCCATGTTTTGTTTGTCACAAAACTGATCATAAGGTGTATACTTGCACCATCTTCAAGAGTAAGGATCCCAAATCCCATTTTCAAATAGTTAAAGAAAATAAACGATGCTCTTCATGTTTGGGCAACCATAACCGCAATGACTGTAGGTCAACATCAAGTTGTTTTAATTGCCACAAAAGGCACCATTCATTACTTCATTTTGAAGAAAACCGTACGCCTATAGTTCAAACTTCATCTCATGAAACTGTTCAAACTTCACAGGAAACTACACCTGCAGTTAGTCTAACCTGTCAAGATAAAGGCCGTTTTACTCGCTCCACAACAGTCTTATTAAGCACTCTGCTTGTGAAACTCACCTCTGCCAGTGGAATTACACAGGTATTCCGTGCTGTCGTTGACTCTGGCAGTCAGTCCTGCTTTTTTACTGAGCGAGCAGCTCAGTTGTTATGTGCTCCCCGCAAGGAAAGTTCTCAGGCCATTGCTGGAATTTCTCAAGCTGTAACCTGCACTAAGGGCCAAACATATCTCAACATTGAAACTCTAAATGTAAAAAAGGTCTCTAAGAATCAAGACTTTCTCTTTCTTGACAAAATCTGTGTAGACTTGCCTCGTGTCTCAATTGCGCCTGATGTTTTTAATAAAGTCCGACCATACATTTTGGCTGATCCTACATTCCACCTGCCAGGAGGCATTGACGTTCTCCTGGGTGCCTCTTTATTCCCACTAATATTTAACCAGGTGGCCCACCACCTGGCCTACCAAGTGTGATAGGATCACACTTTGGATATTTAGTCATGGGTGAAGCACCTTGCGCACCTCATACTGGTTCTACTGTCACCTCTCAGATGTCAGCAACGCTCTTATCTGTTAATGACATCGACTTACACAACTCGTTGCAAAGATTCTGGCAGGAAGAAGATCCCCCTATAATGACAAAACAGTCTGAAGAAGACAGGCTATGTGATGAACATTTCTTAACCACTCATTCTCGGGACCAATCTGGCCGTTATTGTGTCCGACTACCATTCAAGAAAGAACACTCCGTTCTTGGCTACTTGAAGTTAACAGCTGAACAGAGACTTTATTCTTTAGAGAAAAGGTTCAATGCGCAACCTGAATTCAAAGCGCTCTACTCAGATTTTATGTCTGAATATTTCATTTCAGGTCATATGGAAGTCGCTAACAACACTAACCTAACTGATCCTCACTACTTCCTCCCTCACCACGGGGTCTTAAAGGAATCCAGTAGTACTACTCGTTTGCGCACTGTGTTCGATGCCAGTTCTAAAACTTCTAATGGTTTCTCCCTCAATAATATTCTTCTCACCGGAAGAAAGATGCAGACTAACATTTGCGATTTGTTGCTCGTCTTTCGGACTTATAATGTTGTGTTTTCTTGTGACATTCGTCAAATGTATCGACAGATACAAATGCTCCCTGAAGACCAGTGCTATCAACTGATTCTTTGGCGTGATAGTCCTGATCAACCTCTTTCAACTTTCAAACTAACCACAGTGACGTATGAAGTAAATTGTTCTCCATACCTCGCCATTCGGACTTTACATCAGCTCGCCATAGATGAAGGTGATTCCTAAACTGCAGCTGCAGAGATTCTCCGTATTCAACCCTTCGTATATGATATCATCGCAGGTGGAGACACCGAAGATGAAGCGATGAACCACCAGCACCAACTTATTTCACTTCTGAGTCGCGGAGGCTTTGAGTTATGTAAGTGGACTTCGAACTCCATGCAACTCCTATGTAGACTCCCAGATGATCATCTAGAAACTCCTGTATTTCTCCAAGAAACTCTCCAACCTCATTACACCATACCCGCTGGCGGGAACCCGGTTTCCCGTGCTACAAACATTGATATATGAGTTCAGTGAAGATTAGCTAGATATTGTGGAAAGATGATATTTTCCCGCACTGCAGGGTGATAGTACACGAGTTTTACAGTGAAGTTTTTTTTCGAATTATACGCCTTGAGACGTAACTACCAGCGATTTTATTATTGCTTTTTTTATTGTGATTGTGTTTTGTTTTGTTATATTATTTTTGTTTTAATGTTGATATTATGAGCTTAGCATAGCATACCTAGTACATGTTGAGACGGTTTGAGATAATATCCAAAACTGCTCAAGTCTCAAAAATATCCTCAAAAAAATAAAAAATTGGAGATATTATAAAAATACATTTTTTACTAAGTTAAAATAACCAGTATCGATAGGTTGACAAAGCCTATAAATCTCTATTCAAGGATGAGAGTGTTCAATGATGAGTCATCTGCAAGCACCTGCATCGACTTGTTAATTAACTGACTTGTTCCTACAGGAGAAATTAATCATTCTAGTAAATAAAATAATATGCTAAAATTTTAAAATTTTAAATTATTTTGGATTGTAAATGTTAAGAGTATCTAAATATAGTTAACTGTATTCAAAGAATTTTGTTATCACTCTTCACTTAAAAGTTTACGTTATATAACAAGAGATGAAAAACCCCAAACAATTTATAACCTTTTGAGTTCCATATTTGTTTTATTTGATTTTTTTTTAAATATAAAGTGAATTTGTTAAATATGAAAACAATCTCTCATTTCGAGACCTTACTCAAATATTGTAAAGTAGCCAGTGTCGCAGACTTTGCTAAGATGAAAGCTGTCTTGTTCTTAGAGCCACACTTAATGTAAAGCCATTATAATTAGAAGTATATGGCTTTGGCTCATATATGGTGTTCAGTGATGAGGCTGTGTCAGTCCCGTTCCTCAATGGTTTCATGTTGATCAAGGCAGGTAGACCATCCTGAAAGTCAGAGTAGTGTCTGTTACATATTTTCTCCGATGCCTCAGTAGTAAGATACCGGAGTTCAGGGACAAACAAACAAACCAAAGGTCACGGTCCAGAGGTCAAAGATAAGAATTAGCGACTTTGAGAACGTACTGACATCAAATAGTAAACAATTATAAGAGATTACTTTATGTACATAGTAAATATTGATAATTAGTGTGTAAATAAAGAGTTGTCTTCATCCAGAGCGATTTCTATCGATCAAAGTTTAACCGGAGTATAGGACATGATTAATTGTCGACGTCACACCCAAATATAGATATTTAGTAGTGTAAATAAAGAGTTGAGTTCTTCCAGAGCGATTTCTATCGATCAAAGTTCAACCGGAGTTGAGGACATGATTAATTGTCGACGTCACACCCGCGAAATTTAAAATTTTAAAATATATTGAAATACAGTCAACGGTTAAATATATTTAAAATATTATATTAACAAATAAAAAGTTAGTACACCTGTGTATTATATATCTTTTAGTCACCATGTCTCGTACCGTCTTAAACAATGCGGAGTTACTCCGTACATTATTGAAAATGAAGCCCCTTAGACGAAAACATTTTTTGAAATCGGCCGATTATGATTTAATCCAATCGATATGCGAGTATGCTTACAATACGTTAAAAGGAAATGTTCCTTTATCAAAACCTCAGAAGTGTAAACTATCCCGATATAAACACATCCTCAGGAAACTTGTAAAGCACGGTAAAAATTGGAAGAAAAATAAACGCGTGATAATACAAAAAGGAGGTGCGTTATTTCCGTTATTAATAGGCCCTGTTTTAAGTACAGTGCTGCAGCATTTACTAAATTAAATGGAACATGTGCTAAGAAAATGGTTTTATTGTCTCAAGACTTTGTACAAAAACTAAATGAAAATGACAGTGGAGGTTTACTGAGTGATTTAGATAAAGAAATGAAAGAAATATTATACAATTCTAAACTTAATGATAGGGAAAAATGGTTAAAATACCAACAGATCCTGCAACGTTACTTATATTTTAATGAGCAACACAGAAACGGGTAATTGTTGGACTTGTTAGTAACAAAGCGTTTAACGGAGATTTTTCAGCAAATCCATTTAATTTCCAACACTACAAAGTTAACTTTTTTTCACTCTATATCGATGGTCATCAATTACCTTCAAAACCATTACAACCCGATTACGTCACAAATAAACTATATATTCACTCATATAATACACTATTTTCCGGGACAAGAATACATTTCTTGAATGAAGGTAATGATGTATCAAGAAGTAGTTATCCGGACGGTAATTGTCTTATGGCCTTTGACTTAACACCTGATCTTTCGGCAAACACAATGTCACATTGGAATTTAATAGAACACAGAAGTGTGAGAATTGAAATAAGATTTGAAACTGCTCTTACAGAAACAATAAACTGTATAGTTTACGGTGAGTTAGACAACGTCATTGAAATTGATAAAAATAGAAACGTGGTGGTGGACTTTGGAAGTTAGATAAAGTATATAAGCAACATATTTTTTACCATTTCACAGTCAATAGTTCAAGTGCAATAAGCTTACCGTCTCAGAGTGAGTAGTGAAAGTGTATAGTTTTACAATGGCGGTGGTGTTAGACTTACAAGGTTTTAGGGATAACTCAGGTGATTACGTGATAAAAGAATTGGCCGTTATATCTCTCAACAACAGGTTATTACAACACTGGATCGTAGGTCCGCCTTTTGAGTTTAACACTTTATCAAAGAATAGGAAAAAAGAGTGTATATGGTTAACTTACAACTACCACGGATTAAAGTGGGATGATGGTTCAATCAGTTATGGGTCGTTTATAAAAGAATTGAAATTTATTTGTGAAAACATTAATATTATTTACGTTAAAGGACTGGAAAAGTGTGAATTTATTAAAAAAATGTTAAAAAAAAGAAGTTATAAATTTGGAAGACTTAGAATGTCCTTCACTTAAAGTTTTGAGTTCAAATGCGAATGTCACCCGTTGTTTCTACCATAACAAGTGTAGTAGATTTGTATGTGCACTAAACAACGTTAAACTGATGATTAATTGGCTTCACCGAGATGTATGCAGATCAGATATACAGTTGCTTAGCTCACCTGCCTGTACTTCATTACGCAGTTTATGCAGCCGATCAGTTGCCGATGACTGTTGGGACACCTAGTTGCTTTGTAATCAACACAGATCCTCACAATAAATCAGGACGTCATTGGTTTGCTATTTCTATAAGTAGTAGTAGAGAACTAGAATACTTTGATAGTTATGGAAATCCACCAAATAGACCATCACATTTTTCATTCATAAAAAGAAATTCCCGCACCGCTAAATTTAATTCAACTTAATTACAAGGATTGACATCTACAGTATGTGGTCAATATTGTATCATGTTTTTATACTTTAAGACTTTAGGAGCATCGTTGGAAGATTTTTTATCTGTTTTCAAATAACACGTACGATAACGACTTCAAAGTTCAATATTTATTTAACAATGTATTTGGAAATATTCCACGGACTAACAGTAGCCAGAGATAAGAGTGGGCGCATGCGCAATATTATCTCACTAGCCTATAAAAAACAATTCGCTAAGGGTTATTACTCAGTTCTTAAGTAAAATGGAGACCAAACCCAGTAAGAGACGTACACCATACGAAAGGAATAAGAAAAACAACTTTAAAACTTATTTAATTCCGGAAGAAACAGACAAATTAGACCAAAATATGGAAATGAAGATTGTCAATAGAACTTTACCTGCACTGCTTTTGAATACATGGTATTCTCTAAATAAAAGTCAAGGAAAAATAGTTATAATTGGTTTGGATATTGAAAATATGTTTGAACCAAGGTTACAAATACGTAAATCAGATTCAAATAGTGGAGTTTCGTTAAGTATTTTGGAATGGAATATTTTATTACAAAAGTCTGAATAAATTTCTAATTTTTTCATGTGCAAAAAACAAAATTATGAAAGTTTTGAAATGGATAAACACAAAGTTGTGTTTCAAATGATGTACGGAAAGAAATCTGTTTTAATTCGTGAACTAGTCTGTCTGCAACCTCAAAATTATCTACCGGATACACTCATTATACAGGAACCCACATGGAAAGGAATAATACAAATGTCTAGCTGCATCTCCAATTATTTCAAACTGTGTTCTCTCTGGTCATCATTTGTGTCTAACTCTTTTCAAGATATCAAGAATATAGTCATGAATTACCTATTGGCAAATGTACCAAGTGAATCAACAAAAGACGATTCTGTGGTCAAATCTTGTTTAGTGAAATACTTGGAAGAAGTGGACGTAAGTTTTATAAGCAGTGAATTTCATCTAATTAGTAAAGACTTGATTTTATCAGAACTTAAAGTAACTTGTCTGGATATGTTTGTAAATTATTTTAGATTACATCTGTTTTATAATGATATTAATCAATGTATGTGATTTTTGAAAATTATGTATTTTCTAAAATGTTAGTCAAAGTATTTGTATGAAGATGCTTGTAATTTCTTTTAAATTGCTATTGTTTTATAAAAATGTGAATTTGATTTGTATCCGGTTATGAATTATTGTTTAAAAAAAATATTATATAAACTTCTTTGTTATTATTTGATTCCTTTATAATAAACATAAGGTATTTGAAATAAGAAGTCGATCATATTATTCATTTCTTATAATTAACAATTAACAAATATAAAATAGTACATAAAACACACACACACACACACACACACACACACACATAAAACAATATCAAAAATATAAACAAATATCTGTATTGTTCTTATAATATTAAAACATATACACACATAAATACACTAAAATTGTCTTTGCCGTTTATAAGGCGGTTCATAACTATAATCGGACTCCAATACCATATTATATGCGGTCACAACATTTCTGATATTAGTATATAGTTCCCTACTTAAAATTATCGTTCTAGTTTCATTATCTGTGTTACTAGTTCCGCAGTCATCCTCATCACTCGAAATTTCGATCACTTCCTCTTCTACCGTATCTCCATCCTCCTCCCCCTCCTTCATACCTTCGCTTGATGAGAAGCTTGCTAGCCGTTGTCTCCTTTCTTCGTGAAGGTAGTCCTCTTCTATCTCCTCTTCCCACCAATCCTCCATTTTCGCCAACTCTTCAAACAATTCAGCGTCCTTCTTCCACCACTCACCAAACTCTTTCATCTCTTCAAATACCTCCTTGTCCTCTTCCCACCATTTTCCAAAACAATTCTCCATCCTAAAATCAAGTCTCCACTATAATGTTCCACTTCCAACTAATATATTCTATAATCCTTACAGCATTTATAAAGGTTCACCCTTCTAATATGTGTTACAATAAACAGTTAGTTAAATGACTTTAACCCATGTAAATATTAATATGAACTTTGCATCAATACTTTACTCTTAACAACAATGTTAGTCATGTCTTTATGACTTTTGTGCATGTGTCAAAGTAAATATAACTGTGAACTCTAAACTTCAGATTTATTGAAACATAAATAAATAAGCTAAATTTGTTTACATGTGTCAAAGCAAATATAACTCTGACCTCTACATTTTACAGATATTGGAACATATATATATATACTTAAGAATATTTAGTTATGTCAATAGTTTGGTTGTGTAGTAGTCAGTAAGAGTTAAAATGCAGCGACACGTCTTCACTTTACCAATAAGAAGGAATGATATTTTATTTAAAAGACATATTAAAACGCAATTTACTTTACGAAATAAAAGAAACGTTAATTTTATAGTTACTGGTGTTGAAGTGAATGAATATAAAATAAAACGAGGAATGCTAATTATAAAAGTAATTTTAAATTTCTCAAAACATAAAATAATTATTGATAATTTTAATATTAAATCTAAAGTGGAAATCATAATTAATTTTCCGTGTAGTGGCGCAGATATTTGGCGAATATTCATTGAATCAGACTTTGATGGTGAAGTTAAAAGAGTATTGGCTTTAAATAATATACGTCACCGTACACTTGTGATGAATTTGTTGTACTCAAATAATCTAAGGAGGAACTATTTTAAAGATACGTATTCTGACGACGGCTACGACTCAGGACTTACTGGGGAACGATCCGATCAAAGCGACATTGAAGAGGAAGTTCATGTAGATGATGAAATTCAACAACTCTTAGATTGAATGCAAATCATTCACATAATGTAACGTATTAGAAATATTATGTTTAAAATAAATCATTTATTAAAAATGAGTTATTATTATTTTTGTCTTGTTTTTCCTATTTAGATAAAAAAAATACTGTTATTCATATCAAAAAATTGAAGTATTTGTATGACATTAACATTTTTAGCTACCGTTTTGCCATTTTTCAATGTTTCCCAGGAAGCACCACGAGGAGGTGGTAGCCATCACTTCCCACCTAACCTAACATGCATGATATCTAACTTATAACTAAAAGTTTTTACATTGATTATTTAAATCCATATTTACAAAATAAAACTTATAATAAACACGATAAATAAATATCACTTGAAAAATTACAACTTTAGATATTACTAAAACACGTGACTTTGTTCTATAATAAAAATATGTTATACGAAGAATTATTACTAAAATTTGTTTTACAACTATGTTTATATATATATATATATTTTTTAATACGATATAAACAGTATATTAATTTATAAAATAAAAATATTTAAACTAATTTATAACAGTAGCTAATTTTAAACATAATATACACTATAGACATTATAAAAAATTACAAGTGATCAGAGACAAGAAATATGGCAGATCCTGTGTTAAATTTAAAAAAATTTCCTATATTAATAGCTATTATGTTTCTAAAAATTAAACGATTATTTAAATCCATATTTACAAAATAAAACTTATATTAAACACGATAAATAAATATCACTTGAAAAATTACAACTTTAGATATTACTAAAACACGGGACTTTATTCTATAATAAAATATGTTATACGAAGAATTATTACTAAAATTTGTTTTACAACTATGTTTAGATATATATATTTTAATACGATATAAACAGTATATTAATTTATAAAATAAAAATATTAAAAATAATTTATAACAGTAGCTAATTTTAAACATAATATATACTATAGACATTATAAAAATTACAAGTGATCAGAGACAAGAAATATGGCAGATCCTGTGTTAAATTAAAAATTGTTTCCGTTATTAATAGCTATTATGTTTCTAAAAATTAAACTATCGGTTTTAGCTGCCCTGTTTCACGGTTAATCCGTTATATGAAATTCACAAGAGCTCTAGCATTACCGATAGTGTGCCTGTGTGTGCGTGTATGTGTGTGTGTGTGTATGTAAAGTTAAAATATTAACACATTTATACTAATCTTATAATACAACATTAAAAAATCCTAGGTTTTTTAAAACCAAATGGTAGTGTATGGAAATCCTCCATTCTTCTCCTCTTTGTGTAGACAGTCTTATAGCTCTTGTTTTCAGGACGGCTGACTACATTGAAATGTTTTATTCGGCAAATCTTATGATGATCGGATACTATAATTTCGTTAGGAGTATTATACAGAATCATATTTTTCATTGTTTCGAAATTTATTATTCGGGAATTGGTGTAATTTAGAGAAATGCCTTTTACCTTGCACACAGTTTTAAAATTGTCTACCCCTTGTACTCGTACCCTATAAGAATAGTTTTTTGGCCCTCCACTAACAAATGTATCAATGTATGACGCTGGACCATATTCAACTATTTCGTCAGTTAAATCTCCTAGATAATCACCAGTAGTTAGTTTTATATCTCCGGGTTTTTGAGTGAATATTATGGAATCAGTATCAAAATATAAAACACGTTGTTCTAGAGTTTCCAGGTACGAGTACAGTTTTAGACGTGCACTGGCTGTTACATATGCAGCTATTACAACACTGGCTTTGGGTGAAGGGGTGATAGATTCATCATTATACTTCCAATTAACCAACATGATATCGTCGTTGATAGGTAGAATGTCTCTCGTAGTAACACCGGGATTTGTTGCTATAAGTAGTAACTCTTCCCTAGAACTAACGAATGTAGTCTGATCAAGATTTTCCCTTTCGCCAAATTTACCCCAGAAGCTGTTTAGCATTAATTTTGCAAGGGCCCTTAGTCCAGAGATTTTTTTAATTTGATTTCTGTCCAGATTGATATTTTCTCTTTCATAAAATTGTCTTAGATATGTGTTTTTTCTGTCCTCTGTATCACACCACAACGGCCACCCTGACGCTTCCTGCTTGATTTTTAAAAATTGGTTAACATATTCCACAAATAATCCCCCATTTGTTCCATCATACTGTGTAGTCTCGTATTTCCATATCTCGTGTACTTTAGGATTTTTATAACCCTTTTTTTCAATTTCATTGCTGACCCACGTACCTGTAATACAACGTTGTGATTGCAGTCGTTGTTACTTAAAGTTTCTACACACGTCCTGCAATGTGGAAAATATAATTTATTGTGAATTTTGTACGGCAGCACGGGATGATAAAGATTGGGTGGTGGTAACACGGTAACTTTTACAATTCCGTCGACTCCTTCAAGATTTTGAGGACAATTTTCACCATACAATATTGTCGGGTGGCCAGTAGGGAATTTTCCATATTTACACACCCATGGATATAAGCTGCATACATCTAAGTACTGTATTGTTTCACCTATTTCCTCATTTACTTTGTGATACAGCTTTGTGGCGTTTGTTCGACCCCCAAAGAAAGCATTTCGAGGTTCTAGAGGTGCTGTATAAGTCCCTACTGTTCTTTGCAAGTATTCTTTTATTTCTGGACGTCTATTTTTCATGGTTTCGAATACACACTCCCACATATCTATAACTGTATAGACCTGACCTATAAGAAATTCCTTTTTCCTTTGGGTTTTTTCATAACGAATCGCCATTGTCTCGTGCATATTATTGGTAATAGGTTGATCTCTATTTTTGTAACACATAGGACACCCGTGAAAAAAACAACCATTAAATTCAAACACCGTCTTTGATACGTCGTCTTCATAATACCCGTCGACCTTGTATTGAAATATTCTTTTCTCTCTGCCATTACCTGCATGTAGAATCTTTATGTTTCTTTCTCTTCCCATACTAACCAAGATATAGCGGCAAGGGATTGTTTATCAGCTGAGCGATAACCACCAGCTGGTATGATCCCTATTTTATTCGGTTGGAGAAACTGTTTTCTGTACGTTTGCATACAAGCACTAGGAATAGTTACGCTTTCCAAGAACGGATCGATTTCAGTTTCCCTTAAAAATAATTCTCTAAACTGTAAACAAGCCATCCTTAAAATAATAACATCTTGGGTACAGTATATCTGAAGTTCATGCTGTAAATTAAATTGTTTATCTGTAGCTTTTTCGTTGTTGTATCATTTTAGAAATTCTTCCTTGTCCTGTTTTTGCATTTGTGTATAACCATATTTCGATGGAGGAGGTAATTCACCATCATATTCCCAGTTCTCGGTTGTGTTAAAATAATGGGGAAAGTAACCTTTACTTTCTGTATTTAAATTGAACATTTTAGGGAGTGCACTCAGTCGAGTATTAAAAAAGTTTAAAGAATCAATGATTTTAATGTTACCTTGTTTTATCATCTGTATTTTAGATCCGGATAGTATAACCTGCGGTTTGACGTTTAAGAGTTCCGTCATGTATTACAAAATGAACTGTCCGTCGTAACTTTTGATGTTGTGTGCTATGAGTATAATTTTACTGAATTCTTTCCTAGGAAGGGTTACGTATGACATAAATTCATGCAATGTGTGTTCGCCCTTGAATACGTGTTGTTTTATCCCACAGACATTACATATAACATTAATATCTGTATTAATGCAGGTATGACAGGATTGTTGAATAACACAAAAGTTTGGTTTATGTTCAAAGGTGTTATTTCGATTTTGAAACTGCGTATCCTGAGTACACTCAAAATCAAAAAAGATATATAGGAATTTAGGCTTCTTTATTTGTTGCTTCTTTTCTGGCCGCATATAACAAAGATGATTCGATGGTTTGAACTCTTTACATACGCTACAGAATATCTCGCCACAGGAATGGGGTTTTTTTCTACCCTGCGTACGATAAGTAATATTACATTTTGTACAACATTTTAATATACTACAGGTGGATTGGTGTTTTTGAAAAATTTGTTTTAAATGATTATTGAAACATTCTTGAGAATTGAAAAATCTATTACAATTTTGGCATTTTATTTTTTCATTTCCTGTACAAATTGGTGTATGGTTACAAAATGTACATTTTATAGGACATCTGTGTGTATATTTTTTGTCATATGGATATTTACAGATACGACAGTAATTGTCTGTTGTAAACGCAGCTGTTACTGAAGTTATGACATTAAAATGTCCGTCACTGTGAATCAAGTCCAGATTTATATTTCCAGGGGGACCTTCAAACATTACTTCGCGACCTCTCCTGTCAGTAAATACCGTAATTGAATATTCTTTCAAATAATGTTGAAATAATCTTAATTGCTCAACGCCACCCCCGTTCGAACGATCTACTCCAGCAGATTCACAAAGTTGTAATGCTGCGTAATGTTGTAACGCTAACCGTGTTCTTTTTACTCTGTTATAATATTTTTTACACTCTTCATCCTGATCTTTTCTCGCGTGAGCAATTCCTACTACAAGTGCTCGGCTTAAACACAGATTGTCATTTTCATTTTTGATTACCATTATACCTTTTTTCTTACGACAGAAATCGTCAAACGAACTTGTATAATCGATTCTACCCCTTCCTCCACCTCTAGGCATTTTTACTTGTACACATTTAACATTTGTGGGTCCGTCTATGAAAAACTTCTCATTACTTTGAATTATATTTTCAATTGTCTGTAAAATAACATTAGAATCAAGCTGATCAGACGCACGTAAACTAACTCCAATCGGTTTTTGTTCAGGTTTGCCTGTATTGCTAATAGTCAAGCCGATTTTATCAGTATTGTTTACGTTTGATTTTAAAAACATTAATAAGTCAGTAAACATTTTGTTTAACCACTGAATTAGATTATCATCTGTAGAAGGCTGTCTTAACTTCACCGTTATTTCCCTAGCTTCAGTTTCAAATTTTCTATAGTTTTTAGAGATATCGCTTAATATTTCAAAGGAGTCTGAACCATATCCTAATTGCACGTTGTGGCTGCTACGTGGTTGAGGATTTGGTATCGGGCCGTCACGGCTACAACCCGGTTGGGGGTTTGACTGTGTATCAGCATAGGTTGAATAATTAGCAACATTTAGTTGGGTTCTGGGGGGAGACGGTAAATTAAAATCATCAGGAATCTAAGAAAATTCAATATCATTAACAGTATCTGCCGTGTACATTTCAATTAAATCTTATAAAGAAATTGGTTGTATGTCACGGCTACAATCTGGCTGGGGTAATGACTGTGTATCAGCATTGGTTGAATAATTAGTAACATTTAGTTGGGTACTGGGGGGAGATGGTAAATTAAAACCATCAGGAATCTCAGAAAATTCAATATCATTAACAGTATCTACCGTGTACATTTCAATTAAATCGTATAAAGAAATTGGTTGTATGTCACGGCTACAACTCGGTTGGGGATTTGACTGTGTATCAGCAAAAGGTGAAGGTGGCATTAAAATCGGTTCAGGTAAATAATTAGCAACATTTACTTGGGTACTGGGGGGAGACGATAAATTACAACCATCGGGAATCTCAACACATTCAGTTTCATTAATAGGATCTGCCATATACAAGTCAATTAAATCTGATAAACAATGGTCATCGGAAAAGAATTCCATTTTAAAATAATTTGAAACGTTAAATATCTAAATCTAAATTTATATAATTATCAATTAAAAATGTCCTACAAAGGCTTTAAAACGACGTATCAAAGAATTAAAATTATAAAGTAAAAGAAAGTTAATGTAGAAATTTTCTAAAACTAAGTTTAATTGTTAAGTGTAGTACTTACTCGTATTTTATTTATTTTTTCACTATAGGAATAAAAAACGCAAAACACTACACTACACTTAATTATGAACTTTGTTTTAAAACACTAATACCAACACTTCACTCTATACTTCACTCGTAAGGATACCAAGACAAACTGATGGTTTTGTTTTCAAGTTTAAGGGATTATATATGTGAACACTTGTTTTCTAAAAATCTGTACATTGACATGGTGAGTAATACAGTTTAGGACTTTGGGGTTGTTATCGTGGATGTTCTTAACATAGTCATTCAAATCATATACGTCATAAAGGGCTACAGATCGATATCCTATTTGTTTTAAAGAAATCAGTAAGTCACTGCCCTGTGAGTAATAAATAGGTCTAATTTAGCAAGCTTTTAGTGTACGTAGTAAACAGATGGCACATTTGAACAATAAGCCTCCTACTAAACATCGAACATAAATCCGATTTATATGTTAACCCCAATTTGAATAGTATGTATTAGTTTTATTACTTTTTTGGGATGTATGCATAATTATATTTATCTGTTGGAAAAATACAAGTTCTAATTCTTAAATCTTCGGATGTAGATTGTTTCAAATCAAACAAGAGGTATCCATGAGGTTGTTTAGTAGCGTCAATGTACGCGTCTTGTATAAATTTTGGGTTTTCAGGGTACACTTGTTGGGCCAGAAGTCTTATTTGGCTTTTATCACGAGGGTTTTTGAAATAAACTATGTAATGGGCGTTAAGGGAAATATCTCTCTGCCCTTGCCTTGATGAAACAAATTTTGTGTAATGAAAAATACGCTAATATTTCTGTGGTGACACCCTTTCGTAAATATATCTACAACGTTACTATTTGATTCTCGCATTAAATCGTCTATTATTATTAGATTAGGTTTTCTCTGGTCCACTGAATTCATGTCGGGCAAACCTTCTTGAAAAATTACTGGTATGTTATTAATATTATAAGATGGCTGCCATACCGCATAATGCCAATATATATTTTTAAACTCAACATTGCATAATAAATTCATATGTTTTAAGAAGTTTATAACAAATTGCGATTTCCCACACCCTGAGGGCCCGGCTACAACACATGAGAACTGATGATTAAACAAAGGTTCCATTACTACTGATGTACTTAAATGACATTCTACAATTTTCTTAACGTGTTCCATTTTAATTTAGTAAATGCTGCAGCACTGTACTTAAAACAGGGCCTATTAATAACGGAAATAACGCACCTCCTTTTTGTATTATCACGCGTTTATTTTTCTTCCAATTTTTACCGTGCTTTACAAGTTTCCTGAGGATGTGTTTATATCGGGATAGTTTACACTTCTGAGGTTTTGATAAAGGAACATTTCCTTTTAACGTATTGTAAGCACACTCGCATATCGATTGGATTAAATCATAATCGGCCGATTTCAAAAAATGTTTTCTTCTAAGGGGCTTCATTTTCAATAATGTACGGAGTAACTCCGCATTGTTTAAGACGGTACGAGACATGGTGACTAAAAGATATATAATACACAGGTGTACTAACTTTTTATTTGTTAATATAATATTTTTAATATATTTAACCGTTGATTGTATTTCAATATATTTTAAAATTTTAAATTTCGCGGGTGTGACGTCGACAATTAATCATGTCCTCAACTCCGGTTGAACTTTGATCGATAGAAATCGCTCTGGAAGAACACAACTCTTTATTTACACAACTAAATATCTATATTTGGGTGTGACGTCGACAATTAATCATGTCCTATACTCCGGTTAAACTTTGATCGATAGAAATCGCTCTGGATAAAGACAACTCTTTATTTACACACTAATTATCAATATTTACTATGTACATAGAGTAATCTCTTATAATTGTTTACTAAGTGATGCCAGTACGTTCTCAAAGTCGCTATTTCTTATCTTTGACCTCTGGACCGTGACCTTTGGTTTGTTTGTTTGTCTCCCTGAACTCCGGTATCTTACTACTTGCCTCGTTCTCTCATTCATCTACCGTAACTCCCAACTCGGTCCAAAATGCCCTTGTACAGAAATGAAAGAATCCTCTTGGTTTATCCTCGTAGTCCTTTTTGTTTAAGACGTTATGCTACCTTCAAGTTCTGGCATATGATTTCTTGGTGTTAGAAATCCCCCTATTTTATTAAATGCATGCTTCTCATGATTCAATTTTACAATATTAACTCTTGTTAATCTAACTGTATCATAAAATATATCTTTTTTAAGTTTTAAAATGCTACATTTTGATTTAACCAAATTACCCATTCTTATTCTATTTCTCATTATCTGTTTGGCTGATATTGACCAAACTTATCAAAAGTGTTTACTATTATGGCCTTTATCAATTTTTGTTTTTACTATCCTCGGATCCTTCTTACATTTTCTTATATTAGTGATAAACTTTTCACGAGTGATCTTTGACAGCGTTTTTCACAAAGAAATCTTTATAATTCAAAATTTTTATTTTGCAAAATCAATTTATTCCTACTAAGTTTTATTACATCATGTTTGGTTTTTGGATTTTTTTTTTTGGGTGTTTTTCATCTCTTGTTGTATAACTAACTTTTAAATTAACAGTGATAACAAAATTCTTTTAATACAGTTAAATATATTTAGATACTCTTAACATTTATAATACAAAATATTTTAAAATTTTAGTATATTATTTTATTTACTAGAATGATTCATTTCTCCTGTAGGAACAGGTCAGTTAATTAACAAGTCGGTGCAAGTGCTTGCAGATGACTCATCATTGAACAGTCTCACCCTTGAATAGAGATTTATAGGCTTTGTCAACCTATCGATACTGGTTATTTTAACTTATTAAAAAATGTATTTTTATAATATCTCCCAATCTTTTCATTTTTTGGAGATATTTTTGAGACTTAAGCAGTTTTCGATATTATCCCAAACCGTCTCAACATGTACTAGGTATGCTATGCTAAGCTCATAATATCAACATTAAAACAAAAATAATATAACGAAACAAAACATACTCACAATAAAAAAAAAGCAACAATTAAATCGCTGTTAGTTACGCCCAAAGGCGTATAATTCGAAAACAAACTTCACTGTAAAACTCGTGTACTATTACCCTGCAGTGCGGGAAAATATCATCTTTCCACAATAACTAGCTAATCTTCACTGAACTCATATATCAACGCTTGTAGCACGGGAAACCGGGTTACCGCCAGCGTTCGAGTGCACCGGCACGGTAACCCGGGTTACGCCCACACTGAATGTGTTAAATCACATTAACCTATTTATAGTGATATAATTTTTCAATAGCAAATATTTAATTACTTGAAAATATCTGAAAAATAATATTTAGTGAGCTTTTGAACAGTAAATATATTCATTCAATTGTTAAATATAAAAACCCATTAATCTCTGCTGTTTATTGTGTTATCTATGACTGATCATGGGAAAATTTAAATACATACTTTTTTTCTTTTTGGGGTATAAACAAAAATATAACATTAAATATTAGTGTACCTAAAACTATATGTTCTTTAAATAGTGGGATTATTTTAATGGGATAAGATAGCATATATATATTTCTTATAACTTTGTTTTTGTAATATTCAGAATATCTTAATTATTATTTTGTTTTATAAAATTGAACAAAAGTGATGCCTGATAGTTAATAAAACTCTTAAAAATATGTTAAATTTGCTTTCTGCGATTGCTTCTTCTATGACTTTAGTTAAAATCACTCTGCCTTCTATTTCTTTCTCATAAAATATTTTCATATTGGAATAAATGAAATTATGTTCTAAGAGGAAGATATCTAACAACTTAAATCGCCAAAGGCTCATCTGTAAGTATGGGCTAGGCTGAAATTCCTATTTGAATCTACACCTTTTTCCATGTAATGTTGGGTTAGATCTCTCTCATTTTTCTTATCAGGTCTCTTTTGATCAACTTGATCTTTTCCAACATTGACGCTATTAGAGTATTCGAGGGCTAGGGGTCTTTATATTATGTTCTTTGTAAAGTGATGATGATCGAAAGGTTTTTCACTTTTAAAAAAGAAGAGAGAAGTCTAGCTACTTACAGGAACAAAACTCCCTTTTGATTTGTTATAACTAGAGGTTTTTCTTTAATAACTTGATATATTGTAACAGGGAAACCAGAAGGATTTAGAAAGTGCTACTGAAATTTTATCCGAGTATTTAGAAAAAAAAATACCTTCAGAGCAGACATTAAGCAAAATTTCAGGATAAGTACAGGTATAGGTTGTTGTGTTCATATTGGAAAATATGAAATATTGCCAGCACCTAATTTTCCAATAGTTTTTAATAGTTGTAATTTTGTTATTTTCAACTGTGCTTATATATGGACAAAAACAAGAATGAAAATAATTTTATCAGTTTCTTGAGACCATGAAAAATCAAGATACGACAAAAATGGAGTTCAAAATTTTATTCTATTACCAAACTTACTATAATTTGTATACTGGGTAAGTAATAACGAAGATATTTTCTATTGAGTTAGAAATTATCTTTTTTTTATTTGGAAAATTATGTGCTTGCAATATATCATATTTTCCAATGAAATTTAATTAACCATGTGTTGAACATAGATAACAGAACACAATAACACATACCTGCACTTATCTTGAACGTTTTGCCTAATGTCTGCTCTGAAGGTATTTTTGTTTTCTAAGTAATCGGATAAAATTTCCGTAGCACTTTCTAAATCCTTCTGGTTTCCCTGTAACAATGATATCAAGTTATTAAAGAAAAACCTCTAGTTATAACAAATCAAAAGAGAGTTTTGTTCCTGTAAGTAGCTATACATCTCTCTTCTTGTTTAAAAGTGAAAAACCTTTCGATCATCATCACTTTACAAAGAACATAATATAAAGAACCCTAGCCCTCGAATACTCTAATAGCGTCAATGTTGGAAAAGATCAAGTTGATCAAGAGAGACCTGATAAGAAAAATGAGAGAGATCTAACCCAACATTTCATGAAAAAAGGTGTAGATTCAGCTAGGAATTTCAGCATAGCCCATACTTACAGATGAGCATTTGACGATTTAAGTTGCTAGATATCTTCTTCTAAAAACATAATTTCATTTATTCCAATATGAAAATATTTTTTTTGAGAAAGAAGTAGAAGGCAGAGTGATTTTAACTAAAGTCATAGAAGAAGCAAGCTTAGAAAGCAAATTTAACATATTTTTAAGAGTTTTATTAACTATCAGGCATCACTTTTGTTCCATTTTATAAAACAAAATAATAATTAAGATATTCTGAATATTACAAAAACAAAGTTATAAGAAATATATATGCTATCTTATCCCATTAAAAATAATACCACTATTCAAAGAACATATAGTTTTAGGCACACTAATATTTAATGTTATATTTTTTGTTTATATCCCAAAAAGGAAAAGGTATGTATTCAAATTTTCCCATGATCAGTCATAGATAACACAATAAACAGCAGAGATTAATGGGCTGTTATATTGAACAATTATATGAATATATTTGCTGTTCAAAAGCTCACTAAATATTATTTTTCAGATATTTTCAAGTAATTAAATATTTGCCATTGAAAATTTTATCACTATAAATAGGTTAATGTGATTTAACACATTCAGTGTGGGCGGTAACCCGGGTTACCGTGCCGGTGCACTCGATCGCTGGCGAAACCCGGTTTCCCGTGCTACAAACAATGATATTATATGAGTTCAGTGAAGATTAGCTAGATATTGTGGAAAGATGATATCTTCCCTCACTGCAGGGTGATAGTACACGAGTTTTACAGTGAAGTTTGTTTTCGAATTATAGGCCTTGAGGCGTAACTACCAGCGATTTTATTATTGCTTTTTTTATTGTGAGTGTGTTTTGTTTTGTTATATTATTTTTGTTTTAATGTTGATATTATGAGCTTAGCATAGCATACCTAGTACATGTTGAGACGGTTTGGGATAATATCCAAAACTGCTCAAGTCTCAAAAATATCCTCAAAAAATAAAAAAATTGGGAGATATTATAAAAATACATTTTTTACTAAGTTAAAATAACCAGTATCGATAGGTTGACAAAGCCTATAAATCTCTATTCAAGGGTGAGAGTGTTCAATGATGAGTCATCTGCAAGCACCTGCATCGACTTGTTAATTAACTGATCTGTTCGTACAGGAGAAATGAATCATTCTAGTAAATAAAATAATATACTAAAATTTTAAAATATTTTGTATTATAAATGTTAAGAGTATCTAAATATAGTTAACTGTATTCAAAGAATTTTGTTATCACTGTTCACCTAAAAGTTTGAGTTATATAACAAGAGATGAAAAACCCCAAACAATTCATAACCTTTTGTATTTGTTTTATTTGATTTTTTTAAAATATAAAGTGAATTTGTTAAATATGAAAACAATCTCTCATTTTGAGACCTTACTCAAATATTGTAAAGCAGCCAGTGTCGCAGACTTTGCTAAGGTAACTGCTGTCTTGTTCTTAGAGCCACACTTAATGTAAAGCCATTAAAATTAGACCTATATGGCTTTGGCTCCTACATGGTGTTCAGTGGTGAGGCTGTGTCAGTCCCGTTCCTCAATGATTTCAAGTTGATCAAGGCAGGTAGACGATCCTGAAAGTCAGAGTAGTGTCTGTTACATATTTTCTGCGATGCCTCGTTCTCTCATTCTTCTACCGTAACTCCCAACTCGGTCCAAAATGCCCTTGTACTGAAATGAAAGAATCCTCTTGGTTTATCCTCGTAGTCCTTTTTGTTTAAGACGTTATGCAACCTTCAAGTTCTGGCATATGATTTCTTGGTGTTAGAAATCCCCCTATTTTATTAAATGCATGCTTCTCATGATTCAATTTTACAATATTAACTCTTGTTAATCTAACTGTATCATAAAATATATCTTTTTTAAGTTTTAAAATGCTACCTTTTGATTTAACCAAATTACCCATTCTTATTCTATTTCTCATTATCTGTTTGGCTGATATTGACCAAACTTATCAAAAGTGTTTACTATTATGGCCTTTATCAATTTTTGTTTTTACTATCCTCGGATCCTTCTTACATTTTCTTATATTAGAGATAAACTTTTCAAGAGTGATCTTTGACAGCGTTTTTCACAAAGAAATCTTTATAATTCAAAATTTTTATTTTGCTAAATCAATTTATTCCGACTAAGTTTTATTACATCATGTTTGGTTTTTGGAATTTCTTTTTTTTTGGGGTGTTTTTCATCTCTTGTTGTATAACTCTAACTTTTAAATTAACAGTGATAACAAAATTCTTTTAATACAGTTAAATATATTTAGATACTCTTAACATTTATAATCCAAAATATTTTAAAATTTTAGTATATTATTTTATTTACTAGAATGATTCATTTCTCCTGTAGGAACAGGTCAGTTAATTAACAAGTCGGTGCAGGTGCTTGCAGATGACTCATCATTGAACACTCTCACCCTTGAATAGAGATTCATAGGCTTTGTCAACCTATCGATACTGGTTATTTATTATAACTTAGTAAAAAATGTATTTTCATAATATCTCCCAATCTTTTCATTTTTTTGGAGATATTTTTGAGACTTAAGCAGTTTTGGATATTATCCCAAACCGTCTCAACAAGTACTAGGTATGCTATGCTAAGCTCATAATATCAACATTAAAACAAAATAATATAACGAAACAAAACATACTCACAATAAAAAAAAAGCAATAAAAATATAATACATCAGTTCCAATGAATTGGAGCATGATTTTTTAATTGTAGACCCTCCCGCTTCAATTAAACCTTTAACTTGATTATATATATCAATGGCACATTGTGGTCTGGGGATCAAAGTGAATAAGTCATCCATATATATGTCTCTTTGAACAACATCTGCGGCCATTGGAAATGTTGACTTTTACAAGTCAGCTAAAAGGCGAATTACTCTGTGCTAGATAAGGAGAACTAGTGGCTCCAAATAATACTGTGTTCAATTCATAAACTTGAAGATCGATTTCAGTAGAAGGTCTCCAAATTAATCTTTGATACTGGTGATATTCCGGGTGGATCCCTATCTGCAAATAAATTTCACTTATCTGCCTATACAGCGTACTATCATACTACGTATTGTAACATTTTTATATAATTGAAGAATAAATTTGTAAATGGAATAGGATTATAAATGTAAAGTTATGGAAAATTATTCAAATGTTACATAGAAGAATACAAAATTTAATAAGCAGGTGCAGGAAAACCATGTGATTGAAACAACAAGTAAATCATATGATTTATAATAACAATTTAAAAAAAAAGAGGAAGAAATTTTCAAATTATTCTGATATAAGATGATCTGAAGTGAAGTTGATATTTTTTAAAGGTATAGGATACGATTGAAAAATAAAAACAGTTTAAGTGAAATATTGAAATAATTATTATATTGAACAATTACCAGGAAGAAGTATATAAAAGGAACATTGTAAATGATGGTGAGATGAACTAATTATTATTTAAAACTGATTATTATTTAAATATATTTCTATTTAATTGTGAAACCCAAATCTGACCCCGAGATAAAAATATAAAAAAACATTTATTTTTTTATAGTGAATATTTCTTTTATTGTGCTATTAAAGAACTTAATGATATAAATAATTTTTTAATTTATAATTAATTTAAATAAATATAATACTCAAGAAAAGTATTATAAATTTGGCATCCACAACGTGGGGCACGATTAAATGTGCAATTAAACAATAAGCAATTTCAGGTTTTATAATATATATTTAATAATTTTAAATATATATTATTTTTTAATATTAACTTATTCAATTAAAAGAAATTTCAATTTAAACAAAATAAATAATTAAAATGTCAGAGCAAGGACGTTATGAATTAAGAGATAACCCAAAAGAGACAAAAAAAAAGTGAATTGGAGAATCAAAAGAAACAGGATAGGCCTAAGAAGGGAATGGTACAGGAGGAAGGACAAATGGTTAAAATATTGGAGGTTCAGGAAATTGATGAATGTTTCCCATATTCAGGGCAGGACAGGTTAGGACAGGATGAAAGAGATAGGGTACCATGCTCTGAGGTAGAAGAAAATGTTAGGGAGATAGAAATAGAAAGAGGAGGTGTTACACTTGTTACAGTGAATAAAGAAGAATCAGGTATGGAGAAATTATTGAGAGAAATGATGAAGAAGATGGATGAGAAGGATAACAAATTTGATGTAATGAGGGAAACAATGTCAAGAATGGAAACAAAAAATGAAGAGAATAAAAATGAAATGATGAAGAAATTGGAAGGATTTGAGAAAAAATTTGAAAAGTTAGAGGGAAAGATTGATAATAAATTTGATGAGTTTAAGAGAGAGATAGAGGAGAAACAAGAGAGGATAATAGAAGATCATAAGAAATTTGGGAGGAAAGTAGAGGAAAATTTTCAGATGTTGGGAGAGGAATTAAAAGAACAGAAGGAGAATATTGAAGAGTTAAATAATAGGGTTAAAATTAATAAACAAAATTTTGAAAGGGTAGCTAGTAATATGGAAGAGAAAATGAAGGAAACGGAGGAGAGATTAAATAAGAAGGATAGTATGGAAAATAGAACTACTCAGATAATATACTATGCTAATGATGAAAGCCACGCTCAGACTACAATGCCTAAGTTTAATGGAAGGGGAATAAACCCAATTGAATATATAAGAAAATTGAAGAGATATGTAGAGAAGATGCAAGAGAGAAGGGAAAGAGAAGGTAGAGAAAAGGTGGACATTAAGGATATAATGGACATATCTATGGAAGGAAATGCTGCTAGATGGTGGCAAATTACAAGGGAGGACATAGAAGACTTGGAAAATTTCCAAGAAAGATTTTTAGAAAAATATTGGAACGATGAAGTACAAAACGGAATTAGAAACAGTTTAGAAGTGGAGAAATATAGAAAAGATGGAAAGCTAAGCAGAGCAGAATATTTTATTGAAAAGGTGATAGTTATGAGAAATTTAACACTGACACCAACTGAAAAAAAGTTTTATAAATTTAAATTCAAATTAAAGGGAGATGTATGTAAAGTTTGTAAAATAGTCAATGACTATAGAAAAATGTTACTGATAAAAATTTAGTAATTTGTTTAAAAAAAAAAAATAATAAATAAATAAATTTTTTTAAAAAATTAAAATTTTGGAGGACAGTTGTAACATTTTTATATAATTGAAGAATAAATTTGTAAATGGAATAGGATTATAAATGTAAAGTTATGGAAAATTATTCAAATGTTACATAGAAGAATACAAAATTTAATAAGCAGGTGCAGGAAAACCATGTGATTGAAACAACAAGTAAATCATATGATTTATAATAACAATTTAAAAAAAGAGGAAGAAATTTTCAAATTATTCTGATATAAGATGATCTGAAGTGAAGTTGATATTTTTTAAAGGTATAGGATACGATTGAAAAATAAAAACAGTTTAAGTGAAATATTGAAATATTGAAATAATTATTATATTGAACAATTACCAGGAAGAAGTATATAAAAGGAACATTGTAAATGATGGTGAGATGAACTAATTATTATTTAAAACTGATTATTATTTAAATATATTTCTATTTAATTGTGAAACCCAAATCTGACCCCGAGATAAAAATATAAAAAAACATTTATTTTTTTATAGTGAATATTTCTTTTATTGTGCTATTAAAGAACTTAATGATATAAATAATTTTTTAATTTATAATTAATTTAAATAAATATAATACTCAAGAAAAGTATTATAGTATGTACTATTAAGGGCAGAGCTATCATTAGAGAGGCCAAGGATCACGCCGAGTTGATCGTTAATGATGGACTTGCGTTAAATTGAGTATCAACAGTAATTAATATAATTTTAGTATGGCACCTATTCTTAATGTTTTCATGTCTGTAACTTATCTTATATTGATTGTCGGCAGTAAATAATTTCATTCTAACAATGGTACCTTTTGTTTTTTTTTTATGTCTGTATCATATTTTGTATGGTACATATTATTACTGTTTTGACGTCTGTAACTTACGTTACATTGAATGTCTACAATAATTAATATCATTTTTTACAATGGTACTCATTGTTTATTAAACTTTGATAGTTTAGAATTGTTAACTAGATTTTTAACTATTGCAAATTTTGATGTCTGTGTCATTTTTTGTACGATACATAATGTTACTGTTTTGATGTCTGTAACTTATGTTACATTGAATGTCAACCGTAATTGATGTAATTTTTTGCAATTCCATTTCCTATTTATTAATCTTGATGATAGTTTATGATTGTTAACTAGTTTTAATTTTATAAAAAAAAATCATTTTGTTTTTAGTTTTAGTTATAGTTGTAGCTTTTAGTGTAGATTGTGAAGGTATGCTCAAGATTGTGAAGGCGATGTTACCTTAAAACCCCCAAAAACTTGTTATTCTTTTGATGTCTGAACCTTAATTTACATTGACCATCAGTAGTACTATTTGATATCTGCTTTGAAATGGTGTAAAGTTACTTGGAAAGACAATGTAATTTGTATATGGTACCTATTGTTATTGTTTTGATGTGTAACTAATCTTAGCTTCTTACAGTAGTTAGTTCAGGCTTGGTCATCCCAAGGGTATCTATCTGGATCTACACCTTTTTTTCATATAGTCTTGGGTGAGATCTCTGTTTTCATCTTTCCTATCCAATTTCTTTACGAACTCTTGTTCTTTTCCGACACTGGTGCTATTAGAGTATTCCATAGTTAGGGGTCTTTATTTTATGTTCTCTTCTTCCTTTTTTTTTATAAGGCGATGATGTCTGAGAAATTGTTCACCTTTAAACAACAACAAAGAAAAAAATGTATGTGTAAAAGCTGGATCTACATCTTTTTTCATGATGTGTAGGTTTGGATTCCTCTCTTGTACCTTTCTTATAAGGTCTCTACCAACTATTATTCTTTTCCAACACTTGTGCTATTAGAGTATATTTGTGGGCTACGTGTCTTTTTATATTCTTTTCTTCATTTTTTAAATAAGGGGATGATGACCAAAAGTTTTTGCTTTTAAACCACTTTAAATATTGTTCATTGATTTCAAACAGATCGTTGATATGATATCAATTTAGAGAATATGTAATTGTTCGATTTTGTTTTTTTCTTTTTAAGGATCATCAACAAAGATAACTGGTAATTTCATAAATAATTTTTCTAAAGTTTATACTGAAATTTATCTTTTTAATCTTCTTCAAAAACAAAAATTAGAAATCGCAACAATATTTCATATATATTCAGGTATGACATTGACACATAAATTTCCACTGTACTTAGTTGGAGTTCTGAATCCCAGAACCAAATCTGTCTTCACAACAAGGAATTTTCATACTCTTAAGAACTTTACATAAATTAACTGCGAGAGCAGAGCGAAACCATAAACCTAAAAGTTTTATCAATGTTTAGCGGAAAGATAGAACTACAAGCGTAGCTATATGGCAAAATACTCGCTCAAATGAACAACTCTCCCCTTGACTGTTGTTTTAACCTTTACCCAGTTTAATACAGTGGCTACAGGCCAAAGTTTAAACTTTAACTTTAAGTGGCAGGAACATACCCCCACCACTGAAAAACTGTTTCCAGTAACATAAATTGAAAACAAATTATATGAAGTTCTTTACAGCTTAAATTGAAAATAAAATCAAGGAACAACTTTAAAGGTAGTTTATTGTGACAGTAGAGAACAGATCTTTGTCACTGGTCTTCGATAGGATCCTCCTCGCAATCTTACATCCACAATTTTTACAATGCCATCCTTACCTTCAAATGTTTTTTCTACCACTCCTAATGGCCACTCAAAGGGGCCATGTTTTCTCTCTTGAGAATGACTACCATTCCTTCTGTTACAGGTTCGGTTTCTGTTACCCAACGTTTTCTGCTTTGAGGTATGTGAAGGTATTCTGTACTCCATCTCTTCCAGAAATTTTGTAACAGATTATCAATCAATTGATAACGTTTTAGTCGATTAAGTGGTACTCTAGTTACATATTCAGCTGACAATGAATCTAATGTGGGTCCTATAGTCAGGAAATGTGCCGGGGTTAAAGCGGTGGGTGAAATAGGATCATATTTTAACGTGCATAGTGGTCTACTGTTAAGCAAGGCTTCTATTTGTATAAGAAGTGTCATGAATTCTTCGTAAGTTAGGATTTGTTACCCCATAACCTTCTTTAAATGGGTTTATATACTGTTGATGTTGCATTCCCAAATTCCTCCAAAGTGTGGAGCAACAGGCGGATTAAAACGCCAGTCCACCTGACGTTTTACAAGTTCAGATTCTAAGTTTGAACGAAATTCTTTTGAGATAACAAATTTTGATAGTTCATCTAACTGCTTTTTGGCTCCGATGAAATTAGTTTCACGATCAGATAACACTACTGAACAAGGTCCTCTTCGAGGTAGAAAACGTTTGAAAGCATTGAGAAAAGCCGGAGTTAAAAATTCTGTTACTAGTTCGATGTGTATTACTTTCATTGCTAAGCATACAAAAAGACATATGTATGTTTTTATTGTCTTTACTCCTCTTCTCCGTATAGGTATTATTTCTTAAGGATCTGCATAGTCCAATCCGCAGTGGGAAAATGCTTTAGCATGTTGCACTCGAAGTTGAAGCAGAGGTGCCATCTTGGGATAAACTGTTTTAGGGTTTAGCTTTAAAGCCAATATTGCACTGTTTCAACCGTCGTCTAACTTGGTTGCGGATTGAGTTGATCCAATACTTAAAGTGGAGTAATGAAATAACTAAGTGAGCTCCTGTATGTAAGTTTTCTTGTTGGCAATAATCTATTAAAAGATCTACATATTGGTTATTTTTTGGTAGTAGAATAGTGTGGGTAAATCTGAATTCTGCAATCTACCTCCTACTCTTAGCACTCCATCTTCTATGATTGGATCCAAGTGGCGTAATTTTTTTTCACAAGGTTGATTATTTTTTAAATTGTCTATTGTGTTTTTAAAATGAGTATCTTGAATATGTTTTTCCCACATCTCCTCTGCTTTGTTCAGGCCAGACAGTGTTATTGAGAAATCTTTAACAGGTTTACGTTGTAAGAATCTTAGGTAGATCAGATGCGACTTTATCAACGACTATTACATTGTGATCTCGTACGAAAGAAAGGCCGTCAGTTGTATTTATATTAATTTTAGCTAAGCCTTTGACAGGCGTGGATATGTCAGACATTCTATTTAATATAACATGTCAATTGGATTGAGATTGATGCCTAGTGTTTGTGCACATTTTATTGTTAGTACTGTGCCTTGACTTCCAGAGTCAGCAGTAACGGATATCGGTTTGTTTTGACTTTAAGAAATATGTGCATTGAGAGTACCTAGCATTACAATAGAATTGGAATTTAATTATGTTTTAGTATTGGTGAAACTGGAATTATTCAGCACGTGAGTTTTTATTTGTGAATGTATAGTTGATTGGACAGGAATATTATTGTTTAGGGCAGACAGTTGTATTGGAATGCGGTTAGATGCAGATAATAGACTTCCTGTATGCTTCCGGTATAGTCAAGCCCTTTTGTTCACGACCGGCTGAGCGACCTTGTCCAGATGCAGGAATGTGTGATGTGTTTTGTTACATAATCGACATGTGTTGTTAGATTTACAATCGTTGATTGAATGAACACTTCTCAGACAGTTAATACAATATTTGTTGTCTGGTACAAATTTCAATCGTTCATGAGGGCTATTATTCTGGAATTCAGAACATTTACAAATGATGGTGCATTAGAGTTACAAAATATGCAAGATAGTTGCATGTTGCTAGAGACTTTGTAAACATGTTTTGTTGGTTTGTTATATTGCGATTCAAAATGCGGTTTTTCATTGTAGGCGGATAGTTTACAGATTGGCGTTGCGTCATATTAATCTGATGTGCACGTTCTTCATTTAAAACCTTAAATATATCAGTCACAGTAGGTACTGTGTGTTCTAGTGTGCGTTTGTCTTCAAAGCGTTTGCGTGTTTGTTCATCCAGTTTTCTTAAAAGCAATGTTGTTAGAGTTAGTTACATCGTCGTTTAAATTCTTTAAAGCTCTAGAGTTTTCTGTGTAAATGTCTATGAAATTGCGTATTGTTCGTAACGAATTTGCAGTAATGTTTGGTAAGTCAATGATTTTGGTTATATGAAAGTTTACTAAACGTCGGATGTTTTGATATCTTTCTTCCAAGGTGTCAAATGCTATGCGATAATTTAGAGGTGTTACGGGCAACCCTTTTATTAGGTTTAGCGGTTCACCCTTTAGGCAAGACAATAGATAAGTGAATTTTTCGACGGGTGTTAAGGCATGATTTTGATTTATTGTGGTTTCACACATAGAATAGAAGTTAGTCCATACACTTAAATCACCAGTGAAAATTGGTAAATTAAGTTTAGGAAGTTTGATATTTATTTTGTTTTGGTCTGAGTGTTGGGGTGCATTAGAAGGCATTCGACTCCGTTTCAGTTGAACCTCGATGGGGTAAAAGTGTTTTTTATGTGTTTTGGTAGAAATAGCTAATTCTGAATTGTCATCCTGTATTTTTAAGACATCATTTAAATCTTAGTCCGCGGTGGTATCGTCACTGGCAAATTTGTGAATCAGAGATTCAAATTCATTATTTTTGCTTTGTATAGTTTCATAATATACCCTAAGTTTTGCGGAAATATGATCAGGTAAATTTTCAAAGCTATAAGTGGTTGTGATTTCTTTTAGGTGATCCTGTATTTTAGCGATCCTACCAGAGACGACCTAATCCTACCAGATCCCACCAGAAACTAACCAGAGACGACTGGGCTAGGTAACGCTTCGCATTCATAATCACGTGATATCTGTTCACCTATCAAAAATATTATAAATGATGTCATTAGACCTTGGACTTGTAATACAAGGCAAAACACCAATGGAATTATGGCATGGACTATTCCGAAGTGGCGTGTTGTGGGAGAAAGAGAAAGTTCATGTAAACTGAATGTTTCGCATGAGTACTGAACACCGATTGTTCCTTCAACAGCCAACATTCCTGTTGTTGAGGTTTCTATGTAGATTGACCCTGAAATATCTAAAACTAAACGTAAACCACCTGACGGCCTTTCTATCCAGGCAGGTGGAATGAATGATACAGTGGTTTAAACCCTTTTTATTTTTAACGAATCCATTTATATTATGAATTTATATCTCAATCCTAAAATATGGCCATGAATTTTAACTCGTATAGTGTTAACACAATGGAACATTAACGGCGTGAGAAGTCACGTTGAACATCTTAAAGTTCTTCTACGTGATCACATCCCCTTTGCCTTACAAAATGACAATTTGTTGTTTGTATCTGCCACCCAATTACAGGTTTGAAGAAGTGGAACTGGTTGACCTGAACAGACAGTTTGCCTGATTAGTGATTTATGTAGGTTGTAATTCATGAAGAAATCGACAGAAGAAACCAATCTCACACCCAACGTAACAATTTTCTTTCAATTTTTGGCTTATTTCACTGTTTTAAAATATCGGCAATTATACATGTTTTATATTGTTAGTTTTTGACTTCAAGATAAAGAACTTTCTTTATTCAACATCTACTAATATTAGTTTGTGTTTTATAAATTTTTAATGAATTTAATACTTTGAACAATTATTGTCATTTCAGAAGTTGAGTGAAAAATGTTTATGTACATAAATATGTATGTCTGGTGGCGTGAGCTAGTGCATCCCTGTTTGTTTTATTAGACATTTATTCATATTTAGTATGTTTACTCAATTGTAAAAATTGTACATATTTTTTTACTAAACAAATATACCAGCAAATTATGTTGTTTAAAAAAATTGTATTATGATAATTTTTATAGGTTTGTTCTATAATATTTCTCACCAGCTCATTTTGCTAGGAACTCACTTCTGACTTAATTTAATTTATTGTAAAATGGTCTCCTTTTTAGTTAGTCTATTAATTGAATTATATAAGAATGCTTGTTTGACGATGTGTCACAATAAACCGCTGGCAGTTTGAACAATTACGAACATACTTTGTAATATCATATTTCATCTTCGGCCAATAATACCGGCAATTCGATCTGTGAAATGTTTTGAAGATTCCAAAATGACCTGCCGCTGGGTCGTCATGGCATTCTTCGTAGACCTGAAGGCGACTATCCTTTGGAATCACCAGTTTGTACTCATCAATTTCATCATTAAGCTTTCTAATATCAGGTAAATGTTTCCATAATTGGTTGTGTTCAGCTCCCAACATGGATATAATTCAGGCTTCTCAGATACCAAATGGAGCAATTTCCGGTACCAAGCATCTTTTATCTGGCCAGGTAGTTTTAGTTCACAAACTTCTATTTCTTCTGTAGTTGGTGATCTGAATAATATATCCGGGACAACATGTTCTTTTCCATTCCTATGAATTAATGTAAAATCAAAAGCTTGTAAGCGTAAGGCCCACCGGGCAAGTCTTTCTTGCGGATCTTTAAGATTGTGAAGCCACAACTGGCTATAGTGATCAGTGATAACTGAAAAATGGTATCCTTCCATTTTGAGCTTCTTCTGTCCATACGAATCGTTGATTTCTCTTCACAAGTTTAATAAGAGCATACATTCGACTAGCAAATTCAGGGATAAATCAGAGCAAGAGGCTGTACCACAACACTGTCTCACGGCTTTCTGGTTCTTTGGTTGTGAATTCCCGATAATAGCTTCCACTTTTAACGGGGTCCACCTTCAAACCGCGATGATCCAAACGTACCCCAAATAGTGGAGTTCAGGGCGACATAAGCTACATTTTTGTTGACTTAGCGTGATCTTAGCCGGCACGAAAACGCACAAAAATCTTTTGCAGAACCTCTAAGTGGAGTTCAAAAGTATTAGTTACCACTATGATGTCATCAAGGTACACAAACACATGTGGTTCAGGATCTGCTCCAATCACGAAATAGATAAACCTTTGCCATGTAGCTGGCGCATTATGTAGTCCAAACGGTATAGTGGTGAATTTAAATAGCCCACGACCTGGGATGGTAAATGCTGTCTTTTCTCTCCTGTCTACAGCAAGGGGTATCTGCCAGTAGGCTGACTTAGTATCCAACGATGAAAGGTAATGTGCATCTCTGAGCCTATCGAGGATTGTCGTGACTTGTGGTAACGGGTATGCATCACGTTTGGTGACTGCATTCACGCGACGGAAATCTACACAAAAACGCTTTGAAACATCAGGCTTGTCCAGTAGCACAATAGGGGTAACTATGCACTTTTAGAGGGTACCACCACTCCTAACGACAACATTTCATCCAACTCTTTGTAGACTAACTTCAGGTGACATTTGATAAAATCTTTGTTTGATGGGTGATGCATTGCCCGTATCGATCGTGTGTTCAACTAAAGTTGTTCTCTCCAAAACATTTGCTTCGTCCTTAAACTGTTGTTGTTTCAGAAATTCCCGTAATTTAACTTTGTCCTTTTTGCTTAAATGCTCTTCATCTTTTATTCCATTACACAAATCAATAAAAGAAATCTTTGGACTGACCTTTGCGAATTCCCAACTCTCTTGCTATGAATGTCCGTTACCAGTTGCATTTTATCCCTAAAGTCAATTCCTAAGATTAAAGACTGTATTAACGTTGGCACAACGAAAACATGTAATTCTCTTGTTCGATCTTCCAGGGTAATAGGGATGTTAATGTGACCCTTTATAGCATATTTCTTCCCATCGGCAATTTCTACAAACCTATCTAACGTACATCCTTCACCTGAGCTACAAATTTATCCAACAACCAAAGCCCGTTCTGTCCTAGGACTGTATGGGATACTCCGGAATAAAATAAAGCCCTAAATTGTTTTCCAAATATTCTTACATTTGACACGGTCGGTCGTCATCGACGTGCGATTGTAACATGTAATGTACTTCGATATCGTCTTCGTGATTACACTGGGAGTCAACTTGTTTTCGAGCGTTGGCTCCCAAATTCATTCGTTTTTTTAACTACATCCAGAACAGTTAGCCTTAATAGTGCCAGGGTTTCCACATCCATAGCAAAATAGGTTACGCTCTTTCCAACATGCTGCGTATCGATGTCTATTCAAACCACAATTCCATCACTTTACAGTCGGGTTATCACCATATGAGTTGGGTAGGAGGCTAGCTACTTTTCCGAAAGAAGTCCTTCTACGTGGAGTTAGTTCTGCGTAGGCCAAATCAGGTTCAAGTATAGTATTTCTGATAGTGCACAAGGCAAGGAAGCTCTCAAACAACCTGATTCGGCTTTTCTTCCCATATAGCGCAAATCTTCCAAATGTTTTCAACTTACACAAAGCCAAACGATCCTGAAGATGAGGATGAAGATTATTTGAGATTTGCACCAACCGAGTAGATTCAGGTACGCTGAAAGCCTACCGCCCATAAAGACCTTCCATAGCTGCAATATAAAAATCGATGGTCTCCTGCTCGCCTTGCATACGGTTGAAAATCTCGTTCTGCAGTAGAAAATCGTAATCTGATGTTTGAAAAACTATTCTTATCTCTTTACAAAATGTATTTCCTCCATGGCCATGGTTTAACTCTCGTTTTGGACTTTGTTATGTATCGATAGACTATGATATAGAGACTTGTTGAATCAATTTAATTACATTTGTTCTGATGAAAAACTATTTCACTATGTTTGTGAATATATTGAAGTTTTGACTACAATGGCTGAGTTATCTTCTCGTCAGATTAATTTGATAGCGACACTCTCGTCCAATTGAAACCTGTTTCCTAGTTTGGGTTTTTTTCTTCTTACGGACGGTAATAACAAGGTGGCGCCCACAAATATATACATATATTTCTCGAATTCAGCCATGAACTTTTAAAATACAGGCGCGGAATTTATTTCCAAACTGTTTGTTTAGTGTTCAGACCCCGCACTTCCCGCTGAGCGACTGAGGGCTACAATTCAATGGCGCCCAACTTCACAGCTTCATACTTAGTTGCGTCTGTAGCTAATCCACGAATCTGTAAAGCCTCAGCTGAATTTAACAACAATTCTATATTCTCCTCTTCAATGTTCATTTCACCCCGATACACAAAATGCACCAAAGCCAAAACTTCCCAATACTTCTTTCCACGGATTATTATCACCGGATGTGGACATCGATTCTCCGCCAGGATTTTCTCAAAATATGGACTGCTCGCACTTAACACAACCTTGTGACACTTGATCATTTGTGATTCGACTGATGATGTAACATCCACGAACTTTGCAGAAATAAATAATTTTTGAAACGATGACAATAAGTTGGCTTGGCATTTATCCCAATGAACAAACATGTGTTTTGAAGCCTTTACGGGAGTTTCTGTAGTATATAAGTTTTATATGGACGGTATATGTTGTAGTTGGTGTGGTGTTCGTTGTAAATAGTTTTCACTTATTCACAGATTGAATTATATCTTGATTATGTACATTTATTACTGTATGAATCAGTTATTCTCGAATATTGGGGATTTGTTGTTTATTTTAGGCTTTTAGTGTTTATTAGTTTTCATTAAATAGTAAGATTAAGAATTTAGCTGGATCAAAACCGAATCAATCAGCCAGGTATAACTTACTACTATGGATACTCCCCCAAAGGCTTCACAGCAGTTGTTTGAACTCCTTAAACTTCAACTTTTCAACCCACATATTGAAGCCTCACATTACCCCTCAGACATTGAAGTATGCTATAGGATTTCTTCTTATAGATATAAATTCAATTATATTATTTGAATATTGACTTATAATTTTAAATATTATTATTACAATTTATAACTTTAAACTAATAACCCATTATCAAGGGCCATCAATTCATAAAACAGTAACCGTTAATTAGTTCTTAAAGATGTCATGCGATGAAAATACCATCAGGATTCCTGGTGAAATACTGTTTATGGAAGAAACAGCTGATAAAATTAACTACAGAAAAAAGCATTTTCCAGTTAATGTGTTCTACTATTAACATATTATAATTTTTATATTAATAATGTATGTTGAAATGAGTTAAAATATATGTTAAAAATAATGAATATCTCAATATTTAAATAAGTGATGACTATAAATCTTTCCATTTCATTCTTAAAATAATAACACCATGTATATGTATGTATGATTTAGGTAAAATCTTTTTTTCTGTAAAAGGATAAATCGTTGTTTATTAAAAATAAATTAACAGTTTTCCTAATTTTTAAACTATAAATTTTATTGGAAAATTGACAGGCTGATTCAAATTATTTTGTCCTTTTGAATTTCATGTTAACAAATTTCTCTAGATATATAGGTTTCACGTGAAGTTCTGGGATAATGTCCAACACCGGATGTGTTGCATTTGGCCATACCTGGACAGAGCGCTGAAACCAAAGAGGACCTGTCCACCACAGTGGGTGTTTGAGAATTTCGGAGGGAGAAGTTGTTCGCGTGGCACAATCGGCAGGATTGTGACAGGTGGGTACCTGGAACCAAACCTCCGGCGGAATTTATTCTTGGATTTGAGAGACTCGGTTTGCGACGTAGACCTTTAATTTATCAGATGGTGTTTTTATCCATGATGGAGTCACCGTGGAGTCAGACCAAAATCGTATTGCGTTAATTTGGTAAAGGGGTTGAATTAGATTAGTAGAATAGTCTATTAATATTGCCAGAAGATGAGCGCCACATAGTTCCAAACGAGGAAGTTATATACGTTTTAGAGGTGGGGCCTTGGATTTTGCTATTATTATGTGAGTTTTGATGACATTGTTACCGTCAACAATACGTAGGTAAACTACTGCATCGTAGCCTTGCTCAGAGAGAAACCGTGTAGTTGGATATATTTTGCGTCATCGAGTTGAAGGTTGCGCAGAATTCTTAATTGTTTCAATGCTGTTAATTCGTTGGTAAATGTTTTCCAATCCTTTCAAATGGTTTCAGGAAGTGGCTCATAAAATGAAACTCCCAAGGTCCAGAGGAATGACTGGTGTTAACCAGCCACATGGATCGTAAGTCCTAGCGATTAGTGATAATAGCGAGCGTTTTGTGAGCAAGTGGTCTAAAATTTCTATTGTGTAAGAAAAACTATCGTTTGTAGGTAGCCATTTGAGACCCAAGATACAAAAGAGAGGTTGATCCGGGAATCGAAAATAAAGTGGCGTTTCCCGATCATCTTCGGGAACTGCGTGTAGAAGTTCAGGAGCGTTAGATGACCATTTGGGCAGTTGAAATTGGCCTTTGTCTAAAAGATTGATCTCTGGGTTTTTAAGCTTAAGTGCGGAAGATACATCACTTGCACCAGTGACGATGTCATCTACATAAATGTTATTGATGATAACATTGGAAACGTCTGGATAAGCAATGCCTTCGTCCATAGCTAATTGCTTTAGTGTGCGAATAGTTAGATAAGATGAAGATTTAAGTCCATAAGTGACTGTGGTTAGCTTATAAATAGAAAGCTGTTAAGATTCATCGGAACGCCAAAATATTAGCTGATAAGGCCGATATGCTGCAGCGATTTTTATTTGCCTATACATCTGTCTAATATCACAAGAAAAAACTATATTATGTCTCCTAAATTGAAAAATAATATCGCAAATAACGTTTAGTAGTTTTGGGCCACAATGAAGTGTGTCATTTAGAGATAAACCGATAGAATTTTTAGCGCTTCCGTCGAATACAACTCTAAGTTTTGTAGTGGAACTGCTTTCCTTAAAGACTGCATGGTGAGGGAAGTTGTAGTGCTTTGTCGATAGTATAGAATCTTTAGCCAAATGTATGTGGTCAGAATAATTGTAGTCGTTTATGAATTTCTCGTAAGCAGTTTTTAATGGTGGGTTAGTATACACAAATTTCTTAATTTCAAATTTTTGTGGGTTTGGGTATTTCTTATACAAATGAAAAAAAAAGCGTTTCTTTGCGCTACCAGCTGATTTTCCAAGAGACGTCGGTTTAAGTTTAAATGGTAAACTTGTTACATATCTACCATCATGTTCGCGATAGATATTGGATACGTAATGCGTTTCGCATTCAGTTTCCTCGATGGTTGATTTTGTTTGTATTGGGGGGTTCTTCATTAATCCAAAATTGTTGCCTAACTTGATTTAAATCAATATCCTTTATTGTGAGCATGGAAATAGATTTGGAGAAAATAATTTTAGATTCGCAGTAGCCTATCAGGACATAACCAAAGATGGTCCCTGAGATTGATGCCTAGCGTTTGTGCAGATTTCATTGTTAGTATTGTGCCTTGAATTCCAGAGTCAAAGACAGCAGTAACGGATATCGGTTTGTTTTGACCTTTTGAAATTTGTGCATTGAGATTTGAGTGTCCCTAGCATTACAATAGAATTGGATTTTAATTTTGTTTTAGTATTAGTGAAACTGGAAATATTCTGCACGTGAGTTGATTGGACAGGAATATTATTGTTTAGGGCAGACAGTTGTATTGGAATGCGGTTAGATGCAGATAATAGACTTCCTGTATGCTTCCGGTATAGTCAAGCCCTTTTGTTCACGACCGGCTGAGCGACCTTGTCCAGATGCAGGAATGTGTGATGTGTTTTGTTACATAATCGACAGGTGTTGTTAGATTTACAATCGTTGATTGAATGAACACTACTCAGACAGTTAATACAATATTTGTTGTCTCGTACAAATTTCAATCGTTCATGAAGGCTATTATTTTGAAATTCAGAACATTTATAAATGTTGTGTGCATTAGAGTTACAAAATATGCAAGATAGTTGCATGTTGGTAGAGACCTTGTAAACATGTTTTGTTGGTTTGTTATATTGCTATTCAAAATGCGGTTTTTTCATTGTAGGCGGATAGTTTACAGATTGGCGTTGCGTCATATTAATCTGTTGTGCACATTCTTCATTTAAAAACCTAAATATATCAGTCACAGTAGGTACTTTGTGTTCTAGTGTGCGTTTGCGTGTTTGTTCATCCAGTTTTCTTAAAAGCAATGTTGTTAGAGTTAACTCTTTAGTTACATCGTCGTTTAAATTCTTTAAAGCTCTAGAGTTTTCTGAGTAAATGTCTATGAAATTGCGTATTGTTCGTAACGAATTTGCATTAATGTTTGGTAAGTCAATGATTTTGGTAATATGAAAGTTTACTAAACGTCGGATGTTTTGATATCTTTCTTTCAAGGTGTCAAATGCTATGCGATAATTTAGAGGTGTTACGGGCAACCCTTTTACTAAGTTTAGTGGTTCACCCTTTAGGCAAGACAATAGATAAGTGAATTTTTCGACGGGTGTTAAGGCATGATTTTGATTTGTTGTGGTTTCAAATATAGAATAGAAGTTAGTCCATTCACTTAAATCACCAGTGAAAATTGGTAAATTAAGTTTAGGAAGTTTGATATTTATTTTGTTTTGGTCTGAGTGTTGGGATGCATTAGAAGGCATTCGACTCCGTTTCAGTTGAACCTAGATGGGGTAAAAGTGTTTTTATTTGTGTTTTGGCAGAAATAGCTAATATCTGCCAAAATTTTTGTAAGAATTATTATTATTCCGGAGGACCAATAAACCTTTAATTGTTTATACGTGCGATTAAAAAGAGAATTATCTATGAAACAAAGACATAACATATAATATGCAATCTGTGTAATAAAGATAATGAGTAATATAAATTGTTCTTTACCTTGTCTGAAGCGATGTCCACGTGTCTTCCTGGTAATTCAGATTCCTCAGTGCACTGGGTCTTACTTTTAATGTTACAGTTTAATGTTATTCTTAATTACACAGATCACTTAACACATTTAAAGTTATGGTTTGGCACAGCACTATGGTAGAAATATACCGCGATAGCGTGTTAGCGTTAAAGGCGTTGTGAGAGCGTTATGAGTTGAAAGGTCATAAGAAGTCGGGCAATGTATGCGTCTAGCGATACGAACTAACATATAGCGAATTATACGTCGATTGATGCGAACGTATAATTAATGAGATGTGCTGAATAGTGTAGTTAACTGATGCGAAGTTAAGTGTAATAAGCGTAACGTGGACACGTGAATTGTACGCACGCAGTTGCGGAAGAAAACTAACCAGAGACGACGGGGCTAGGTAACGCTTCGCATTCATAATCACGTTATATCCGTCCACCTATCAAAAATATTATAAATGATGTCATTAGACCTTGGACTTGTAATACAAGGCAAAACACTCCTGGAGTTATGGCAAGGACTATTCCGATGTGGCGTGTTGTGGGAGAAAGAGAAAGTTCATGTAAACTGAATGTTTCGCATGAGTACTGAACACCGATTGTTCCTTCAACGGCCAACATTCCAGTTGTTGAGGTTTCTATGGAGGTTGACCCTGAAATATCTAAAACTAAACGTAAACCACCTGACGGTCTTTCTATCCAGGCAGGTGGAATGAATGATACAGTGGGTCAAACCCTTTTTATTTTTAACGAATCCATTTATATTATGAATTTATATCTCAATCCTAAAATAAGGCCATGAATTTAACTTGTATAGTGTTAACACAATGGAACATTAACGGCGTGAGAACATCTTTAAGTTCTTCTACGTGATCACATCCCCTTTAGTCATTTGCCTTACAAAATGACAATTTGTTGTTTGTATCTGCCACCTGTTATGAACGGCCCTCAAAATATGCCTGGGTTCCTTTTAGTAATTGATTACAAGATCAGTGGTTCAATATTTTATTAACTCTTTATCATTGACATTAAGCTTACGTCTACTTCCCTAATACATCAATACGATATTTTAATGCAACACAATAATAAGAATCTAATTGAAACATTAAGACAAAATAATATTCAAACGAAGTATTTATTATACAAATTAATTACTCAAAATAATTACTCAAATTAATTACTCAAAGCTCAAAAGTATTCCAACTATCATTATACTTTAAATGAAAGAAATTATAAATCTTCTAACTGGTGACTTTATATACATATATAGAAATGCTTGCTTACTGTCTGTTGAGCAGAATTCCTGAGCCTAATGCCTGCACCGCGGCAATCGACCTGCCGGTATCATCAAGAGCTCCAGAAGATGGAAAAGACCCCCTCCAAATCATGCTGACCGCTTATATACCTTTGGTTCTCTCTGTTGTCCTAGTTCAGTTGCAAGACAAGCATTTCAACATTTTTTAAACTGTTTCACAATAGTTGGATCATTCTGAGCTTTGTGAATATGAGTTCTTCCTAATATAACCTAATATTAACTTATTCCTAACATCACCGGCGCCTACGAGACATCGACCCGATGTCTAGAAAGAAGGATAATCCTTGTCTGGAATTTTAATGCGTCTAATTTTGGTTATGAAATACATTTTTATACCTAGGAAAAATAATATAAGTCTAATTAAAGCCATCCAAATCGTCAGTGTGATATGTATTAATGCCGTAGTGTCCAACACATCTGACTAGTTTTTGGGCAGGTATATCGAATCTAGGTCTTCCCCCATTATGTTGTTGTTTATGAACATTACTGGGTCGGAAAGAGACCAATTTGTGTTTAGGATATGGGATATGTTTAAGAAATTCTGGGAATCTTGTTGTGAGAGGGGCATGAGGATTAGAGTGGTGTGTGTAGTCCATGAAACAGGTATTACATGGCGTAGGGTTGGATCCAAGGATGCCCTGCTGTCACATGGGAATTGTCTGTCTATCAGGATATGTTCGCCGTCGTGTAAGGAACAATGACATGGTAATTTAATCTCTATTGCTCCTGGGAGATTCTGTGGTATGGTTATGGTATGATTTTAATATTGTGTTGGGAGTAGGATTTGTTATCGTGAAGGTGTCTCCTGTGATCTCTGTAATCAGAATATCCTTGTCGATGGGCCTGCAGTGAAATGTACATGCTCCTGCTATGCTTTGAATATCACCTCCTGTTATGAGTTGAGCTGCACGGTCTCTTGAAATCGTCCCTGATGCATGTTGTCGTGGTAGGAAACATAGACCCGTCTTCTTTGGCTGACAGTCGTCCAACTGCTTTTTCGTTAGTGTTTTTATGGTATTACTATCTGTGGCCACTATTGTCGGTTCCATGGATATTGTGCAGGTGTGGTTCTTCCACCGAAGTGGTATAGCCAGGTAGTCATATAGTTTCCAGGTGCTGTAGCGATGTTTGATTGGTATTCTGATAGTTTAGATCACAGAGGAAGGAGTTATAGTGCATGAGGTAATGGGATAGTGGTAATAAAGGTGCATGTCCTCTTTTGGTATTGCCAATGACCAATGTTTGGCATGCAACCTTGCTTCTAATTGTTTTAAGTCTCTGTATAATTGTGTAGGGGGAATGGTCATGTGTGTGGACACTCGTTACTTACAACTATTATGTTTATTGCTAAACATTAGGTTTATAGTATTTCGATATATTTGCTTTTGTTGTCTTATGAGATTGAGTATGAGTCTGTCGTACACTTCCGTTCTCCATTTGAAACACAACATTCTTGAGCTCCTCCATTGCGGTGTGAACCTGCTGTAACACCGTTGACACATTTGCCGAGTAGCCTTGTAAAGTTGCTGCTGTGTTGACGAGGTCCGCATGAACGCCCCTGATGAGGTTCTGTACACTGTTGATGTGTTTGTTGACTGTTTCTTCGTTGACTGCTAACACGTGTAGCTCCTCGTCTGTGGCCGTGCCACAGCACCAATGAAATAGGTCACCAATGCTGCTTATTGCCCTGGGTGAGCGTGTGGGTCCTTCAGTTTTACGTTCATTGTTTGCAACTGCCTTTTGTTGTATTTCGTCTGTGATTGTGAAGAGTTCTTGTAGTGCCTTAGCTGTTTGACATTGTGCCGTACCTTTAGTATCCGTACATGTGTGGGATTGTGTGTTGATGCTTGGGAAGTGTTGTACTGGAGGTAAAGGAAGGATGTAGGTAAGGGGAATAGAGGATTGGTATGTATGTTCTGCTTTGAGTGGTTGGAAATGTGCTCCATTAGAGATTATTATGGGTACATTTTGATGGGATTGTATGGTGTAGGTTATGGTTAACAAGATAATCCATGTTAGTGTTAACATTTTCTCTTCTTTGCTGGTGTATACTTCTTGCTGTATGATGCTCTGTAACTGAGCAAGCATTTTTATATAAATTCACCTGTTATTGTTTTTATATGATTTTCGAAAAGAAAAAAAAATTGATTTTGAGAAAAACTTTTGAGACTTTGCTATAAATGTCTGTTTATCTGTACTTTTTTATTCTTATGATGTCGAATTATATTTTTTTCTTTTTTTTAAATATAGTACTACTTTTTAGATTTATGTTAATTGTTTTAATTAAATTATTTAACTTATATATATTCCTACACATACATACATATATTTATTACTTATACATTTGATTTATTCATTCAAATCCGTTGTATTATACGGATTTAATCTTGAGACATGGACTATGTCCCCTATCCATCTACCATACCGGTTAACCTCTATCTCATAATTTAATGGCGACAGTCTTTTTAAAATTTTGTAAGGGTCTGTATACTGTTGGGCAAGCTTGTTGTCCTTTTTCTCTGCTTTCACTAGGACCATTTCCCCTACTTGAAATTCTACTTCCCTTTTGTGTTCATTATATCGCTTGCATTGATCTTTTTGGTTTGCCTCCAACAATTTTGGCAAATCCTGCCTTATTTTGTGTATTGTTTTTAAGGCTTCTAGTACATTGTGGTCTGGTATTTTCGGTAACAATGCTAAATGGATCGGTTGGTTTGGTTCAAACCCGTGTAGTAGGAAGAAGGGTGAAAATCCTGTGGCTGCGTGTCTGCCTGAATTATATGCAAAAGTTAATAGTTTCACGTATTTATGCCATTCTTTTTGCTCTATGTTTACGTAACAGCGCAGCATGTTTACTAACGTCGAGTTGTATCGCTCAGTTATCCCTTGACTTTGTGGCCTATAAGCTGCCGAAGTTTTGTGTATTATGCCTAAGGTGGTGTATAATTGTTTTAGTGTGTCGGCTACGAAGTGAGTTACCCTGTCTGTCTGTATCTCTGCTGGCATTCCATAACATGGAATGATGTCTTCTAGTAAAAATTTCGCTGTTGTGTTGGCATCTGCTTTTTCGGTTGTTTTGGCAACCGCGAATCTCGTTGTGTTGACGGTTGCAATTATAACGTATCCCTTCTTGTTTTATTTTGGCAAAGGTCCCAGAAAGTCTATTGTTAATTTAGTAAATGGTTTTGTGTAGATTTTTATCGGTTGTAAAAATCCTGTTTGTGTCTGTCGGTCCGTTTTCATAACTTGACACTTGTGACATTTTTTTATGTATTGTACCACTTCCCTGGTCATCCCTGGCCAATGATAGTTATTCCTTATTTTTGACATCGTTTTTTGTATTACCGCATGACCTCCCCCAACATATGAATCATGAAATGCCTGTAAAACGTCTGTTGTCAATGTTTTAGTAATTGCTAACAGCAGTTTATTTTCTCCATTCATTATGTGCTTATAATGCAAGATTCCATCCCGTAGTGTGTACAATCTTGAAGCTCGCCTAAATGCTTTGTCAGCTGCCTCTGGATCTAGTAATGCTTGTCTAATGTGGAATAAATAGTCATCTGTTAGTTGTAATTGTTCTATGTTTATTGTCTGGATTTTGTTTATTGTCAGCTCACCCTGTATTTCTGTTCTTGATATTGGTGTTTTACCTGGGTAGCGACTCAAGCTATCTGGTACTCTCATTGTCGATCCGGGTTTGTGTTTAATTTTAAAATCGTACTCTATTAACTTTAGAGCTAATCTATTTAAACGTGAGCTTAGGGTTTTTACATTCTTATTATATTGTAAACTGGCGTGATCATTGAAAATTGTAAATCGTCGGCCATACAAAAAAGGTCTAAAACAGTTAACTGTGTAAATTACACTTAACAGTTCTAACTCTGATACGCTCCAGTGCCCCTCGGTATCTTTCAGTCTTCTGCTGACATAAGCAATAGGTCGTAGTGTACCATCTTCTTGGTATTGGGACATTACTCCCCCTATTCCAGTCCTACTGGCGTCGCATGATATTACTATTTCCAAATTCTCGTTGAAGTTTGCTAGCACTGGCGGCGTTGTTAATAAGATCTTTAGTTTTTGGAAAGCTTTTTCATGCTGCCCTAACCATTGGAATGTTTTTTTTCCCCATTTCCTTTTTTTGTCAAATCCGTCAGTGGTTTAGCTATGTCACTAAAGACTTGGATGAATTTACTATAATAAGATGCCGCTCCTAAGAAGCTCCGCACATTCTTCGTTCGCGTAGGAGTGGGAAATTCGGTTATAGCCTTTAAGTTTTTATGCAATGGTTTTATCCCCTGTTTGGATATGTTGTGGCCAAGTACATCGATATTTTTGTAAAAAAAGGACACTTAGGTGTTTTGAGATTTAATTTAGTTGCTTCCAGACGCTTAAAATTTTTTTCTAGATTATCTAATTGTTCTTTAAATGTGCCTCCATACGCTACTAAGTCGCCTATATAAATTATCATCCCTTGATATAACAACCCTGAAAATTAGCGGTTCATACTCCGTTGAAATGAGTTGGACGAATTTCTCAATCCCATGGGCAGTCTCGTGTATTGATATAGGCCTCGGTGAATCACAAACGCCGTATACGGTCTATGCTTCCTCTACCTAACGGTCTAATTCCATCCTTTCCACGTTGCTTAACCTCTATGGAGGTACAGCTACTGGTTTGTCTGTCTTCACGTATATTGAATATGGCGGCATATTGGCTTCTTGCAAATCGTATGGCCCTCGCGCAAACAAATGTATATGCCTATTTATTAATGCCCTAGCTGCCTCGTATTCTGTGGTAGCCAATTCCTTATAGATGTCTATACGGTCTCCCTTTTGGTCGGTTAGCTCCTTGCTGTTTTTCATTTCCGCATTTTGTGTCAGGTAATTAATGTGATGTTCATTTTTAGGGTTGTGGTCTTCGAAGTCTGCATTTGAGAATTTTATTAATTTGCGGGTTTTTTGTTTTTGTTTTTCAGTCACGGTTACTTTCCCTAACTTGGTGTTTGTTAACAAAGTTTTTGTTCGCGATGTTGGGTTCACAATCGTTAAGCGTGTGGGTGTGTCATTTATACTAGCACATACATGAACCCCTTTCTTCATTAGTAGGTCATCCCTACACTGAAATTCATATCTTTTTTCTTCTGTTAATAATTTTTCTGTTCGCCCTTCGATATTTTTGGTCTCACCTGGTGATATGGTTATGTCGTGTGGTGTGTAAATGGGCACCACGTCTACTGTTGTGTCTGCTGCGATGTGATTTTGAAATAATGATATTTTGCTTTTCCCCAGAGTAACTGTCTGTGTTTTGAAGTTAATGACAGTATAATTTGCTGCCATGAAATCATTCCTCACCAACAAATCGCTAGTCAAATCTTCCACAAAATATACTGTTTGCTTGTATTTCTGTTTTTTTACCTGAAACTCTAAAATTGCTTTGCCTGTGACATTCAGCCTCGTAGCATTTGCAGATGTTAACCAAGTGTTGTCTGGCTCTATTTTTTTGTTAAATGTTTGTATGTATCATTTAGACATGAAACACTACCACCTGTGTCTAATAAATTATCTATTTGTTTGTCCCCTATGTTTCCTCTTATTGTTGAAGTCAAATTTGTGTTTATGTTACAAATTGGTGTTTGTAATTTGATTGTGTGTTCCGAGTGCGCACTATCATTGTTTGGATTGGTCAGCATTCTCCGCCCAACGTTCCAAGGTTCCTTGTACATTGTATCTTCAGTGTCATCAAATTCCATTATGTGTTGTTTGTTATGCAATTTATTATGCGAATAATCTTTTACCATGTCTCCACACGTGTCGAAATACCACTTAATAAACTGTACATGCCTCTGCTGTGCCAATTTATGTCCAACTTAGTTGTGTAACCATTTTTCGTATTCGTTTTCCGCCGTTTTATTTTTCCGAGATATTTTAGGCCGTCCAGAATGAATGTTGTTCAATCCCGGCCTTCCTAGTTTTTTGTTTGGCAAAATATAGCGATGTGTCCCCTCTCTCCACACCTTTTTTAATCTATTATTATCTCTTCACACAATTTATTCCCTCCGTGGCCATATTTTAACTCTCGTTTTGGACTTTGTTATGTATCGATAGACTATGAAATAGCGACTTGTTAAGTCAATTTAATTAGATTTGTTCTGATGAAAAACTATTATTATATTGAAGTTTTAACTATAATGGCCGAGTTTTCTTCTCGTCAGATTGATTTGAAAGCGACACCCTCGTCCAATTGAAACCTGTTTCCTAATTTGGGTTTTTTGTTTCTTCTTACGGACGTTAATAACAAGGTGGTGCCCACAAATATATACATATATCTCTCCTATTCAGCCATGAACTTTTAAAATACGGGCACGGAATTTATTTCCAAACTATTTGTTTAGTGTTCAGACCCCTAACTTCCCGCTGAGTAACTGACGGCTACAATTCAATGGCGCCCAACTTGACAGCTGCATACGTAGTTGCGTCTGTAGCTAATCCACGAATCTGTAAAGCCTCAGCTGATATTAACAACAATTCTAGATTCTCTTCTTCAGTGTTCATTTCACCCCGATACATAAAATGCACCAAAGTCAAAACTTCCCAATACCTCATTCCACGGATTATAATCACCGGATGTGGACATGGATTCTCGGCCAGGATTTTCTAAAAATATAGACTGCTCGCACTTAACACAACCTAGTGACACTTGATCATTTGTTATTCGACTGATGATGTAACATCCACGAACTTTGCAGAATTGAATAATTTTTCAAACGATGACAATAAGTTGGCTTGGCATTTATCCCAATGAACTACAACGAAAAAACTCAACTTGTTGTTTTTCAGTTAAACTGTACGTTTCCCCTGATTTATTTACCAAACGCACAAGTCTCAAATCCTGGAGTTTTTTATCCAGGATTCGTTCCCGCGAGATAGAGAATGAATTAATCAATCCACTGGAAGTTTTGGCTTCTTTTTGTTATTTGGCCTGGATTGACTAACTCCTTCAACAGGTTAAGTTTCCCTAAACTGCTGGTACCCCCTATTTTATTCAAATACTTCAGTTCTAAATTTACTTTTTATTATTGCTCAGGGAAAGCATGACTTTTATTTTATTTTTACTATTCCCTAGGGAGCGTGTTCTGAAAAATACCTCTGTCACACAATATATTTTACCTTGATTCCCTATATAGTTTTCTAATTAAAACAGATGGTGTGGATAACTAAAATTATAAACACATGATAGTTGATTTTGACAAGTAGAAAATAATTTATTTAACTGCTCTTTTTCAAAAATAAAAATCAATCTTTCAAAAATTTAAAACAAAATTAAATTATTTAAAACAAACAAAATTTATGACATTTTATAGTCTTATATTACATAAAAAAGAAATCATTTCATCTTACAAATTACTATTTTATGATTTATTTTAATTAGGTGGCAGATTGGCAAATTTTTATTTAGAGGAAAGTTAGATTCTCAAGGTTCTATTATTAACAAACTTTCTCTATTTAATTCCTGAACGCTAATTACCAAGTTTTGAAATTTAATTAACCTTTAAATAATTTTTAAGATGAGAGAGCACTCGGGCATAGCCACCCTCTAGTATTTGAAACTGAATTTATTAAGAGAGATCAGGCATAGTAACCCTGTAGTAATTACGAAGAACTTTTTTAAGAGAGAGCGGGCATAGTAACCCTGTAGTAGTTGAAGAGAACTTTTTTAAGAGAGAGCGGGCATAGTAACCCTATAGTAATTACGAAGAACTTTTTTAAGAGAGATCAGGCATAGTAACCCTGTAGCAATTACGAAGAACTTTTTTAAGAGAGATCAGGCATAGTAACCCTGTAGTAATTGAAGAGAACTTTTTTAAGAGAGATCAGGCATAGTAACCCTGTAGTAATTACGAAGAACTTTTTTAAGAGAGATCAGGCATAGTAACCCTGTAGTAATTGAAGAGAACTTTTTTAAGAGAGATCAGGCATAGTAACCCTGTAGTAATTACGAAGAACTTTTTTAAGAGAAAGCGGGCATAATAACCCTGTAGTAATTACGAAGAATTTTTTTAATAGAGAGCTGGCATAGTAACCCTGTAGTAATTGAAGAGAACTTTTTTAAGAGAGATCAGGCATAGTAACCCTGTAGTAATTACGAAGAACTTTTTTAAGAGAGATCAGGCATAGTAACCCTGTAGTAATTAAAGAGAACTTTTTTAAGAGAGAGCGGGCATAGTAACCCTGTAGTAATTACGAAGAACTTTTTTAAGAGAGAGCGGGCATAGTAACCCTGTAATAATTACGAAGAACTTTTTTACGATAGCTCGGGCATAGTAACCCTGTAGTAATTACGAAGAACTTTTTTAAGAGAGAGCGGGCATAGTAACCCTGTAGTAATTGAAGAGAACTTTTTTAAGAGAGATCAGGCATAGTAACCCTGTAGTAATTACGAAGAACTTTTTAAAGAGAGATCAGGCATAGTAACCCTGTAGTAATTGAAGAGAACTTTTTTTAAGAGAGAGCGGGCATAGTAACCCTGTAGTAATTACGAATAACTTTTTTAAGAGAGAGCGGGCATAGTAACCCTGTAGTAATTACGAAGAACTTTTTTAAGAGAGATCGAGCATAGTAACCCTGTAGTATTTGAACTTGACTTTTTTACGAGAGAGCGACCAAGTCGCGTGCAGCTATATTTATAACCAAAAACTACCGTATTCTCGTACCAATTTATTTCCCTCACAGGGATAATTTTATAAGTAGTTTATTGGTAAATTTCTTCTTCTATTGTTAAACCTGTTTATTTATGGTTGGTTTGCTATAATCCAAGTCCCTAAATCCCATTATTTTTCTAATTTCTATTAATTAGCCTTTTCTATTTAAATGTAATTCAGTTGGTATCCTTGGCTCCGCCCAGTTCGACGTCACGAAGCTATGACGTTTCAGCCTCTGCATATTTCGACTTGCAACTGTACAATTCTCTATTGTTTCTTCTAAATTTTAATTTAATGGTTTAATTTATTACTTTTTAGTGTTTTAATCGCCAGCATCTTGTAGGTCTTGATCTTAGCTTTCGCGAGAAGTTCGCTTGGTGATTACCGGCCCGCCCGTTCACCTGTAATCCAATTTTTAGTGTGATTTTCGATTTCGATCTTCGATTATAGTTCCGAAAATTCACTAATTTGTTCATCTTGTGTAACAAACTCACTGGCCGCTGCGATGATTCTCTTTGACTTTCGGATCCTGGTGTTTTCACACTTCTTCATTTGGGGGGGGGGGGGGGGGGGTTAATATATACTGATTACCCTGAGACTTACATATCTTGTTACATACTTAAATCTAAACAGGTTTTCCAATTTTTAGATCTTTGACTGTATCCCTGACCCCACAAAGGTGTGAAAACTATAACTTTTTCATTTAAAATTTTTTCTTTAATTGCTTGTAAACCTTTGCTTTATCAATTATCTCTATACAACCCTTTATCAAAATTTACTTTTATTTCTATTTTATTCAATTTTTAATCTTTATCATTTCACCTAACTTTTTAGATATTACATTTTTCAAAATTTCTCTAAGAATATTTTATTCTTACAATTCTATATTATTTTTTTAAAAAATTTCAAGATTTTTCTTTTTTGACTAATTTTAATATTGTTTGGATTCTTCATTCAAATTTATTGCAGCGTGTGCTAATTTCTATGAAATAACCGTAACCGATCTGTATTGCTTACAACTTGTACTACAATTATACATCCTATAACAGTATTATTTCATATTTTCATAATTCAACAAATACAGATTGTTTTATTCAAAATCTACCGACATACGATTTTACTGTCATAACGGGTAGGCGAAAGTCGAGTTTAGACCGAGTCATAGGTCACTTTCACCGACTCGCGGTGAACAACAAAGTGGCTTACAATTCAGCCAAACCTTGTATTAGAATTAGATTTTGATTCTTTCATTTTTGACCAAAATATAATCCCATACAACGAATTTCCGTTGTAGAACAAACAACTGTTGTGAAGCCTTTGGGGGAGTATCCATAGTAGTAAGTTATTCCTGGCTGATATATTCGATTTTGATCCAGCTAAATTCTTAATCTTACTATTTAATGATAACTAATAACCACTAAAGGCCTAAAATAAACAATATATCCCTAAAATTCGAGAATAACTATAAAAGTAAACTATGGTCTAAGCCTATTCCTAAGAACTGCAACTGCAGTTTTGTTGATTAGTAATCATAATTCTAACAGCTACATATATAACAAAGGTTTGGTCATGTGTTACTCATGTAATATTTACTTAATTTAATTATATAACTCCTCCATCCCTAAATAAAACATCTGGAGGTGGATGTTGATTGTCTACTACTGGATTTCTAATATTTTGACTTTTTTTATAAGTGAAACATATTATAATTATAATTATTATTACATAGATTAACATTGTCCACAAATTTAAGTTATAATTAATAAATGTTTTCTGTGGCATAGGTACAACATTATACAATCTAGCTTTATCTAATTCTATTTTCTTTAAATCAATAGAAAATTCTGGTTTCTGATCTGTTGATCATTGCAGTTCAGAAATGTCTACCAACTCTGGATGTCCGCCTTCGGTTTGCGACGAATGTTGCAGCTGCTTTTTATGATAGAAAACTGCATCATCGTTTACCTTCAGTAAATAAGTCCCTTGTAAAACTCTTGTTGTAGTATCATCTTTGCTCACAATTTTTAAAACTTATTTTTTTTGAAATATTAATAAATATTGACCTAATTCAGGTACCCATTTAACAATACTATCATTAATAATTTCCAGTGCTGTGTATTGACAATCATTAGTTTTAACAGAATGCAAAATAGATTTTTCACAATCTAAATTATTGTGATTCACTAGTTCGTGTGAACACAAAAATTTCGTTCTAATTTTATTTTTACATACATTGTCTAAACCTATTAGTTTAGTGTCTAATATTAAAATGTTTTTAACTTTAGGAATTATAGTAACATAGTTAGATTCATATTTACTTGGAATAGGATATAGTTTATACAACTTAAACTCTTCTTCTTCTACAATTGGTAACCTTAAAAAATAAACTATTTCGTCATTATTTATTCTACAGCTTATTTCTATTATGTTTTCAAAGTCCCACACATTTTATATGCTTGCCGTTAATGGCAACTGATCACCATAAAATTTACGAATTTTTACAATTTCATCAAACAATTTTCTCTTGCGGATATTATACTGGGGTGCAATACTCCTAACTTACAAAAGGTTAATGAATTTTCTAAATCTACGATTATGCTCAGTACAATATTATATAGTATATTTAATTGATTAAGTATATCTCTAAAATTTCCTAATTCTATAGTTTTTTCTTATTCTGAATTCATAAACAATAGCTTACTCTTCAATTCATTAAAATTACTTTCCACAACATTTATTGTTTTATTAAACTCATCCATAATATTGTTATTAATTGTATACTGATAGGACATTTGGTTTATTACGTTAAATTGGTTCTTTCTAATTTCTTCCAAAAACTGTTATATTTCTGTTCATCGTATGCATCTAGGTTACCTGTTACAAATTTAATTATTGAGCCTAAACCATTAACAATTCCTCTTTTTACCTTTATGTTGCTATCTTTTTGTACAGTTATTATTTCTAGTTTTTCTTTAATTACTTTTTTGGTGTGATTATGAACCGAAAATAGTTAATTGTTTCTTTAATTTCGAATTTCATATTTGCCTCAACTTCTAGTTCACAGTTTACACATTTTTTTTTCTTCTGAAATATGTCAAGACATCATTATAGTACAATTCTAAATTATTTAACTGATTATATATAGGTTTTAAATTATAATAGTGTATAAAAGTATGATAAGATGCTTGTAACTTAGCTAAACTTAATTTAATTGGCATTATACTTAACTTTTGACACTAGGTATTCTTTTATAAATTAATTAATATAGTTTTCAAAATTATTTTCAGACAATTCAACTATTAATCTTAATTTCGATGTTCCAAACAATTTCACTATTTTTACTCCTTTGGGTTGGTATTTTACAGTTGATACAAAAATTTGATTTCTACCAAAATTTACCGGCTCGTCCGAAATTGGAATTACTATCGATGTGTTACCTTCAAATTTCGAATGGATCGTTTGGTCACTTGTTTCATTAATTTCCTCTTGATTAACAGTGTTGTCTTCTTCTAAGACAAAGTTCACGATCATTGATTGGTCATCATCTAATTCTGGAAAATAGAGTAAGGTCCTCCGCTGCTGTCCTCTCTAACTCTTTTCTTGTATTATCACGAGGTTTTGTTGAGCTTTTTTCAGTAATATTCAGCTGAATCCTGGATAGTGCGTCAGCATTTTTATTAGTTTCCCTTTTCTTATATCGTATCACATAATCATATTCTTTTAGCTTGAGTCGCCATCTTAAGAGCTTAGAGCTAGGTTCTTTGACAGAAAATAGCCACTGTAACGGTTTGTGATCGGTGAAAATTTTGAATTTTCTCCCAAATAAATATGGTCTAAAAAGTTTGGTCGCCCATACAATCGCGAGTAGCTCTTTTTCAATTGCTGAATAATTGACCTCTCTATCATTTAAAGTGCGGCTGGCGTAAGCTATGGGAAGATCTTGTCCATTATTCTCCTGACTCAAAATTGCTCCCACGACAAAATTGCTCGCGTCCGTAGTTAGTATAAATTCTTTTTCAAATTTGGGGTATTGCAACAGAGGTTCATTAGTTAGAATATTTTTACACGTTTCGAAACATTCTACATAATCAGGTTTTTCAATATCAATTTTGGCATTCTTTTTTAAACAAGTGGTAAGTGGTTTTGTAATTTTTGCGAAATTTTTTATAAATTTCCGATAATAGCCTAATAGTCCTAGAAATCCTTTTATTTGCTTTGGTGTTTTCGGGATTGGGTAATTTTTTATTGCTTTTATTTTTTCTGGATTAGGTTTGACTCCATCTGGCGTCACTACATGGTCCAAATATGCAACCTCTTTCCTTAAAAAATCCTTTTTATCTAACTGTATTTTAAAATTGGCTTCTCTTAACCTATTAAACACTTCTTTTAACCTACTTATGTGTTCTTGTAAACTAGTGGAGTATATTATAATGTCGTCAAGATATACTAAACAAGTTTCGTTCTGAATTCCGCGTAGGATGTTATTCATTATTCTTTGGTACGTTGGTGGGCTGTTCTTTAAACCAAAGGGCATTCTGAGAAATTAATAATGACCAGTCTATGTGGAAAATGCGGTCTTGTCTACGCTAAATGGATGCATTTGAACTTGATGAAAACCCGAGGCGAGATCCAAGGTCGTGAAATATTGTGATCTGCCTAATTTGTCTAATATGTCAGTAATATTGGGGAGTGGAAATTTGTCATCTATAGTTTTTGCATTAAGACCTCAAAAGTCAATTACTAGTCTAAATTTTTCTTTATTTGAAGCGTCCGTTTTCTTTGGAACAATCCACACAGGTGAGTTCCACGGCGAGTGTGATGGTTGAATTATCTTTTGATCGATCATTTCCTGGATTTGCCTGTTTACCTCCTTTCGATAAATTTCAGGATATCGGTAGCTTTTCGTATAAACAGGTATCTCATCTGTTGTTCTTATCACATGCTTGATCTTGTTAGTAAAGGTTGAGTTACTGTTTTCCTGATGAAATATATCTTTGAGTATTCGAAAATAATTTTAACATCTCTCGTTTCTCTTCAGAATTCATATGTTCTGTTCTAATTTGGTGCTCATCAAATTTCGACTTTTCGTGTTTTACCATATTAAAATTTACCGTTTTTGTTTGGTTAGTATTTAATTCACAAATTTTGTAATTATCTAATGGTTCTATGTACATGAATTCGACAATTAATCGCCTATCTGCTGTTGTGTTGTTAACTACAGGACAATAACTTTCTCCATTTTCGACTTTTAAAATGCATTGTGGTATTTCCAGTCCGTCTTGTTGTCTATAAGATATTATTCCCTCTCCATTGTACATATTACGAATTTTAATTTTTACTGTCTGTCTAGAACGTGCCCTGTTTACGTAACACGCGCTCTTATTTTCTTTAGGATTCTTATCCTTATTATCTGAATTTAGTTCCTCTGTATTAAAAAATTGCATTGATATTTTCTTTTCATAAAATATTAATTTATTATTCACAAAATCCAAAGTGATTTTTAGTTCCCTTATATTGTCAAGTCCAAGTAGTATGTCAAAATCTTTATGGAAATCAAATAAATAGAATTTAGACATTTTCTTTCCTAATATTGGTAGTTTACAGCTAAATTTCTCTTTTGATGTTCCGTGTGCGGTACTTACTTCAAACGGTTCTGTTTTTATTGTATTTTTTAACATAGTGAAAGCAATAGACTTTTTTATAAATGATCTGGTACTACCTGTATCTATTAATATTTTAAAATTAGTTTTCGGATCAATTATGTATGGTAAGTGATTTGTCTCATTTTCAATGTGCATTATTGAACATTTTCTTTTAATGTGGTTAGGCCTAAAAAATGATTCTGAACGTTTTCGTTTTCTTGTGAAAATCCATAGGCATTGTCTTCCCTAGTAAAGTCATCTAAGTCATATTCATTTTGCATTTCCGGGATAGTCTTCCGTGAAGTTACAAGCGTCATCAGTCAGTTCTGTCAATGAAATACTCTGCACCTGGTCCGTTATCTTATCAACTGAATCACTACGAACTTCCTCCTCAACCGGTTTTTCTGTTATTTGATACAACCTATTTTGTTTAATTGGGTTTCCTGTTTGGCGAGTTGATATGCTCATCGGCGTGGGTTGATACATTTGATTTGTTTTTTGTGTGTGATTTACAAAAGGTTTTAGTTGTTGGCTATGATTTACATAATTTTGTCTATTAAACTGGCCTGAATTGTTTTGTAGAAATTTTTTATGTTGATTTTGAGAGGATGGATAATAATTATTCATAGGTTTACGAATTGGCAGGTTTTTAGGTTTTTGTGGTAGCATTTGCCTATTAGATTGAAATAGCTTATTATTTTTAAATTGGAAGTCGTTGGTCAACATATTTAATGCTTCATTTAAAGAGCTGGGATTTTTTGTTCGCATCAAGGATCCTAATGGTTCTTGAAATCCCCTTAATAACACTCTTAATGCTAATCTTTGTACATAAGCAATTAAAATGTCTTTAGCAACGGTCTTTTCTTTGTTTAGGAAAAAAGCTACTTGTAAATTTAGTAATTTTTGAACTCGTTCATAAAAATGTAATGGTGATTCACTGTTTTCCTGTTTTAACTCCGCCATTTCTAGGTTTAAGGTAAAGCAATCTCTATTATCGGAATAACTCGTTAAAAGAATATTTTTGACCTCATCCCAAGCATAAGTATTTGAATTAACTACAATTTCTAGAGCTTGACCCTTCAATTTGGCAAGAATAGATGAAAAGAAATATTCGTTCTGGAAATCTTTAGGGTTATCAGCTACGTAAAATTTCTGTACTATCTTCTCACAAATTGAAATAAACCCATTGAGCATGGAGGGTTCGTCACTCTACTCGGGGATCATGTCCAAGTACTCTTTTTTTAAAATTGGAATAGCCATTATTAATAATCACTTAACTTACTACTTATTCTATACAAGATAATTAAATGAAAATTAATTTTTTAAGTATGATATGATAGAAACAAGTTACAGTTTTCAAACAACTGTTGTATAAAATTCTTAAAGACGATATTTTCAAAAATTAAATATTTTATACAATTCAATTACTTGAAATTAATTAATAAGATATTTTAAATATTACTTGCAAATTATTTACAATATCATTTTGAAAATTATTTTATTCTTTTTGTTCTTATTCACAGAACAATATAATAAGACAATAAAATTCTAGTTTTACTCACAGTAGTGTCGTGAATAACATGGTCATTGCAAATACTTGTGGAACAGCTTAGGCGTGATCCTTTTCTCTTTCTTTCTTTGTTTTTCTATCTTCGTTCTTCTTTCTTCGTTTTTCTTTCTTCGTTCTTCTTTATTCGTTCTTCTTTCTTCGTTTTTCTTTGCAGATATTCGCTCTGCGGTTGTAGACTCCCAATTAACGATCGAAACCGACGGATGTTATATTCACTAACTTCCTTGAGTGTCTGTTGTCCCGAGAAAAATTAATATGCACTTAATTCTTCTGGAATGTTCTTGTTGTTGTTCGTCCACTTCGTTAATTATATCGGGAAACGCCACTTTATTTTAGATTCCTGGATCAACCTCTCTTTTGTATCTTGGGTCTCAAATGGCTACCTACAAACGATAGTTTTTCTTACACAATAGAAATTTTAGACCACTTGCTCACAAAACGCTCGCTATTATCACTAATCGCTAGGATTTACGATCCATGTGGCTGGTTAACACCAGTCATTCCTCTGGACCTTGGGAGTTTCATTTTATGAGCCACTTCCTGAAACCATTTCAAAGGATTGGAAAACATTTACCAACGAATTAACAGCATTGGAACAATTAAGAATTCTGCGCAACCTTCAACTCGATGACGCGAAATATATCCAACTACACGGTTTCTCTCTGAGCAAGGCTACGATGCAGTAGTTTACCTACGTATTGTTGACGGTAACAATGTCATCAAAACTCACATAATAATAGCAAAATCCAAGGTCCCACCTCTAAAACGTATATAACTTCCTCGTTTGGAACTATGTGGCGCTCATCTTCTGGCAATATTAATAGACTATTCTACTAATCTAATTCAACCCCTTTACCAAATTAACGCAATACGATGTTGGTCTGACTCCCGGTGACTCTATCATGGATAAAAACAACATCTGATAAATTAAAGGTCTACGTCGCAAACCGAGTCTCTCAAGTCCAAGAATGGACTCCGCCGGAGGTTTGGTCCCACGTGCCCACCTGTCACAATCCTGCCGATTGTGCCACGCGAACGACTTCTCCCGCCGCAATTCTCAAACACCCACTGTGGTGGACAGGTCCTCTTTGGTTTCAGCGCTCTGTCCAGGTATGGCCAAATGCAACACATCCGGTGTTGGACATTATCCCAGAACTTCACGTGAAACCTATAAATCTAGAGAAATTTGTTAACATGAAATTCAAAAGGACAAAATTAATTGAATCAGCCTGTATATTTTCCAATTAAACTTTATAGTTTAAAAATTAGGAAAACTGTTAATTTATTTTTAATGAACAACGATTTATCCTTTTACAGAAAAAAAGATTTTACCTAAATCATACATACATATACATGGTGTTATTATTTTAAGAATGAAATGGAAAGATTTATTGTCATCACTTATTTAAATATTGAGATATTCATTATTTTTAACATATATTTTAACTCATTTCAACATACATTATTAATATAAAAATTATAATATGTTAATAGTAGAACACATTAACTGGAAAATGCTTTTTTTTATGTTGGATTTCATCAGCTGTTTCTTCTATAAACAGTATTTCACCAGGAATCCTGGTGATATTTTCATCGCATGACATCTTTAAGAACAAATTAACGGGTACTGTTTTATGAATAGATGGCCCTTGATAATGGGTAAATAGTTAAAAGTTATATATTGTAATAATAATATTTAAAATTATAAGTCAATTATTCAAATAATATAATTGAATTTATATCTATAAGAAGAAATCCTATAGCATACTTCAATGTCTGAGGGATAATGTGAGGCTTCAATATGTGGGTTGAAAAGTTGAAGTTTAAGGAGTTCACACAACTGCTGTGAAGCCTTTGGGGGAGTATCCATAGTAGTAAGTTATACCTGGCTGATTGATTCGGTTTTAATCCAGCTAAATTCTTAATCTTACTATTTAATGAAAACTAATAAACACTAAAAGCCTAAAATAAACAATAAATCCCTAATATTCGAGAATAACTTATTCATACAGTAATAAATGTACATAATCAAGATATAATTCAATCTGTGAGGAAGTGAAAACTATTCACAACGAACACCACACCAACTACAACATTTACCCGTCCATATAAAACTTATATACTACGGAAACTCCCGCAAAGGCTTCACAAAAGTTGTTTGTTTATTGGGATAAATGCCAAGCCAACTTATTGTCATCTTTTGAAAAATTATTTATTTCTGCAAAGTTCGTGGATGTAACATTATCAGTCGAATCACAAATGATAAAGTGTCACAAGGTTGTGTTAAATGCGAGCAGTCCATATTTTGAGAAAATCCTGGCCGAGAATCCATGTCCACATCCGGTGATAATAATCCGTGTAATGAAGTATTGGGAAGTTTTGGCTTTGGTGCATTTTGTGTATCGGGGTGAAATGAACATTGAAGAGGAGAATCTAGAATTGTTGTTAAATTCAGCTGAGGCTTTACAGATTCGTGGATTAGCTACAGACGCAACTACGTATTAAAGTGTCAAGTAGGGAGCCATTGAATGTAGCCCTCAGTCGCTCAGCGGGAAGGGCGGGGTCTGAACACTAAACAAATAGTTTGGAAATAAATTCCGTGATTGTATTTTAAAAGTTCATGGCTGGATAGGAAAGATATATGTATATATTTGTGGGCACCACCTTGTTATTAACGTCCGTAAGAAGAAACAAAAAACCCAAACAAGGCAACAGGTTTCAATTAATTGGGCGAGGGTGTAGCTTTCAAATCAATCTGACGAGAAGAAAACTCGGCCATAATAGTCAAAACTTCAATATATTCACAAACATAGTTAAATAGTTTTTCATCAAAACAAATCTAATTAAATTGATTTAACAAGTCTTTATATCATAGTCTACCGATACCTAACAAATTCCAAAACGAGAGTTATGTGACACTTGATCATTTGTGATTTGACTGATAATGTAACATCCACGAACTTTGCAGAATTGAATAATTTTTCAAACGATGACAATAAGTTGGCTTGGCATTTATCCCAATGAACTACAACGAAAAAACTCAACTTGTTGTTTTTCAGTTAAACTGTACGTTTCCCCTGATTTATTTACCAAACGCACAAGTCTCAAATCCTGGAGTTTTTTATCCAGGATTCGTTCCCGCGAGATAGAGAATGAATTAATCAATCCACTGGAAGTTTTGGCTTCTTTTTGTTATTTGGCCTGGAGGTCCAGAGGAATGACTGGTGTTAACCAGCCACATGGATCGTAAATCCTAGCGATTAGTGATAATAGCGAGCGTTTTGTGAGCAAGTGGTCTAAAATTTCTATTGTGTAAGAAAAACTATCGTTTGTAGGTAGCCATTTGAGACCCAAGATACAAAAGAGAGGTTGATCCGTTAATCTAAAATAAAGTGGCGTTTCCCGATTATCTTCGGGAACTGCGTGTAGAAGTTCAGGAGCGTTAGATGACCATTTGGGCAGTTGAAATTGGCCTTTGTCTAAAAGATTGATCAATTGGTTTTTAAGCTTAAGTGCGGAAGATACATCACTTGCACCAGTGACGATGTCATCTACATAAATGTTATTGATGATAACATTGGAAACGTCTGGATAAGCAATGCCTTCGTCCATAGCTAATTGCTTTAGTGTGCGAATAGTTAGATAAGATGAAGATTTAAGTCCATAAGTGACTGTGGTTAGCTTATAAATAGAAAGCGGTTGAGATTCGTCGGAACGCCAAAATATTAGCTGATAAGGCCGATATGCTGTAGCGATTTTTATTTGCCTATACATCTGTCTAATATCACAAGAAAAAACTATATTATGTCTCCTAAATTGAAAAATAATATCGCAAATAACGTTTAGTAGTTTTGGGCCACAATGAAGTGTGTCATTTAGAGATAAACCGATAGAATTTTTAGCGCTTCCGTCGAATACAACTCTAAGTTTTGTAGTGGTACTGCTTTCCTTAAAGACTGCATGGTGAGGGAAGTTGTAGTGCTTTGTCGATAGTATAGAATCTTTAGCCTAATGTATGTGGTCAGAATAATTGTAGTCGTTTATGAATTTCTCGTAAGCAGTTTTTAATGGTGGGTTAGTATACACAAATTTCTTAATTTCAAATTTTTGTGGGTTTGGGTATTTCTTATACAAATGAAAAAAAAAGCGTTTCTTTGCGCTACCAGCTGATTTTCCAAGAGACGTCGGTTTAAGTTTAAATGGTAAACTTGTTACATATCTACCATCATGTTCGCGATAGATATTGGTTACGTAATGCGTTTCGCATTCAGTTTCCTCGATGGTTGATTTTGTTTGTATTGGGGGGGTTCTTCATTATTTCAAAATTGTTGCCTAACTTGATTTAAATCAATATCCTTTATTGTGAGCATGGAAATAGATATGGAGAAAATAATTTTATATTCGCAGGAGCCTATCAGGACATAACCAAATATAGTCCCTGAGATTGATGCCTAGCGTTTGTGCACATTTCATTGTTAGTATTGTGCTTTGAATTCCAGAGTCTAAGACAGCAGTAACGGATATCGGTTTGTTTTGACCTTTTGAAATGTGTGCATTGAGATTTGAGTGTCCCTAGCATTACAATAGAATTGGATTTTAATTTTGTTTTAGTATTAGTGAAACTGGAAATATTCTGCACGTGAGTTGATTGGACAGGAATATTATTGTTTAGGGCAGACAGTTGTATTGGAATGCGGTTAGATGCAGATAATAGACTTCCTGTATGCTTCCGGTATAGTCAAGCCCTTTTGTTCACGACCGGCTGAGCGACCTTGTCCAGATGCAGGAATGTGTGATGTGTTTTGTTACATAATCGACAGGTGTTGTTAGATTTACAATCGTTTATTGAATGAACACTACTCAGACAAAGAATACAATATTTGTTGTCTCGTACAAATTTCAATCGTTCATGAAGGCTAATATTCTGAAATTCAGAACATTTATAAATGATGTGTGCATTAGAGTTACAAAATATGCAAGATAGTTGCATGTTGGTAGAGACCTTGTAAACATGTTTTGTTGGTTTGGTATATTGCGATTCAAAATGCGGTTTTTTCATTGTAGGCGGATAGTTTACAGATTGGCGTTGCGTCATATTAATCTGTTGTGCACATTCTTCATTTAAAAACCTAAATATATCAGTCACAGTAGGTACTGTGTGTTCTAGTGTGCGTTTGTCTTCAAAGCGTTTGCGTGTTTGTTCATCCAGTTTTCTTAAAAGCAATGTTGTTAGAGTTAGTTACATCGTGGTTTAAATTCTTCAAAGCTCTAGAGTTTTCTGTGTAAATGTCCATGAAATTGCGCAATGTTCGTAACGAATTTGCATTAATGTTTGGTAAGTCAATGATTTTGGTTATATGAAAGTTTACTAAACGTCGGGTGTTTTGATACCTTTCTTCCAAGGTGTCAAATGCTATGCGATAATTTAGAGGTGTTACGGGCCACCCTTTTATTAGGTTTAGTGGTTCACCCTTCAGGCAAAACAATAGATAAGTGAATTTTTCGACGGGTGTTAAGGCATGATTTTGATTTATTGTGGTTTCAAACATAGAATATAAGTTAGTCCATTCACTTAAATCACCAGTGAAATATTATAAATTAAGTTTAGGAAGTTTGATATTTATTTTGTTTTGGTCTGATTGTTGGGATGCACTAGAAGGCATTCGAATCCGTTTCTGTTGAACCTAGATGGGGTAAAAGTGTTTTTATTTGTGTTTTGGCAGAAATAGCTAATTTTTGCCAAAATTTTTGTAAGAATTATTTTTATTCCAGAGGACCAATAAACCTTTAATTGTTTATACGTGCGATTAAAAAGAGAATTATCTATGAAACAAAGACATAACATATAATATGCAATCTGTGTAATAAAGATATTGAGTAATATAAATTGTTCTTTACCTTGTCTGAAGCGATGTCCACGTGTCTTCCTGGTAATTCAGATTCCTCAGTGCACTGGGTCTTACTTTTAATGTTACAATTTAATGTTATTCTTAATTACACAGATCACTTAACACATTTAAAGTTATGGTTTGGCACAGCACTATGGTAGAAATATACCGCGATAGCGTGTTAGCGTTAAAGGCGTTGTGAGAGCGTTGAGTTGAAATGTCATAAGAAGTCGGGCAATGTATGCGTCTCGCGATACGAACGTATAATTAATGACATGTGCTGAATAGCACGAGAAGTGTTGAGAAAGCTTAGCTTCGACTGATGTGAAGTTAAGTGTAATAAGCGTAACGTGGACACGTGAATTGTACGCACGCAGTTGTGAAAGAAAACTAACCAGAGACGACTGGGCTAGGTAACGCTTCGCATCCATAATCACGTTATATCCGTCCACCTATCAAAAATATTATAAATGATGTCATTAGACCTTGGACTTGTAATACAAGGCAAAACACCCCTGGAATTATGGCAAGGACTATTCCGATGTGGCGTGTTGTGGGAGAAAGAGAAAGTTCATGTAAACTGAATGTTTCGCATGAGTACTGAACACCGATTGTTCCTTCAACAGCCAAAATTTCAGTTGTTGAGGTTTCTATGGAGATTGACCCTGAAATATCTAAAACTAAACGTAAACCACCTGACGGTCTTTCTATCCAGGCAGGTGGAATGAATGATACAGAGGTTCAAACCCTTTTTATTTTTAACGAATCCATTTATATTATTAATTTATATCTCAATCCTAAAATATGGCCATGAACTTAAACTTGTATAGTGTTAACACAATGGAACATTAACGGCGTGAGAAGTCATGTTGAACATCTTAAAGTTCTTCTACGTGATCACATCCCCTTTAGTCATTTGCCTTACAAAATGACAATTTGTTGTTTGTATCTGCCACCTGTTATGAACTGCCCTCAAAATATGCCTGGGTTTCTTTTAGTAATTGATTACAAGATCAGTGGTTCAATATTTTATTAACTCTTTATCATTGACATTAAGCTTACGTCTACTTCCCTAATACATCAATACGATATTTTAATGCAACACAATAATAAGAATCTAATTGAAACATTAAGACAAAATAATATTCAAACGAAGTATTTGTTATACAAATTAATTACTCAAAATAATTACTCAAATTAATTACTCAAAGCTCAAAAGTATTCCAACTATCATTATACTTTAAATGAAAGAAATTATAAATCTTCTAACTGGTGACTTTACATACATATATAGAAATGCTTGTTTACTGTCTGTTGAGCAGAATTCCTGCGTCAAATGCCTGCACCGCGGCAATCGACCTGCCGGTATCATCAAGAGCTCCAGAAGATGGAAAAGACCCCCTCTAAATCATGCTGACCGCTTATATACCTTTGGTTCTCTCTGTTGTCCTAGTTCAGTTGCAAGACAAGCATTTCAATATTTTTTAAACTGTTTCACAATAGTTGGATCATTCTGAGCTTTGTGAATATGAGTTCTTCCTAATATAACCTAATATTAACTTATTCCTAACATCCCTGGCGCCTACGAGACATCGACCCGATGTCTAGAAAGAAGGATAATCCTTGTCTGGAATTTTAATGCGTCTAATTTTGGTTATGAAATCCATTTTTATACCTAGGAAAAATAATATAAGTCTAATTAAAGCCATCCAAATCGTCAGTGTGATATGTATTAATGCCGTAGTGTCCTACGTTGTATTCGTCCAACAGTTTTATACAAAAAATTGGATTACAGGTGAACGGGCGGGCCGGTAATCACCAAGCGAACTTCTCGCGAAAGCTAAGATCAAGACCTACAAGATGCTGGCGATTAAAACACTAAAAAGTAATAAATAAAACCATTAAATTAAAATTTAGAAGAAACAATAGAGAATTGTACAGTTGCAAGTCGAAATATGCAGAGGCTGAAACGTCATAGCTTCGTGACGTCGAACTGGGCGGAGCCAAGGATACCAACTGAATTACATTTAAATAGATAAGGCTAATTAATAGAAATTAGAAAAATAATGGGATTTAGGGACTTGGACTGTAGCAAACCAACCATAAATAAACAGGTTTAACAATAGAAGAAGAAATTTACCAATAAACTACGTATAAAATTATCCCTGTGAGGGAAATAAATTGGTACGAGAATACGGTAGTTTTTGGCTATAAATATAGCTGCACGCGACTTGGTCGCTCTCTCGTAAAAAAGTCAAGTTCAATTACTACAGGGTTACTATGCCCGATCTCTCTTAAAAAAGTTCTTCGTAATTACTACAGGGTTACTATGCCCGCTCTCTCTTAAAAAAGTTATTCGTAATTACTACAGGGTTACTATGCCCGCTCTCTCTTAAAAATGTTCTCTTCAATTACTACAGGGTTACTATGCCTGATCTCTCTTTAAAAAGTTCTTCGTAATTACTACAGGGTTACTATGCCTGATCTCTCTTAAAAAAGTTCTCTTCAATTACTACAGAGTTACTATGCCCGCTCTCTCTTAAAAAAGTTCTTCGTAATTACTACAGGGTTACTGTGTCCGAGCTATCGTAAAAAAGTTCTTCGTAATTACTACAGGGTTACTATGCCCGCTCTCTCTTAAAAAAGTTCTTCGTAATTACTACAGGGTTACTATGCCTGATCTCTCTTAAAAAAGTTCTCTTCAATTACTAAAGGGTTACTATACCTGATCTCTCCTAAAAAAGTTCTTCGTAATTACTACAGGGTTACTATGCCTGATCTCTCTTAAAAAAGTTCTCTTCAATTACTACAAGGTTACTATGCCTGATCTCTCTTAAAAAAGTTCTTCGTAATTGCTACAGGGTTACTATGCCTGATCTCTCTTAAAAAAGTTCTCTTCAATTACTACAGGGTTACTATGCCTGATCTCTCTTAATAAAGTTCTTCGTAATTACTATAGGGTTACTATGCCTGCTCTCTCTTAAAAAAGTTCTCTTCAATTACTACAGGGTTACTATGCCCGCTCTCTCTTAAAAAAGGTCTTCGTAATTACTACAGGGTTACTATGCCTGATCTCTCTTAATAAATTCAGTTTCAAATACTAGAGGGTGGCTATGCCCGAGTGCTCTCTCATGTTAAAAATTATTTAAAGGTTAATTAAATTTCAAAACTTGGTAATTAGCGTTCAGGAATTAAATAGAGGAAGTTTGTTAATAATAGAACCTTGAGAATCTAACTTTCCTCTAAATAAAAATTTGCCAATCTGCCACCTAATTAAAATAAATCATAAAATAGTAATTTGTAAGATGAAATGATTTCTTTTTTATGTAATATAAGACTATAAAATGTCATAAATTTTGTTTGTTTTAAATAATTTAATTTTGTTTTAAATTTTTGAAAGATTGATTTTTATTTTTGAAAAAGAGCAGTTAAATAAATTATTTTCTACTTGTCAAAATCAACTATCATGTGTTTATAATTTTAGTTATCCACACCATCTGTTTTAATTAGAAAACTATATAGAGAATCAAGGTAAAATATATTGTGTGACAGAGGTATTTTTCAGAACACGCTCCCTAGGGAATAGTAAAAATAAAATAAAAGTCATGCTTTCCCTGAGCAATAATAAAAAGTAAATTTAGAACTGAAGTATTTGAATAAAATAGGGGGTACTAGCAGTTTAGGGAAACTTAAACTGTTGAAGGAGTTAGTCAATACAGGCCAGATTACAAAAAGAAGCCAAAACTTCCAGTGGATTAATTAATTCATTCTCTATCTCGCGGGAACGAATCCTGGAGACTTTGCAGAAATAAATAATTTTTCAAACGATGACAATAAGTTGGCTTGGCATTTATCCCAATGAACAAACAACTTTTGTGAAGCCTTTGCGGGAGTTTCCGTAGTATATAAGTTTTATATGGACGGGTAAATGTTGTAGTTGGTGTGGTGTTCGTTGTGAATAGTTTTCACTTATTCACAGATTGAATTATATCTTGATTATGTACATTTATTACTGTATGAATAAGTTATTCTCGAATATTAGGGATTTATTGTTTATTTTAGGCTTTAAGTGTTTATTAGTTTTGTTTAAATAGTAAGATTAAGAATTTAGCTGGATCAAAACCGAAAAAATCAGCCAGGTATAACATACTACTATGGATACTCCCCCAAAGGCTTCACAGTAGTTGTGTGAACTTCAACTTTTCAACCCATATATTGAAGCCTCACATTATCCCTTAGACATTGAAGTATGCTATAGGATTTCTTCTTATAGATATAAATTCAATGATATTATTTGAATAATTGACTTATAATTTTAAATATTATTATTACAATTTATAATTTTAAACTATTAACCCATTATCAAGGGCCATCAATTCATAAAACAGCAACCGTTAGTTTGTTCTTAAAGTTGTCATGCGATGAAAATATCATCAGGATTCCTGGTGAAACACTGTTTATAGAAGAAACAGCTGATGAAATTAACTACAGAAAAAAGCATTTTTCAGTTAATGTGTTCTACTATTAACATATTATAATTATTATATTATTAATGTATGTTGAAATGAGTTAAAATATATGTTAAAAATAATAAATATCTCAATATTTAAATAAGTCATGACATTAATTTTTGCCATTTCATCCTTAAAATAATAACACCATGTATATGTATATATATGATTTAGGTAAAACCTTTCTTTATGTAAAAGGATAAATCGTTGTTGATTAAAAATAAATTAACAGTTTTCCTAATTTTTAAACTATAGATTTTAATTGGAAAATTGACAGGCTGATTCAATCAATTTTGTACTTTTGAATTTCATGTTAACAAATTTCTCTAGATATATATATATATATATATATATACTTATTAAATATAATTGCAGATATTTACTTTATATATATATATATATATATATATATATATATATATATACTTATATTAATAAAATATGACATGTGTGTGTTTTTTTTTAAATTGAACCACTTATGTAAACAGATAACTCAAACACATAGTTACAGGTATTTCATTTTGGTAAGCTAAACCTGCATATTTATTGATTGTGGTTTCAATTAAATTGAACGTGCATTACTCTAGCTTGTCTCGTCGTAATTGTAGCTTAACACGCGTTCAAAAGCTTTGCGTTAAAGGCCGCGAGAGGTCTTGAAGATGTCGCTAGTTTCCTTTCACCCCTCTGTAAATGATTATCATATTTGAACTATCATATAAATACAGGATATAGTTGATAATACGTCAATGGTCAATTACTTAGAAAAAATCATGTTTTACTAGTGACATGTAATGAGTCTCCTTGGGTAAAATAATTAGTAGTTGGAGGTTAGCAATATCTGGATATGAAATATGGTACCATAAGTAGTTAATTGTTTTGAATTTACTATTCTTGAAGAGTGAAATAACTTAATAATAACAATAGTGTAACTTACATTTACTTTCAGTTCTCAAATCATACATAAAGATTACGTCCTCCTTACTTTCTGAGAGCGCAATATCTACAAGTATTGTGACAGGCCATAACACCAGTGTCGAGTTTTTAAAGAAATATCCATTTTAAAATGTATTGTGTCCAGAGATTAATTTTGAGATTATGTCTATCTGTCTGTCTGATGTCTGTGGAATGATCTACACTGACCGATTTCATAATTTTTTTTTTTTGGGTAAATCTTTCACATATATTCGGAATTTTTTCGAAATTTGGGCTGTCGGACATATGACGAAACATAACATTCCGATTTTATACAATCCAATGCAATGAGTTGAATAAAAGTTAGCCAAAATGTAGCCGTTAAGTACCAAAAGAAAACCTATTGTGCTAGATCATATTTCATAAATGCTCTGCAATAGCATTTTACAAATAATACGCCCTTCTAGGACATAAAATATTGATACTGAATGCTAGTTAGGAAGTAAGTAGTTATGCTATCCAGTCCCTTCAACAAACTGTAGCTCCAAAGTACCCTCAGATATTATGCATCCCCATATCAGCACGGCCTCACTACCAGCCTGAACAGCAGGAGCCACATATGCAGGCAAACAATTTTATTTTTTGTTCTTCGTACCCTGATTCTACGAATGATTAAACAGTTCAAATCGGCTCTCATCAGAAAATGAAACACGCCTCCAAGCTCATTGAATGACTTTAAACAAATTTTCTACTGCCACTGGAGAATGAGACTATAACTATAGTGGACCTGAAAAATATAGGCGGCTCAGGGTCACGCGTCGCTTCCCCGCTTCCCCACTCTGCCTACCCCTCTCCTTCACCCACTGCCTGCCTTCGCATCGCATGTAGGGAAGGGAAATGTTGTTGTTTAGCGGTAACAGTGTTATAACGAAATATAAAATATATTTATTAATAATTATAAAATATATTTTTTTAGTTATAAAAAATGTAACTAAATAAAATTAACTTTCACACGTTCTTAAAATAAAAATAGCTTACTTGTCTATAAACCTGCATTCATGGAACATTCACACAACAAACATAAATTATTACTTTAATTTATAATGAAACAGATTAATAATTACTAACATAAAATATGAAAGGCATTCATTATAAACTAAAAATTGACATTTACAAACAATTCCCATCTACCTTCGGGCATAAGCAATCAAAGTCAACATTGTATGACAAACTTATATCTTAATCATCAGTTGATTATATAGGCTAGACTGAAGTTAATGTTATCAATAACGATAAGCAGTTTTGTCTACGCATGTGACAGTGTTAGTCTCTATTTCACTCTGCTGCGGTGTTGTTTAGTTATTTTCTTTATTTTGATTGGTGCTGTTTAGTTATTGAAGTTTTATTTATTTGTGTATTTATATGTGTATAGTGCTTATTTTTTAAATAATGGCAGTCACCAGCCCAGATGTCAGAAGCCAGTCCAAAAAGGTTGTATTTAGTGTATATAATTATCTTAAGGATCTCGTGACTAACAGACCAAATACCACAATACAAGAAGTTTTTAATGACACACAAAAGGCAACAGCAGCTGCATGTTCATTGTCAGTACGCACTGTGCAAAGAATCGCTGCAGAAGGGTACAAACATCCGATTTTTAACTTGCAAGATGATGCTAGACCATTGTTTGTATCTCCACGGAAGAAAAAGGCACACAAAAAGTGGATTACTAATTTAGACGATTTTGACAGGGACGTTGTTCGTCGTACTGTATTTGATTTTTATGATCGTGGAGAATACCCTACTTGCAAAAAAATTAAAAATGTGTTGAGGGAAAAAATAGGGTTTGCTGGTGGAGTAGATTCCACTCGGAAAATCTTAAAGAAGGTCGGATTCCTGTTTAAAAAATCTAATGATGGCAGAAAATTTTTGATGGAAAGAAGGGACATAGTGGCAGCTCGGGTATTGTTTCTTCGGAAAATGCATGATTTAAGGAAAGAACAACACCTCCGCCCAATTATCTACTTAGACGAAACTTGGGTAAACCAAAACCATTCAAAAAAATATATCTGGCAGCATTCTACAAGCAAAGGTGGATTTCGAGTCCCAGTTGGCAAGGGTTCAAGACTAATTATTTGCCATGCAGGATCGTCAAAGTACGGCTTCTTAGGGGGTACTCAACTGGTTTTTCAGTCGAAAAGTACCATTGATTACCACCAAGAGATGAACTACGAGGTCTTCAAGGAATGGTTTGTCGACATGCTTAGGAGTTTAGAAGAAGGGTGTGTGATAGTCATGGACAATGCGAGCTATCACTCTAAACTCAAAGAAAAAGTCCCGAACACCAAGACGAGAAAGGCAGATATTACGGCATGGTTAACATCCAAAGGTATAGCACACAATCCAAAACACACTGTTGCAGAGCTGCTAACCATAGTTGGGCATCATAAACACAAATACAGCAAGCAGTATGAGCTCGATGAGATTGCACTGGATATGGGGCATGAAGTGGTTCGGCTACCCCCGTACCACTGCCAATATAATCCCATCGAGCTTATATGGGCACAGGTAAAAGGGGAAGTAGCTCAGAAAAACACCACATTTAAAATAAAGGATGTGAGGCAACTCCTTGAAGACGCTCTAAATAACGTGACTGTTGAAGACTGGGTGAAATGTGATCGTCATGCAGTGAAGCTACAAGAGGAAGATTTTGAAAAAGAAGGTCTTCGTGATGATAACATTCAACGCATAGTTGTTAATTTACAGGACGAGAGTGATAGTGACAGCTTCAGTGATGTGCCCATCCAAAGTGAAGACGAGGAAGACTTATAAATTTTGCCTGTATTGTATGGCCGTTCTCATACTCCCCAGCCAAAACTACCGATTTTTATATAATTTAACTACAGATAGTTTACCATAAAGTTACTTAATTTTAAAATTATTTTTTTATCGTAAAGTTACGAAACATAATTATATTTCAACATGTCAATATAAAAATATTGGTGATGTAAATAAATTATATAATAAATGCATAATATATATATTTTATACAGCTATTATAACATGAATTTCTATTTACATTTTTTAATAACTAACTGTAAACTGCTTTAAATTGAAAACTGAAAAGTTATTTTCCAACTTAAATTAAAAAAGATCTGTTTTATTGTTTTTGTTATATTATCTCTATTACCAATCATTGCAACAACAACAGCAGGACGCCAAAATAAGTCAAACAAAAATTAAACTATTATTTATAAAATGATGTTAGTGTAAGATTTGTTTCTAATGATTTTATTTTCAGGTTATATTTCTTTAAATAGAATAAGTTGCAAACTTATACGAAACTATTTTAAGTAACCGGATGTAAACAACCGGTGTAGGAGTGTTAGCGGATGGATGGAGGAGAAGTAGGGGAGTACAGAGCAGGTGTGGCGGGACTAGATGGGCTTGACCCTGAGCCGCCTATATTTTTCAGGTCCACTATAATATTAAGATTAACTTAAAAATTAAAATTTGTAAAGATATGTTATATATATAGCCAATTTTGGTATAAAATTCGAACCCAAAAAAGTGGAATTATTGGTACAAGTGTTTGACGGCAATTAGAGAACCTAATAACATTTGCTAATTTTCCTTGTAGTCTCTCTGTAATCTAAAACTTTGGTAAATAGGCCCCACTCTTAAACCGTTAAAAGCCCTACGAGGAGAGGTTTCACGTGAAGTTCTGGGATAATGTCCAACACCGGATGTGTTGCATTTGGCCATACCTGGACAGAGCGCTGAAACCAAAGAGGACCTGTCCACCACAGTGGGTGTTTGAGAATTGCGGCGGGAGAAGTCGTTCGCGTGGCACAATCGGCATGATTGTGACAGGTGGGCACGTGGGACCAAACCTCCGGCGGAGTCCATTCTTGGACTTGAGAGACTCGGTTTGCGACGTAGACCTTTAATTTATCAGATGTTGTTTTTATCCATGATAGAGTCACCGGGAGTCAGACCAACATCGTATTGCGTTAATTTGGTAAAGGGGTTGAATTAGATTAGTAGAATAGTCTATTAATATTGCCAGAAGATGAGCGCCACATAGTTCCAAACGAGGAAGTTATATACGTTTTAGAGGTGGGACCTTGGATTTTGCTATTATTATGTGAGTTTTGATGACATTGTTACCGTCAACAATACGTAGGTAAACTACTGCATCGTAGCCTTGCTCAGAGAGAAACCGTGTAGTTGGATATATTTCGCGTCATCGAGTTGAAGGTTGCGCAGAATTCTTAATTGTTCCAATGCTGTTAATTCGTTGGTAAATGTTTTCCAATCCTTTGAAATGGTTTCAGGAAGTGGCTCATAAAATGAAACTCCCAAGGTCCAGAGGAATGACTGGTGTTAACCAGCCACATGGATCGTAAATCCTAGCGATTAGTGATAATAGCGAGCGTTTTGTGAGCAAGTGGTCTAAAATTTCTATTGTGTAAGAAAAACTATCGTTTGTAGGTAGCCATTTGAGACCCAAGATACAAAAGAGAGGTTGATCCAGGAATCTAAAATAAAGTGGCGTTTCCCGATATAATTAACGAAGTGGACGAACAACAACAAGAACATTCCAGAAGAATTAAGTGCATATTAATTTTTCTCGGGACAACAGACACTCAAGGAAGTTAGTGAATATAACATCCGTCGGTTTCGATCGTTAATTGGGAGTCTACAACCGCAGAGCGAATATCTGCAAAGAAAAACGAAGAAAGAAGAACGAATAAAGAAGAACGAAGAAAGAAAAACGAAGAAAGAAGAACGAAGATAGAAAAACGAAGAAAGAAAAAGAAAAGGATCACGCCTAAGCTGTTCCACAAGTATTTGCAATGACCAAGTTATTCACGACACTACTGTGAGTAAAACTAGGATTTTATTGTCTTATTATATTGTTCTGTGAATAAGAACAAAAAGAATAAAATAATTTTCAAAATGATATTGTAAATAATTTGCAAGTAATATTTTAAATATCTTATTAAATAATTTCAAGTAATTGAATTGTATAAAATATTTAAATTTTGAAAATATCGTCTTTAAGAATTTTATACAACAGTTGGACGAATTTCTCAATCCCATAGGCAGTCTCGTGTATTGATATAGGCCTCGGTGAATCACAAACGCCGTATACGGTCTATGCTTGCTCTACCTGACGGTCTAATTCCATCCTTTCCACGTTGCTTAACCTCTATGGACGTACAGCTACTGGTTTGTCTGTCTTCATGTATATTGAATATGGCGGCATTTTGGCTTCTTGCAAATCGTATGGCCCTCGCGCAAACAAATGTATATGCCTATTTATTAATGCCCTAGCTGCCTCGTATTCTGTGGTAGCCAATTCCTTATAGATGTCTATACGGTCTCCCTTTTGGTCGGTTAGCTCCTTGCTGTTTTTCATTTCCGCATTTTGTGTCAGGTAATTAATGTGATGTTCATTTTTAGGGTTGTGGTCTTCGAAGTCTGCATTTGAGAATTTTATTAATTTGCGGGTTTTTTGTTTTTGTTTTTCAGTCACGGTTACTTTCCCTAACTTGGTGTTTGTTAACAAAGTTTTTGTTCGCGATGTTGGGTTCACAATCGTTAAGCGTGTGAGTGTGTCATTTGTACTAGCACATACATGAACCCCTTTCTTCATTAGTAGGTCATCCCTACACTGAAATTCATATCTTTTTTCTTCTGTTAATAATTTTTCTGTTCGCCCTTCGATATTTTTGGTCTCACCTGGTGATATGGTTATGTCGTGTGGTGTGTAAATGGGCACCACGTTTTCTGTTGTGTCTGCTGCGATGTGATTTTGCTGCCATGAAATCATTCCTCACCAACAAATCGCTAGTCAAATCTTCCACAAAATATACTGTTTGCTTGTATTTCTGTTTTTTTACCTGAAACTCTAAAATTGCTTTGCCTGTGACATTCAGCCTCGTAGCATTTGCAGATGTTAACCAAGTGTTGTCTGGCTCTATTTTTTTGTTAAATGTTTGTATGTATCATTTAGACATGAAACACTACCACCTGTGTCTAATAAAATATCTATTTGTTTGTCCCCTATGTGTCCTCTTATTGTTGAAGTCAAATTTGTGTTTATGTTACAAATTGGTGTTTGTAATTTGATTGTGTGTTCCGAGTGCGCACTATCATTGTTTGGATTGGTCAGCATTCTCCGCCCAACGTTCCAAGGTTCCTTGTACATTGTATCTTCAGTGTCATCAAATTCCATTATGTGTTGTTTGTTATGCAATTTATTATGCGAATAATCTTTTACCATGTCTCCACACGTGTCGAAATACCACTTAATAAACTGTACATGCCTCTGCTGTGCCAATTTATGTCCAACTTAGTTGTGTAACCATTTTTCGTATGCGTTTTCCGCCGTTTTATTTTTCCGAGATATTTTAGGCCGTCCAGAATGAATGTTGTTCAATCCCGGCCTTCCTAGTTTTTTGTTTGGCAAAATATAGCGATGTGTCCCCTCTCTCCACACCTTTTTTAATCTATTATTATCTCTTCACACAATTTATTCCCTCCGTGGCCATATTTTAACTCTCGTTTTGGACTTTGTTATGTATCGATAGACTATGAAATAGCGACTTGTTAAGTCAATTTAATTAGATTTGTTCTGATGAAAAACTATTATTATATTGAAGTTTTGACTATTATGGCCGAGTTTTCTTCTCGTCAGATTGATTTGAAAGCGACACCCTCGTCCAATTGAAACCTGTTTCCTAATTTGGGTTTTTTGTTTCTTCTTACGGACGTTAATAACAAGGTGGTGCCCACAAATATATACATATATCTCTCCTATTCAGCCATGAACTTTTAAAATACAGGCACGGAATTTATTTCCAAACTATTTGTTTAGTGTTCAGACCCCTAACTTCCCGCTGAGTGACTGACGGCTACAATTCAATGGCGCCCAACTTGACAGCTGCATACGTAGTTGCGTCTGTAGCTAATCCACGAATCTGTAAAGCCTCAGCTGATTTTAACAACAATTCTAGATTCTCTTCTTCAGTGTTCATTTCACCCCGATACATAAAATGCACCAAAGCCAAAACTTCCCAATACTTCATTCCACGGATTATAATCACCGGATGTGGACATGGATTCTCGGCCAGGATTTTCTCAAAATATAGACTGCTCGCACTTAACACAACCTTGTGACACTTGATCATTTGTGATTCGACTGATGATGTAACATCCACGAACTTTGCAGAATTGAATAATTTTTCAAACGATGACAATAAGTAGGCTTGGCATTTATCCCAATGAACTACAACGAAAAAACTCAACTTGTTGTTTTTCAGTTAAACTGTACGTTTCCCCTGATTTATTTACCAAACGCACAAGTCTCAAATCCTGGAGTTTTTTATCCAGGATTCGTTCCCGCGAGATAGAGAATGAATTAATTAATCCACTGGAAGTTTTGGCTTCTTTTTGTAATCTGGCCTGTATTGACTAACTCCTTCAACAGTTTAAGTTTCCCTAAACTGCAGGTACCCCTTATTTTATTCAAATACTTCCAGTTCTAAATTTACTTTTTATTATTGCTCAGGGAAAGCATGACTTTTATTTTATTTTTACTATTCCCTAGGGAGCGTGTTCTGAAAAATACCTCTGTCACACAATATATTTTACCATGATTCCCTATATAGTTTTCTAATTAAAACAGATGGTGTGGATAACTAAAATTATAAACACATGATAGTTGATTTTGACAAGTAGAAAATAATTTATTTAACTGCTCTTTTTTAAAAATAAAAATCAATCTTTCAAAAATTTAAAACAAAATAAATTATTTAAAACAAACAAAATTTATGACATTTTATAATCTTATATTACATAAAAAAGAAAACATTTCATCTTACAAATTACTATTTTATGATTTATTTTAATTAGGTTGCAGATTGGCAAATTCTTATTTAGAGGAAAGTTAGATTCTCAAGATTCTATTATTAACAAACTTCCTCTATTTAATTCCTGAACGCTAATTACCAAGTTTTGAAATTTAATTAGCCGTTCAGGATTAATTTATCAAATTTTTATCTATTACAAAAAATATCCGCACATAAATTTATATAAAGTTACAAAATCTTATTAAACATCTTAAATCTATATCCAGGAAAATCAGTGGAATTTACTGTAATTTCGGCCAACTTTGCCTTACTAATACAAAGGGATACCTTGACTGGTGATATGAAACTTTGATCGCCGTCTGGAAGATCATGTTTCCTTGATGATCCTTGATAAGGGAATATGTTGTTGTCCTGGTGTCCGTTAGTTGTAGAAGATGATTGATTAATGGTCCATGTAGTTTAGCGTAGTTCTAGTGACGTGTTGATCTGGACTGACACTGGATGTAGGATTTATTCACTTTTTACGAACTCGCTGAAAACGGGTTAATTTGTCATTTCACTTATCACTTCTTTTTCTAGGCGACTTTTCTTTTTTAAAATTAATTTTGAAACATTTTAAACTTTTTTACAACTTTATAAACTTAACTTCGGGCATAGTAACACCTTATACCTTTAAATAATTTTTAAGATGAGAGAGCACTCGGGCATAGCCACCCTCTAGTATTTGAAACTGAATTTTTTAAGAGAGATCAGGCATAGTAACCCTGTAGTAATTACGAAGAACTTTTTTAAGAGAGATCAGGCATAGTAACCCTGTAGTAATTACGAAGAACTTTTTTAAGAGAGAGCGGGCATAGTAACCCTGTAGTAATTACGAAGAACTTTTTTAAGAGAGATCGGGCATAGTAACCCTGTAGTAATTGAACTTGACTTTTTTAAGAGAGATCAGGCATAGTAACCCTGTAGTAATTACGAAGAACTTTTTTAAGAGAGAGCGGGCATAGTAACCCTGTAGTAATTACGAAGAACTTTTTTAAGAGAGAGCGGGCATAGTAACCCTGTAGTAATTGAACTTGACTTTTTTAAGAGAGAGCGGGCATAGTAACCCTGTAGTAATTACGAAGAACTTTTTTAAGAGAGAGCGGGCATAGTAACCCTGTAGTAATTACGAAGAACTTTTTTAAGAGAGATCAGGCATAGTAACCCTTTAGTAATTACGAAGAACTTTTTTTAAGAGAGATCAGGCATAGTAACCCTGTAGTAATTGAAGAGAACTTTTTTAAGAGAGATCAGGCATAGTAACCCTGTAGTAATTACGAAGAACTTTTTTAAGAGAGAGCGGGCATAGTAACCCTGTAGTAATTACGAAGAACTTTTTTAAGAGAGAGCGGGCATAGTAACCCTGTAGTAATTACGAAGAACTTTTTTAAGAGAGATCAGGCATAGTAACCCTTTAGTAATTACGAAGAACTTTTTTTAAGAGAGATCAGGCATAGTAACCCTGTAGTAATTGAAGAGAACTTTTTTACGATAGCTCGGGCATAGTAACCCTGTAGTAATTACGAAGAACTTTTTTAAGAGAGAGCGGGCATAGTAACCCTGTAGTAATTGATGAGAACTTTTTTAAGAGAGATCAGGCATAGTAACCCTGTAGTAATTGAACTTGACTTTTTTACGAGAGATCAGGCATAGTAACCCTGTAGTAATTACGAAGAACTTTTTTAAGAGAGAGCGGGCATAGTAACCCTGTAGTAATTACGAATAACTTTTTTAAGAGAGAGCGGGCATAGTAACCCTGTAGTAATTACGAAGAACTTTTTTAAGAGAGATCGGGCATAGTAACCCTGTAGTAATTGAACTTGCCTTTTTTACGAGAGAGCAACCAAGTCGCGTGCAGCTATATTTATAGCCAAAAACTACCGTATTCTCGTACCAATTTATTTCCCTCACAGGGATAATTTTATACGTAGTTTATTGGTAAATTTCTTCTTCTATTGTTAAACCTGTTTATTTATGGTTGGTTTGCTATAGTCCAAGTCCCTAAATCCATTATTTTTATTAATTTCTAGTAATTAGCCTTTTCTATTTAAATGTAATTCAGTTGGTATCCTTGGCTCCGCCCAGTTCGACGTCACGAAGCTATGACGTTTCAGCCTCTGCATATTTCGACTTGCAACTGTACAATTCTCTATTGTTTCTTCTAAATTTTAATTTATTGGTTTAATTTATTACTTTTTAGTGTTTTAATCGCCAGCATCTTGTAGGTCTTGATCTTAGCTTTCGCGAGAAGTTCGCTTGGTGATTACCGGCCCGCCCGTTCACCTGTAATCCAATTTTTAGTGTGATTTTCGATTTCGATCTCCGATTATAGTTCCGAAAATTCACTAATTTGTTCATCTTGTGTAACAAACTCACTGGCCGCTGCGATGATTCTCTGTGACTTTCGGATCCTGGTGTTTTCACACTTCTTCATTTGGGGGGGGGGGGGGGTTAATATATACTGATTACCCTGAGACTTACATATCTTGTTACATACTTAAATCTAAACAGGTTTTCCAATTTTTAGATCTTTGGCTGTATCCCTGACCCTACAAAGGTGTGAAAACTATAACTTTTTAATTTTAAATTTTTTTCTTTAATTGCTTGTATACCTTTGCTTTATCAATTATCTCTATACAACCCTTTATCAAAATTGACTTTTATTTCTATTTTATTCAATTTTTAATCTTTATCATTTCACCTAACTTTTAAGATATTACATTTAAAAAAATTTCTCTAAGAATATTTATTCTTATAATTCTTTATTATTTTTTTAAAAAATTTCAAGATTTTTCTTTTTTGACTAATTTTAATATTGTTTGTATTCTTCATTAAAATTTATTGCAGCGTGTGCTAATTTCTATGAAATAACCGTAACTGATCCGTATTGCGTACAATTATACATCCTATAACAGTATTATTTCATATTTTCATAATTCAACAAATACAGATTGTTTTATTCAAAATCTACCGACATACGATTTTACTGTCATAACGGGTAGGCGAAAGTTGAGTTTAGACCGAGTCATAGGTCAGTTTCACTGACTCGCGGTGAACAACAAAGTCGCTTACAATTCAGCCAAACCTTGTATTAGAATTAGATTTTGATTCTTTCATTTTTGACCAAAATATAATCCCATACAACGAATTTCCGTTGTAGAACAAACAACTGTTGTGAAGCCTTTGGGGGAGTATCCATAGTAGTAAGTTATTCCTGGCTGATATATTCGATTTTGATCCAGCTAAATTCTTAATCTTATTGTTTCTTATTAATTCAGGTACCCATTTAACAATACTATCATTAATTTCCAGTGCTGTGTATTGACAATCATTAGTTTTAACAGAATGCAAAATAGATTTTTCACAATCTAAATTATTGTGATTCACTAGTTCGTGTGAACACAAAAATTTCGTTCTAATTTTATTTTTACATACATTGTCTAAACCTATTAGTTTAGTGTCTAATATTAAAATGTTTTTAACTTTAGGAATTATAGTAACATAGTTAGATTCATATTTAGTTGGAATAGGATATAGTTTATACAACTTAAACTCTTCTTCTTCTACAATTGGTAACCTTAAAAAATAAACTATTTCGTCATTATTTATTCTACAGCTTATTTCTATTATGTTTTCAAAGTCCCACACATTTTCTATGCTGCCGTTAATGACAACTGATCACCATAAAATTTATGAATTTTTACAATTTCATCAAACAATTTTCTCTTGTGGATATAATACTGGGGTGCAATACTCCTAACTTACAAAAGGTTAATGAATTTTCTAAATCTACGATTATGCTCAGTACAATATTATATAGTATATTTAATTGATTAAGTATATCTCTAAAATTTCCTAATTCTATAGATTTTTCTTATTCTGAATTCATAAACAATAGCTTACTCTTCAATTCATTAAAATTACTTTCCACAACATTTATTGTTTTATTAAACTCATCCATAATATTGTTATTAATTATTGTATACTGATAGGACATTTGGTTTATTATGTTAAATTGGTTCTTTCTAATTTCTTCCATAAAACTGTTATATTTCTGTTCATCGTATGAATCTAGGTTACCTGTTACAAATTTAATTATTGAGCCTAAACCATTAACAATTCCTCTTTTTACCTTTATGTTGCTATCTTTTTGTACAGTTATTAATTCTAGTTTTCCTTTAATTACTTTTTTGGTGTGATTTATGAACCGAAAATAGTTAATTGTTTCTTTAATTTCGAATTTCATATTTGCCTCAACTTCTAGTTCACAGTTTACACATTTTTTTTTCTTCTGAAATATGTCAAGACATCATTAGAGTACAATTCTAAATTATTTAACTGATTATATATAGGTTTTAAATTATAATAGTGTATAAAAGTATGATAAGATGCTTGTAACTTAGCTAAACTTAATTTAATTGGCATTATACTTAACTTTTGACACTAGGTATTCTTTTATAAATTAATTAATATAGTTTTCAAAATTATTTTCAGACAATTCAACTATTAATCTTAATTTCGATGTTCCAAACAATTTCACTATTTTTACTCCTTTGGGTTGGTATTTTACAGTTGATACAAAAATTTGATTTCTACCAAAATTTACCGGCTCGTCCGAAATTGGAATTACTATCGATGTGTTACCTTCAAAGTTCGAATGGATCGTTTGGTCACTTGTTTCATTAATTTCCTCTTGATTAACAGTGTTGTCTTCTTCTAAGACAAAGTTCACGATCATTGATTGGTCATCATCTAATTCTGGAAAATAGAGTAAGGTTGATTCCGCTGCTGTCCTCTCTAACTCTTTTCTTGTGTTATCACGAGGTTTTGTTGAGCTTTTTTCAGTAATATTCAGCTGAATCCTGGATAGTGCGTCAGCATTTTTATTAGTTTCCCTTTTCTTATATCGTATCTCATAATCATATTCTTTTAGCTTGAGTCGCCATCTTAAGAGCTTAGAGCTAGGTTCTTTGACAGAAAATAGCCACTGTAACGGTTTGTGATCGGTGAAAATTTTGAATTTTCTCCCAAATAAATATGGTCTAAAATGTTTGGTCGCCCATACAATCGCGAGTAGCTCTTTTTCAATTGCTGAATAATTGTCCTCTCTATCATTTAAAGTGCGGCTGGCGTAAGCTATGGGAAGATCTTGTCCATTATTCTCCTGACTCAAAATTGCTCCCACGGGCAAAATTGCTCGCGTCCGTAGTTAGTATAAATTCTTTTTCAAATTTGGGGTATTGCAACAGAGAGGTTCATTAGTTAGAATATTTTTACACGTTTCGAAACATTCTACATAATCAGGTTTTTCAATATCAATTTTGGCATTCTTTTTTAAACAAGTGGTAAGTGGTTTTGTAATTTTTGCGAAATTTTTTATAAATTTCTGATAATAGCCTAATAGTCCTAGAAATCCTTTTATTTGCTTTGGTGTTTTCGGGATTGGGTAATTTTTTATTGCTTTTATTTTTTCTGGATTAGGTTTGACTCCATCTGGCGTCACTACATGGTCCAAATATGCAACCTCTTTCCTTAAAAAATCCGTTTTATCTAACTGTATTTTAAAATTGGCTTCTCTTAACCTATTAAACACTTCTTTTAACCTACTTATGTGTTCTTGTAAACTAGTGGAGTATATTATAATGTCGTCAAGATATACTAAACAAGTTTCGTTCTGAATTCCGCGTAGGATGTAATTCATTATTCTTTGGAACGTTGGTGGGCTGTTCTTTAAACCAAAGGGCATTCTGAGAAATTCATAATGACCAGTCTCTGTGGAAAATGCGGTCTTGTCTACGCTAAATGGATGCATTTGAACTTGATGAAAACCCGAGGCGAGATCCAAGGTCGTGAAATATTGTGATCTGCCTAATTTGTCTAATATGTCAGTAATATTGGGGAGTGGAAATTTGTCATCTATAGTTTTTGCATTAAGACCTCTAAAGTCAATTACTAGTATAAATTTTTCTTTATTTGAAGCGTCCGTTTTCTTTGGAACAATCCACACAGGTGAGTTCCACGGCGAGTGTGATGGTTGAATTATCTTTTGATCGATCATTTTCTGGATTTGCCTGTTTACCTCCTTTCGATAAATTTCAGGATATCGGTAGCTTTTCGTATAAACAGGTATCTCATCTGTTGTTCTTATCACATGCTTGATCTTGTTAGTAAAGGTTGAGTTACTGTTTTCCTGATGAAATATATCTGAGTATTCGAAAATAATTTTAACATCTCTTGTTTCTCTTCAGAATTCATATGTTCCGTTCTAATTTGGTGCTCATCAAATTTCGACTTTTCGTGTTTTACCATATTAAAATTTACCGTTTTTGTTTGGTTAGTATTTAATTCACAAATTTCGTAATTATCTAATTGTTCTATGTACATGAATTCGACAATTAATCGCCTATCTGCTGTTGTGTTGTTAATTACAGGACAATAACTTACTCCATTTTCGACTTTTAAAATGCATTGTGGTATTTCCATTCCGTCTTGTTGTCTATAAGATATTATTCCCTCTCCATTGTACATATTACGAATTTTAATTTTTACTGTCTGTCTAGAACGTGCCCTGTTTACGTAACACGCGCTCTTATTTTCTTTAGGATTCTTATCCTTATTTTCTGAATTTATTTCCTCTGTATTAAAAAATTGCATTGATATTTTCTTTTCATAAAATATTAATTTATTATTCACAAAATCCAAAGTGATTTTTAGTTCCCTTATATTGTCAAGTCCAAGTAGTATGTCAAAATCTTTATGGAAATCAAATAAATAGAATTTAGACATTTTCTTTCCTAATATTGGTAGTTTACAGCTAAATTACTCTTTTGATGTTCCGTGTGCGGTACTTTCTTCAAACGGTTCTGTTTTTATTGTATTTTTGGACATAGTGAAAGCAATAGACTTTTTTATAAATGATCTGGTACTACCTGTATCTATTAATATTTTAAAATTAGTTTTCGGATCAATTATATATGGTAAGTGATTTGTCTCATTTTCAATGTGCATTATGGAAAATTTTCTTTTAATGTGGTGAGGCCATAAAAAATGATTCTGAACATTTTCGTTTTCTTGTGAAAATCTATAGGCATTGTCTTCCCTAGTAAAGTCATCTAAGTCATATTCATTTTGCATTTCCGGGATAGTCTTCCGTGAAGTTACAAGCGTCATCAGTCTGTTCTGTCAATGAAATACTCTGCACCTGGTCCGTTATCTTATCAACTGAATCACTACGAACTTCCTCCTCAACCGGTTTTTCTGTTATTTGATACAACCTATATTGTTTAATTGGGTTTCCTGTTTGGCGAGTTGATATGCTCATCGGCGTGGGTTGATACATTTGATTTGTTTTTTGTGTGTGATTTACAAAAGGTTTAAGTTGTTGGCTATGATTTACATAATTTTGTCTATTAAACTGGCCTGAATTGTTTTGTGGATATTGTTTATGGAGATTTTGAGAGGATGGATAATATTTATTCATAGGTTTACGAATTGGCAGGTTTTTAGGTTTTTGTGGTAGCATTTGCCTATTAGATTAAAATAGCTTATTATTTTTAAATTGGAAGTCGTTGGTCAACATATTTAATGCTTCATTTAAAGAGCTGGGATTTTTTGTTCGCATCAAGGATCCTAATGGTTCTTGAAATCCCCTTAATAACACTCTTAATGCTAATCTTTGTACATAAGCAATTAAAATGTCTTTAGCAACGGTCTTTTCTTTGTTTAGGAAAAAAGCTACTTGTAAATTTAGTAATTTTTGAACTCGTTCATAAAAATGTAATGGTGATTCACTGTTTTCCTGTTTTAACTCCGCCATTTCTAGGTTTAAGGTAAAGCAATCTCTATTATCGGAATAACTCGTTAAAAGAATATTTTTGACCTCATCCCAAGCATAAGTATTTGAATTAACTACAATTTCTAGAGCTTGACCCTTGAATTTGGCAAGAATAGATGAAAACAAATATTCGTTCTGGAAATCTTTAGGGTTATCAGCTACGTAAAATTTCTGTACTATCTTCTCACAAATTGAAATAAACCCATTGAGCATGGAGGGTTCGTCACTGTACTCGGGGATTATGTCCAAGTACTCTTTTTTTAAAATTGGGATAGCCATTATTAATAATCACTTAACTTACTACTTATTCTATACAAGATAATTAAATGAAAATTAATTTTTTAAGTATGATATTATAGAAACAAGTTACAGTTTTCAAACAACTGTTGTATAAAATTCTTAAAGACGATATTTTCAAAAATTAAATATTTTATACAATTCAATTACTTGAAATTAATTAATAAGATATTAAAAATATTACTTGCAAATTATTTACAATATCATTTTGAAAATTATTTTATTCTTTTTGTTCTTATTCACAGAACAATATAATAAGACAATAAAATCCTAGTTTTACTCACAGTAGTGTCGTGAATAACTTGGTCATTGCAAATACTTGTGGAACAGCTTAGGCGTGATCCTTTTCTCTTTCTTTCTTTGTTTTTCTATCTTCGTTCTTCTTTCTTCGTTTTTCTTTCTTCGTTCTTCTTTATTCGTTCTTCTTTCTTCGTTTTTCTTTGCAGATATTCGCTCTGCGGTTGTAGACTCCCAATTAACGATCGAAACCGACGGATGTTATATTCACTAACTTCCTTGAGTGTCTGTTGTCCCGAGAAAAATTAATATGCACTTAATTCTTCTGGAATGTTCTTGTTGTTGTTCGTCCACTTCGTTAATTATATCGGGAAACGCCACTTTATTTTAGATTCCTGGATCAACCTCTCTTTTGTATCTTGAGTCTCAAATGGCTACCTACAAACGATAGTTTTTCTCACACGATAAAAATTTTAGACCACTTGCTCACAAAACGCTCGCTATTATCACTAATCGCTAGGATTTACGATCCATGTGGCTGGTTAACACCAGGCATTCCTCTGGACCTTGGGAGTTTCATTTTATGAGCCACTTCCTGAAACCATTTGAAAGGATTGGAAAACATTTACCAACGAATTAACAGCATTGAAACAATTAAGAATTCTGCGCAACCTTCAACTCGATGACGCGAAATATATCCAACTACACGGTTTCTCTCTGAGCAAGGCTACGATGCAGTAATTTACCTACGTATTGTTGACGGTAACAATGTCATCAAAACTCACATAATAATAGCAAAATCCAAGGTCCCACCTCTAAAATGTATATACCTTCCTCGTTTGGAACTATGTGGCGCTCATCTTCTGGCAATATTAATAGACTATTCTACTAATCTAATTCAACCCCTTTACCAAATTAACGCAATACGATGTTGGTCTGACTCCACGGTGACTCTATCATGGATAAAAACACCATCTGATAATTTAAAGGTCTACGTCGCAAACCGAGTCTCTCAAGTCCAAGAATGGACTCCGCCGGAGGTTTGGTCCCACGTGCCCACCTGTCACAATCCTGCCGATTGTGCCACGCGAACGACTTCTCCCGCCGCAATTCTCAAACACCCACTGTGGTGGACAGGTCCTCTTTGGTTTCAGCGCTCTGTCCAGGTATGGCCAAATGCAACACATCCGGTGTTGGACATTATCCTAGAACTTCACGTGAAACCTATATATCTAGAGAAATTTGTTAACATGAAATTCAAAAGGACAAAATTAATTGAATCAGCCTGTCAATTTTCCAATTAAAATTTATAGTTTAAAAATTAGGAAAACTGTTAATTTATTTTTAATGAACAACGATTTATCCTTTTACAGAAAAAAAGATTTTACCTAAATCATACATACATATACATGGTGTTATTATTTTAAGAATGAAATGGAAAGATTTATTGTCATCACTTATTTAAATATTGAGATATTCATTATTTTTAACATATATTTTAACTCATTTCAACATACATTATTAATATAAAAATTAAAATATGTTAATAGTAGAACACATTAACTGGAAAATGCTTTTTTTTATGTTGGATTTCATCAGCTGTTTCTTCTATAAACAGTATTTCACCAGGAATCCTGATGATATTTTCATCGCATGACATCTTTAAGAACAAATTAACGGGTACTGTTTTATGAATAGATGGCCCTTGATAATGGGTTAATAGTTAAAAGTTATATATTGTAATAATAATATTTAAAATTATAAGTCAATTATTCAAATAATATAATTGAATTTATATCTATAAGAAGAAATCCTATAGCATACTTCAATGTCTGAGGGATAATGTGAGGCTTCAATATGTGGGTTGAAAAGTTGAAGTTTAAGGAGTTCACACAACTGCTGTGAAGCCTTTGGGGGAGTATCCATAGTAGTAAGTTATACCTGGCTGATTGATTCGGTTTTAATCCAGCTAAGTTCTTAATCTTACTATTTAATGAAAACTAATAAACACTAAAAGCCTAAAATAAACAATAAATCCCTAATATTCGAGAATAACTTATTCATACAGTAATAAATGTACATAATCAAGATATAATTCAATCTGTGAGGAAGTGAAAACTATTCACAACGAACACCACACCAACTACAACATTTACCCGTCCATATAAAACTTATATACTACGGAAACTCCCGCAAAGGCTTCACAAAAGTTGTTTGTTTATTGGGATAAATGCCAAGCCAACTTATTGTCATCTTTTGAAAAATTATTTATTTCTGCAAAGTTCGTGGATGTAACATTATCAGTCGAATCACAAATGATAAAGTGTCACAAGGTTGTGTTAAATGCGAGCAGTCCATATTTTGAGAAAATCCTGGCCGAGAATCCATGTCCACATCCGGTGATAATAATCCGTGTAATGAAGTATTGGGAAGTTTTGGCTTTGGTGCATTTTGTTTATCGGGGTGAAATGAACATTGAAGAGGAGAATATAGAATTGTTGTTAAAATCAGCTGAGGCTTTACAGATTCGTGGATTAGCTACAGACGCAATTACGTATTAAAGTGTCAAGTAGGGAGCCATTGAATTTTGTAGCCCTCAGTCGCTCAGCGGGAAGGGCAGTGTCTGAAAACTAAACAAATAGTTTGGAAATATATTCACAAACATAGTTAAATAGTTTTTCATCAAAACAAATCTAATTAAATTGATTTAACAAGTCTTTATATCATAGTCTACCGATACCTAAAAAATTCCAAAACGAGAGTTATGTGACACTTGATCATTTGTGATTCGACTGATAATGTAACATCCACGAACTTTGCAGAAATAAATAATTTTTGAAACGATGACAATAAGTTGGCTTGGCATTTATCCCAATGAACAAACATGTGTTTTGAAGCCTTTACGGGAGTTTCTGTAGTATATAAGTTTTATATGGACGGGTAAATGTTGTAGTTGGTGTGGTGTTCGTTGTGAATAGTTTTCACTTATTCACAGATTGAATTATATCTTGATTATGTACATTTATTACTGTATGAATCAGTTATTCTCGAATATTAGGGATTTGTTGTTTATTTTAGGCTTTTAGTGTTTATTAGTTTTCATTAAATAGTAAGATTAAGAATTTAGCTGGATCAAAACCGAATCAATCAGCCAGGTATAACTTACTACTATGGATACTCCCCCAAAGGCTTCACAGCAGTTGTTTGAACTCCTTAAACTTCAACTTTTCAACCCACATATTGAAGCCTCACATTATCCCTCAGACATTGAAGTATGCTATAGGATTTCTTCTTATAGATATAAATTCAATTATATTATTTGAATAATTGACTTATGATTTTAAATATTATTATTACAATTTATAACTTTAAACTAATAACCCATTATCAAGGGCCATCAATTCATAAAACAGTAACCGTTAATTTGTTCTTAAAGATGTCATGCGATGAAAATATCATCAGGATTCCTGGTGAAATACTGTTTATGGAAGAAACAGCTGATGAAATTAACTACAGAAAAAGCATTTTCCAGTTAATGTGTTCTACTATTAACATATTATAATTTTTATATTAATATTTTATGTTGAAATGAGTTAAAATATATGTTAAAAATAATGAATATCTCAATATTTAAATAAGTGATGACAATGAATCTTTCCATTTCATTCTTAAAATAATAACACCATGTATATGTATGTATGATTTAGGTAAAATCTTTTTTTCTGTAAAAGGATAAATCGTTGTTCATTAAAAATAAATTAACAGTTTTCCTAATTTTTAAACTATAAATTTCAATTGGAAAATTGACAGGCTGATTCAAATTATTTTGTCCTTTTGAATTTCATGTTAACAAATTTCTCTAGATATATAGGTTTCACGTGAAGTTCTGGGATAATGTCCAACACCGGATGTGTTGCATTTGGCCATACCTGGACAGAGCGCTGAAACCAAAGAGGACCTGTCCACCACAGTGGGTGTTTGAGAATTTCGGAGGGAGAAGTCGTTCGCGTGGCACAATCGGCAGGATTGTGACAGGTGGGTACCTGGAACCAAACCTCCGGCGGAGTTCATTCTTGGATTTGAGAGACTCGGTTTGCGACGTAGACCTTTAATTTATCAGATGGTGTTTTTATCCATGATGGAGTCACCGTGGAGTCAGACCAACATCGTATTGCGTTAATTTGGTAAAGGGGTTGAATTAGATTAGTAGAATAGTCTATTAATATTGCCAGAAGATGAGCGCCACATAGTTCCAAACGAGGAAGTTATATACGTTTTAGAGGTGGGACCTTGGATTTTGCAATTATTATGTGAGTTTTGATGACATTGTTACCGTCAACAATACGTGGGTAAACTACTGCATCGTAGCCTTGCTCAGAGAGAAACCGTGTAGTTGGATATATTTCGCGTCATCGAGTTGAAGGTTGCGCAAAATTCTTAATTGTTTTAATGCTGTTAATTCGTTGGTAAATGTTTTCCAATCCTTTCAAATGGTTTCAGGAAGTGGCTCATAAAATGAAACTCCCAAGGTCCAGAGGAATGGCTGGTGTTAACCAGCCACATGGATCGTAAATCCTAGCGATTAGTGATAATAGCGAGCGTTTTGTGAGCAAGTGGTCTAAAATTTCTATTGTGTAAGAAAAACTATCGTTTGTAGGTAGCCATTTGAGACCCAAGATACAAAAGAGAGGTTGATCCGGGAATCGAAAATAAAGTGGCGTTTCCCGATCATCTTCGGGAACTGCGTGTAGAAGTTCAGGAGCGTTAGATGACCATTTGGGCAGTTGAAATTGGCCTTTGTCTAAAAGATTGATCAATTGGTTTTTAAGCTTAAGTGCGGAAGATACATCACTTGCACCAGTGACGATGTCATCTACATAAATGTTATTGATGATAACATTGGAAACGTCTGGATAAGCAATGCCTTCGTCCATAGCTAATTGCTTTAGAGTGCGAATAGCTAGATAAGATGAAGATTTAAGTCCATAAGTGACTGTGGTTAGCTTATAAATAGAAGCGCTTGAGATTCGTCGGAACGCCAAAATATTAGCTGATAAGGCTGATATGCTGTAGCGATTTTTATTTGCCTATACATCTGTCTAATATCACAAGAAAAAACTATATTATGTCTCCTAAATTGAAAAATAATATCGCAAATATTGTTTAGTAGTTTTGGGCCACAATGAAGTGTGTCATTTAGAGATAAACCGATAGAATTTTTAGCGCTTCCGTCGAATACAACTCTAAGTTTTGTAGTGGAACTGCTTTCCTTAAAGACTGCATGGTGAGGGAAGTTGTAGTGCTTTGTCGATAGTATAGAATCTTTAGCCAAATGTATGTGGTCAGAATAATTGTAGTCGTTTATGAATTTCTCGTAAGCAGTTTTTAATTGTGGGTTAGTATACACAAATTTCTTAATTTCAAATTTTTGTGGGTTTGGGTATTTCTTATACAAATGAAAAAAAAGCGTTTCTTTGCGCTACCAGCTGATTTTCCAAGAGACGTCGGTTTAAGTTTAAATGGTAAACTTGTTACATCTACCATCATGTTCGCGATAGATATTGGATACGTAATGCGATACGTAAGGGGGGACCTTACTATTTTGCAATGTTTGAAAATTGGCTGTTTTCTCGAATTAATTACTCAGAAACTATAAGGGATATTTTCGAATTTAAAACACCACAGTAAAACGTGAATTTTCTTCCTTCCTAATGTGAAATTTCGTATCATTACGATGAATAGTTAGGGAGCTACAATCGTTTTAAAAAGGTATTGCAAGAGGCGAAACGTGAAATGTTAAAATCTAGTATTTTTATTGACATATAACTTGATATAACTCTTAAACCATTTGAGATGTAGAAATGATTTTTTCAGGGTTTATTCTCCTTTCAATTCTGCATCTTTTGATATCCAAATCGTTGGTTTAAAAGGTTTTTTTAACTTTTTTGAAAAAACTTTAAACAGCAATTACTCGCAAACCCTTTGAGATTTAAAAGTCATTTTTTCATGGTTTACTCTCTATTAAAATCTGCATCTATTGATGTGCATATCATTGGTATTGTTAAATGTTAAAATATTTACAAATAATTACATATAAATGAAAAAATACTAAAAATTTTGAAATTTCAATAGCACCACTCGACTCCAAATTTAATTCTGCTTCTACTAAGCTATAAAAATAATCAAAAATCAAAAACTCAAAAATCAAAAACTCAATTTTTCGCCTAAAAAAACTGCAAGGGGGGACCTTACCATTTTGCAAAGTTTGAATATTGGCTGTTTTCTCGAATTAATTACTCAGAAACTATTAGGGATATTTTCTAATTTAAAACACCACAGTAAAACGTGAATTTTCTTCCTTCCTAATGTGAAATTTCGTATCATTACGATGTATAGTTAGTGAGATACAATCGTTATAAAAAGGTATTGCAAGTGGCGAAACGTGATATGTTAAAATCTAGTATTTTTATTGACATATAACTTGATATAACTCTTAAACCATTTGAGATGTAGAAATGATTTTTTCAGGGTTTATTCTCCTTTCAATTCTGCATCTTTTGATATCCAAATCGTTGGTTTAAAAGGTATTTTTAACTTTTTTGAAAAAACTTTAAACAGCAATTACTCGCAAACCCTTTGAGATTTAAAAGTCATTTTTTCATGGTTTACTCTCTATTAAATTCTGCATCTATTGATGTGCATATCATTGGTATTGTTAAATGTTAAAATATTTACAAATAATAAAATTACATATAAATGAAAAAATACTAACAATTTTGAAATTTCAATAGCACCACTCGACTCCAAATTTAATTCTGCTTCTACTAAGCTATAAAAATAATCAAAAATCAAAAACTCAAAAATCAAAAACTCAATTTTTCGCCTAAAAAAACTGCAAGGGGGGGACCTAACCATTTTGCAAAGTTTGAAAATTGGCTGTTTTCTCGAATTAATTACTCAGAAACTATAAGGGATATTTTCTAATTTAAAACACCACATTAAAACGTGAATTTTCTTCCTTCCTAATGTGAAATTTCGTATCATTACGATGTATAGTTAGTGAGATACAATCGTTTTAAAAAGGTATTGCAAGTGGCGAAACGTGAAATGTTAAAATCTAGTATTTTTATTGACATATAACTTGATATAACTCTTAAACCATTTGAGATGTAGAAGTGATTTTTTTCAGGGTTTATTCTCCTTTCAATTCTGCATCTTTTGATATCCATATCGTTGGTTTAAAAGGTTTTTTAACTTTTTTGAAAAAACTTTAAACAGCAATTACTCGCAAACCCTTTGAGATTTAAAAGTCATTTTTTCATGGTTTACTCTCTATTAAATTCTGCATCTATTGATGTGCATATCATTGGTATTGTTAAATGTTAAAATATTTACAAATAATTACATATAAATGAAAAAATACTAAAAATTTTGAAATTTCAATAGCACCACTCGACTCCAAATTTAATTCTGCTTCTACTAAGCTATAAAAATAATCAAAAATCAAAAACTCAAAAATCAAAAACTCAATTTTTCGCCTAAAAAAACTGCAAGGGGGGACCTAACCATTTTGCAAAGTTTGAAAATTGGCTGTTTTCTCGAATTAATTACTCAGAAACTATAAGGGATATTTTCTAATTTAAAACACAACATTAAAACGTGAATTTTCTTCCTTCCTAATGTGAAATTTCGTATCATTACGATGTATAGTTAGTGAGATACAATCGTTTTAAAAAGGTATTGCAAGTGGCGAAACGTGAAATGTTAAAATCTAGTATTTTTATTGCATATAACTCTTAAACCATTTGAGATGTAGAAGTGATTTTTTCAGGGTTTATTCTCCTTTCAATTCTGCATCTTTTGATATCCATATCGTTGGTTTAAAAGGTTTTTTTAACTTTTTTGAAAAAACGTTAAACAGCAATTACTCGCAAACCCTTTGAGATTTAAAAGTCATTTTTTCATGGTTTACTCTCTATTAAAATCTGCATCTATTGATGTGCATATCATTGGTATTGTTAAATGTTAAAATATTTACAAATACATATAAATGAAAAAATACTAAAAATTTTGAAATTTCAATAGCACCACTCGACTCCAAATTTAATTCTGCTTCTACTAAGCTATAAAAATAATCAAAAATCAAAAACTCAAAAATCAAAAACTCAATTTTTCGCCTAAAAAAACTGCAAGGGGGGGGGACCTTACCATTTTGCAATGTTTGAAAATTGGCTGTTTTCTCAAATTAATTACTCAGAAACTATAAGGGATATTTTCTAATTTAAAACACCACAGTAAAACGTGAATTTTCTTCCTTCCTAATGTGAAATTTCGTATCATTACGATGTTAAAATATTTACAAATAATTACATATAAATGAAAAAATACTAAAAATTTTGAAATTTCAATAGCACCACTCGACTCCAAATTTAATTCTGCTTCTACTAAGCTATAAAAATAATCAAAAATCAAAAACTCAAAAATCAAAAACTCAATTTTTCGCCTAAAAAAACTGCAAGGGGGGACCTAACCATTTTGCAAAGTTTGAAAATTGGCTGTTTTCTCGAATTAATTACTCAGAAACTATAAGGGATATTTTCTAATTTAAAACACCACATTAAAACGTGAATTTTCTTCCTTCCTAATGTGAAATTTCGTATCATTACGATGTATAGTTAGTGAGATACAATCGTTTTAAAAAGGTATTGCAAGTGGCGAAACGTGAAATGTTAAAATTCTAGTATTTTTATTGACATATAACTTGATATAACTCTTAAACCATTTGAGATGTAGAAGTGATTTTTTCAGGGTTTATTCTCCTTTCAATTCTGCATCTTTTGATATCCATATCGTTGGTTTAAAAGGTTTTTTTAACTTTTTTGAAAAAACTTTAAACAGCAATTACTCGCAAACCCTTTGAGATTTAAAAGTCATTTTTTCATGGTTTACTCTCTATTAAAATCTGCATCTATTGATGTGCATATCATTGGTATTGTTAAATGTTAAAATATTTACAAATAATTACATATAAATGAAAAAATACTAAAAATTTTGAAATTTCAATAGCACCACTCGACTCCAAATTTAATTCTGCTTCTACTAAGCTATAAAAATAATCAAAAATCAAAAACTCAAAAATCAAAAACTCAATTTTTCGCCTAAAAAAACTGCAAGGGGGGGACCTTACCATTTTGCAATGTTTGAAAATTGGCTGTTTTCTCGAATTAATTACTCAGAAACTATAAGGGATATTTTCGAATTTAAAACACCACAGTAAAACGTGAATTTTCTTCCTTCCTAATGTGAAATTTCGTATCATTACGATGAATAGTTAGGGAGCTACAATCGTTTAAAAAAGGTATTGCAAGAGGCGAAACGTGAAATGTTAAAATCTAGTATTTTTATTGACATATAACTTGATATAACTCTTAAACCATTTGAGATGTAGAAATGATTTTTTCAGGGTTTATTCTCCTTTCAATTCTGCATCTTTTGATATCCAAATCGTTGGTTTAAAAGGTTTTTTTAACTTTTTTGAAAAAACTTTAAACAGCAATTACTCGCAAACCCTTTGAGATTTAAAAGTCATTTTTTCATGGTTTACTCTCTATTAAAATCTGCATCTATTGATGTGCATATCATTGGTATTGTTAAATGTTAAAATATTTACAAATAATTACATATAAATGAAAAAATACTAAAAATTTTGAAATTTCAATAGCACCACTCGACTCCAAATTTAATTCTGCTTCTACTAAGCTATAAAAATAATCAAAAATCAAAAACTCAAAAATCAAAAACTCAATTTTTCGCCTAAAAAAACTGCAAGGGGGGACCTTACCATTTTGCAAAGTTTGAATATTGGCTGTTTTCTCGAATTAATTACTCAGAAACTATTAGGGATATTTTCTAATTTAAAACACCACAGTAAAACGTGAATTTTCTTCCTTCCTAATGTGAAATTTCGTATCATTACGATGTATAGTTAGTGAGATACAATCGTTATAAAAAGGTATTGCAAGTGGCGAAACGTGATATGTTAAAATCTAGTATTTTTATTGACATATAACTTGATATAACTCTTAAACCATTTGAGATGTAGAAATGATTTTTTCAGGGTTTATTCTCCTTTCAATTCTGCATCTTTTGATATCCAAATCGTTGGTTTAAAAGGTATTTTTAACTTTTTTGAAAAAACTTTAAACAGCAATTACTCGCAAACCCTTTGAGATTTAAAAGTCATTTTTTCATGGTTTACTCTCTATTAAATTCTGCATCTATTGATGTGCATATCATTGGTATTGTTAAATGTTAAAATATTTACAAATAATAAAATTACATATAAATGAAAAAATACTAACAATTTTGAAATTTCAATAGCACCACTCGACTCCAAATTTAATTCTGCTTCTACTAAGCTATAAAAATAATCAAAAATCAAAAACTCAAAAATCAAAAACTCAATTTTTCGCCTAAAAAAACTGCAAGGGGGGGACCTAACCATTTTGCAAAGTTTGAAAATTGGCTGTTTTCTCGAATTAATTACTCAGAAACTATAAGGGATATTTTCGAATTTAAAACACCACAGTAAAAGGTGAATTTTTTTCCTTCCTAATGTGAAATTTCGTATCATTACGATGAATAGTTAGGGAGCTACAATCGTTTTAAAAAGGTATTGCAAGAGGCGAAACGTGAAATGTTAAAATCTAGTATTTTTATTGACATATAACTTGATATAACTCTTAAACCATTTGAGATGTAGAAATGATTTTTTCAGGGTTTCTTCTCCTTTCAATTCTGCATCTTTTGATATCCATATCGTTGGTTTAAAAGGTTTTTTTAACTTTTTTGAAAAAACTTTAAACAGCAATTACTCGCAAACCCTTTGAGATTTAAAAGTCATTTTTTCATGGTTTACTCTCTATTAAAATCTGCATCTATTGATGTGCATATCATTGGTATTGTTAAATGTTAAAATATTTACAAATAATTACATATAAATGAAAAAATACTAAAAATTTTGAAATTTCAATAGCACCACTCGACTCCAAATTTAATTCTGCTTCTACTAATCTATAAAAATAATCAAAAATCAAAAACTCAAAAATCAAAAACTCAATTTTTCGCTTAAAAAACTGCAAGGGGGGGACCTAACAATTTTGCAAAGTTTGAAAATTGGCTGTTTTCTCGAATTAATTACTCAGAAACTATAAGGGATATTTTCTAATTTAAAACACCACATTAAAACGTGAATTTTCTTCCTTCCTAATGTGAAATTTCGTATCATTACGATGTATAGTTAGTGAGATACAATCGTTTTAAAAAGGTATTGCAAGTGGCGAAACGTGAAATGTTAAAATTCTAGTATTTTTATTGACATATAACTTGATATAACTCTTAAACCATTTGAGATGTAGAAGTGATTTTTTCAGGGTTTATTCTCCTTTCAATTCTGCATCTTCTGATAACCATATCGTTGGTTTAAAAGGTTTTTTTAACTTTTTTGAAAAAACTTTAAACAGCAATTACTCGCAAACCCTTTGAGATTTAAAAGTCATTTTTTCATGGTTTACTCTCTATTAAATTCTGCATCTATTGATGTGCATATCATTGGTATTGTTAAATGTTAAAATATTTACAAATAATTACATATAAATGAAAAAATACTAAAAATTTTGAAATTTCAATAGCACCACTCGACTCCAAATTTAATTCTGCTTCTACTAAGCTATAAAAATAATCAAAAATCAAAAACTCAAAAATCAAAAACTCAATTTTTCGCCTAAAAAAACTGCAAGGGGGGGACCTAACCATTTTGCAAAGTTTGAAAATTGGCTGTTTTCTCGAATTAATTACTCAGAAACTATAAGGGATATTTTCTAATTTAAAACACCACATTAAAACGTGAATTTTCTTCCTTCCCAATGTGAAATTTCGTATCATTACGATGTATAGTTAGTGAGATACAATCGTTTTAAAAAGGTATTGCAAGTGGCGAAACGTGAAATGTTAAAATCTAGTATTTTTATTGACATATAACTTGATATAACTCTTAAACCATTTGAGATGTAGAAGTGATTTTTTCAGGGTTTATTCTCCTTTCAATTCTGCATCTTTTGATATCCATATCGTTGGTTTAAAAGGTTTTTTTAACTTTTTTGAAAAAACTTTAAACAGCAATTACTCGCAAACCCTTTGAGATTTAAAAGTCATTTTTTCATGGTTTACTCTCTATTAAAATCTGCATCTATTGATGTGCATATCATTGGTATTGTTAAATGTTAAAATATTTACAAATAATTACATATAAATGAAAAAATACTAAAAATTTTGAAATTTCAATAGCACCACACGACTCCAAATTTAATGTTGCTTCTACTAAGCTATAAAAATAATCAAAAATCAAAAACTCAAAAATCAAAAACTCAATTTTTCGCCTAAAAAAACTGCAAGGGGGGACCTTACCATTTTGCAATGTTTGAAAATTGGCTGTTTTCTCGAATTAATTACTCAGAAACTATAAGGGATATTTTCGAATTTAAAACACCACAGTAAAAGGTGAATTTTTTTCCTTCCTAATGTGAAATTTCGTATCATTACGATGAATAGTTAGGGAGCTACAATCGTTTTAAAAAGGTATTGCAAGAGGCGAAACGTGAAATGTTAAAATCTAGTATTTTTATTGACATATAACTTGATATAACTCTTAAACCATTTGAGATGTAGAAATGATTTTTTCAGGGTTTATTCTCCTTTCAATTCTGCATCTTTTGATATCCAAATCGTTGGTTTAAAAGGTTTTTTTAACTTTTTTGAAAAAACTTTAAACAGCAATTACTCGCAAACCCTTTGAGATTTAAAAGTCATTTTTTCATGGTTTACTCTCTATTAAAATCTGCATCTATTGATGTGCATATCATTGGTATTGTTAAATGTTAAAATATTTACAAATAATTACATATAAATGAAAAAATACTAAAAATTTTGAAATTTCAATAGCACCACTCGACTCCAAATTTAATTCTGCTTCTACTAAGCTATAAAAATAATCAAAAATCAAAAACTCAAAAATCAAAAACTCAATTTTTCGCCTAAAAAAACTGCAAGGGGGGACCTTACCATTTTGCAAAGTTTGAATATTGGCTGTTTTCTCGAATTAATTACTCAGAAACTATTAGGGATATTTTCTAATTTAAAACACCACAGTAAAACGTGAATTTTCTTCCTTTCTAATGTGAAATTTCGTATCATTACGATGTATAGTTAGTGAGATACAATCGTTATAAAAAGGTATTGCAAGTGGCGAAACGTGATATGTTAAAATCTAGTATTTTTATTGACATATAACTTGATATAACTCTTAAACCATTTGAGATGTAGAAATGATTTTTTCAGGGTTTATTCTCCTTTCAATTCTGCATCTTTTGATATCCAAATCGTTGGTTTAAAAGGTATTTTTAACTTTTTTGAAAAAACTTTAAACAGCAATTACTCGCAAACCCTTTGAGATTTAAAAGTCATTTTTTCATGGTTTACTCTCTATTAAATTCTGCATCTATTGATGTGCATATCATTGGTATTGTTAAATGTTAAAATATTTACAAATAATAAAATTACATATAAATGAAAAAATACTAACAATTTTGAAATTTCAATAGCACCACTCGACTCCAAATTTAATTCTGCTTCTACTAAGCTATAAAAATAATCAAAAATCAAAAACTCAAAAATCAAAAACTCAATTTTTCGCCTAAAAAAACTGCAAGGGGGGGACCTAACCATTTTGCAAAGTTTGAAAATTGGCTGTATTCTCGAATTAATTACTCAGAAACTATAAGGGATTTTTTCTAATTTAAAACACCACATTAAAACGTGAATTTTCTTCCTTCCCAATGTGAAATTTCGTATCATTACGATGTATAGTTAGTGAGATACAATCGTTTTAAAAAGGTATTGCAAGTGGCGAAACGTGAAATGTTAAAATCTAGTATTTTTATTGACATATAACTTGATATAACTCTTAAACCATTTGAGATGTAGAAGTGATTTTTTCAGGGTTTATTCTCCTTTCAATTCTGCATCTTTTGATATCCATATCGTTGGTTTAAAAGGTTTTTTTAACTTTTTTGAAAAAACTTTAAACAGCAATTACTCGCAAACCCTTTGAGATTTAAAAGTCATTTTTTCATGGTTTACTCTCTATTAAATTCTGCATCTATTGATGTGCATATCATTGGTATTGTTAAATGTTAAAATATTTACAAATAATTACATATAAATGAAAAAATACTAAAAATTTTGAAATTTCAATAGCACCACTCGACTCCAAATTTAATGTTGCTTCTACTAAGCTATAAAAATAATCAAAAATCAAAAACTCAAAAATCAAAAACTCAATTTTTCGCCTAAAAAAACTGCAAGGGGGGACCTTACCATTTTGCAATGTTTGAAAATTGGCTGTTTTCTCGAATTAATTACTCAGAAACTATAAGGGATATTTTCGAATTTAAAACACCACAGTAAAAGGTGAATTTTTTTCCTTCCTAATGTGAAATTTCGTATCATTACGATGAATAGTTAGGGAGCTACAATCGTTTTAAAAAGGTATTGCAAGAGGCGAAACGTGAAATGTTAAAATTCTAGTATTTTTATTGACATATAACTTGATATAACTCTTAAACCATTTGAGATGTAGAAATGATTTTTTCAGGGTTTCTTCTCCTTTCAATTCTGCATCTTTTGATATCCATATCGTTGGTTTAAAAGGTTTTTTTAACTTTTTTGAAAAAACTTTAAACAGCAATTACTCGCAAACCCTTTGAGATTTAAAAGTCATTTTTTCATGGTTTACTCTCTATTAAAATCTGCATCTATTGATGTGCATATCATTGGTATTGTTAAATGTTAAAATATTTACAAATAATTACATATAAATGAAAAAATACTAAAAATTTTGAAATTTCAATAGCACCACTCGACTCCAAATTTAATTCTGCTTCTACTAAGCTATAAAAATAATCAAAAATCAAAAACTCAAAAATCAAAAACTCAATTTTTCGCCTAAAAAAACTGCAAGGGGGGGACCTAACCATTTTGCAAAGTTTGAAAATTGGCTGTTTTCTCGAATTAATTACTCAGAAACTCTAAGGGATATTTTCTAATTTAAAACACCACAGTAAAACGTGAATTTTCTTCCTTCCTAATGTGAAATTTCGTATCATTACGATGTATAGTTAGTGAGATACAATCGTTTTAAAAAGGTATTGCAAGTGGCGAAACGTGAAATGTTAAAATCTAGTATTTTTATTGGCATATAACTTGATATAACTCTTAAACCATTTGAGATGTAGAAATGATTTTTTCAGGGTTTATTCTCCTTTCAATTCTGCATCTTTTGATATCCATATCGTTGGTTTAAAAGGTTTTTTTTAACTTTTTTGAAAAAACTTTAAACAGCAATTACTCGCAAACCCTTTGAGATTTAAAAGTCATTTTTTCATGGTTTACTCTCTATTAAATTCTGCATCTATTGATGTGCATATCATTGGTATTGTTAAATGTTAAAATATTTACAAATAATTACATATAAATGAAAAAATACTAAAAATTTTGAAATTTCAATAGCACCACTCGACTCCAAATTTAATTCTGCTTCTACTAAGCTATAAAAATAATCAAAAATCAAAAACTCAAAAATCAAAAACTCAATTTTTCGCCTAAAAAAACTGCAAGGGGGGGACCTAACCATTTTGCAAAGTTTGAAAATTGGCTGTTTTCTCGAATTAATTACTCAGAAACTATAAGGGATATTTTCTAATTTAAAACACCACATTAAAACGTGAATTTTCTTCCTTCCCAATGTGAAATTTCGTATCATTACGATGTATAGTTAGTGAGATACAATCGTTTTAAAAAGGTATTGCAAGTGGCGAAACGTGAAATGTTAAAATCTAGTATTTTTATTGACATATAACTTGATATAACTCTTAAACCATTTGAGATGTAGAAGTGATTTTTTCAGGGTTTATTCTCCTTTCAATTCTGCATCTTTTGATATCCATATCGTTGGTTTAAAAGGTTTTTTTAACTTTTTTGAAAAAACTTTAAACAGCAATTACTCGCAAACCCTTTGAGATTTAAAAGTCATTTTTTCATGGTTTACTCTCTATTAAATTCTGCATCTATTGATGTGCATATCATTGGTATTGTTAAATGTTAAAATATTTACAAATAATTACATATAAATGAAAAAATACTAAAAATTTTGAAATTTCAATAGCACCACTCGACTCCAAATTTAATTCTGCTTCTACTAAGCTATAAAAATAATCAAAAATCAAAAACTCAAAAATCAAAAACTCAATTTTTCGCCTAAAAAAACTGCAAGGGGGGACCTTACCATTTTGCAATGTTTGAAAATTGGCTGTTTTCTCGAATTAATTACTCAGAAACTATAAGGGATATTTTCGAATTTAAAACACCACAGTAAAACGTGAATTGTCTTCCTTCCTAATGTGAAATTTCGTATCATTACGATGTATAGTTAGTGAGATACAATCGTTTTAAAAAGGTATTGCAAGTGGCGAAACGTGAAATGTTAAAATTCTAGTATTTTTATTGACATATAACTTGATATAACTCTTAAACCATTTGAGATGTAGAAGTGATTTTTTCAGGGTTTATTCTCCTTTCAATTCTGCATCTTTTGATATCCATATCGTTGGTTTAAAAGGTTTTTTTAAGTTTTTTGAAAAAACTTTAAACAGCAATTACTCGCAAACCCTTTGAGATTTAAAAGTCATTTTTTCATGGTTTACTCTCTATTAAATTCTGCATCTATTGATGTGCATATCATTGGTATTGGTAAATGTTAAAATATTTACAAATAATTACATATAAATGAAAAAATACTAAAAATTTTGAAATTTCAATAGCACCACTCGACTCCAAATTTAATTCTGCTTCTACTAAGCTATAAAAATAATCAAAAATCAAAAACTCAAAAATCAAAAACTCAATTTTTCGCCTAAAAAAACTGCAAGGGGGGGACCTTACTATTTTGCAATGTTTGAAAATTGGCTGTTTTCTCGAATTAATTACTCAGAAACTATAAGGGATATTTTCGAATTTAAAACACCACAGTAAAACGTGAATTTTCTTCCTTCCTAATGTGAAATTTCGTATCATTACGATGAATAGTTAGGGAGCTACAATCGTTTTAAAAAGGTATTGCAAGAGGCGAAACGTGAAATGTTAAAATCTAGTATTTTTATTGACATATAACTTGATATAACTCTTAAACCATTTGAGATGTAGAAATGATTTTTTCAGGGTTTATTCTCCTTTCAATTCTGCATCTTTTGATATCCAAATCGTTGGTTTAAAAGGTTTTTTTAACTTTTTTGAAAAAACTTTAAACAGCAATTACTCGCAAACCCTTTGAGATTTAAAAGTCATTTTTTCATGGTTTACTCTCTATTAAAATCTGCATCTATTGATGTGCATATCATTGGTATTGTTAAATGTTAAAATATTTACAAATAATTACATATAAATGAAAAAATACTAAAAATTTTGAAATTTCAATAGCACCACTCGACTCCAAATTTAATTCTGCTTCTACTAAGCTATAAAAATAATCAAAAATCAAAAACTCAAAAATCAAAAACTCAATTTTTCGCCTAAAAAAACTGCAAGGGGGGACCTTACCATTTTGCAAAGTTTGAATATTGGCTGTTTTCTCGAATTAATTACTCAGAAACTATTAGGGATATTTTCTAATTTAAAACACCACAGTAAAACGTGAATTTTCTTCCTTCCTAATGTGAAATTTCGTATCATTACGATGTATAGTTAGTGAGATACAATCGTTATAAAAAGGTATTGCAAGTGGCGAAACGTGATATGTTAAAATCTAGTATTTTTATTGACATATAACTTGATATAACTCTTAAACCATTTGAGATGTAGAAATGATTTTTTCAGGGTTTATTCTCCTTTCAATTCTGCATCTTTTGATATCCAAATCGTTGGTTTAAAAGGTATTTTTAACTTTTTTGAAAAAACTTTAAACAGCAATTACTCGCAAACCCTTTGTGATTTAAAAGTCATTTTTTCATGGTTTACTCTCTATTAAATTCTGCATCTATTGATGTGCATATCATTGGTATTGTTAAATGTTAAAATATTTACAAATAATAAAATTACATATAAATGAAAAAATACTAACAATTTTGAAATTTCAGTAGCACCACTCGACTCCAAATTTAATTCTGCTTCTACTAAGCTATAAAAATAATCAAAAATCAAAAACTCAAAAATCAAAAACTCAATTTTTCGCCTAAAAAAACTGCAAGGGGGGGACCTAACCATTTTGCAAAGTTTGAAAATTGGCTGTTTTCTCGAATTAATTACTCAGAAACTATAAGGGATATTTTCTAATTTAAAACACCACATTAAAACGTGAATTTTCTTCCTTCCCAATGTGAAATTTCGTATCATTACGATGTATAGTTAGTGAGATACAATCGTTTTAAAAAGGTATTGCAAGTGGCGAAACGTGAAATGTTAAAATCTAGTATTTTTATTGACATATAACTTGATATAACTCTTAAACCATTTGAGATGTAGAAGTAATTTTTTCAGGGTTTATTCTCCTTTCAATTCTGCATCTTTTGATATCCATATCGTTGGTTTAAAAGGTTTTTTTAACTTTTTTGAAAAAACTTTAAACAGCAATTACTCGCAAACCCTTTGAGATTTAAAAGTCATTTTTTCATGGTTTACTCTCTATTAAATTCTGCATCTATTGATGTGCATATCATTGGTATTGTTAAATGTTAAAATATTTACAAATAATTACATATAAATGAAAAAATACTAAAAATTTTGAAATTTCAATAGCACCACTCGACTCCAAATTTAATGTTGCTTCTACTAAGCTATAAAAATAATCAAAAATCAAAAACTCAAAAATCAAAAACTCAATTTTTCGCCTAAAAAAACTGCAAGGGGGGACCTTACTATTTTGCAATGTTTGAAAATTGGCTGTTTTCTCGAATTAATTACTCAGAAACTATAAGGGATATTTTCGAATTTAAAACACCACAGTAAAACGTGAATTTTCTTCCTTCCTAATGTGAAATTTCGTATCATTACGATGAATAGTTAGGGAGCTACAATCGTTTTAAAAAGGTATTGCAAGAGGCGAAACGTGAAATGTTAAAATCTAGTATTTTTATTGACATATAACTTGATATAACTCTTAAACCATTTGAGATGTAGAAATGATTTTTTCAGGGTTTATTCTCCTTTCAATTCTGCATCTTTTGATATCCATATCGTTGGTTTAAAAGGTTTTTTTAACTTTTTTGAAAAAACTTTAAACAGCAATTACTCGCAAACCCTTTGAGATTTAAAAGTCATTTTTTCATGGTTTACTCTCTATTAAAATCTGCATCTATTGATGTGCATATCATTGGTATTGTTAAATGTTAAAATATTTACAAATAATTACATATAAATGAAAAAATACTAAAAATTTTGAAATTTCAATAGCACCACTCGACTCCAAATTTAATTCTGCTTCTACTAAGCTATAAAAATAATCAAAAATCAAAAACTCAAAAATCAAAAACTCAATTTTTCGCCTAAAAAAACTGCAAGGGGGGACCTTACCATTTTGCAAAGTTTGAATATTGGCTGTTTTCTCGAATTAATTACTCAGAAACTATTAGGGATATTTTCTAATTTAAAACACCACAGTAAAACGTGAATTTTCTTCCTTCCTAATGTGAAATTTCGTATCATTACGATGTATAGTTAGTGAGATACAATCGTTATAAAAAGGTATTGCAAGTGGCGAAACGTGATATGTTAAAATCTAGTATTTTTATTGACATATAACTTGATATAACTCTTAAACCATTTGAGATGTAGAAATGATTTTTTCAGGGTTTATTCTCCTTTCAATTCTGCATCTTTTGATATCCAAATCGTTGGTTTAAAAGGTATTTTTAACTTTTTTGAAAAAACTTTAAACAGCAATTACTCGCAAACCCTTTGAGATTTAAAAGTCATTTTTTCATGGTTTACTCTCTATTAAATTCTGCATCTATTGATGTGCATATCATTGGTATTGTTAAATGTTAAAATATTTACAAATAATAAAATTACATATAAATGAAAAAATACTAACAATTTTGAAATTTCAATAGCACCACTCGACTCCAAATTTAATTCTGCTTCTACTAAGCTATAAAAATAATCAAAAATCAAAAACTCAAAAATCAAAAACTCAATTTTTCGCCTAAAAAAACTGCAAGGGGGGGACCTAACCATTTTGCAAAGTTTGAAAATTGGCTGTTTTCTCGAATTAATTACTCAGAAACTATAAGGGATATTTTCTAATTTAAAACACCACATTAAAACGTGAATTTTCTTCCTTCCCAATGTGAAATTTCGTATCATTACGATGTATAGTTAGTGAGATACAATCGTTTTAAAAAGGTATTGCAAGTGGCGAAACGTGAAATGTTAAAATCTAGTATTTTATTGACATATAACTTGATATAACTCTTAAACCATTTGAGATGTAGAAGTGATTTTTTCAGGGTTTATTCTCCTTTCAATTCTGCATCTTTTGATATCCATATCGTTGGTTTAAAAGGTTTTTTTAACTTTTTTGAAAAAACTTTAAACAGCAATTACTCGCAAACCCTTTGAGATTTAAAAGTCATTTTTTCATGGTTTACTCTCTATTAAATTCAGCATCTATTGATGTGCATATCATTGGTATTGTTAAATGTTAAAATATTTACAAATAATTACATATAAATGAAAAAATACTAAAAATTTTGAAATTTCAATAGCACCACTCGACTCCAAATTTAATGTTGCTTCTACTAAGCTATAAAAATAATCAAAAATCAAAAACTCAAAAATCAAAAACTCAATTTTTCGCCTAAAAAAACTGCAAGGGGGGACCTTACCATTTTGCAATGTTTGAAAATTGGCTGTTTTCTCGAATTAATTACTCAGAAACTATAAGGGATATTTTCGAATTTAAAACACCACAGTAAAAGGTGAATTTCTTTCCTTCCTAATGTGAAATTTCGTATCATTACGATGAATAGTTAGGGAGCTACAATCGTTTTAAAAAGGTATTGCAAGAGGCGAAACGTGAAATGTTAAAATCTAGTATTTTTATTGACATATAACTTGATATAACTCTTAAACCATTTGAGATGTAGAAGTGATTTTTTCAGGGTTTATTCTCCTTTCAATTCTGCATCTTTTGATATCCATATCGTTGGTTTAAAAGGTTTTTTTAACTTTTTTGAAAAAACTTTAAACAGCAATTACTCGCAAACCCTTTGAGATTTAAAAGTCATTTTTTCATGGTTTACTCTCTATTAAATTCTGCATCTATTGATGTGCATATCATTGGTATTGTTAAATGTTACAATATTTACAAATAATTACATATAAATGAAAAAATACTAAAAATTTTGAAATTTCAATAGCACCACTCGACTCCAAATTTAATTCTGCTTCTACTAAGCTATAAAAATAATCAAAAATCAAAAACTCAAAAATCAAAAACTCAATTTTTCGCCTAAAAAAACTGCAAGGGGGGACCTTACCATTTTGCAATGTTTGAAAATTGGCTGTTTTCTCGAATTAATTACTCAGAAACTATAAGGGATATTTTCGAATTTAAAACACCACAGTAAAACGTGAATTTTCTTCCTTCCTAATGTGAAATTTCGTATCATTACGATGTATAGTTAGTGAGATACAATCGTTTTAAAAAGGTATTGCAAGTGGCGAAACGTGAAATGTTAAAATTCTAGTATTTTTATTGACATATAACTTGATATAACTCTTAAACCATTTGAGATGTAGAAGTGATTTTTTCAGGGTTTATTCTCCTTTCAATTCTGCATCTTTTGATATCCATATCGTTGGTTTAAAAGGTTTTTTTAAGTTTTTTGAAAAAACTTTAAACAGCAATTACTCGCAAACCCTTTGAGATTTAAAAGTCATTTTTTCATGGTTTACTCTCTATTAAATTCTGCATCTATTGATGTGCATATCATTGGTATTGGTAAATGTTAAAATATTTACAAATAATTACATATAAATGAAAAAATACTAAAAATTTTGAAATTTCAATAGCACCACTCGACTCCAAATTTAATTCTGCTTCTACTAAGCTATAAAAATAATCAAAAATCAAAAACTCAAAAATCAAAAACTCAATTTTTCGCCTAAAAAAACTGCAAGGGGGGACCTTACCATTTTGCAATGTTTGAAAATTGGCTGTTTTCTCGAATTAATTACTCAGAAACTATAAGGGATATTTTCGAATTTAAAACACCACAGTAAAACGTGAATTTTCTTCCTTCCTAATGTGAAATTTCGTATCATTACGATGTATAGTTAGTGAGATACAATCGTTTTAAAAAGGTATTGCAAGTGGCGAAACGTGAAATGTTAAAATTCTAGTATTTTTATTGACATATAACTTGATATAACTCTTAAACCATTTGAGATGTAGAAGTGATTTTTTCAGGGTTTATTCTCCTTTCAATTCTGCATCTTTTGATATCCATATCGTTGGTTTAAAAGGTTTTTTTAAGTTTTTTGAAAAAACTTTAAACAGCAATTACTCGCAAACCCTTTGAGATTTAAAAGTCATTTTTTCATGGTTTACTCTCTATTAAATTCTGCATCTATTGATGTGCATATCATTGGTATTGGTAAATGTTAAAATATTTACAAATAATTACATATAAATGAAAAAATACTAAAACTTTTGAAATTTCAATAGCACCACTCGACTCCAAATTTAATTCTGCTTCTACTAAGCTATAAAAATAATCAAAAATCAAAAACTCAAAAATCAAAAACTCAATTTTTCGCCTAAAAAAACTGCAAGGGGGGGACCTAACCATTTTGCAAAGTTTGAAAATTGGCTGTTTTCTCGAATTAATTACTCAGAAACTATAAGGGATATTTTCTAATTTAAAACACCACATTAAAACGTGAATTTTCTTCCTTCCTAATGTGAAATTTCGTATCATTACGATGTATAGTTAGTGAGATACAATCGTTTTAAAAAGGTATTGCAAGTGGCGAAACGTGAAATGTTAAAATCTAGTATTTTTATTGACATATAACTTGATATAACTCTTAAACCATTTGAGATATAGAAGTGATTTTTTCAGGGTTTATTCTCCTTTCAATTCTGCATCTTTTGATATCCATATCGTTGGTTTAAAAGGTTTTTTAACTTTTTTGAAAAAACTTTAAACAGCAATTACTCGCAAACCCTTTGAGATTTAAAAGTCATTTTTTCATGGTTCACACTCTCTATTAAATTCTGCATCTATTGATGTGCATATCATTGGTATTGTTAAATGTTAAAATATTTACAAATAATTACATATAAATGAAAAAATACTAAAAATTTTGAAATTTCAATAGCACCACTCGACTCCAAATTTAATTCTGCTTCTACTAAGCTATAAAAATAATCAAAAATCAAAAACTCAAAAATCAAAAACTCAATTTTTCGCCTAAAAAAACTGCAAGGGGGGGACCTAACCATTTTGCAAAGTTTGAAAATTGGCTGTTTTCTCGAATTAATTACTCAGAAACTGTAAGGGATATTTTCTAATTTAAAACACCACATTAAAACGTGATTTTTCTTCCTTCCTAATGTGAAATTTCGTATCATTACGATGTATAGTTAGTGAGATACAATCGTTTTAAAAAGGTATTGCAAGTGGCGAAACGTGAAATGTTAAAATTCTAGTATTTTTATTGACATATAACTTGATATAACTCTTAAACCATTTGAGATGTAGAAGTGATTTTTTCAGGGTTTATTCTCCTTTCAATTCTGCATCTTTTGATATCCATATCGTTGGTTTAAAAGGTTTTTTTAACTTTTTTGAAAAAACTTTAAACAGCAATTACTCGCAAACCCTTTGAGATTTAAAAGTCATTTTTTCATGGTTTACTCTCTATTAAATTCTGCATCTATTGATGTGCATATCATTGGTATTGTTAAATGTTAAAATATTTACAAATAATTACATATAAATGAAAAAATACTAAAAATTTTGAAATTTCAATAGCACCACTCGACTCCAAATTTAATTCTGCTTCTACTAAGCTATAAAAATAATCAAAAATCAAAAACTCAAAAATCAAAAACTCAATTTTTCGCCTAAAAAAACTGCAAGGGGGGGACCTAACCATTTTGCAAAGTTTGAAAATTGGCTGTTTTCTCGAATTAATTACTCAGAAACTGTAAGGGATATTTTCTAATTTAAAACACCACATTAAAACGTGATTTTTCTTCCTTCCTAATGTGAAATTTCGTATCACTACGATGTATAGTTAGTGAGATACAATCGTTTTAAAAAGGTATTGCAAGTGGCGAAACGTGAAATGTTAAAATTCTAGTATTTTTATTGACATATAACTTGATATAACTCTTAAACCATTTGAGATGTAGAAGTGATTTTTTCAGGGTTTATTCTCCTTTCAATTCTGCATCTTTTGATATCCATATCGTTGGTTTAAAAGGTTTTTTTAACTTTTTTGAAAAAACTTTAAACAGCAATTACTCGCAAACCCTTTGAGATTTAAAAGTCATTTTTTCATGGTTTACTCTCTATTAAATTCTGCATCTATTGATGTGCATATCATTGGTATTGTTAAATGTTAAAATATTTACAAATAATTAAATATAAATGAAAAAATACTACAAATTTTGAAATTTCAATAGCACCACTCGACTCCAAATTTAATTCTGCTTCTACTAAGCTATAAAAATAATCAAAAATCAAAAACTCAAAAATCAAAAACTCAATTTTTCGCCTAAAAAAACTGCAAGGGGGGACCTAACCATTTTGCAAAGTTTGAAAATTGGCTGTTTTCTCGAATTAATTACTCAGAAACTATAAGGGATATTTTCTAATTTAAAACACCACAGTAAAACGTGAATTTTCTTCCTTCCTAATGTGAAATTTCGTATCATTACGATGTATAGTTAGTGAGATACAATCGTTATAAAAAGGTATTGCAAGTGGCGAAACGTGATATGTTAAAATCTAGTATTTTTATTGACATATAACTTGATATAACTCTTAAACCATTTGAGATGTAGAAATGATTTTTTCAGGGTTTATTCTCCTTTCAATTCTGCATCTTTTGATATCCAAATCGTTGGTTTAAAAGGTATTTTTAACTTTTTTGAAAAAACTTTAAACAGCAATTACTCGCAAACCCTTTGAGATTTAAAAGTCATTTTTTCATGGTTTACTCTCTATTAAATTCTGCATCTATTGATGTGCATATCATTGGTATTGTTAAATGTTAAAATATTTACAAATAATAAAATTACATATAAATGAAAAAATACTAACAATTTTGAAATTTCAATAGCACCACTCGACTCCAAATTTAATTCTGCTTCTACTAAGCTATAAAAATAATCAAAAATCAAAAACTCAAAAATCAAAAACTCAATTTTTCGCCTAAAAAAACTGCAAGGGGGGGACCTAACCATTTTGCAAAGTTTGAAAATTGGCTGTTTTCTCGAATTAATTACTCAGAAACTATAAGGGATATTTTCTAATTTAAAACACCACATTAAAACGTGAATTTTCTTCCTTCCCAATGTGAAATTTCGTATCATTACGATGTATAGTTAGTGAGATACAATCGTTTTAAAAAGGTATTGCAAGTGGCGAAACGTGAAATGTTAAAATCTAGTATTTTTATTGACATATAACTTGATATAACTCTTAAACCATTTGAGATGTAGAAGTGATTTTTTCAGGGTTTATTCTCCTTTCAATTCTGCATCTTTTGATATCCAAATCGTTGGTTTAAAAGGTATTTTTAACTTTTTTGAAAAATCTTTAAACAGCAATTACTCGCAAACCCTTTGAGATTTAAAAGTCATTTTTTCATGGTTTACTCTCTATTAAATTCTGCATCTATTTATGTGCATATCATTGGTATTGTTAAATGTTAAAATATTTACAAATAATTACATATAAATGAAAAAATACTAAAAATTTTGAAATTTCAATAGCACCACTCGACTCCAAATTTAATTCTGCTTCTACTAAGCTATAAAAATAATCAAAAATCAAAAACTCAAAAATCAAAAACTCAATTTTTCGCCTAAAAAAACTGCAAGGGGGGACCTTACCATTTTGCAATGTTTGAAGAAAATTGGCTGTTTTCTCGAATTAATTACTCAGAAACTATAAGGGATATTTTCGAATTTAAAACACCACAGTAAAAGGTGAATTATTTTCCTTCCTAATGTGAAATTTCGTATCATTACGATGAATAGTTAGGGAGCTACAATCGTTTTAAAAAGGTATTGCAAGAGGCGAAACGTGAAATGTTAAAATCTAGTATTTTTATTGACATATAACTTGATATAACTCTTAAACCATTTGAGATGTAGAAATGATTTTTTCAGGGTTTCTTCTCCTTTCAATTCTGCATCTTTTGATATCCATATCGTTGGTTTAAAAGGTTTTTTTAACTTTTTTGAAAAAACTTTAAACAGCAATTACTCGCAAACCCTTTGAGATTTAAAAGTCATTTTTTCATGGTTTACTCTCTATTAAAATCTGCATCTATTGATGTGCATATCATTGGTATTGTTAAATGTTAAAATATTTACAAATAATTACATATAAATGAAAAAATACTAAAAATTTTGAAATTTCAATTGCACCACTCGACTCCAAATTTAATTCTGCTTCTACTAAGCTATAAAAGTAATCAAAAATCAAAAACTCAAAAATCAAAAACTCAATTTTTCGCCTTAAAAAACTGCAAGGGGGGACCTTACCATTTTGCAATGTTAGAAAATTGGCTGTTTTCTCGAATTAATTACTCAGAAACTATAAGGGATATTTTCTAATTTAAAACACCACATTAAAACGTGAATTTTCTTCCTTCCCAATGTGAAATTTCGTATCATTACGATGTATAGTTAGTGAGATACAATCGTTTTAAAAAGGTATTGCAAGTGGCAAAACGTGAAATGTTAAAATCTAGTATTTTTATTGACATATAACTTGATATAACTCTTAAACCATTTGAGATGTAGAAGTGATTTTTTCAGGGTTTATTCTCCTTTCAATTCTGCATCTTTTGATATCCAAATCGTTGGTTTAAAAGGTATTTTTAACTTTTTTGAAAAATCTTTAAACAGCAATTACTCGCAAACCCTTTGAGATTTAAAAGTCATTTTTTCATGGTTTACTCTCTATTAAATTCTGCATCTATTTATGTGCATATCATTGGTATTGTTAAATGTTAAAATATTTACAAATAATTACATATAAATGAAAAAATACTAAAAATTTTAAAATTTCAATAGCACCACTCGACTCCAAATTTAATTCTGCTTCTACTAAGCTATAAAAATAATCAAAAATCAAAAACTCAAAAATCAAAAACTCAATTTTTCGCCTAAAAAAACTGCAAGGGGGGGGGACCTTACCATTTTGCAATGTTTGAAAATTGGCTGTTTTCTCGAATTAATTACTCAGAAACTATAAGGGATATTTTCTAATTTAAAACACCACAGTAAAACGTAAATTTTCTTCCTTCCTAATGTGAAATTTCGTATCATTACGATGTATAGTTAGGGAGCTACAATCGTTTTAAAAAGGTATTGCAAGTGGCTAAACGTGAAATGTTAAAATCTAGTATTTTTATTGACATATAAATTGATATAACTCTTAAACCATTTGAGATGTAGAAGTGATTTTTTCAGGGTTTATTCTCCTTTCAATTCTGCATCTTTTGATATCCATATCGTTGGTTTAAAAGGTTTTTTAACTTTTTTGAAAAAACTTTAAACAGCAATTACTCGCAAACCCTTTGAGATTTAAAAGTCATTTTTTCATGGTTCACACTCTCTATTAAATTCTGCATCTATTGATGTGCATATCATTGGTATTGTTAAATGTTAAAATATTTACAAATAATTACATATAAATGAAAAAATACTAAAAATTTTGAAATTTCAATAGCACCACTCGACTCCAAATTTAATTCTGCTTCTACTAAGCTATAAAAATAATCAAAAATCAAAAACTCAAAAATCAAAAACTCAATTTTTCGCCTAAAAAAACTGCAAGGGGGGGACCTAACCATTTTGCAAAGTTTGAAAATTGGCTGTTTTCTCGAATTAATTACTCAGAAACTGTAAGGGATATTTTCTAATTTAAAACACCACATTAAAACGTGATTTTTCTTCCTTCCTAATGTGAAATTTCGTATCATTACGATGTATAGTTAGTGAGATACAATCGTTTTAAAAAGGTATTGCAAGTGGCGAAACGTGAAATGTTAAAATTCTAGTATTTTTATTGACATATAACTTGATATAACTCTTAAACCATTTGAGATGTAGAAGTGATTTTTTCAGGGTTTATTCTCCTTTCAATTCTGCATCTTTTGATATCCATATCGTTGGTTTAAAAGGTTTTTTTAACTTTTTTGAAAAAACTTTAAACAGCAATTACTCGCAAACCCTTTGAGATTTAAAAGTCATTTTTTCATGGTTTACTCTCTATTAAATTCTGCATCTATTGATGTGCATATCATTGGTATTGTTAAATGTTAAAATATTTACAAATAATTACATATAAATGAAAAAATACTAAAAATTTTGAAATTTCAATAGCACCACTCGACTCCAAATTTAATTCTGCTTCTACTAAGCTATAAAAATAATCAAAAATCAAAAACTCAAAAATCAAAAACTCAATTTTTCGCCTAAAAAAACTGCAAGGGGGGGACCTAACCATTTTGCAAAGTTTGAAAATTGGCTGTTTTCTCGAATTAATTACTCAGAAACTGTAAGGGATATTTTCTAATTTAAAACACCACATTAAAACGTGATTTTTCTTCCTTCCTAATGTGAAATTTCGTATCATTACGATGTATAGTTAGTGAGATACAATCGTTTTAAAAAGGTATTGCAAGTGGCGAAACGTGAAATGTTAAAATTCTAGTATTTTTATTGACATATAACTTGATATAACTCTTAAACCATTTGAGATGTAGAAGTGATTTTTTCAGGGTTTATTCTCCTTTCAATTCTGCATCTTTTGATATCCATATCGTTGGTTTAAAAGGTTTTTTTAACTTTTTTGAAAAAACTTTAAACAGCAATTACTCGCAAACCCTTTGAGATTTAAAAGTCATTTTTTCATGGTTTACTCTCTATTAAATTCTGCATCTATTGATGTGCATATCATTGGTATTGTTAAATGTTAAAATATTTACAAATAATTAAATATAAATGAAAAAATACTACAAATTTTGAAATTTCAATAGCACCACTCGACTCCAAATTTAATTCTGCTTCTACTAAGCTATAAAAATAATCAAAAATCAAAAACTCAAAAATCAAAAACTCAATTTTTCGCCTAAAAAAACTGCAAGGGGGGACCTAACCATTTTGCAAAGTTTGAAAATTGGCTGTTTTCTCGAATTAATTACTCAGAAACTATAAGGGATATTTTCTAATTTAAAACACCACAGTAAAACGTGAATTTTCTTCCTTCCTAATGTGAAATTTCGTATCATTACGATGTATAGTTAGTGAGATACAATCGTTATAAAAAGGTATTGCAAGTGGCGAAACGTGATATGTTAAAATCTAGTATTTTTATTGACATATAACTTGATATAACTCTTAAACCATTTGAGATGTAGAAATGATTTTTTCAGGGTTTATTCTCCTTTCAATTCTGCATCTTTTGATATCCAAATCGTTGGTTTAAAAGGTATTTTTAACTTTTTTGAAAAAACTTTAAACAGCAATTACTCGCAAACCCTTTGAGATTTAAAAGTCATTTTTTCATGGTTTACTCTCTATTAAATTCTGCATCTATTGATGTGCATATCATTGGTATTGTTAAATGTTAAAATATTTACAAATAATAAAATTACATATAAATGAAAAAATACTAACAATTTTGAAATTTCAATAGCACCACTCGACTCCAAATTTAATTCTGCTTCTACTAAGCTATAAAAATAATCAAAAATCAAAAACTCAAAAATCAAAAACTCAATTTTTCGCCTAAAAAAACTGCAAGGGGGGGACCTAACCATTTTGCAAAGTTTGAAAATTGGCTGTTTTCTCGAATTAATTACTCAGAAACTATAAGGGATATTTTCTAATTTAAAACACCACATTAAAACGTGAATTTTCTTCCTTCCCAATGTGAAATTTCGTATCATTACGATGTATAGTTAGTGAGATACAATCGTTTTAAAAAGGTATTGCAAGTGGCGAAACGTGAAATGTTAAAATCTAGTATTTTTATTGACATATAACTTGATATAACTCTTAAACCATTTGAGATGTAGAAGTGATTTTTTCAGGGTTTATTCTCCTTTCAATTCTGCATCTTTTGATATCCAAATCGTTGGTTTAAAAGGTATTTTTAACTTTTTTGAAAAATCTTTAAACAGCAATTACTCGCAAACCCTTTGAGATTTAAAAGTCATTTTTTCATGGTTTACTCTCTATTAAATTCTGCATCTATTTATGTGCATATCATTGGTATTGTTAAATGTTAAAATATTTACAAATAATTACATATAAATGAAAAAATACTAAAAATTTTGAAATTTCAATAGCACCACTCGACTCCAAATTTAATTCTGCTTCTACTAAGCTATAAAAATAATCAAAAATCAAAAACTCAAAAATCAAAAACTCAATTTTTCGCCTAAAAAAACTGCAAGGGGGGACCTTACCATTTTGCAATGTTTGAAGAAAATTGGCTGTTTTCTCGAATTAATTACTCAGAAACTATAAGGGATATTTTCGAATTTAAAACACCACAGTAAAAGGTGAATTTTTTTCCTTCCTAATGTGAAATTTCGTATCATTACGATGAATAGTTAGGGAGCTACAATCGTTTTAAAAAGGTATTGCAAGAGGCGAAACGTGAAATGTTAAAATCTAGTATTTTTATTGACATATAACTTGATATAACTCTTAAACCATTTGAGATGTAGAAATGATTTTTTCAGGGTTTCTTCTCCTTTCAATTCTGCATCTTTTGATATCCATATCGTTGGTTTAAAAGGTTTTTTTAACTTTTTTGAAAAAACTTTAAACAGCAATTACTCGCAAACCCTTTGAGATTTAAAAGTCATTTTTTCATGGTTTACTCTCTATTAAAATCTGCATCTATTGATGTGCATATCATTGGTATTGTTAAATGTTAAAATATTTACAAATAATTACATATAAATGAAAAAATACTAAAAATTTTGAAATTTCAATTGCACCACTCGACTCCAAATTTAATTCTGCTTCTACTAAGCTATAAAAGTAATCAAAAATCAAAAACTCAAAAATCAAAAACTCAATTTTTCGCCTAAAAAAACTGCAAGGGGGGACCTTACCATTTTGCAATGTTAGAAAATTGGCTGTTTTCTCGAATTAATTACTCAGAAACTATAAGGGATATTTTCTAATTTAAAACACCACATTAAAACGTGAATTTTCTTCCTTCCCAATGTGAAATTTCGTATCATTACGATGTATAGTTAGTGAGATACAATCGTTTTAAAAAGGTATTGCAAGTGGCAAAACGTGAAATGTTAAAATCTAGTATTTTTATTGACATATAACTTGATATAACTCTTAAACCATTTGAGATGTAGAAGTGATTTTTTCAGGGTTTATTCTCCTTTCAATTCTGCATCTTTTGATATCCAAATCGTTGGTTTAAAAGGTATTTTTAACTTTTTTGAAAAATCTTTAAACAGCAATTACTCGCAAACCCTTTGAGATTTAAAAGTCATTTTTTCATGGTTTACTCTCTATTAAATTCTGCATCTATTTATGTGCATATCATTGGTATTGTTAAATGTTAAAATATTTACAAATAATTACATATAAATGAAAAAATACTAAAAATTTTGAAATTTCAATAGCACCACTCGACTCCAAATTTAATTCTGCTTCTACTAAGCTATAAAAATAATCAAAAATCAAAAACTCAAAAATCAAAAACTCAATTTTTCGCCTAAAAAAACTGCAAGGGGGGACCTTACCATTTTGCAATGTTTGAAGAAAATTGGCTGTTTTCTCGAATTAATTACTCAGAAACTATAAGGGATATTTTCGAATTTAAAACACCACAGTAAAAGGTGAATTTTTTTCCTTCCTAATGTGAAATTTCGTATCATTACGATGAATAGTTAGGGAGCTACAATCGTTTTAAAAAGGTATTGCAAGAGGCGAAACGTGAAATGTTAAAATCTAGTATTTTTATTGACATATAACTTGATATAACTCTTAAACCATTTGAGATGTAGAAATGATTTTTTCAGGGTTTCTTCTCCTTTCAATTCTGCATCTTTTGATATCCATATCGTTGGTTTAAAAGGTTTTTTTAACTTTTTTGAAAAAACTTTAAACAGCAATTACTCGCAAACCCTTTGAGATTTAAAAGTCATTTTTTCATGGTTTACTCTCTATTAAAATCTGCATCTATTGATGTGCATATCATTGGTATTGTTAAATGTTAAAATATTTACAAATAATTACATATAAATGAAAAAATACTAAAAATTTTGAAATTTCAATAGCACCACTCGACTCCAAATTTAATTCTGCTTCTACTAATCTATAAAAATAATCAAAAATCAAAAACTCAAAAATCAAAAACTCAATTTTTCGCTTAAAAAACTGCAAGGGGGGGACCTAACCATTTTGCAAAGTTTGAAAATTGGCTGTTTTCTCGAATTAATTACTCAGAAACTATAAGGGATATTTTCTAATTTAAAACACCACATTAAAACGTGAATTTTCTTCCTTCCCAATGTGAAATTTCGTATCATTACGATGTATAGTTAGTGAGATACAATCGTTTTAAAAAGGTATTGCAAGTGGCAAAACGTGAAATGTTAAAATCTAGTATTTTTATTGACATATAACTTGATATAACTCTTAAACCATTTGAGATGTAGAAGTGATTTTTTCAGGGTTTATTCTCCTTTCAATTCTGCATCTTTTGATATCCAAATCGTTGGTTTAAAAGGTATTTTTAACTTTTTTGAAAAATCTTTAAACAGCAATTACTCGCAAACCCTTTGAGATTTAAAAGTCATTTTTTCATGGTTTACTCTCTATTAAATTCTGCATCTATTGATGTGCATATCATTGGTATTGTTAAATGTTAAAATATTTACAAATAATTACATATAAATGAAAAAATACTAAAAATTTTGAAATTTCAATAGCACCACTCGACTCCAAATTTAATTCTGCTTCTACTAAGCTATAAAAATAATCAAAAATCAAAAACTCAAAAATCAAAAACTCAATTTTTCGCCTAAAAAAACTGCAAGGGGGGGACCTTACCATTTTGCAATGTTTGAAAATTGGCTGTTTTCTCGAATTAATTACTCAGAAACTATAAGGGATATTTTCGAATTTAAAACACCACAGTAAAACGTGAATTTTCTTCCTTCCTAATGTGAAATTTCGTATCATTACGATGTGTAGTTAGGGAGCTACAATCGTTTTAAAAAGGTATTGCAAGTGGCGAAACGTGAAATGTTAAAATCTAGTATTTTTATTGACATATAAATTGATATAACTCTTAAACCATTTGAGATGTAGAAGTGATTTTTTCAGGGTTTCTTCTCCTTTCAATTCTGCATCTTTTGATATCCATATCGTTGGTTTAAAAGGTTTTTTTAACTTTTTTGAAAAAACTTTAAACAGCAATTACTCGCAAACCCTTTGAGATTTAAAAGTCATTTTTTCATGGTTTACTCTCTATTAAAATCTGCATCTATTGATGTGCATATCATTGGTATTGTTAAATGTTAAAATATTTACAAATAATTACATATAAATGAAAAAATACTAAAAATTTTGAAATTTCAATAGCACCACTCGACTCCAAATTTAATTCTGCTTCTACTAATCTATAAAAATAATCAAAAATCAAAAACTCAAAAATCAAAAACTCAATTTTTCGCTTAAAAAACTGCAAGGGGGGGGACCTAACAATTTTGCAAAGTTTGAAAATTGGCTGTTTTCTCGAATTAATTACTCAGAAACTATAAGGGATATTTTCTAATTTAAAACACCACATTAAAACGTGAATTTTCTTCCTTCCTAATGTGAAATTTCGTATCATTACGATGTATAGTTAGTGAGATACAATCGTTTTAAAAAGGTATTGCAAGTGGCGAAACGTGAAATGTTAAAATTCTAGTATTTTTATTGACATATAACTTGATATAACTCTTAAACCATTTGAGATGTAGAAGTGATTTTTTCAGGGTTTATTCTCCTTTCAATTCTGCATCTTCTGATAACCATATCGTTGGTTTAAAAGGTTTTTTTAACTTTTTTGAAAAAACTTTAAACAGCAATTACTCGCAAACCCTTTGAGATTTAAAAGTCATTTTTTCATGGTTTACTCTCTATTAAATTCTGCATCTATTGATGTGCATATCATTGGTATTGTTAAATGTTAAAATATTTACAAATAATTATATATAAATGAAAAAATACTAAAAATTTTGAAATTTCAATAGCACCACTCGACTCCAAATTTAATTCTGCTTCTACTAAGCTATAAAAATAATCAAAAATCAAAAACTCAAAAATCAAAAACTCAATTTTTCGCCTAAAAAAACTGCAAGGGGGGGACCTAACCATTTTGCAATGTTTGAAAATTGGCTGTTTTCTCGAATTAATTACTCAGAAACTATAAGGGATATTTTCGAATTTAAAACACCACAGTAAAACGTGAATTTTCTTCCTTCCTAATGTGAAATTTCGTATCATTACGATGAATAGTTAGGGAGCTACAATCGTTTTAAAAAGGTATTGCAAGAGGCGAAACGTGAAATGTTAAAATCTAGTATTTTTATTGACATATAACTTGATATAACTCTTAAACCATTTGAGATGTAGAAATGATTTTTTCAGGGTTTATTCTCCTTTCAATTCTGCATCTTTTGATATCCATATCGTTGGTTTAAAAGGTTTTTTTAACTTTTTTGAAAAAAATTTAAACAGCAATTACTCGCAAACCCTTTGAGATTTAAAAGTCATTTTTTCATGGTTTACTCTCTATTAAAATCTGCATCTATTGATGTGCATATCATTGGTATTGTTAAATGTTAAAATATTTACAAATAATTACATATAAATGAAAAAATACTAAAAATTTTGAAATTTCAATAGCACCACTCGACTCCAAATTTAATTCTGCTTCTACTAAGCTATAAAAATAATCAAAAATCAAAAACTCAAAAATCAAAAACTCAATTTTTCGCCTAAAAAAACTGCAAGGGGGGGACCTAACCATTTTGCAAAGTTTGAAAATTGGCTGTTTTCTCGAATTAATTACTCAGAAACTATAAGGGATATTTTCTAATTTAAAACACCACATTAAAACGTGAATTTTCTTCCTTCCTAATGTGAAATTTCGTATCATTACGATGTATAGTTAGTGAGATACAATCGTTTTAAAAAGGTATTGCAAGTGGCGAAACGTGAAATGTTAAAATTCTAGTATTTTTATTGACATATAACTTGATATAACTCTTAAACCATTTGAGATGTAGAAGTGATTTTTTCAGGGTTTATTCTCCTTTCAATTCTGCATCTTCTGATAACCATATCGTTGGTTTAAAAGGTTTTTTTAACTTTTTTGAAAAAACTTTAAACAGCAATTACTCGCAAACCCTTTGAGATTTAAAAGTCATTTTTTCATGGTTTACTCTCTATTAAATTCTGCATCTATTGATGTGCATATCATTGGTATTGTTAAATGTTAAAATATTTACAAATAATTATATATAAATGAAAAAATACTAAAAATTTTGAAATTTCAATAGCACCACTCGACTCCAAATTTAATTCTGCTTCTACTAAGCTATAAAAATAATCAAAAATCAAAAACTCAAAAATCAAAAACTCAATTTTTCGCCTAAAAAAACTGCAAGGGGGGGACCTAACCATTTTGCAATGTTTGAAAATTGGCTGTTTTCTCGAATTAATTACTCAGAAACTATAAGGGATATTTTCGAATTTAAAACACCACAGTAAAACGTGAATTTTCTTCCTTCCTAATGTGAAATTTCGTATCATTACGATGAATAGTTAGGGAGCTACAATCGTTTTAAAAAGGTATTGCAAGAGGCGAAACGTGAAATGTTAAAATCTAGTATTTTTATTGACATATAACTTGATATAACTCTTAAACCATTTGAGATGTAGAAATGATTTTTTCAGGGTTTATTCTCCTTTCAATTCTGCATCTTTTGATATCCATATCGTTGGTTTAAAAGGTTTTTTTAACTTTTTTGAAAAAAATTTAAACAGCAATTACTCGCAAACCCTTTGAGATTTAAAAGTCATTTTTTCATGGTTTACTCTCTATTAAAATCTGCATCTATTGATGTGCATATCATTGGTATTGTTAAATGTTAAAATATTTACAAATAATTACATATAAATGAAAAAATACTAAAAATTTTGAAATTTCAATAGCACCACTCGACTCCAAATTTAATTCTGCTTCTACTAAGCTATAAAAATAATCAAAAATCAAAAACTCAAAAATCAAAAACTCAATTTTTCGCCTAAAAAAACTGCAAGGGGGGGACCTAACCATTTTGCAAAGTTTGAAAATTGGCTGTTTTCTCGAATTAATTACTCAGAAACTATAAGGGATATTTTCTAATTTAAAACACCACATTAAAACGTGAATTTTCTTCCTTCCTAATGTGAAATTTCGTATCATTACGATGTATAGTTAGTGAGATACAATCGTTTTAAAAAGGTATTGCAAGTGGCGAAACGTGAAATGTTAAAATCTAGTATTTTTATTGACATATAACTTAATATAACTCTTAAACCATTTGAGATATAGAAGTGATTTTTTCAGGGTTTATTCTCCTTTCAATTCTGCATCTTTTGATATCCATATCGTTGGTTTAAAAGGTTTTTTTAACTTTTTTGAAAAAACTTTAAACAGCAATTACTCGCAAACCCTTTGAGATTTAAAAGTCATTTTTTCATGGTTTACTCTCTATTAAATTCTGCATCTATTGATGTGCATATCATTGGTATTGTTAAATGTTAAAATATTTACAAATAATTACATATAAATGAAAAAATACTAAAAATTTTAAAATTTCAATAGCACCACTCGACTCCAAATTTAATTCTGCTTCTACTAAGCTATAAAAATAATCAAAAATCAAAAACTCAAAAATCAAAAACTCAATTTTTCGCCTAAAAAAACTGCAAGGGGGGGACCTTACCATTTTGCAATGTTTGAAAATTGGCTGTTTTCTCGAATTAATTATTCAGAAACTATAAGGGATATTTTCGAATTTAAAACACCACAGTAAAACGTGAATTTTCTTCCTTCCTAATGTGAAATTTCGTATCATTACGATGAATAGTTAGGGAGCTACAATCGTTTTAAAAAGGTATTGCAAGAGGCGAAACGTGAAATGTTAAAATCTAGTATTTTTATTGACATATAACTTGATATAACTCTTAAACCATTTGAGATGTAGAAATGATTTTTTCAGGGTTTATTCTCCTTTCAATTCTGCATCTTTTGATATCCATATCGTTGGTTTAAAAGGTTTTTTTAACTTTTTTGAAAAAAATTTAAACAGCAATTACTCGCAAACCCTTTGAGATTTAAAAGTCATTTTTTCATGGTTTACTCTCTATTAAAATCTGCATCTATTGATGTGCATATCATTGGTATTGTTAAATGTTAAAATATTTACAAATAATTACATATAAATGAAAAAATACTAAAAATTTTGAAATTTCAATAGCACCACTCGACTCCAAATTTAATTCTGCTTCTACTAAGCTATAAAAATAATCAAAAATCAAAAACTCAAAAATCAAAAACTCAATTTTTCGCCTAAAAAAACTGCAAGGGGGGGACCTAACCATTTTGCAAAGTTTGAAAATTGGCTGTTTTCTCGAATTAATTACTCAGAAACTATAAGGGATATTTTCTAATTTAAAACACCACATTAAAACGTGAATTTTCTTCCTTCCTAATGTGAAATTTCGTATCATTACGATGTATAGTTAGTGAGATACAATCGTTTTAAAAAGGTATTGCAAGTGGCGAAACGTGAAATGTTAAAATCTAGTATTTTTATTGACATATAACTTAATATAACTCTTAAACCATTTGAGATATAGAAGTGATTTTTTCAGGGTTTATTCTCCTTTCAATTCTGCATCTTTTGATATCCATATCGTTGGTTTAAAAGGTTTTTTTAACTTTTTTGAAAAAACTTTAAACAGCAATTACTCGCAAACCCTTTGAGATTTAAAAGTCATTTTTTCATGGTTTACTCTCTATTAAATTCTGCATCTATTGATGTGCATATCATTGGTATTGTTAAATGTTAAAATATTTACAAATAATTACATATAAATGAAAAAATACTAAAAATTTTAAAATTTCAATAGCACCACTCGACTCCAAATTTAATTCTGCTTCTACTAAGCTATAAAAATAATCAAAAATCAAAAACTCAAAAATCAAAAACTCAATTTTTCGCCTAAAAAAACTGCAAGGGGGGGACCTTACCATTTTGCAATGTTTGAAAATTGGCTGTTTTCTCGAATTAATTACTCAGAAACTATAAGGGATATTTTCTAATTTAAAACACCACAGTAAAACGTGAATTTTCTTCCTTCCTAATGTGAAATTTCGTATCATTACGATGTATAGTTAGGGAGCTACAATCGTTTTAAAAAGGTATTGCAAGTGGCTAAACGTGAAATGTTAAAATCTAGTATTTTTATTGACATATAAATTGATATAACTCTTAAACCATTTGAGATGTAGAAGTGATTTTTTCAGGGTTTATTCTCCTTTCAATTCTGCATCTTTTGATATCCATATCGTTGGTTTAAAAGGTTTTTTTAACTTTTTTGAAAAAACTTTAAACAGCAATTACTCGCAAACCCTTTGAGATTTAAAAGTCATTTTTTCATGGTTCACTCTCTATTAAATTCTGCATCTATTGATGTGCATATCATTGGTATTGTTAAATGTTAAAATATTTACAAATAATTACATATAAATGAAAAAATACTAAAAATTTTGAAATTTCAATAGCACCACTCGACTCCAAATTTAATTCTGCTTCTACTAAGCTATAAAAATAATCAAAAATCAAAAACTCAAAAATCAAAAACTCAATTTTTCGCCTAAAAAAACTGCAAGGGGGGGACCTTACCATTTTGCAAAGTTTGAATATTGGCTGTTTTCTCGAATTAATTACTCAGAAACTATAAGGGATATTTTCTAATTTAAAACACCACAGTAAAACGTGAATTTTCTTCCTTCCTAATGTGAAATTTCGTATCATTACGATGTATAGTTAGTGAGATACAATCGTTATAAAAAGGTATTGCAAGTGGCGAAACGTGATATGTTAAAATCTAGTATTTTTATTGACATATAACTTGATATAACTCCTAAACCATTTGAGATGTAGAAATGATTTTTTCAGGGTTTATTCTCCTTTCAATTCTGCATCTTTTGATATCCAAATCGTTGGTTTAAAAGGTATTTTTAACTTTTTTGAAAAAACTTTAAACAGCAATTACTCGCAAACCCTTTGAGATTTAAAAGTCATTTTTTCATGGTTTACTCTCTATTAAATTCTGCATCTATTGATGTGCATATCATTGGTATTGTTAAATGTTAAAATATTTACAAATAATTACATATAAATGAAAAAATACTAAAAATTTTGAAATTTCAATAGCACCACTCGACTCCAAATTTAATTCTGCTTCTACTAAGCTATAAAAATAATCAAAAATCAAAAACTCAAAAATCAAAAACTCAATTTTTCGCCTAAAAAAACTGCAAGGGGGGGACCTAACTATTTTGCAAAGTTTGAAAATTGGCTGTTTTCTCGAATTAATTACTCAGAAACTATAAGGGATATTTTCTAATTTAAAACACCACATTAAAACGTGAATTTTCTTCCTTCCTAATGTGAAACTTCGTATCATTACGATGTATAGTTAGTGAGATACAATCGTTTAAAAAAGGTATTGCAAGTGGCGAAACGTGAAATGTTAAAATCTAGTATTTAATTGACATATAACTTGATATAACTCTTAAACCATTTGAGATGTAGAAGTGATTTTTTCAGGGTTTATTCTCCTTTCAATTCTGCATCTTTTGATATCCATATCGTTGGTTTAAAAGGTTTTTTTAACTTTTTTGAAAAAACTTTAAACAGCAATTACTCGCAAACCCTTTGAGATTTAAAAGTCATTTTTTCATGGTTTACTCTCTATTAAATTCTGCATCTATTGATGTGCATATCATTGGTATTGTTAAATGTTAAAATATTTACAAATAATTACATATAAATGAAAAAATACTAAAAATTTTGAAATTTCAATAGCACCACTCGACTCCAAATTTAATTCTGCTTCTACTAAGCTATAAAAATAATCAAAAATCAAAAACTCAAAAATCAAAAACTCAATTTTTCGCCTAAAAAAACTGCAAGGGGGGACCTTACCATTTTGCAATGTTTGAAAATTGGCTGTTTTCTCGAATTAATTACTCAGAAACTATAAGGGATATTTTCGAATTTAAAACACCACAGTAAAACGTGAATTTTCTTCCTTCCTAATGTGAAATTTCGTATCATTACGATGAATAGTTAGGGAGCTACAATCGTTTTAAAAAGGTATTGCAAGAGGCGAAACGTGAAATGTTAAAATCTAGTATTTTTATTGACATATAACTTGATATAACTCTTAAACCATTTGAGATGTAGAAATGATTTTTTCAGGGTTTATTCTCCTTTCAATTCTGCATCTTTTGATATCCATATCGTTGGTTTAAAAGGTTTTTTAAACTTTTTTGAAAAAACTTTAAACAGCAATTACTCGCAAACCCTTTGAGATTTAAAAGTAATTTTTTCATGGTTTACTCTCTATTAAAATCTGCATCTATTGATGTGCATATCATTGGTATTGTTAAATGTTAAAATATTTACAAATAATTACATATAAATGAAAAAATACTAAAAATTTTGAAATTTCAATAGCACCACTCGACTCCAAATTTAATTCTGCTTCTACTAAGCTATAAAAATAATCAAAAATCAAAAACTCAAAAATAAAAAACTCAATTTTTCGCCTAAAAAAACTGCAAGGGGGGACCTTACCATTTTGCAATGTTTGAAAATTGGCTGTTTTCTCGAATTAATTACTCAGAAACTATAAGGGATATTTTCGAATTTAAAACACCACAGTAAAACGTGAATTTTCTTCCTTCCTAATGTGAAATTTCGTATCATTACGATGTATAGTTAGGGAGCTACAATCGTTTTAAAAAGGTATTGCAAGTGGCGAAACGTGAAATGTTAAAATCTAGTATTTAATTGACATATAACTTGATATAACTCTTAAACCATTTGAGATGTAGAAGTGATTTTTTCAGGGTTTATTCTCCTTTCAATTCTGCATCTTTTGATATCCATATCGTTGGTTTAAAAGGTTTTTTTAACTTTTTTGAAAAAACTTTAAACAGCAATTACTCGCAAACCCTTTGAGATTTAAAAGTCATTTTTTCATGGTTTACTCTCTATTAAATTCTGCATCTATTGATGTGCATATCATTGGTATTGTTAAATGTTAAAATATTTACAAATAATTACATATAAATGAAAAAATACTAAAAATTTTGAAATTTCAATAGCACCACTCGACTCCAAATTTAATTCTGCTTCTACTAAGCTATAAAAATAATCAAAAATCAAAAACTCAAAAATCAAAAACTCAATTTTTCGCCTAAAAAAACTGCAAGGGGGGACCTTACCATTTTGCAATGTTTGAAAATTGGCTGTTTTCTCGAATTAATTACTCAGAAACTATAAGGGATATTTTCGAATTTAAAACACCACAGTAAAACGTGAATTTTCTTCCTTCCTAATGTGAAATTTCGTATCATTACGATGAATAGTTAGGGAGCTACAATCGTTTTAAAAAGGTATTGCAAGAGGCGAAACGTGAAATGTTAAAATCTAGTATTTTTATTGACATATAACTTGATATAACTCTTAAACCATTTGAGATGTAGAAATGATTTTTTCAGGGTTTATTCTCCTTTCAATTCTGCATCTTTTGATATCCATATCGTTGGTTTAAAAGGTTTTTTAAACTTTTTTGAAAAAACTTTAAACAGCAATTACTCGCAAACCCTTTGAGATTTAAAAGTAATTTTTTCATGGTTTACTCTCTATTAAAATCTGCATCTATTGATGTGCATATCATTGGTATTGTTAAATGTTAAAATATTTACAAATAATTACATATAAATGAAAAAATACTAAAAATTTTGAAATTTCAATAGCACCACTCGACTCCAAATTTAATTCTGCTTCTACTAAGCTATAAAAATAATCAAAAATCAAAAACTCAAAAATCAAAAACTCAATTTTTCGCCTAAAAAAACTGCAAGGGGGGGACCTAACCATTTTGCAAAGTTTGAAAATTGGCTGTTTTCTCGAATTAATTACTCAGAAACTATAAGGGATATTTTCTAATTTAAAACACCACATTAAAACGTGAATTTTCTTCCTTCCTAATGTGAAATTTCGTATCATTACGATGTATAGTTAGTGAGATACAATCGTTTTAAAAAGGTATTGCAAGTGGCGAAACGTGAAATGTTAAAATCTAGTATTTTTATTGACATATAACTTGATATAACTCTTAAACCATTTGAGATATAGAAGTGATTTTTTCAGGGTTTATTCTCCTTTCAATTCTGCATCTTTTGATATCCATATCGTTGGTTTAAAAGGTTTTTTTAACTTTTTTGAAAAAACTTTAAACAGCAATTACTCGCAAACCCTTTGAGATTTAAAAGTCATTTTTTCATGGTTTACTCTCTATTAAATTCTGCATCTATTGATGTGCATATCATTGGTATTGATAAATGTTAAAATATTTACAAATAATTACATATAAATGAAAAAATACTAAAAATTTTGAAATTTCAATAGCACCACTCGACTCCAAATTTAATTCTGCTTCTACTAAGCTATAAAAATAATCAAAAATCAAAAACTCAAAAATCAAAAACTCAATTTTTCGCCTAAAAAAACTGCAAGGGGGGACCTTACCATTTTGCAATGTTTGAAAATTGGCTGTTTTCTCGAATTAATTACTCAGAAACTATAAGGGATATTTTCTAATTTAAAACACCACAGTAAAACGTGATTTTTCTTCCTTCCTAATGTGAAATTTCGTATCATTACGATGTATAGTTAGTGAGATACAATCGTTTTAAAAAGGTATTGCAAGTGGCGAAACGTGAAATGTTAAAATTCTAGTATTTTTATTGACATATAACTTGATATAACTCTTAAACCATTTGAGATGTAGAAGTGATTTTTTCAGGGTTTATTCTCCTTTCAATTCTGCATCTTTTGATATCCATATCGTTGGTTTAAAAGGTTTTTTTAACTTTTTTGAAAAAACTTTAAACAGCAATTACTCGCAAACCGTTTGAGATTTAAAAGTCATTTTTTCATGGTTTACTCTCTATTAAATTCTGCATCTATTGATGTGCATATCATTGGTATTGTTAAATGTTAAAATATTTACAAATAATTACATATAAATGAAAAAATACTAAAAATTTTGAAATTTCAATAGCACCACTCGACTCCAAATTTAATTCTGCTTCTACTAAGCTATAAAAATAATCAAAAATCAAAAACTCAAAAATAAAAAACTCAATTTTTCGCCTAAAAAAACTGCAAGGGGGGACCTTACCATTTTGCAATGTTTGAAAATTGGCTGTTTTCTCGAATTAATTACTCAGAAACTATAAGGGATATTTTCGAATTTAAAACACCACAGTAAAACGTGAATTTTCTTCCTTCCTAATGTGAAATTTCGTATCATTACGATGTATAGTTAGGGAGCTACAATCGTTTTAAAAAGGTATTGCAAGTGGCGAAACGTGAAATGTTAAAATCTAGTATTTTTATTGACATATAACTTGATATAACTCTTAAACCATTTGAGATGTAGAAATGATTTTTTCAGGGTTTATTCTCCTTTCAATTCTGCATCTTTTGATATCCATATCGTTGGTTTAAAAGGTTTTTTAAACTTTTTTGAAAAAACTTTAAACAGCAATTACTCGCAAACCCTTTGAGATTTAAAAGTCATTTTTTCATGGTTTACTCTCTATTAAATTCTGCATCTATTGATGTGCATATCATTGGTATTGTTAAATGTTAAAATATTTACAAATAATTACATATAAATGAAAAAATACTAAAAATTTTGAAATTTCAATTGCACCACTCGACTCCAAATTTAATTCTGCTTCTACTAAGCTATAAAAATAATCAAAAATCAAAAACTCAAAAATCAAAAACTCAATTTTTCGCCTAAAAAAACTGCAAGGGGGGACCTTACCATTTTGCAAAGTTTGAATATTGGCTGTTTTCTCGAATTAATTACTCAGAAACTATAAGGGATATTTTCTAATTTAAAACACCACAGTAAAACGTGAATTTTCTTCCTTCCTAATGTGAAATTTCGTATCATTACGATGTATAGTTAGGGAGCTACAATCGTTTTAAAAAGGTATTGCAAGTGGCGAAACGTGAAATGTTAAAATCTAGTATTTTTATTGACATATAACTTGATATAACTCTTAAACCATTTGAGATGTAGAAATGATTTTTCAGGGTTTATTCTCCTTTCAATTCTGCATCTTTTGATATCCATATCGTTGGTTTAAAAGGTTTTTTTAACTTTTTTGAAAAAACTTTAAACAGCAATTACTCGCAAACCCTTTGAGATTTAAAAGTCATTTTTTCATGGTTTACTCTCTATTAAATTCTGCATCTATTGATGTGCATATCATTGGTATTGTTAAATGTTAAAATATTTACAAATAATTACATATAAATGAAAAAATACTAAAAATTTTGAAATTTCAATAGCACCACTCGACTCCAAATTTAATTCTGCTTCTACTAAGCTATAAAAATAATCAAAAATCAAAAACTCAAAAATCAAAAACTCAATTTTTCGCCTAAAAAAACTGCAAGGGGGGACCTTACCATTTTGCAATGTTAGAAAATTGGCTGTTTTCTCGAATTAATTACTCAGAAACTATAAGGGATATTTTCGAATTTAAAACACCACAGTAAAACGTGAATTTTCTTTCTTCCTAATGTGAAATTTCGTATCATTACGATGTATAGTTAGGGAGCTACAATCGTTTTAAAAAGGTATTGCAAGTGGCGAAACGTGAAATGTTAAAATCTAGTATTTTTATTGACATATAACTTGATATAACTCTTAAACCATTTGAGATATAGAAGTGATTTTTTCAGGGTTTATTCTCCTTTCAATTCTGCATCTTTTGATATCCATATCGTTGGTTTAAAAGGTTTTTTTAACTTTTTTGAAAAAACTTTAAACAGCAATTACTCGCAAACCCTTTGAGATTTAAAAGTCATTTTTTCATGGTTTACTCTCTATTAAATTCTGCATCTATTGATGTGCATATCATTGGTATTGATAAATGTTAAAATATTTACAAATAATTACATATAAATGAAAAAATACTAAAAATTTTGAAATTTCAATAGCACCACTCGACTCCAAATTTAATTCTGCTTCTACTAAGCTATAAAAATAATCAAAAATCAAAAACTCAAAAATCAAAAACTCAATTTTTCGCCTAAAAAAACTGCAAGGGGGGACCTTACCATTTTGCAATGTTTGAAAATTGGCTGTTTTCTCGAATTAATTACTCAGAAACTATAAGGGATATTTTCTAATTTAAAACACCACAGTAAAACGTGATTTTTCTTCCTTCCTAATGTGAAATTTCGTATCATTACGATGTATAGTTAGTGAGATACAATCGTTTTAAAAAGGTATTGCAAGTGGCGAAACGTGAAATGTTAAAATTCTAGTATTTTTATTGACATATAACTTGATATAACTCTTAAACCATTTGAGATGTAGAAGTGATTTTTTCAGGGTTTATTCTCCTTTCAATTCTGCATCTTTTGATATCCATATCGTTGGTTTAAAAGGTTTTTTTAACTTTTTTGAAAAAACTTTAAACAGCAATTACTCGCAAACCGTTTGAGATTTAAAAGTCATTTTTTCATGGTTTACTCTCTATTAAATTCTGCATCTATTGATGTGCATATCATTGGTATTGTTAAATGTTAAAATATTTACAAATAATTACATATAAATGAAAAAATACTAAAAATTTTGAAATTTCAATAGCACCACTCGACTCCAAATTTAATTCTGCTTCTACTAAGCTATAAAAATAATCAAAAATCAAAAACTCAAAAATAAAAAACTCAATTTTTCGCCTAAAAAAACTGCAAGGGGGGACCTTACCATTTTGCAATGTTTGAAAATTGGCTGTTTTCTCGAATTAATTACTCAGAAACTATAAGGGATATTTTCGAATTTAAAACACCACAGTAAAACGTGAATTTTCTTCCTTCCTAATGTGAAATTTCGTATCATTACGATGTATAGTTAGGGAGCTACAATCGTTTTAAAAAGGTATTGCAAGTGGCGAAACGTGAAATGTTAAAATCTAGTATTTTTATTGACATATAACTTGATATAACTCTTAAACCATTTGAGATGTAGAAATGATTTTTTCAGGGTTTATTCTCCTTTCAATTCTGCATCTTTTGATATCCATATCGTTGGTTTAAAAGGTTTTTTAAACTTTTTTGAAAAAACTTTAAACAGCAATTACTCGCAAACCCTTTGAGATTTAAAAGTCATTTTTTCATGGTTTACTCTCTATTAAATTCTGCATCTATTGATGTGCATATCATTGGTATTGTTAAATGTTAAAATATTTACAAATAATTACATATAAATGAAAAAATACTAAAAATTTTGAAATTTCAATTGCACCACTCGACTCCAAATTTAATTCTGCTTCTACTAAGCTATAAAAATAATCAAAAATCAAAAACTCAAAAATCAAAAACTCAATTTTTCGCCTAAAAAAACTGCAAGGGGGGACCTTACCATTTTGCAAAGTTTGAATATTGGCTGTTTTCTCGAATTAATTACTCAGAAACTATAAGGGATATTTTCTAATTTAAAACACCACAGTAAAACGTGAATTTTCTTCCTTCCTAATGTGAAATTTCGTATCATTACGATGTATAGTTAGGGAGCTACAATCGTTTTAAAAAGGTATTGCAAGTGGCGAAACGTGAAATGTTAAAATCTAGTATTTTTATTGACATATAACTTGATATAACTCTTAAACCATTTGAGATGTAGAAATGATTTTTCAGGGTTTATTCTCCTTTCAATTCTGCATCTTTTGATATCCATATCGTTGGTTTAAAAGGTTTTTTTAACTTTTTTGAAAAAACTTTAAACAGCAATTACTCGCAAACCCTTTGAGATTTAAAAGTCATTTTTTCATGGTTTACTCTCTATTAAATTCTGCATCTATTGATGTGCATATCATTGGTATTGTTAAATGTTAAAATATTTACAAATAATTACATATAAATGAAAAAATACTAAAAATTTTGAAATTTCAATAGCACCACTCGACTCCAAATTTAATTCTGCTTCTACTAAGCTATAAAAATAATCAAAAATCAAAAACTCAAAAATCAAAAACTCAATTTTTCGCCTAAAAAAACTGCAAGGGGGGACCTTACCATTTTGCAATGTTAGAAAATTGGCTGTTTTCTCGAATTAATTACTCAGAAACTATAAGGGATATTTTCGAATTTAAAACACCACAGTAAAACGTGAATTTTCTTTCTTCCTAATGTGAAATTTCGTATCATAACGATGTATAGTTAGGGAGCTACACTCGTTTTAAAAAATTATTGCAAGTGGCGAAACGTGAAATGTTAAAATCTAGTATTTTTATTGACATATAACTTGATATAACTCTTAAACCATTTGAGATGTAGAAATGATTTTTTCAGAGTTTATTCTCCTTTCAATTCTGCATCTTTTGATATCTATATCGTTGGTTCAAAAGGTTTTTTTAACTTTTTTGAAAAAACTTTAAACAGCAATTACTCGCAAACCCTTTGAGATTTAAAAGTCATTTTTTCATGGTTTACTCTCTATTAAATTCTGCATCTATTGATGTGCATATCATTGGTATTGTTAAATGTTAAAATATTTACAAATAATTACATATAAATAAAAAAATACTAAAAATTTTGAAATTTCAATTGCACCACTCGACTCCAAATTTAATTCCGCTTCTACTAAGCTATAAAAATAATCAAAAATCAAAAACTCAATTTTCCGCCTAAAAAACTGCAAGGGGGGGACCTTACCATTTTGCAATGTTTGAAAATTGGCTGTTTTCTCGAATTAATTACTTAGAAACTATAAGGGATATTTTCGAATTTAAAACACCACAGTAAAACGTGAATTTTCTTCCTTCCTAATGTGAAATTTCGTATCATTACGATGTATAGTTAGGGAGCTACAATCGTTTTAAAAAGGTATTGCAAGTGGCGAAACGTGAAATGTTAAAATCTAGTATTTTTATTGACATATAACTTGATATAACTCTTAAACCATTTGAGATGTAGAAATGATTTTTCAGGGTTTATTCTCCTTTCAATTCTGCATCTTTTGATATCCATATCGTTGGTTTAAAAGGTTTTTTTAACTTTTTTGAAAAAACTTTAAACAGCAATTACTCGCAAACCCTTTGAGATTTAAAAGTCATTTTTTCATGGTTTACTCTCTATTAAATTCTGCATCTATTGATGTGCATATCATTGGTATTGTTAAATGTTAAAATATTTACAAATAATTACATATAAATGAAAAAATACTAAAAATTTTGAAATTTCAATAGCACCACTCGACTCCAAATTTAATTCTGCTTCTACTAAGCTATAAAAATAATCAAAAATCAAAAACTCAAAAATCAAAAACTCAATTTTTCGCCTAAAAAAACTGCAAGGGGGGACCTTACCATTTTGCAATGTTAGAAAATTGGCTGTTTTCTCGAATTAATTACTCAGAAACTATAAGGGATATTTTCGAATTTAAAACACCACAGTAAAACGTGAATTTTCTTTCTTCCTAATGTGAAATTTCGTATCATAACGAAGTATAGTTAGGGAGCTACACTCGTTTTAAAAAATTATTGTAAGTGGCGAAACGTGAAATGTTAAAATCTAGTATTTTTATTGACATATAACTTGATATAACTCTTAAACCATTTGAGATGTAGAAATGATTTTTTCAGAGTTTATTCTCCTTTCAATTCTGCATCTTTTGATATCTATATCGTTGGTTTAAAAGGTTTTTTTAACTTTTTTGAAAAAACTTTAAACAGCAATTACTCGCAAACCCTTAGAGATTTAAAAGTCATTTTTTCATGGTTTACTCTCTATTAAATTCTGCATCTATTGATGTGCATATCATTGGTATTGTTAAATGTTAAAATATTTACAAATAATTACATATAAATGAAAAAATACTAAAAATTTTGAAATTTCAATAGCACCACTCGACTCCAAATTTAATTCTGCTTCTACTAAGCTATAAAAATAATCAAAAATCAAAAACTCAAAAATCAAAAACTCAATTTTTCGCCTAAAAAACTGCAAGGGGGGGACCTTACCATTTTGCAATGTTTGAAAATTGGCTGTTTTCTCGAATTAATTACTCAGAAACTATAAGGGATATTTTCGAATTTAAAACACCACAGTAAAACGTGAATTTTCTTCCTTCCTAATGTGAAATTTCGTATCATTACGATGTATAGTTAGGGAGCTACAATCGTTTTAAAAAGGTATTGCAAGTGGCGAAACGTGAAATGTTAAAATCTAGTATTTTTATTGACATATAACTTGATATAACTCTTAAACCATTTGAGATGTAGAAATGATTTTTCAGGGTTTATTCTCCTTTCAATTCTGCATCTTTTGATATCCATATCGTTGGTTTAAAAGGTTTTTTTAACTTTTTTGAAAAAACTTTAAACAGCAATTACTCGCAAACCCTTTGAGATTTAAAAGTCATTTTTTCATGGTTTACTCTCTATTAAATTCTGCATCTATTGATGTGCATATCATTGGTATTGTTAAATGTTAAAATATTTACAAATAATTACATATAAATGAAAAAATACTAAAAATTTTGAAATTTCAATAGCACCACTCGACTCCAAATTTAATTCTGCTTCTACTAAGCTATAAAAATAATCAAAAATCAAAAACTCAAAAATCAAAAACTCAATTTTTCGCCTAAAAAAACTGCAAGGGGGGACCTTACCATTTTGCAATGTTAGCAAAATTGGCTGTTTTCTCGAATTAATTACTCAGAAACTATAAGGGATATTTTCGAATTTAAAACACCACAGTAAAACGTGAATTTTCTTTCTTCCTAATGTGAAATTTCGTATCATAACGATGTATAGTTAGGGAGCTACACTCGTTTTAAAAAATTATTGCAAGTGGCGAAACGTGAAATGTTAAAATCTAGTATTTTTATTGACATATAAATTGATATAACTCTTAAACCATTTGAGATGTAGAAGTGATTTTTTCAGGGTTTATTCTCCTTTCAATTCTGCATCTTTTGATATCCATATCGTTGGTTTAAAAGGTTTTTTTAACTTTTTTGAAAAAACTTTAAACAGCAATTACTCGCAAACCGTTTGAGATTTAAAAGTCATTTTTTCATGGTTTACTCTCTATTAAATTCTGCATCTATTGATGTGCATATCATTGGTATTGTTAAATGTTAAAATATTTACAAATAATTACATATAAATGAAAAAATACTAAAAATTTTGAAATTTCAATAGCACCACTCGACTCCAAATTTAATTCTGCTTCTACTAAGCTATAAAAATAATCAAAAATCAAAAACTCAAAAATAAAAAACTCAATTTTTCGCCTAAAAAAACTGCAAGGGGGGACCTTACCATTTTGCAATGTTTGAAAATTGGCTGTTTTCTCGAATTAATTACTCAGAAACTATAAGGGATATTTTCGAATTTAAAACACCACAGTAAAACGTGAATTTTCTTCCTTCCTAATGTGAAATTTCGTATCATTACGATGTATAGTTAGGGAGCTACAATCGTTTTAAAAAGGTATTGCAAGTGGCGAAACGTGAAATGTTAAAATCTAGTATTTTTATTGACATATAACTTGATATAACTCTTAAACCATTTGAGATGTAGAAATGATTTTTCAGGGTTTATTCTCCTTTCAATTCTGCATCTTTTGATATCCATATCGTTGGTTTAAAAGGTTTTTTTAACTTTTTTGAAAAAACTTTAAACAGCAATTACTCGCAAACCCTTTGAGATTTAAAAGTCATTTTTTCATGGTTTACTCTCTATTAAATTCTGCATCTATTGATGTGCATATCATTGGTATTGTTAAATGTTAAAATATTTACAAATAATTACATATAAATGAAAAAATACTAAAAATTTTGAAATTTCAATAGCACCACTCGACTCCAAATTTAATTCTGCTTCTACTAAGCTATAAAAATAATCAAAAATCAAAAACTCAAAAATCAAAAACTCAATTTTTCGCCTAAAAAAACTGCAAGGGGGGACCTTACCATTTTGCAATGTTAGAAAATTGGCTGTTTTCTCGAATTAATTACTCAGAAACTATAAGGGATATTTTCGAATTTAAAACACCACAGTAAAACGTGAATTTTCTTTCTTCCTAATGTGAAATTTCGTATCATAACGAAGTATAGTTAGGGAGCTACACTCGTTTTAAAAAATTATTGCAAGTGGCGAAACGTGAAATGTTAAAATCTAGTATTTTTATTGACATATAACTTGATATAACTCTTAAACCATTTGAGATGTAGAAATGATTTTTTCAGAGTTTATTCTCCTTTCAATTCTGCATCTTTTGATATCTATATCGTTGGTTTAAAAGGTTTTTTGTAACTTTTTTGAAAAAACTTTAAACAGCAATTACTCGCAAACCCTTAGAGATTTAAAAGTCATTTTTTCATGGTTTACTCTCTATTAAATTCTGCATCTATTGATGTGCATATCATTGGTATTGTTAAATGTTAAAATATTTACAAATAATTACATATAAATGAAAAAATACTAAAAATTTTGAAATTTCAATAGCACCACTCGACTCCAAATTTAATTCTGCTTCTACTAAGCTATAAAAATAATCAAAAATCAAAAACTCAAAAATCAAAAACTCAATTTTTCGCCTAAAAAACTGCAAGGGGGGGACCTTACCATTTTGCAATATTTGAAAATTGGCTGTTTTCTCGAATTAATTACTCAGAAACTATAAGGGATATTTTCGAATTTAAAACACCACAGTAAAACGTGAATTTTCTTCCTTCCTAATGTGAAATTTCGTATCATTACGATGTATAGTTAGGGAGCTACAATCGTTTTAAAAAGGTATTGCAAGTGGCGAAACGTGAAATGTTAAAATCTAGTATTTTTATTGACATATAACTTGATATAACTCTTAAACCATTTGAGATGTAGAAATGATTTTTCAGGGTTTATTCTCCTTTCAATTCTGCATCTTTTGATATCCATATCGTTGGTTTAAAATTTTTTTTTAACTTTTTTGAAAAAACTTTAAACAGCAATTACTCGCAAACCCTTTGAGATTTAAAAGTCATTTTTTCATGGTTTACTCTCTATTAAATTCTGCATCTATTGATGTGCATATCATTGGTATTGTTAAATGTTAAAATATTTACAAATAATTACATATAAATGAAAAAATACTAAAAATTTTGAAATTTCAATAGCACCACTCGACTCCAAATTTAATTCTGCTTCTACTAAGCTATAAAAATAATCAAAAATCAAAAACTCAAAAATCAAAAACTCAATTTTTCGCCTAAAAAACTGCAAGGGGGGGACCTTACCATTTTGCAATGTTTGAAAATTGGCTGTTTTCTCGAATTAATTACTCAGAAACTATAAGGGATATTTTCGAATTTAAAACACCACAGTAAAACGTGAATTTTCTTCCTTCCTAATGTGAAATTTCGTATCATTACGATGTATAGTTAGGGAGCTACAATCGTTTTAAAAAGGTATTGCAAGTGGCGAAACGTGAAATGTTAAAATCTAGTATTTTTATTGACATATAACTTGATATAACTCTTAAACCATTTGAGATGTAGAAATGATTTTTCAGGGTTTATTCTCCTTTCAATTCTGCATCTTTTGATATCCATATCGTTGGTTTAAAAGGTTTTTTTAACTTTTTTGAAAAAACTTTAAACAGCAATTACTCGCAAACCCTTTGAGATTTAAAAGTCATTTTTTCATGGTTTACTCTCTATTAAATTCTGCATCTATTGATGTGCATATCATTGGTATTGTTAAATGTTAAAATATTTACAAATAATTACATATAAATGAAAAAATACTAAAAATTTTGAAATTTCAATAGCACCACTCGACTCCAAATTTAATTCTGCTTCTACTAAGCTATAAAAATAATCAAAAATCAAAAACTCAAAAATCAAAAACTCAATTTTTCGCCTAAAAAAACTGCAAGGGGGGACCTTACCATTTTGCAATGTTAGAAAATTGGCTGTTTTCTCGAATTAATTACTCAGAAACTATAAGGGATATTTTCGAATTTAAAACACCACAGTAAAACGTGAATTTTCTTTCTTCCTAATGTGAAATTTCGTATCATAACGAAGTATAGTTAGGGAGCTACACTCGTTTTAAAAAATTATTGCAAGTGGCGAAACGTGAAATGTTAAAATCTAGTATTTTTATTGACATATAACTTGATATAACTCTTAAACCATTTGAGATGTAGAAATGATTTTTTCAGAGTTTATTCTCCTTTCAATTCTGCATCTTTTGATATCTATATCGTTGGTTTAAAAGGTTTTTTGTAACTTTTTTGAAAAAACTTTAAACAGCAATTACTCGCAAACCCTTAGAGATTTAAAAGTCATTTTTTCATGGTTTACTCTCTATTAAATTCTGCATCTATTGATGTGCATATCATTGGTATTGTTAAATGTTAAAATATTTACAAATAATTACATATAAATGAAAAAATACTAAAAATTTTGAAATTTCAATAGCACCACTCGACTCCAAATTTAATTCTGCTTCTACTAAGCTATAAAAATAATCAAAAATCAAAAACTCAAAAATCAAAAACTCAATTTTTCGCCTAAAAAACTGCAAGGGGGGGACCTTACCATTTTGCAATATTTGAAAATTGGCTGTTTTCTCGAATTAATTACTCAGAAACTATAAGGGATATTTTCGAATTTAAAACACCACAGTAAAACGTGAATTTTCTTCCTTCCTAATGTGAAATTTCGTATCATTACGATGTATAGTTAGGGAGCTACAATCGTTTTAAAAAGGTATTGCAAGTGGCGAAACGTGAAATGTTAAAATCTAGTATTTTTATTGACATATAACTTGATATAACTCTTAAACCATTTGAGATGTAGAAATGATTTTTCAGGGTTTATTCTCCTTTCAATTCTGCATCTTTTGATATCCATATCGTTGGTTTAAAATTTTTTTTTAACTTTTTTGAAAAAACTTTAAACAGCAATTACTCGCAAACCCTTTGAGATTTAAAAGTCATTTTTTCATGGTTTACTCTCTATTAAATTCTGCATCTATTGATGTGCATATCATTGGTATTGTTAAATGTTAAAATATTTACAAATAATTACATATAAATGAAAAAATACTAAAAATTTTGAAATTTCAATAGCACCACTCGACTCCAAATTTAATTCTGCTTCTACTAAGCTATAAAAATAATCAAAAATCAAAAACTCAAAAATCAAAAACTCAATTTTTCGCCTAAAAAACTGCAAGGGGGGGACCTTACCATTTTGCAATGTTTGAAAATTGGCTGTTTTCTCGAATTAATTACTCAGAAACTATAAGGGATATTTTCGAATTTAAAACACCACAGTAAAACGTGAATTTTCTTCCTTCCTAATGTGAAATTTCGTATCATTACGATGTATAGTTAGGGAGCTACAATCGTTTTAAAAAGGTATTGCAAGTGGCGAAACGTGAAATGTTAAAATCTAGTATTTTTATTGACATATAACTTGATATAACTCTTAAACCATTTGAGATGTAGAAATGATTTTTCAGGGTTTATTCTCCTTTCAATTCTGCATCTTTTGATATCCATATCGTTGGTTTAAAAGGTTTTTTTAACTTTTTTGAAAAAACTTTAAACAGCAATTACTCGCAAACCCTTTGAGATTTAAAAGTCATTTTTTCATGGTTTACTCTCTATTAAATTCTGCATCTATTGATGTGCATATCATTGGTATTGTTAAATGTTAAAATATTTACAAATAATTACATATAAATGAAAAAATACTAAAAATTTTGAAATTTCAATAGCACCACTCGACTCCAAATTTAATTCTGCTTCTACTAAGCTATAAAAATAATCAAAAATCAAAAACTCAAAAATCAAAAACTCAATTTTTCGCCTAAAAAAACTGCAAGGGGGGACCTTACCATTTTGCAATGTTAGCAAAATTGGCTGTTTTCTCGAATTAATTACTCAGAAACTATAAGGGATATTTTCGAATTTAAAACACCACAGTAAAACGTGAATTTTCTTTCTTCCTAATGTGAAATTTCGTATCATAACGATGTATAGTTAGGGAGCTACACTCGTTTTAAAAAATTATTGCAAGTGGCGAAACGTGAAATGTTAAAATCTAGTATTTTTATTGACATATAAATTGATATAACTCTTAAACCATTTGAGATGTAGAAGTGATTTTTTCAGGGTTTATTCTCCTTTCAATTCTGCATCTTTTGATATCCATATCGTTGGTTTAAAAGGTTTTTTTAACTTTTTTGAAAAAACTTTAAACAGCAATTACTCGCAAACCGTTTGAGATTTAAAAGTCATTTTTTCATGGTTTACTCTCTATTAAATTCTGCATCTATTGATGTGCATATCATTGGTATTGTTAAATGTTAAAATATTTACAAATAATTACATATAAATGAAAAAATACTAAAAATTTTGAAATTTCAATAGCACCACTCGACTCCAAATTTAATTCTGCTTCTACTAAGCTATAAAAATAATCAAAAATCAAAAACTCAAAAATAAAAAACTCAATTTTTCGCCTAAAAAAACTGCAAGGGGGGACCTTACCATTTTGCAATGTTTGAAAATTGGCTGTTTTCTCGAATTAATTACTCAGAAACTATAAGGGATATTTTCGAATTTAAAACACCACAGTAAAACGTGAATTTTCTTCCTTCCTAATGTGAAATTTCGTATCATTACGATGTATAGTTAGGGAGCTACAATCGTTTTAAAAAGGTATTGCAAGTGGCGAAACGTGAAATGTTAAAATCTAGTATTTTTATTGACATATAACTTGATATAACTCTTAAACCATTTGAGATGTAGAAATGATTTTTTCATATAAATTGATATAACTCTTAAACCATTTGAGATGTAGAAGTGATTTTTTCAGGGTTTATTCTCCTTTCAATTCTGCATCTTTTGATATCCATATCGTTGGTTTAAAAGGTTTTTTTAACTTTTTTGAAAAAATTTTAAACAGCAATTACTCGCAAACCGTTTGAGATTTAAAAGTCATTTTTTCATGGTTTACTCTCTATTAAATTCTGCATCTATTGATGTGCATATCATTGGTATTGTTAAATGTTAAAATATTTACAAATAATTACATATAAATGAAAAAATACTAAAAATTTTGAAATTTCAATAGCACCACTCGACTCCAAATTTAATTCTGCTTCTACTAAGCTATAAAAATAATCAAAAATCAAAAACTCAAAAATAAAAAACTCAATTTTTCGCCTAAAAAAACTGCAAGGGGGGACCTTACCATTTTGCAATGTTTGAAAATTGGCTGTTTTCTCGAATTAATTACTCAGAAACTATAAGGGATATTTTCGAATTTAAAACACCACAGTAAAACGTGAATTTTCTTCCTTCCTAATGTGAAATTTCGTATCATTACGATGTATAGTTAGGGAGCTACAATCGTTTTAAAAAGGTATTGCAAGTGGCGAAACGTGAAATGTTAAAATCTAGTATTTTTATTGACATATAACTTGATATAACTCTTAAACCATTTGAGATGTAGAAATGATTTTTTCAGGGTTTATTCTCCTTTCAATTCTGCATCTTTTGATACCCATATCGTTGGTTTAAAAGGTTTTTTAACTTTTTTGAAAAAACTTTAAACAGCAATTACTCGCAAACCCTTTGAGATTTCAAAGTCATTGTTTCATGGTTTACTCTCTATTAAATTCTGCATCTATTGATGTGCATATCATTGGTATTGTTAAATGTTAAAATATTTACAAATAATTACATATAAATGAAAAAATACTAAAAATTTTGAAATTTCAATAGCACCACTCGACTCCAAATTTAATTCTGCTTCTACTAAGCTATAAAAATAATCAAAAATCAAAAACTCAATTTTTCGCCTAAAAAAACTGCAAGGGGGGACCTTACCATTTTGCAATGTTGAAAATTGGCTGTTTTCTCGAATTAATTACTCAGAAACTATAAGGGATATTTTCGAATTTAAAACACCACAGTAAAACGTGAATTTTCTTCCTTCCTAATGTGAAATTTCGTATCATTACGATGTATAGTTAGGGAGCTACAATCGTTTTAAAAAGGTATTGCAAGTGGCGAAACGTGAAATGTTAAAATCTAGTATTTTTATTGACATATAACTTGATATAACTCTTAAACCATTTGAGATGTAGAAATGATTTTTCAGGGTTTATTCTCCTTTCAATTCTGCATCTTTTGATATCCATATCGTTGGTTTAAAAGGTTTTTTTAACTTTTTTGAAAAAATTTTAAACAGCAATTACTCGCAAACCGTTTGAGATTTAAAAGTCATTTTTTCATGGTTTACTCTCTATTAAATTCTGCATCTATTGATGTGCATATCATTGGTATTGTTAAATGTTAAAATATTTACAAATAATTACATATAAATGAAAAAATACTAAAAATTTTGAAATTTCAATAGCACCACTCGACTCCAAATTTAATTCTGCTTCTACTAAGCTATAAAAATAATCAAAAATCAAAAACTCAAAAATAAAAAACTCAATTTTTCGCCTAAAAAAACTGCAAGGGGGGACCTTACCATTTTGCAATGTTTGAAAATTGGCTGTTTTCTCGAATTAATTACTCAGAAACTATAAGGGATATTTTCGAATTTAAAACACCACAGTAAAACGTGAATTTTCTTCCTTCCTAATGTGAAATTTCGTATCATTACGATGTATAGTTAGGGAGCTACAATCGTTTTAAAAAGGTATTGCAAGTGGCGAAACGTGAAATGTTAAAATCTAGTATTTTTATTGACATATAACTTGATATAACTCTTAAACCATTTGAGATGTAGAAATGATTTTTTCAGGGTTTATTCTCCTTTCAATTCTGCATCTTTTGATACCCATATCGTTGGTTTAAAAGGTTTTTTAACTTTTTTGAAAAAACTTTAAACAGCAATTACTCGCAAACCCTTTGAGATTTCAAAGTCATTGTTTCATGGTTTACTCTCTATTAAATTCTGCATCTATTGATGTGCATATCATTGGTATTGTTAAATGTTAAAATATTTACAAATAATTACATATAAATGAAAAAATACTAAAAATTTTGAAATTTCAATAGCACCACTCGACTCCAAATTTAATTCTGCTTCTACTAAGCTATAAAAATAATCAAAAATCAAAAACTCAATTTTTCGCCTAAAAAAACTGCAAGGGGGGACCTTACCATTTTGCAATGTTGAAAATTGGCTGTTTTCTCGAATTAATTACTCAGAAACTATAAGGGATATTTTCGAATTTAAAACACCACAGTAAAACGTGAATTTTCTTCCTTCCTAATGTGAAATTTCGTATCATTACGATGTATAGTTAGGGAGCTACAATCGTTTTAAAAAGGTATTGCAAGTGGCGAAACGTGAAATGTTAAAATCTAGTATTTTTATTGACATATAACTTGATATAACTCTTAAACCATTTGAGATGTAGAAATGATTTTTCAGGGTTTATTCTCCTTTCAATTCTGCATCTTTTGATATCCATATCGTTGGTTTAAAAGGTTTTTTTAACTTTTTTGAAAAAACTTTAAACAGCAATTACTCGCAAACCCTTTGAGATTTAAAAGTCATTTTTTTATGGTTTACTCTCTATTAAATTCTGCATCTATTGATGTGCATATCATTGGTATTGTTAAATGTTAAAATATTTACAAATAATTACATATAAATGAAAAAATACTAAAAATTTTGAAATTTCAATAGCACCACTCGACTCCAAATTTAATTCTGCTTCTACTAAGCTATAAAAATAATCAAAAATCAAAAACTCAAAAATCAAAAACTCAATTTTTCGCCTAAAAAACTGCAAGGGGGGGACCTTACCATTTTGCAATGTTTGAAAATTGGCTGTTTTCTCGAATTAATTACTCAGAAACTATAAGGGATATTTTCGAATTTAAAACACCACAGTAAAACGTGAATTTTCTTCCTTCCTAATGTGAAATTTCGTATCATTACGATGTATAGTTAGGGAGCTACAATCGTTTTAAAAAGGTATTGCAAGTGGCGAAACGTGAAATGTTAAAATCTAGTATTTTTATTGACATATAACTTGATATAACTCTTAAACCATTTGAGATGTAGAAATGATTTTTCAGGGTTTATTCTCCTTTCAATTCTGCATCTTTTGATATCCATATCGTTGGTTTAAAAGGTTTTTTTAACTTTTTTGAAAAAACTTTAAACAGCAATTACTCGCAAACCCTTTGAGATTTAAAAGTCATTTTTTCATGGTTTACTCTCTATTAAATTCTGCATCTATTGATGTGCATATCATTGGTATTGTTAAATGTTAAAATATTTACAAATAATTACATATAAATGAAAAAATACTAAAAATTTTGATATTTCAATAGCACCACTCGACTCCAAATTTAATTCTGCTTCTACTAAGCTATAAAAATAATCAAAAATCAAAAACTCAAAAATCAAAAACTCAATTTTTCGCCTAAAAAAACTGCAAGGGGGGACCTTACCATTTTGCAATGTTAGCAAAATTGGCTGTTTTCTCGAATTAATTACTCAGAAACTATAAGGGATATTTTCGAATTTAAAACACCACAGTAAAACGTGAATTTTCTTTCTTCCTAATGTGAAATTTCGTATCATAACGATGTATAGTTAGGGAGCTACACTCGTTTTAAAAAATTATTGCAAGTGGCGAAACGTGAAATGTTAAAATCTAGTATTTTTATTGACATATAAATTGATATAACTCTTAAACCATTTGAGATGTAGAAGTGATTTTTTCAGGGTTTATTCTCCTTTCAATTCTGCATCTTTTGATATCCATATCGTTGGTTTAAAAGGTTTTTTTAACTTTTTTGAAAAAACTTTAAACAGCAATTACTCGCAAACCGTTTGAGATTTAAAAGTCATTTTTTCATGGTTTACTCTCTATTAAATTCTGCATCTATTGATGTGCATATCATTGGTATTGTTAAATGTTAAAATATTTACAAATAATTACATATAAATGAAAAAATACTAAAAATTTTGAAATTTCAATAGCACCACTCGACTCCAAATTTAATTCTGCTTCTACTAAGCTATAAAAATAATCAAAAATCAAAAACTCAAAAATAAAAAACTCAATTTTTCGCCTAAAAAAACTGCAAGGGGGGACCTTACCATTTTGCAATGTTTGAAAATTGGCTGTTTTCTCGAATTAATTACTCAGAAACTATAAGGGATATTTTCGAATTTAAAACACCACAGTAAAACGTGAATTTTCTTCCTTCCTAATGTGAAATTTCGTATCATTACGATGTATAGTTAGGGAGCTACAATCGTTTTAAAAAGGTATTGCAAGTGGCGAAACGTGAAATGTTAAAATCTAGTATTTTTATTGACATATAACTTGATATAACTCTTAAACCATTTGAGATGTAGAAATGATTTTTTCATATAAATTGATATAACTCTTAAACCATTTGAGATGTAGAAGTGATTTTTTCAGGGTTTATTCTCCTTTCAATTCTGCATCTTTTGATATCCATATCGTTGGTTTAAAAGGTTTTTTTAACTTTTTTGAAAAAATTTTAAACAGCAATTACTCGCAAACCGTTTGAGATTTAAAAGTCATTTTTTCATGGTTTACTCTCTATTAAATTCTGCATCTATTGATGTGCATATCATTGGTATTGTTAAATGTTAAAATATTTACAAATAATTACATATAAATGAAAAAATACTAAAAATTTTGAAATTTCAATAGCACCACTCGACTCCAAATTTAATTCTGCTTCTACTAAGCTATAAAAATAATCAAAAATCAAAAACTCAAAAATAAAAAACTCAATTTTTCGCCTAAAAAAACTGCAAGGGGGGACCTTACCATTTTGCAATGTTTGAAAATTGGCTGTTTTCTCGAATTAATTACTCAGAAACTATAAGGGATATTTTCGAATTTAAAACACCACAGTAAAACGTGAATTTTCTTCCTTCCTAATGTGAAATTTCGTATCATTACGATGTATAGTTAGGGAGCTACAATCGTTTTAAAAAGGTATTGCAAGTGGCGAAACGTGAAATGTTAAAATCTAGTATTTTTATTGACATATAACTTGATATAACTCTTAAACCATTTGAGATGTAGAAATGATTTTTTCAGGGTTTATTCTCCTTTCAATTCTGCATCTTTTGATACCCATATCGTTGGTTTAAAAGGTTTTTTAACTTTTTTGAAAAAACTTTAAACAGCAATTACTCGCAAACCCTTTGAGATTTCAAAGTCATTGTTTCATGGTTTACTCTCTATTAAATTCTGCATCTATTGATGTGCATATCATTGGTATTGTTAAATGTTAAAATATTTACAAATAATTACATATAAATGAAAAAATACTAAAAATTTTGAAATTTCAATAGCACCACTCGACTCCAAATTTAATTCTGCTTCTACTAAGCTATAAAAATAATCAAAAATCAAAAACTCAATTTTTCGCCTAAAAAAACTGCAAGGGGGGACCTTACCATTTTGCAATGTTGAAAATTGGCTGTTTTCTCGAATTAATTACTCAGAAACTATAAGGGATATTTTCTAATTTAAAACACCACAGTAAAACGTGAATTTTCTTCCTCCCTAATGTGAAATTTCGTATCATTACGATGTATAGTTAGGGAGCTACAATCGTTATAAAAAAGCATTGCAAGTGGCGAAACGTGAAATGTTAAAATCTAGTATTTTTATTGACATCTAACTTGATATAACTCTTAAACCATTTGAGATGTAGAAATGATTTTTTCAGGGTTTATTCTCCTTTCAATTCTGCATCTTTTGATATCCAAATCGTTGGTTTAAAAGGTTTTTTTAAACTTTTTTGAAAAAACTTTAAACAGCAATTACTCGCAAACCCTTTCAGATTTAAAAGTCATTTTTTCATGGTTTACTCTCTATTAAATTCTGCATCTATTGATGTGCATATCATTGGTATTGTTAAATGTTAAAATATTTACAAATAATTACATATAAATGAAAAAATACTAAAAATTTTGAAATTTCAATAGCACCACTCGACTCCAAATTTAATTCTGCTTCTACTAAGCTATAAAAATAATCAAAAATCAAAAACTCAAAAATCAAAAACTCAATTTTTCGCCTAAAAAAACTGCAAGGGGGGGACCTTACCATTTTGCAATGTTTGAAAATTGGCTGTTTTCTCGAATTAATTACTCAGAAACTATAAGGGATATTTTCGAATTTAAAACACCACAGTAAAACGTGAATTTTCTTCCTTCCTAATGTAAAATTTCGTATCATTACGATGTATAGTTAGGGAGCTACAATCGTTTTAAAAAGGTATTGCAAGTGGCGAAACGTGAAATGTTAAAATCTAGTATTTTTATTGACATATAACTTGATATAACTCTTAAACCATTTGAGATGTAGAAATGATTTTTTCAAGGTTTATTCTCCTTTCAATTCTGCATCTTTTGATATCCATATCGCTGGTTTAAAAGGTTTTTTTATCTTTTTTGAAAAAACTTTAAACAGCAATTACTCGCAAACCCTTTGAGATTTAAAAGTCATTTTTTCATGGTTTACTCTCTATTAAATTCTGCATCTATTGATGTGCATATCATTGGTATTGTTAAATGTTAAAATATTTACAAATAATTACATATAAATGAAAAAATACTAAAAATTTTGAAATTTCAATAGCACCACTCGACTCCAAATTTAATTCTGCTTCTACTAAGCTATAAAAATAATCAAAAATCAAAAACTCAAAAATTAAAAACTCAATTTTTCGCCTAAAAAAACTGCAAGGGGGGACCTTACCATTTTGCAATGTTTGAAAATTGGCTGTATTCTCGAATTAATTACTCAGAAACTATAAGGGATATTTTAGAATTTAAAACACCACAGTAAAACGTGAATTTTATTCCTTCCTAATGTAAAATTTCGTATCATTACGATGTACAGTTAGGGAGCTACAATCGTTTTAAAAAGGTATTGCAAGTGGCGAAACGTGAAATGTTAAAATCTAGTATTTTTATTGACATATAAATTGATATAACTCTTAAACCATTTGAGATGTAGAAGTGATTTTTTCAGGGTTTACTCTCTATTAACTTCTGCATCTATTGATGTGCATATCATTGATATTGTTAAATGTTAAAATATTTACAAATAATTACATATAAATGAAAAAATACTAAAAATTTTGAAATTTCAATAGCACCACTCGACTCCAAATTTAATTCTGCTTCTACTAAGCTATAAAAATAATCAAAAATCAAAAACTCAAAAATCAAAAACTCAATTTTTCGCCTAAAAAAACTGCAAGGGGGGACCTTACCATTTTGCAAAGTTTGAATATTGGCTGTTTTCTCGAATTAATTACTCAGAAACTATAAGGGGTATTTTCTAATTTAAAACACCACAGTTAAACGTGAATTTTCTTCCTTCCTAATGTGAAATTTCGAATCATTACGATGTATAGTTAGGGAGATACAATCGTTTTAAAAAGGTATTGCAAGTGGCGAAACGTGAATGTTAAAATCTAGTATTTTTATTGACATATAACTTGATATAACTCTTAAACCATTTGAGATGTAGAAATGATTTTTTCAGGGTTTATTCTCCTTTCAATTCTGCATCTTTTGATACCCATATCGTTGGTTTAAAAGGTTTTTTAACTTTTTTGAAAAAACTTTAAACAGCAATTACTCGCAAACCCTTTGAGATTTCAAAGTCATTGTTTCATGGTTTACTCTCTATTAAATTCTGCATCTATTGATGTGCATATCATTGGTATTGTTAAATGTTAAAATATTTACAAATAATTACATATAAATGAAAAAATACTAAAAATTTTGAAATTTCAATAGCACCACTCGACTCCAAATTTAATTCTGCTTCTACTAAGCTATAAAAATAATCAAAAATCAAAAACTCAATTTTTCGCCTAAAAAAACTGCAAGGGGGGACCTTACCATTTTGCAATGTTGAAAATTGGCTGTTTTCTCGAATTAATTACTCAGAAACTATAAGGGATATTTTCTAATTTAAAACACCACAGTAAAACGTGAATTTTCTTCCTCCCTAATGTGAAATTTCGTATCATTACGATGTATAGTTAGGGAGCTACAATCGTTATAAAAAAGCATTGCAAGTGGCGAAACGTGAAATGTTAAAATCTAGTATTTTTATTGACATCTAACTTGATATAACTCTTAAACCATTTGAGATGTAGAAATGATTTTTTCAGGGTTTATTCTCCTTTCAATTCTGCATCTTTTGATATCCAAATCGTTGGTTTAAAAGGTTTTTTTAAACTTTTTTGAAAAAACTTTAAACAGCAATTACTCGCAAACCCTTTCAGATTTAAAAGTCATTTTTTCATGGTTTACTCTCTATTAAATTCTGCATCTATTGATGTGCATATCATTGGTATTGTTAAATGTTAAAATATTTACAAATAATTACATATAAATGAAAAAATACTAAAAATTTTGAAATTTCAATAGCACCACTCGACTCCAAATTTAATTCTGCTTCTACTAAGCTATAAAAATAATCAAAAATCAAAAACTCAAAAATCAAAAACTCAATTTTTCGCCTAAAAAAACTGCAAGGGGGGGACCTTACCATTTTGCAATGTTTGAAAATTGGCTGTTTTCTCGAATTAATTACTCAAAAACTATAAGGGATATTTTCGAATTTAAAACACCACAGTAAAACGTGAATTTTCTTCCTTCCTAATGTAAAATTTCGTATCATTACGATGTATAGTTAGGGAGCTACAATCGTTTTAAAAAGGTATTGCAAGTGGCGAAACGTGATATGTTAAAATCTAGTATTTTTATTGACATATAAATTGATATAACTCTTAAACCATTTGAGATGTAGAAGTGATTTTTTCAGGGTTTACTCTCTAATAAATTCTGCATCTATTGATGTGCATATCATTGGTATTGTTAAATGTTAAAATATTTACAAATAATTACATATAAATGAAAAAATACTAAAAATTTTGAAATTTCAATAGCACCACTCGACTCCAAATTTAATTCTGCTTCTACTAAGCTATAAAAATAATCAAAAATCAAAAACTCAAAAATCAAAAACTCAATTTTTCGCCTAAAAAAACTGCAAGGGGGGACCTTACCATTTTGCAATGTTTGAAAATTGGCTGTTTTCTCGAATTAATTACTCAGAAACTATAAGGGGTATTTTCTAATTTAAAACACCACAGTTAAACGTGAATTTTCTTCCTTCCTAATGTGAAATTTCGTATCATTACGATGTATAGTTAGGGAGATACAATCGTTTTAAAAAGGTATTGCAAGTGGCGAAACGTGAATGTTAAAATCTAGTATTTTTATTGACATATAACTTGATATAACTCTTAAACCATTTGAGATGTAGAAATGATTTTTCAGGGTTTATTCTCCTTTCAATTCTGCATCTTTTGATACCCATATCGTTGGTTTAAAAGGTTTTTTAACTTTTTTGAAAAAACTTTAAACAGCAATTACTCGCAAACCCTTTGAGATTTCAAAGTCATTGTTTCATGGTTTACTCTCTATTAAATTCTGCATCTATTGATGTGCATATCATTGGTATTGTTAAATGTTAAAATATTTACAAATAATTACATATAAATGAAAAAATACTAAAAATTTTGAAATTTCAATAGCACCACTCGACTCCAAATTTAATTCTGCTTCTACTAAGCTATAAAAATAATCAAAAATCAAAAACTCAAAAATCAAAAACTCAATTTTTCGCCTAAAAAAACTGCAAGGGGGGACCTTACCATTTTGCAATGTTTGAAAATTGGCTGTTTTCTCGAATTAATTACTCAGAAACTATAAGGGATATTTTCGAATTTAAAACACCACAGTAAAACGTGAATTTTCTTCCTCCCTAATGTGAAATTTCGTATCATTACGATGTATAGTTAGGGAGCTACAATCGTTTTAAAAAGGTATTGCAAGTGGCGAAACGTGAAATGTTAAAATCTAGTATTTTTATTGACATATAACTTGATATAACTCTTAAACCATTTGAGATGTAGAAGTGATTTTTTCAGGGTTTATTCTCCTTTCAATTCTGCATCTTTTGATATCCATATCGTTGGTTTAAAAGGTTTTTTTAACTTTTTTGAAAAAACTTTAAACAGCAATTACTCGCAAACCCTATGAGATTTAAAAGTCATTTTTTCATGGTTTACTCTCTATTAAATTCTGCATCTATTGATGTGCATATCATTGGTATTGTTAAATGTTAAAATATTTACAAATAATTACATATAAATGAAAAAATACTAAAAATTTTGAAATTTCAATAGCACCACTCGACTCCAAATTTAATTCTGCTTCTACTAAGCTATAAAAATAATCAAAAATCAAAAACTCAATTTTTCGCCTAAAAAAACTGCAAGGGGGGACCTTACCATTTTGCAATGTTTGAAAATTGGCTGTTTTCTCGAATTAATTACTCAGAAACTATAAGGGATATTTTCTAATTTAAAACACCACAGTAAAACGTAAATTTTCTTCCTCCCTAATGTGAAATTTCGTATCATTACGATGTATAGTTAGGGAGCTACAATCGTTATAAAAAAGCATTGCAAGTGGCGAAACGTGATATGTTAAAATCTAGTATTTTTATTGACATATAAATTGATATAACTCTTAAACCATTTGAGATGTAGAAGTGATTTTTTCAGGGTTTACTCTCTATTAAATTCTGCATCTATTGATGTGCATATCATTGGTATTGTTAAATGTTAAAATATTTACAAATAATTACATATAAATGAAAAAATACTAAAAATTTTGAAATTTCAATAGCACCACTCGACTCCAAATTTAATTCTGCTTCTACTAAGCTATAAAAATAATCAAAAATCAAAACTCAAAAATCAAAAACTCAATTTTTCGCCTAAAAAAACTGCAAGGGGGGACCTTACCATTTTCCAATGTTTGAAAATTGGCTGTTTTCTCGAATTAATTACTCAGACACTATAAGGGATATTTTCGAATTTAAAACACCACAGTAAAACGTGAATTTTCTTCCTTCCTAATGTGAAATTTCGTATCATTACGATGTATAGTTAGGGAGCTACAATCGTTTTAAAAAGGTATTGCAAGTGGCGAAACGTGAAATGTTAAAATCTAGTATTTTTATTGACATATAAATTGATATAACTCTTAAACCATTTGAGATGTAGAAGTGATTTTTTCAGGGTTTATTCTCCTTTCAATTCTGCATCTTTTGATACCCTTATCGGTGGTTTAAAAGGTTTTTTAACGGTTTTGAAAAAAATTTAAACAGCAATTACTCGCAAACCCTTTGAGATTTCAAAATCATTTTTTTATGGTTTACTCTCTATTAAATTCTGCATCTATTGATGTGCATATCATTGGTATTGTTAAATGTTAAAATATTTACAAAAAACTAGATAAAAATGAAAAAATACTAAAAATTTTGAAATTTCAATAGCACCACTCGACTCCAAATTTAATTCTGCTTCTACTAAGCTATAAAAATAAACAAAAATCAAAAACTCAAAAATCAAAAACTCAATTTTTCGCCTAAAAAAACTGCAAGGGGGACCTTACCATTTTGCAATGTTTGAAAAATGGCTGTTTTCTCGAATTAATTACTCAAAAAATATAAGGGATATTTTCGAATTTAAAACACCACAGTAAAACGTGAATTTTCTTCCTTCCTAATGTGAAATTTCGTATCATTACGATGTATAGTTAGGGAGATACAATCGTTTTAAAAAGGTATTGCAAGTGGCGAAACGTGAAATGTTAAAATCTAGTATTTTTATTGACATATAAATTGATATAACTCTTAAACCATTTGAGATGTAGAAGTGATTTTTCAGGGTTTACTCTCTATTAAATTCTGCATCTATTGATGTGCATATCATTGGTATTGTTAAATGTTAAAATATTTACAAATAATTACATATAAATGAAAAAATACTAAAAATTTTGAAATTTCAATAGCACCACTCGACTCCAAATTTAATTCTGCTTCTACTAAGCTATAAAAATAATCAAAAATCAAAAACTCAAAAATCAAAAACTCAATTTTTCGCCTAAAAAAACTTCAAGGGGTGGACCTTACCATTTTGCAATGTTTGAAAATTGACTGTTTTCTCGAATTAATTACTCAGAAACTATAAGGGATATTTTCTAATTTAAAACACCACAGTAAAACGTGAATTTTCTTCCTTCCTATTGTGAAATTTCGTATCATTACGATGTATAGTTAGGGAGCTACAATCGTTTTAAAAAGGTATTGCAAGTGGCGAAACGTGAATGTTAAAATCTAGTATTTTTATTGTCATATAACTTGATATAACTCTTAAACCATTTAAGATGTAGAAATGATTTTTTCAGAGTTTATTCTCCTTTCAATTCTGCATCTTTTGATATCCATATCGTTGGTTTAAAAGGTATTTTTAACTTTTTTGAAAAAACTTTAAACAGCAATTACTCGCAAACCCTTTGAGATTTAAAAGTCATTTTTTCATGGTTTACTCTCTATTAAATTCTGCATCTATTGATGTGCATATCATTGGTATTGTTAAATGTTAAAATATTTACAAATAATTACATATAAATGTAAAAATACTAAAAATTTTGAAATTTCAATAGCACCACTCGACTCCAAATTTAATTCTGCTTCTACTAAGCTATAAAAATAATCAAAAATCAAAAACTCAAAAATCAAAAACTCAATTTTTCGCCTAAAAAAACTGCAAGGGGGGACCTTACCATTTTGCAAAGTTTGAATATTGGCTGTTTTCTCGAATTAATTACTCAGAAACTATAAGGGATATTTTCTAATTTAAAACACCACAGTAAAACGTGAATTTTCTTCCTTCCTAATGTGAAATTTCGTATCATTACGATGTATAGTTAGGGAGCTACAATCGTTTTAAAAAGGTATTGCAAGTGGCGAAACGTGAAATGTTAAAATCTAGTATTTTTATTGACATATAACTTGATATAACTCTTAAACCATTTGAGATGTAGAAATGATTTTTCAGGGTTTATTCTCCTTTCAATTCTGCATCTTTTGATATCCATATCGTTGGTTTAAAAGGTATTTTTAACTTTTTTGAAAAAACTTTAAACAGCAATTACTCGCAAACCCTTTGAGATTTAAAAGTAATTTTTTATGGTTTACTCTCTATTAAATTCTGCATCTATTGATGTGCATATCGTTGGTATTGTTAAATGTTAAAATATTTACAAAAAAATAGATAAAAATGAAAAAATACTAAAAATTTTGAAATTTCAATAGCACCACTCGACTCCAAATTTAATTCTGCTTCTACTAAGCTATAAAAATAAACAAAAATAAAAAACTCAAAAATCAAAAACTCAATTTTTCGCCTAAAAAAACTGCAAGGGGGACCTTACCATTTTGCAATGTTTGAAAAATGGCTGTTTTCTCGAATTAATTACTCAAAAAATATAAGGGATATTTTCGAATTTAAAACACCACAGTAAAACGTGAATTTTCTTCCTTCCTAATGTGAAATTTCGTATCATTACGATGTATAGTTAGGGAGATACAATCGTTTTAAAAAGGTATTGCAAGTGGCGAAACGTGAAATGTTAAAATCTAGTATTTTTATTGACATATAAATTGATATAACTCTTAAACCATTTGAGATGTAGAAGTGATTTTTCAGGGTTTACTCTCTATTAAATTCTGCATCTATTGATGTGCATATCATTGGTATTGTTAAATGTTAAAATATTTACAAATAATTACATATAAATGAAAAAATACTAAAAATTTTGAAATTTCAATAGCACCACTCGACTCCAAATTTAATTCTGCTTCTACTAAGCTATAAAAATAATCAAAAATCAAAAACTCAAAAATCAAAAACTCAATTTTTCGCCTAAAAAAACTGCAAGGGGGGGACCTTACCAATTTGCAAAGTTTAAATATTGGCTGTTTTCTCGAATTAATTACTCAGAAACTATAAGGGATATTTTCGAATTTAAAACACCACAGTAAAACGTGAATTTTCTTCCTTCCTAATGTGAAATTTCGTATCATTACGATGTATAGTTAGGGAGCTACAATCGTTTTAAAAAGGTATTGCAAGTGGCGAAACGTGAAATGTTAAAATCTAGTATTTTTATTGACATATAACTTGATATAACTCTTAAACCATTTGAGATGTAGAAATGATTTTTTCAGGGTTTATTCTCCTTTCAATTCTGCATCTTTTGATATCCATATCGTTGGTTTAAAAGGTTTTTTTAAACTATTTTGAAAAAACTTTAAACAGCAATTACTCGCAAACCCTTTGAGATTTATAAGTCTTTTTTTCATGGTTTACTCTCTATTAAATTCTGCATCTATTGATGTGCATATCATTGGTATTGTTAAATGTTAAAATATTTACAAATAATTACATATAAATGAAAAAATACTAAAAATTTTGAAATTTCAATAGCACCACTCGACTCCAAATTTAATTCTGCTTCTACTAAGCTATAAAAATAATCAAAAATCAAAAACTCAAAAATCAAAAACTCAATTTTTCGCCTAAAAAAACTGCAAGGGGTGGACCTTACCATTTTGCAATGTTTGAAAATTGACTGTTTTCTCGAATTAATTACTCAGAAACTATAAGGGATATTTTATAATTTAAAACACCACAGTAAAACGTGAATTTTCTTCCTTCCTATTGTGAAATTTCGTATCATTACGATGTATAGTTAGGGAGCTACAATCGTTTTAAAAAGGTATTGCAAGTGGCGAAACGTGAAATGTTAAAATCTAGTATTTTTATTGACATACAACTTGATATAACTCTTAAACCATTTGAGATGTAGAAGTGATTTTTTCAGGGTTTATTCTCCTTTCAATTCTGCATCTTTTGATATCTATATCGTTGGTTTAAAAGGTTTTTTTAACTTTTTTGTAAAAACTTTAAACAGCAATTACTCGCAAACCCTTTGAGATTTAAAAGTCATTTTTTCATGGTTTACTCTCTATTAAATTCTGCATCTATTGATGTGCATATCATTGGTATTGTTAAATGTTAAAATATTTACAAATAATTACATATAAATGAAAAAATACTAAAAATTTTGAAATTTCAATAGCACCACTCGACTCCAAATTCAATTCTGCTTCTACTAAGCTATAAAAATAATCAAAAATCAAAAACTCAAAAATTAAAAACTCAATTTTTCGCCTAAAAAACTGCAAGGGGGACCTTACCATTTTGCAATGTTTGAAAAATGGCTGTTTTCTCGAATTAATTACTCAAAAAATATAAGGGATATTTTCGAATTTAAAACACCACAGTAAAACGTGAATTTTCTTACTTCCTAATGTGAAATTTCGTATCATTACGATGTATAGTTAGGGAGATACAATCGTTTTAAAAAGGTATTGCAAGTGGCGAAACGTGAAATGTTAAAATCTAGTATTTTTATTGACATATAAATTGATATAACTCTTAAACCATTTGAGATGTAGAAGTGATTTTTCAGGGTTTACTCTCTATTAAATTCTGCATCTATTGATGTGCATATCATTGGTATTGTTAAATGTTAAAATATTTACAAATAATTACATATAAATGAAAAAATACTAAAAATTTTGAAATTTCAATAGCACCACTCGACTCCAAATTTAATTCTGCTTCTACTAAGCTATAAAAATAATCAAAAATCAAAAACTCAAAAATCAAAAACTCAATTTTTCGCCTAAAAAAACTGCAAGGACCTTACCAATTTGCAAAGTTTAAATATTGGCTGTTTTCTCGAATTAATTACTCAGAAACTATAAGGGATATTTTCGAATTTAAAACACCACAGTAAAACGTGAATTTTCTTCCTTCCTAATGTGAAATTTCGTATCATTACGATGTATAGTTAGGGAGCTACAATCGTTTTAAAAAGGTATTGCAAGTGGCGAAACGTGAAATGTTAAAATCTAGTATTTTTATTGACATATAACTTGATATAACTCTTAAACCATTTGAGATGTAGAAATGATTTTTTCAGGGTTTATTCTCCTTTCAATTCTGCATCTTTTGATATCCATATCGTTGGTTTAAAAGGTTTTTTTAAACTATTTTGAAAAAACTTTAAACAGCAATTACTCGCAAACCCTTTGAGATTTAAAAGTCATTTTTTCATGGTTTACTCTCTATTAAATTCTGCATCTATTGATGTGCATATCATTGGTATTGTTAAATGTTAAAATATTTACAAATAATTACATATAAATGAAAAAATACTAAAAATTTTGAAATTTCAATAGCACCACTCGACTCCAAATTTAATTCTGCTTCTACTAAGCTATAAAAATAATCAAAAATCAAAAACTCAAAAATCAAAAACTCAATTTTTCGCCTAAAAAAACTGCAAGGGGTGGACCTTACCATTTTGCAATGTTTGAAAATTGACTGTTTTCTCGAATTAATTACTCAGAAACTATAAGGGATATTTTCTAATTTAAAACACCACAGTAAAACGTGAATTTTCTTCCTTCCTATTGTGAAATTTCGTATCATTACGATGTATAGTTAGGGAGCTACAATCGTTTTAAAAAGGTATTGCAAGTGGCGAAACGTGAATGTTAAAATCTAGTATTTTTATTGACATATAACTTGATATAACTCTTAAACCATTTGAGATGTAGAAATGATTTTTTCAGGGTTTATTCTCCTTTCAATTCTGCATCTTTTGATATCCATATCGTTGGTTTAAAAGGTATTTTTAACTTTTTTGAAAAAACTTTAAACAGCAATTACTCGCAAACCCTTTGAGATTTAAAAGTCATTTTTTCATGGTTTACTCTCTATTAAATTCTGCATCTATTGATGTGCATATCATTGGTATTGTTAAATGTTAAAATATTTACAAATAATTACATATAAATGAAAAAATACTAAAAATTTTGAAATTTCAATAGCACCACTCGACTCCAAATTTAATTCTGCTTCTACTAAGCTATAAAAATAATCAAAAATCAAAAACTCAAAAATCAAAAACTCAATTTTTCGCCTAAAAAAACTGCAAGGGGGGACCTTACCATTTTGCAATGTTTGAAACTTGGCTGTTTTCATGAATTAATTACTCAGAAACTATAAGGGATATTTTCGAATTTAAAACACCACAGTAAAACGTGAATTTTCTTCCTTCCTAATGTGAAATTTCGTATCATTACGATGTATAGTTAGGGAGCTACAATCGTTTTAAAAAGGTATTGCAAGTGGCGAAACGTGAAATGTTAAAATCTAGTATTTTTATTGACATATAACTTGATATAACTCTTAAACCATTTGAGATGTAGAAATGATTTTTCAGGGTTTATTCTCCTTTCAATTCTGCATCTTTTGATATCCATATCGTTGGTTTAAAAGGTATTTTTAACTTTTTTGAAAAAACTTTAAACAGCAATTACTCGCAAACCCTTTGAGATTTAAAAGTAATTTTTTATGGTTTACTCTCTATTAAATTCTGCATCTATTGATGTGCATATCATTGGTATTGTTAAATGTTAAAATATTTACAAATAATTACATATAAATGAAAAAATACTAAAAATTTTGAAATTTCAATAGCACCACTCGACTCCAAATTTAATTCTGCTTCTACTAAGCTATAAAAATAATCAAAAATCAAAAACTCAAAAATCAAAAACTCAATTTTTCGCCTAAAAAAACTGCAAGGGGGGACCTTACCATTTTGCAATGTTTGAAAATTGGCTGTTTTCTCGAATTAATTACTCAGAAACTATAAGGGATATTTTCTAATTTAAAACACCACAGTAAAACGTGAATTTTCTTCCTCCCTAATGTGAAATTTCGTATCATTACGATGTATAGTTAGGGAGCTACAATCGTTTTAAAAAGGTATTGCAAGTGGCGAAACGTGAAATGTTAAAATCTAGTATTTTTATTGACATATAACTTGATATAACTCTTAAACCATTTGAGATGTAGAAATGATTTTTTCAGGGTTTATTCTCCTTTCAATTCTGCATCTTTTGATATCCATATCGTTGGTTTAAAAGGTTTTTTTAAACTATTTTGAAAAAACTTTAAACAGCAATTACTCGCAAACCCTTTGAGATTTAAAAGTCATTTTTTCATGGTTTACTCTCTATTAAATTCTGCATCTATTGATGTGCATATCATTGGTATTGTTAAATGTTAAAATATTTACAAATAATTACATATAAATGAAAAAATACTAAAAATTTTGAAATTTCAATAGCACCACTCGACTCCAAATTTAATTCTGCTTCTACTAAGCTATAAAAATAATCAAAAATCAAAAACTCAAAAATCAAAAACTCAATTTTTCGCCTAAAAAAACTGCAAGGGGTGGACCTTACCATTTTGCAATGTTTGAAAATTGACTGTTTTCTCGAATTAATTACTCAGAAACTATAAGGGATATTTTCTAATTTAAAACACCACAGTAAAACGTGAATTTTCTTCCTTCCTATTGTGAAATTTCGTATCATTACGATGTATAGTTAGGGAGCTACAATCGTTTTAAAAAGGTATTGCAAGTGGCGAAACGTGAAATGTTAAAATCTAGTATTTTTATTGACATATAACTTGATATAACTCTTAAACCATTTGAGATGTAGAAGTGATTTTTTCAGGGTTTATTCTCCTTTTAATTCTGCATCTTTTGATATCCATATCGTTGGTTTAAAAGGTTTTTTTAACTTTTTTGTAAAAACTTTAAACAGCAATTACTCGCAAACCCTTTGAGATTTAAAAGTCATTTTTTCATGGTTTACTCTCTATTAAATTCTGCATCTATTGATGTGCATATCATTGGTATTGTTAAATGTTAAAATATTTACAAATAATTACATATAAATGAAAAAATACTAAAAATTTTGAAATTTCAATAGCACCACTCGACTCCAAATTTAATTCTGCTTCTACTGAGCTATAAAAATAATCAAAAATCAAAAACTCAAAAATCAAAAACTCAATTTTTCGCCTAAAAAAACTGCAAGGGGGGACCTAACCATTTTGCAAAGTTTGAAAATTGGCTGTTTTCTCGAATTAATTACTCAGAAACTATAAGGGATATTTTCGAATTTAAAACACCACAGTAAAACGTGAATTTTCTTCCTTCCTAATGTGAAATTTCGTATCATTACGATGTATAGTTAGGGAGCTACAATCGTTTTAAAAAGGTATTGCAAGTGGCGAAACGTGAAATGTTAAAATCTAGTATTTTTATTGACATATAACTTGATATAACTCTTAAACCATTTGAGATGTAGAAATGATTTTTTCAAGGTTTATTCTCCTTTCAATTCTGCATCTTTTGATATCCATATCGTTGGTTTAAAAGGTTTTTTTATCTTTTTTGAAAAAACTTTAAACAGCAATTACTCGCAAACCCTTTGAGATTTAAAAGTCATTTTTTCATGGTTTACTCTCTATTAAATTCTGCATCTATTGATGTGCATATCATTGGTATTGTTAAATGTTAAAATATTTACAAATAATTACATATAAATGAAAAAATACTAAAAATTTTGAAATTTCAATAGCACCACTCGACTCCAAATTTAATTCTGCTTCTACTAAGCTATAAAAATAATCAAAAATCAAAAACTCAAAAATTAAAAACTCAATTTTTCGCCTAAAAAAACTGCAAGGGGGGACCTTACCATTTTGCAATGTTTGAAAATAGGCTGTATTCTCGAATTAATTACTCAGAAACTATAAGGGATATTTTCGAATTTAAAACACCACAGTAAAACGTGAATTTTCTTCCTTCCTAATGTAAAATTTCGTATCATTACGATGTATAGTTAGGGAGCTACAATCGTTTTAAAAAGGTATTGCAAGTGGCGAAACGTAAAATGTTAAAATCTAGTATTTTTATTGACATATAACTTGATATAACTCTTAAACCATTTGAGATGTAGAAGTGATTTTTTCAGGGTTTATTCTCCTTTTAATTCTGCATCTTTTGATATCCATATCGTTGGTTTAAAAGGTTTTTTTAACTTTTTTGTAAAAACTTTAAACAGCAATTACTCGCAAACCCTTTGAGATTTAAAAGTCATTTTTTCATGGTTTACTCTCTATTAAATTCTGCATCTATTGATGTGCATATCATTGGTATTGTTAAATGTTAAAATATTTACAAATAATTACATATAAATGAAAAAATACTAAAAATTTTGAAATTTCAATAGCACCACTCGACTCCAAATTTAATTCTGCTTCTACTAAGCTATAAAAATAATCAAAAATCAAAAACTCAAAAATCAAAAACTCAATTTTTCGCCTAAAAAAACTGCAAGGGGGGACCTTACCATTTTGCAATGTTTGAAAATTGGCTGTTTTCTCGAATTAATTACCCAGAAACAATAAGGGATATTTTCGAATTTAAAACACCACAGTAAAACGTGAATTTTCTTCCTTCCTAATGTGAAATTTCGTATCATTACGATGTATAGTTAGGGAGCTACAATCGTTTTAAAAAGGTATTGCAAGTGGCGAAACGTGAAATGTTAAAATCTAGTATTTTTATTGACATATAACTTGATATAACTCTTAAACCATTTGAGATGTAGAAATGATTTTTTCAGGGTTTATTCTCCTTTCAATTCTGCATCTTTTGATATCCATATCGTTGGTTTAAAAGGTTTTTTTAAACTATTTTGTAAAAACTTTAAACAGCAATTACTCGCAAACCCTTTGAGAATTAAAAGTCATTTTTTCATGGTTTACTCTCTATTAAATTCTGCATCTATTGATGTGCATATCATTGGTATTGTTAAATGTTAAAATATCTACAAATAATTACATATAAATGAAAAAATACTAAACATTTTGAAATTTCAATAGCACCACTCGACTCCAAATTTAATTCTGCTTCTACTAAGCTATAAAAATAATCAAAAATCAAAAACTCAATTTTTCGCCTAAAAAAACTGCAAGGGGTGGACCTTACCATTTTGCAATGTTTGAAAATTGACTGTTTTCTCGAATTAATTACTCAGAAACTATAAGGGATATTTTCTAATTTAAAACACCACAGTAAAACGTGAATTTTCTTCCTTCCTATTGTGAAATTTCGTATCATTACGATGTACAGTTAGGGAGCTACAATCGTTTTAAAAAGGTATTGCAAGTGGCGAAACGTAAAATGTTAAAATCTAGTATTTTTATTGACATATAACTTGATATAACTCTTAAACCATTTGAGATGTAGAAGTGATTTTTTCAGGGTTTATTCTCCTTTTAATTCTGCATCTTTTGATATCCATATCGTTGGTTTAAAAGGTTTTTTTAACTTTTTTGTAAAAACTTTAAACAGCAATTACTCGCAAACCCTTTGAGATTTAAAAGTCATTTTTTCATGGTTTACTCTCTATTAAATTCTGCATCTATTGATGTGCATATCATTGGTATTGTTAAATGTTAAAATATTTACAAATAATTACATATAAATGAAAAAATACTAAAAATTTTGAAATTTCAATAGCACCACTCGACTCCAAATTTAATTCTGCTTCTACTAAGCTATAAAAATAATCAAAAATCAAAAACTCAAAAATCAAAAACTCAATTTTTCGCCTAAAAAAACTGCAAGGGGGGACCTTACCATTTTGCAATGTTTGAAAATTGGCTGTTTTCTCGAATTAATTACCCAGAAACAATAAGGGATATTTTCGAATTTAAAACACCACAGTAAAACGTGAATTTTCTTCCTTCCTAATGTGAAATTTCGTATCATTACGATGTATAGTTAGGGAGCTACAATCGTTTTAAAAAGGTATTGCAAGTGGCGAAACGTGAAATGTTAAAATCTAGTATTTTTATTGACATATAACTTGATATAACTCTTAAACCATTTGAGATGTAGAAATGATTTTTTCAGGGTTTATTCTCCTTTCAATTCTGCATCTTTTGATATCCATATCGTTGGTTTAAAAGGTTTTTTTAAACTATTTTGTAAAAACTTTAAACAGCAATTACTCGCAAACCCTTTGAGAATTAAAAGTCATTTTTTCATGGTTTACTCTCTATTAAATTCTGCATCTATTGATGTGCATATCATTGGTATTGTTAAATGTTAAAATATCTACAAATAATTACATATAAATGAAAAAATACTAAACATTTTGAAATTTCAATAGCACCACTCGACTCCAAATTTAATTCTGCTTCTACTAAGCTATAAAAATAATCAAAAATCAAAAACTCAATTTTTCGCCTAAAAAAACTGCAAGGGGTGGACCTTACCATTTTGCAATGTTTGAAAATTGACTGTTTTCTCGAATTAATTACTCAGAAACTATAAGGGATATTTTCTAATTTAAAACACCACAGTAAAACGTGAATTTTCTTCCTTCCTATTGTGAAATTTCGTATCATTACGATGTATAGTTAGGGAGCTACAATCGTTTTAAAAAGGTATTGCAAGTGGCGAAACGTGAATGTTAAAATCTAGTATTTTTATTGACATATAACTTGATATAACTCTTAAACCATTTGAGATGTAGAAATGATTTTTTCAAGGTTTATTCTCCTTTCAATTCTGCATCTTTTGATATCCATATCGTTGGTTTAAAAGGTTTTTTTATCTTTTTTGAAAAAACTTTAAACAGCAATTACTCGCAAACCCTTTGAGATTTAAAAGTCATTTTTTCATGGTTTACTCTCTATTAAATTCTGCATCTATTGATGTGCATATCATTGGTATTGTTAAATGTTAAAATATTTACAAATAATTACATATAAATGAAAAAATACTAAAAATTTTGAAATTTCAATAGCACCACTCGACTCCAAATTTAATTCTGCTTCTACTAAGCTATAAAAATAATCAAAAATCAAAAACTCAAAAATTAAAAACTCAATTTTTCGCCTAAAAAAACTGCAAGGGGGGACCTTACCATTTTGCAATGTTTGAAAATAGGCTGTATTCTCGAATTAATTACTCAGAAACTATAAGGGATATTTTCGAATTTAAAACACCACAGTAAAACGTGAATTTTATTCCTTCCTAATGTAAAATTTCGTATCATTACGATGTACAGTTAGGGAGCTACAATCGTTTTAAAAAGGTATTGCAAGTGGCGAAACGTAAAATGTTAAAATCTAGTATTTTTATTGACATATAACTTGATATAACTCTTAAACCATTTGAGATGTAGAAATGATTTTTTCAAGGTTTATTCTCCTTTCAATTCTGCATCTTTTGATATCCATATCGTTGGTTTAAAAGGTTTTTTTATCTTTTTTGAAAAAACTTTAAACAGCAATTACTCGCAAACCCTTTGAGATTTAAAAGTCATTTTTTCATGGTTTACTCTCTATTAAATTCTGCATCTATTGATGTGCATATCATTGGTATTGTTAAATGTTAAAATATTTACAAATAATTACATATAAATGAAAAAATACTAAAAATTTTGAAATTTCAATAGCACCACTCGACTCCAAATTTAATTCTGCTTCTACTAAGCTATAAAAATAATCAAAAATCAAAAACTCAAAAATCAAAAACTCAATTTTTCGCCTAAAAAAACTGCAAGGGGGGACCTTACCATTTTGCAATGTTTGAAAATTGGCTGTTTTCTCGAATTAATTACCCAGAAACAATAAGGGATATTTTCGAATTTAAAACACCACAGTAAAACGTGAATTTTCTTCCTTCCTAATGTGAAATTTCGTATCATTACGATGTATAGTTAGGGAGCTACAATCGTTTTAAAAAGGTATTGCAAGTGGCGAAACGTGAAATGTTAAAATCTAGTATTTTTATTGACATATAACTTGATATAACTCTTAAACCATTTGAGATGTAGAAATGATTTTTTCAGGGTTTATTCTCCTTTCAATTCTGCATCTTTTGATATCCATATCGTTGGTTTAAAAGGTTTTTTTAAACTATTTTGTAAAAACTTTAAACAGCAATTACTCGCAAACCCTTTGAGAATTAAAAGTCATTTTTTCATGGTTTACTCTCTATTAAATTCTGCATCTATTGATGTGCATATCATTGGTATTGTTAAATGTTAAAATATCTACAAATAATTACATATAAATGAAAAAATACTAAACATTTTGAAATTTCAATAGCACCACTCGACTCCAAATTTAATTCTGCTTCTACTAAGCTATAAAAATAATCAAAAATCAAAAACTCAATTTTTCGCCTAAAAAAACTGCAAGGGGTGGACCTTACCATTTTGCAATGTTTGAAAATTGACTGTTTTCTCGAATTAATTACTCAGAAACTATAAGGGATATTTTCTAATTTAAAACACCACAGTAAAACGTGAATTTTCTTCCTTCCTATTGTGAAATTTCGTATCATTACGATGTATAGTTAGGGAGCTACAATCGTTTTAAAAAGGTATTGCAAGTGGCGAAACGTGAATGTTAAAATCTAGTATTTTTATTGACATATAACTTGATATAACTCTTAAACCATTTGAGATGTAGAAATGATTTTTTCAAGGTTTATTCTCCTTTCAATTCTGCATCTTTTGATATCCATATCGTTGGTTTAAAAGGTTTTTTTATCTTTTTTGAAAAAACTTTAAACAGCAATTACTCGCAAACCCTTTGAGATTTAAAAGTCATTTTTTCATGGTTTACTCTCTATTAAATTCTGCATCTATTGATGTGCATATCATTGGTATTGTTAAATGTTAAAATATTTACAAATAATTACATATAAATGAAAAAATACTAAAAATTTTGAAATTTCAATAGCACCACTCGACTCCAAATTTAATTCTGCTTCTACTAAGCTATAAAAATAATCAAAAATCAAAAACTCAAAAATTAAAAACTCAATTTTTCGCCTAAAAAAACTGCAAGGGGGGACCTTACCATTTTGCAATGTTTGAAAATAGGCTGTATTCTCGAATTAATTACTCAGAAACTATAAGGGATATTTTCGAATTTAAAACACCACAGTAAAACGTGAATTTTATTCCTTCCTAATGTAAAATTTCGTATCATTACGATGTACAGTTAGGGAGCTACAATCGTTTTAAAAAGGTATTGCAAGTGGCGAAACGTAAAATGTTAAAATCTAGTATTTTTATTGACATATAACTTGATATAACTCTTAAACCATTTGAGATGTAGAAGTGATTTTTTCAGGGTTTATTCTCCTTTTAATTCTGCATCTTTTGATATCCATATCGTTGGTTTAAAAGGTTTTTTTAACTTTTTTGTAAAAACTTTAAACAGCAATTACTCGCAAACCCTTTGAGATTTAAAAGTCATTTTTTCATGGTTTACTCTCTATTAAATTCTGCATCTATTGATGTGCATATCATTGGTATTGTTAAATGTTAAAATATTTACAAATAATTACATATAAATGAAAAAATACTAAAAATTTTGAAATTTCAATAGCACCACTCGACTCCAAATTTAATTCTGCTTCTACTAAGCTATAAAAATAATCAAAAATCAAAAACTCAAAAATCAAAAACTCAATTTTTCGCCTAAAAAAACTGCAAGGGGGGACCTTACCATTTTGCAATGTTTGAAAATTGGCTGTTTTCTCGAATTAATTACCCAGAAACAATAAGGGATATTTTCGAATTTAAAACACCACAGTAAAACGTGAATTTTCTTCCTTCCTAATGTGAAATTTCGTATCATTACGATGTATAGTTAGGGAGCTACAATCGTTTTAAAAAGGTATTGCAAGTGGCGAAACGTGAAATGTTAAAATCTAGTATTTTTATTGACATATAACTTGATATAACTCTTAAACCATTTGAGATGTAGAAATGATTTTTTCAGGGTTTATTCTCCTTTCAATTCTGCATCTTTTGATATCCATATCGTTGGTTTAAAAGGTTTTTTTAAACTATTTTGTAAAAACTTTAAACAGCAATTACTCGCAAACCCTTTGAGAATTAAAAGTCATTTTTTCATGGTTTACTCTCTATTAAATTCTGCATCTATTGATGTGCATATCATTGGTATTGTTAAATGTTAAAATATCTACAAATAATTACATATAAATGAAAAAATACTAAACATTTTGAAATTTCAATAGCACCACTCGACTCCAAATTTAATTCTGCTTCTACTAAGCTATAAAAATAATCAAAAATCAAAAACTCAATTTTTCGCCTAAAAAAACTGCAAGGGGTGGACCTTACCATTTTGCAATGTTTGAAAATTGACTGTTTTCTCGAATTAATTACTCAGAAACTATAAGGGATATTTTCTAATTTAAAACACCACAGTAAAACGTGAATTTTCTTCCTTCCTATTGTGAAATTTCGTATCATTACGATGTACAGTTAGGGAGCTACAATCGTTTTAAAAAGGTATTGCAAGTGGCGAAACGTAAAATGTTAAAATCTAGTATTTTTATTGACATATAACTTGATATAACTCTTAAACCATTTGAGATGTAGAAGTGATTTTTTCAGGGTTTATTCTCCTTTTAATTCTGCATCTTTTGATATCCATATCGTTGGTTTAAAAGGTTTTTTTAACTTTTTTGTAAAAACTTTAAACAGCAATTACTCGCAAACCCTTTGAGATTTAAAAGTCATTTTTTCATGGTTTACTCTCTATTAAATTCTGCATCTATTGATGTGCATATCATTGGTATTGTTAAATGTTAAAATATTTACAAATAATTACATATAAATGAAAAAATACTAAAAATTTTGAAATTTCAATAGCACCACTCGACTCCAAATTTAATTCTGCTTCTACTAAGCTATAAAAATAATCAAAAATCAAAAACTCAAAAATCAAAAACTCAATTTTTCGCCTAAAAAAACTGCAAGGGGGGACCTTACCATTTTGCAATGTTTGAAAATTGGCTGTTTTCTCGAATTAATTACCCAGAAACAATAAGGGATATTTTCGAATTTAAAACACCACAGTAAAACGTGAATTTTCTTCCTTCCTAATGTGAAATTTCGTATCATTACGATGTATAGTTAGGGAGCTACAATCGTTTTAAAAAGGTATTGCAAGTGGCGAAACGTGAAATGTTAAAATCTAGTATTTTTATTGACATATAACTTGATATAACTCTTAAACCATTTGAGATGTAGAAATGATTTTTTCAGGGTTTATTCTCCTTTCAATTCTGCATCTTTTGATATCCATATCGTTGGTTTAAAAGGTTTTTTTAAACTATTTTGTAAAAACTTTAAACAGCAATTACTCGCAAACCCTTTGAGAATTAAAAGTCATTTTTTCATGGTTTACTCTCTATTAAATTCTGCATCTATTGATGTGCATATCATTGGTATTGTTAAATGTTAAAATATCTACAAATAATTACATATAAATGAAAAAATACTAAACATTTTGAAATTTCAATAGCACCACTCGACTCCAAATTTAATTCTGCTTCTACTAAGCTATAAAAATAATCAAAAATCAAAAACTCAATTTTTCGCCTAAAAAAACTGCAAGGGGTGGACCTTACCATTTTGCAATGTTTGAAAATTGACTGTTTTCTCGAATTAATTACTCAGAAACTATAAGGGATATTTTCTAATTTAAAACACCACAGTAAAACGTGAATTTTCTTCCTTCCTATTGTGAAATTTCGTATCATTACGATGTATAGTTAGGGAGCTACAATCGTTTTAAAAAGGTATTGCAAGTGGCGAAACGTGAATGTTAAAATCTAGTATTTTTATTGACATATAACTTGATATAACTCTTAAACCATTTGAGATGTAGAAATGATTTTTTCAGGGTTTATTCTCCTTTCAATTCTGCATCTTTTGATATCCATATCGTTGGTTTAAAAGGTATTTTTAACTTTTTTGAAAAAACTTTAAACAGCAATTACTCGCAAACCCTTTGAGATTTAAAAGTCATTTTTTCATGGTTTACTCTCTATTAAATTCTGCATCTATTGATGTGCATATCATTGGTATTGTTAAATGTTAAAATATTTACAAATAATTACATATAAATGAAAAAATACTAAAAATTTTGAAATTTCAATAGCACCACTCGACTCCAAATTTAATTCTGCTTCTACTAAGCTATAAAAATAATCAAAAATCAAAAACTCAAAAATCAAAAACTCAATTTTTCGCCTAAAAAAACTGCAAGGGGGGACCTTACCATTTTGCAATGTTTGAAAATTGGCTGTTTTCTCGAATTAATTACTCAGAAACTATAAGGGATATTTTCGAATTTAAAACACCACAGTAAGACGTGAATTTTCTTCCTTCCTAATGTGAAATTTCGTATCATTACGATGTATAGTTAGGGAGCTACAATCGTTTTAAAAAGGTATTGCAAGTGGCGAAACGTGAAATGTTAAAATCTAGTATTTTTATTGACATATAACTTGATATAACTCTTAAACCATTTGAGATGTAGAAATGATTTTTCAGGGTTTATTCTCCTTTCAATTCTGCATCTTTTGATATCCATATCGTTGGTTTAAAAGGTATTTTTAACTTTTTTGAAAAAACTTTAAACAGCAATTACTCGCAAACCCTTTGAGATTTAAAAGTAATTTTTTATGGTTTACTCTCTATTAAATTCTGCATCTATTGATGTGCATATCATTGGTATTGTTAAATGTTAAAATATTTACAAATAATTACATATAAATGAAAAAATACTAAAAATTTTGAAATTTCAATAGCACCACTCGACTCCAAATTTAATTCTGCTTCTACTAAGCTATAAAAATAATCAAAAATCAAAAACTCAAAAATCAAAAACTCAATTTTTCGCCTAAAAAAACTGCAAGGGGGGACCTTACCATTTTGCAATGTTTGAAAATTGGCTGTTTTCTCGAATTAATTACTCAGAAACTATAAGGGATATTTTCGAATTTAAAACACCACAGTAAAACGTGAATTTTCTTCCTCCCTAATGTGAAATTTCGTATCATAACGAAGTATAGTTAGGGAGCTACACTCGTTTTAAAAAATTATTGCAAGTGGCGAAACGTGAAATGTTAAAATCTAGTATTTTTATTGACATATAACTTGATATAACTCTTAAACCATTTGAGATGTAGAAATGATTTTTTCAGGGTTTATTCTCCTTTCAATTCTGCATCTTTTGATATCCATATCGTTGGTTTAAAAGGTTTTTTTAAACTATTTTGAAAAAACTTTAAACAGCAATTACTCGCAAACCCTTTGAGATTTAAAAGTCATTTTTTCATGGTTTACTCTCTATTAAATTCTGCATCTATTGATGTGCATATCATTGGTATTGTTAAATGTTAAAATATTTACAAATAATTACATATAAATGAAAAAATACTAAAAATTTTGAAATTTCAATAGCACCACTCGACTCCAAATTTAATTCTGCTTCTACTAAGCTATAAAAATAATCAAAAATCAAAAACTCAAAAATCAAAAACTCAATTTTTCGCCTAAAAAAACTGCAAGGGGGGACCTTACCATTTTGCAATGTTTGAAAATTGGCTGTTTTCTCGAATTAATTACTCAGAAACTATAAGGGATATTTTCGAATTTAAAACACCACAGTAAAACGTGAATTTTCTTCCTTCCTAATGTGAAATTTCGTATCATTACGATGTATAGTTAGGGAGCTACAATCGTTTTAAAAAGGTATTGCAAGTGGCGAAACGTGAAATGTTAAAATCTAGTATTTTTATTGACATATAACTTGATATAACTCTTAAACCATTTGAGATGTAGAAATGATTTTTTCATATAAATTGATATAACTCTTAAACCATTTGAGATGTAGAAGTGATTTTTTCAGGGTTTATTCTCCTTTCAATTCTGCATCTTTTGATATCCATATCGTTGGTTTAAAAGGTTTTTTTAACTTTTTTGAAAAAATTTTAAACAGCAATTACTCGCAAACCGTTTGAGATTTAAAAGTCATTTTTTCATGGTTTACTCTCTATTAAATTCTGCATCTATTGATGTGCATATCATTGGTATTGTTAAATGTTAAAATATTTACAAATAATTACATATAAATGAAAAAATACTAAAAATTTTGAAATTTCAATAGCACCACTCGACTCCAAATTTAATTCTGCTTCTACTAAGCTATAAAAATAATCAAAAATCAAAAACTCAAAAATAAAAAACTCAATTTTTCGCCTAAAAAAACTGCAAGGGGGGACCTTACCATTTTGCAATGTTTGAAAATTGGCTGTTTTCTCGAATTAATTACTCAGAAACTATAAGGGATATTTTCGAATTTAAAACACCACAGTAAAACGTGAATTTTCTTCCTTCCTAATGTGAAATTTCGTATCATTACGATGTATAGTTAGGGAGCTACAATCGTTTTAAAAAGGTATTGCAAGTGGCGAAACGTGAAATGTTAAAATCTAGTATTTTTATTGACATATAACTTGATATAACTCTTAAACCATTTGAGATGTAGAAATGATTTTTTCATATAAATTGATATAACTCTTAAACCATTTGAGATGTAGAAGTGATTTTTTCAGGGTTTATTCTCCTTTCAATTCTGCATCTTTTGATATCCATATCGTTGGTTTAAAAGGTTTTTTTAACTTTTTTGAAAAAACTTTAAACAGCAATTACTCGCAAACCGTTTGAGATTTAAAAGTCATTTTTTCATGGTTTACTCTCTATTAAATTCTGCATCTATTGATGTGCATATCATTGGTATTGTTAAATGTTAAAATATTTACAAATAATTACATATAAATGAAAAAATACTAAAAATTTTGAAATTTCAATAGCACCACTCGACTCCAAATTTAATTCTGCTTCTACTAAGCTATAAAAATAATCAAAAATCAAAAACTCAAAAATAAAAAACTCAATTTTTCGCCTAAAAAAACTGCAAGGGGGGACCTTACCATTTTGCAATGTTTGAAAATTGGCTGTTTTCTCGAATTAATTACCCAGAAACTATAAGGGATATTTTCGAATTTAAAACACCACAGTAAAACGTGAATTTTCTTCCTTCCTAATGTGAAATTTCGTATCATTACGATGTATAGTTAGGGAGCTACAATCGTTTTAAAAAGGTATTGCAAGTGGCGAAACGTGAAATGTTAAAATCTAGTATTTTTATTGACATATAACTTGATATAACTCTTAAACCATTTGAGATGTAGAAATGATTTTTTTAGGGTTTATTCTCCTTTCAATTCTGCATCTTTTGATATCCATATCGTTGGTTTAAAAGGTTTTTTTAAACTATTTTGAAAAAACTTTAAACAGCAATTACTCGCAAACCCTTTGAGATTTAAAAGTCATTTTTTCATGGTTTACTCTCTATTAAATTCTGCATCTATTGATGTGCATATCATTGGTATTGTTAAATGTTAAAATATTTACAAATAATTACATATAAATGAAAAAATACTAAAAATTTTGAAATTTCAATAGCACCACTCGACTCCAAATTTAATTCTGCTTCTACTAAGCTATAAAAATAATCAAAAATCAAAAACTCAAAAATCAAAAACTCAATTTTTCGCCTAAAAAAACTGCAAGGGGTGGACCTTACCATTTTGCAATGTTTGAAAATTGACTGTTTTCTCGAATTAATTACTCAGAAACTATAAGGGATATTTTCTAATTTAAAACACCACAGTAAAACGTGAATTTTCTTCCTTCCTATTGTGAAATTTCGTATCATTACGATGTATAGTTAGGGAGCTACAATCGTTTTAAAAAGGTATTGCAAGTGGCGAAACGTGAAATGTTAAAATCTAGTATTTTTATTGACATATAACTTGATATAACTCTTAAACCATTTGAGATGTAGAAGTGATTTTTTCAGGGTTTATTCTCCTTTTAATTCTGCATCTTTTGATATCCATATCGTTGGTTTAAAAGGTTTTTTTAACTTTTTTGTAAAAACTTTAAACAGCAATTACTCGCAAACCCTTTGAGATTTAAAAGTCATTTTTTCATGGTTTACTCTCTATTAAATTCTGCATCTATTGATGTGCATATCATTGGTATTGTTAAATGTTAAAATATTTACAAATAATTACATATAAATGAAAAAATACTAAAAATTTTGAAATTTCAATAGCACCACTCGACTCCAAATTTAATTCTGCTTCTACTAAGCTATAAAAATAATCAAAAATCAAAAACTCAAAAATCAAAAACTCAATTTTTCGCCTAAAAAAACTGCAAGGGGGGGACCTTACCATTTTGCAATGTTTGAAAATTGGCTGTTTTCTCGAATTAATTACTCAGAAACTATAAGGGATATTTTCGAATTTAAAACACCACAGTAAAACGTGAATTTTCTTCCTTCCTAATGTGAAATTTCGTATCATTACGATGTATAGTTAGGGAGCTACAATCGTTTTAAAAAGGTATTGCAAGTGGCGAAACGTGAAATGTTAAAATCTAGTATTTTTATTGACATATAACTTGATATAACTCTTAAACCATTTGAGATGTGGAAATGATTTTTTCAGGGTTTATTCTCCTTTCAATTCTGCATCTTTTGATATCCATATCGTTGGTTTAAAAGGTTTTTTTAAACTATTTTGTAAAAACTTTAAACAGCAATTACTCGCAAACCCTTTGAGAATTAAAAGTCATTTTTTCATGGTTTACTCTCTATTAAATTCTGCATCTATTGATGTGCATATCATTGGTATTGTTAAATGTTAAAATATCTACAAATAATTACATATAAATGAAAAAATACTAAACATTTTGAAATTTCAATAGCACCACTCGACTCCAAATTTAATTCTGCTTCTACTAAGCTATAAAAATAATCAAAAATCAAAAACTCAATTTTTCGCCTAAAAAAACTGCAAGGGGTGGACCTTACCATTTTGCAATGTTTGAAAATTGACTGTTTTCTCGAATTAATTACTCAGAAACTATAAGGGATATTTTCTAATTTAAAACACCACAGTAAAACGTGAATTTTCTTCCTTCCTATTGTGAAATTTCGTATCATTACGATGTATAGTTAGGGAGCTACAATCGTTTTAAAAAGGTATTGCAAGTGGCGAAACGTGAATGTTAAAATCTAGTATTTTTATTGACATATAACTTGATATAACTCTTAAACCATTTGAGATGTAGAAATGATTTTTTCAGGGTTTATTCTCCTTTCAATTCTGCATCTTTTGATATCCATATCGTTGGTTTAAAAGGTATTTTTAACTTTTTTGAAAAAACTTTAAACAGCAATTACTCGCAAACCCTTTGAGATTTAAAAGTCATTTTTTCATGGTTTACTCTCTATTAAATTCTGCATCTATTGATGTGCATATCATTGGTATTGTTAAATGTTAAAATATTTACAAATAATTACATATAAATGAAAAAATACTAAAAATTTTGAAATTTCAATAGCACCACTCGACTCCAAATTTAATTCTGCTTCTACTAAGCTATAAAAATAATCAAAAATCAAAAACTCAAAAATCAAAAACTCAATTTTTCGCCTAAAAAAACTGCAAGGGGGGACCTTACCATTTTGCAATGTTTGAAAATTGGCTGTTTTCTCGAATTAATTACTCAGAAACTATAAGGGATATTTTCGAATTTAAAACACCACAGTAAGACGTGAATTTTCTTCCTTCCTAATGTGAAATTTCGTATCATTACGATGTATAGTTAGGGAGCTACAATCGTTTTAAAAAGGTATTGCAAGTGGCGAAACGTGAAATGTTAAAATCTAGTATTTTTATTGACATATAACTTGATATAACTCTTAAACCATTTGAGATGTAGAAATGATTTTTCAGGGTTTATTCTCCTTTCAATTCTGCATCTTTTGATATCCATATCGTTGGTTTAAAAGGTATTTTTAACTTTTTTGAAAAAACTTTAAACAGCAATTACTCGCAAACCCTTTGAGATTTAAAAGTAATTTTTTATGGTTTACTCTCTATTAAATTCTGCATCTATTGATGTGCATATCATTGGTATTGTTAAATGTTAAAATATTTACAAATAATTACATATAAATGAAAAAATACTAAAAATTTTGAAATTTCAATAGCACCACTCGACTCCAAATTTAATTCTGCTTCTACTAAGCTATAAAAATAATCAAAAATCAAAAACTCAAAAATCAAAAACTCAATTTTTCGCCTAAAAAAACTGCAAGGGGGGACCTTACCATTTTGCAATGTTTGAAAATTGGCTGTTTTCTCGAATTAATTACTCAGAAACTATAAGGGATATTTTCGAATTTAAAACACCACAGTAAAACGTGAATTTTCTTCCTCCCTAATGTGAAATTTCGTATCATAACGAAGTATAGTTAGGGAGCTACACTCGTTTTAAAAAATTATTGCAAGTGGCGAAACGTGAAATGTTAAAATCTAGTATTTTTATTGACATATAACTTGATATAACTCTTAAACCATTTGAGATGTAGAAATGATTTTTTCAGGGTTTATTCTCCTTTCAATTCTGCATCTTTTGATATCCATATCGTTGGTTTAAAAGGTTTTTTTAAACTATTTTGAAAAAACTTTAAACAGCAATTACTCGCAAACCCTTTGAGATTTAAAAGTCATTTTTTCATGGTTTACTCTCTATTAAATTCTGCATCTATTGATGTGCATATCATTGGTATTGTTAAATGTTAAAATATTTACAAATAATTACATATAAATGAAAAAATACTAAAAATTTTGAAATTTCAATAGCACCACTCGACTCCAAATTTAATTCTGCTTCTACTAAGCTATAAAAATAATCAAAAATCAAAAACTCAAAAATCAAAAACTCAATTTTTCGCCTAAAAAAACTGCAAGGGGTGGACCTTACCATTTTGCAATGTTTGAAAATTGACTGTTTTCTCGAATTAATTACTCAGAAACTATAAGGGATATTTTCTAATTTAAAACACCACAGTAAAACGTGAATTTTCTTCCTTCCTATTGTGAAATTTCGTATCATTACGATGTATAGTTAGGGAGCTACAATCGTTTTAAAAAGGTATTGCAAGTGGCGAAACGTGAAATGTTAAAATCTAGTATTTTTATTGACATATAACTTGATATAACTCTTAAACCATTTGAGATGTAGAAGTGATTTTTTCAGGGTTTATTCTCCTTTTAATTCTGCATCTTTTGATATCCATATCGTTGGTTTAAAAGGTTTTTTTAACTTTTTTGTAAAAACTTTAAACAGCAATTACTCGCAAACCCTTTGAGATTTAAAAGTCATTTTTTCATGGTTTACTCTCTATTAAATTCTGCATCTATTGATGTGCATATCATTGGTATTGTTAAATGTTAAAATATTTACAAATAATTACATATAAATGAAAAAATACTAAAAATTTTGAAATTTTAATAGCACCACTCGACTCCAAATTTAATTCTGCTTCTACTAAGCTATAAAAATAATCAAAAATCAAAAACTCAAAAATCAAAAACTCAATTTTTCGCCTAAAAAAACTGCAAGGGGGGACCTTACCATTTTGCAATGTTTGAAAATTGGCTGTTTTCTCGAATTATTTACCCAGAAACTATAAGGGATATTTTCGAATTTAAAACACCACAGTAAAACGTGAATTTTCTTCCTTCCTAATGTGAAATTTCGTATCATTACGATGTATAGTTAGGGAGCTACAATCGTTTTAAAAAGGTATTGCAAGTGGCGAAACGTGAAATGTTAAAATCTAGTATTTTTATTGACATATAACTTGATATAACTCTTAAACCATTTGAGATGTAGAAATGATTTTTTTAGGGTTTATTCTCCTTTCAATTCTGCATCTTTTGATATCCATATCGTTGGTTTAAAAGGTTTTTTTAAACTATTTTGAAAAAACTTTAAACAGCAATTACTCGCAAACCCTTTGAGATTTAAAAGTCATTTTTTCATGGTTTACTCTCTATTAAATTCTGCATCTATTGATGTGCATATCATTGGTATTGTTAAATGTTAAAATATTTACAAATAATTACATATAAATGAAAAAATACTAAAAATTTTGAAATTTCAATAGCACCACTCGACTCCAAATTTAATTCTGCTTCTACTAAGCTATAAAAATAATCAAAAATCAAAAACTCAAAAATTAAAAACTCAATTTTTCGCCTAAAAAAACTGCAAGGGGGGACCTTACCATTTTGCAAAGTTTGAATATTGGCTGTTTTCTCGAATTAATTACTCAGAAACTATAAGGGATATTTTCGAATTTAAAACACCACAGTAAAACGTGAATTTTCTTCCTTCCTAATGTGAAATTTCGTATCATTACGATGTATAGTTAGGGAGCTACAATCGTTTTAAAAAGGTATTGCAAGTGGCGAAACGTGAAATGTTAAAATCTAGTATTTTTATTGACATATAACTTGATATAACTCTTAAACCATTTGAGATGTAGAAATGATTTTTTCAGGGTTTATTCTCCTTTCAATTCTGCATCTTTTGATATCCATATCGTTGGTTTAAAAGGTTTTTTTAAACTATTTTGAAAAAACTTTAAACAGCAATTACTCGCAAACCCTTTGAGATTTAAAAGTCATTTTTTCATGGTTTACTCTCTATTAAATTCTGCATCTATTGATGTGCATATCATTGGTATTGTTAAATGTTAAAATATTTACAAATAATTACATATAAATGAAAAAATACTAAAAATTTTGAAATTTCAATAGCACCACTCGACTCCAAATTTAATTCTGCTTCTACTAAGCTATAAAAATAATCAAAAATCAAAAACTCAAAAATCAAAAACTCAATTTTTCGCCTAAAAAAACTGCAAGGGGTGGACCTTACCATTTTGCAATGTTTGAAAATTGACTGTTTTCTCGAATTAATTACTCAGAAACTATAAGGGATATTTTCTAATTTAAAACACCACAGTAAAACGTGAATTTTCTTCCTTCCTATTGTGAAATTTCGTATCATTACGATGTATAGTTAGGGAGCTACAATCGTTTTAAAAAGGTATTGCAAGTGGCGAAACGTGAATGTTAAAATCTAGTATTTTTATTGACATATAACTTGATATAACTCTTAAACCATTTGAGATGTAGAAATGATTTTTTCAGGGTTTATTCTCCTTTCAATTCTGCATCTTTTGATATCCATATCGTTGGTTTAAAAGGTATTTTTAACTTTTTTGAAAAAACTTTAAACAGCAATTACTCGCAAACCCTTTGAGATTTAAAAGTCATTTTTTCATGGTTTACTCTCTATTAAATTCTGCATCTATTGATGTGCATATCATTGGTATTGTTAAATGTTAAAATATTTACAAATAATTACATATAAATGAAAAAATACTAAAAATTTTGAAATTTCAATAGCACCACTCGACTCCAAATTTAATTCTGCTTCTACTAAGCTATAAAAATAATCAAAAATCAAAAACTCAAAAATCAAAAACTCAATTTTTCGCCTAAAAAAACTGCAAGGGGGGGACCTTACCATTTTGCAATGTTTGAAAATTGGCTGTTTTCTCGAATTAATTACTCAGAAACTATAAGGGATATTTTCTAATTTAAAACACCACAGTAAAACGTGAATTTTCTTCCTCCCTAATGTGAAATTTCGTATCATTACGATGTATAGTTAGGGAGCTACAATCGTTTTAAAAAGGTATTGCAAGTGGCGAAACGTGAAATAATGTTAAAATCTAGTATTTTTATTGACATATAACTTGATATAACTCTTAAACCATTTGAGATGTAGAAGTGATTTTTTCAGGGTTTATTCTCCTTTTAATTCTGCATCTTTTGATATCCATATCGTTGGTTTAAAAGGTTTTTTTAACTTTTTTGTAAAAACTTTAAACAGCAATTACTCGCAAACCCTTTGAGATTTAAAAGTCATTTTTTCATGGTTTACTCTCTATTAAATTCTGCATCTATTGATGTGCATATCATTGGTATTGTTAAATGTTAAAATATTTACAAATAATTACATATAAATGAAAAAATACTAAAAATTTTGAAATTTCAATAGCACCACTCGACTCCAAATTTAATTCTGCTTCTACTAAGCTATAAAAATAATCAAAAATCAAAAACTCAAAAATCAAAAACTCAATTTTTCGCCTAAAAAAACTGCAAGGGGGGGACCTTACCATTTTGCAATGTTTGAAAATTGGCTGTTTTCTCGAATTAATTACTCAGAAACTATAAGGGATATTTTCGAATTTAAAACACCACAGTAAAACGTGAATTTTCTTCCTTCCTAATGTGAAATTTCGTATCATTACGATGTATAGTTAGGGAGCTACAATCGTTTTAAAAAGGTATTGCAAGTGGCGAAACGTGAAATGTTAAAATCTAGTATTTTTATTGACATATAACTTGATATAACTCTTAAACCATTTGAGATGTAGAAATGATTTTTTCAAGGTTTATTCTCCTTTCAATTCTGCATCTTTTGATATCCATATCGTTGGTTTAAAAGGTTTTTTTATCTTTTTTGAAAAAACTTTAAACAGCAATTACTCGCAAACCCTTTGAGATTTAAAAGTCATTTTTTCATGGTTTACTCTCTATTAAATTCTGCATCTATTGATGTGCATATCATTGGTATTGTTAAATGTTAAAATATTTACAAATAATTACATATAAATGAAAAAATACTAAAAATTTTGAAATTTCAATAGCACCACTCGACTCCAAATTTAATTCTGCTTCTACTAAGCTATAAAAATAATCAAAAATCAAAAACTCAAAAATTAAAAACTCAATTTTTCGCCTAAAAAAACTGCAAGGGGGGACCTTACCATTTTGCAATGTTTGAAAATTGGCTGTATTCTCGATTTAATTACTCAGAAACTATAAGGGATATTTTCGAATTTAAAACACCACAGTAAAACGTGAATTTTATTCCTTCCTAATGTAAAATTTCGTATCATTACGATGTACAGTTAGGGAGCTACAATCGTTTTAAAAAGGTATTGCAAGTGGCGAAACGTGAAATGTTAAAATCTAGTATTTTTATTGACATATAACTTGATATAACTCTTAAACCATTTGAGATGTAGAAATGATTTTTTCAGGGTTTATTCTCCTTTCAATTCTGCATCTTTTGATATCCATATCGTTGGTTTAAAAGGTTTTTTTAAACTATTTTGAAAAAACTTTAAACAGCAATTACTCGCAAACCCTTTGAGATTTAAAAGTCATTTTTTCATGGTTTACTCTCTATTAAATTCTGCATCTATTGATGTGCATATCATTGGTATTGTTAAATGTTAAAATATTTACAAATAATTACATATAAATGAAAAAATACTAAAAATTTTGAAATTTCAATAGCACCACTCGACTCCAAATTTAATTCTGCTTCTACTAAGCTATAAAAATAATCAAAAATCAAAAACTCAAAAATCAAAAACTCAATTTTTCGCCTAAAAAAACTGCAAGGGGTGGACCTTACCATTTTGCAATGTTTGAAAATTGACTGTTTTCTCGAATTAATTACTCAGAAACTATAAGGGATATTTTCTAATTTAAAACACCACAGTAAAACGTGAATTTTCTTCCTTCCTATTGTGAAATTTCGTATCATTACGATGTATAGTTAGGGAGCTACAATCGTTTTAAAAAGGTATTGCAAGTGGCGAAACGTGAATGTTAAAATCTAGTATTTTTATTGACATATAACTTGATATAACTCTTAAACCATTTGAGATGTAGAAATGATTTTTTCAGGGTTTATTCTCCTTTCAATTCTGCATCTTTTGATATCCATATCGTTGGTTTAAAAGGTATTTTTAACTTTTTTGAAAAAACTTTAAACAGCAATTACTCGCAAACCCTTTGAGATTTAAAAGTCATTTTTTCATGGTTTACTCTCTATTAAATTCTGCATCTATTGATGTGCATATCATTGGTATTGTTAAATGTTAAAATATTTACAAATAATTACATATAAATGAAAAAATACTAAAAATTTTGAAATTTCAATAGCACCACTCGACTCCAAATTTAATTCTGCTTCTACTAAGCTATAAAAATAATCAAAAATCAAAAACTCAAAAATCAAAAACTCAATTTTTCGCCTAAAAAAACTGCAAGGGGGGGACCTTACCATTTTGCAATGTTTGAAAATTGGCTGTTTTCTCGAATTAATTACTCAGAAACTATAAGGGATATTTTCTAATTTAAAACACCACAGTAAAACGTGAATTTTCTTCCTCCCTAATGTGAAATTTCGTATCATTACGATGTATAGTTAGGGAGCTACAATCGTTTTAAAAAGGTATTGCAAGTGGCGAAACGTGAAATGTTAAAATCTAGTATTTTTATTGACATATAACTTGATATAACTCTTAAACCATTTGAGATGTAGAAGTGATTTTTTCAGGGTTTATTCTCCTTTTAATTCTGCATCTTTTGATATCCATATCGTTGGTTTAAAAGGTTTTTTTAACTTTTTTGTAAAAACTTTAAACAGCAATTACTCGCAAACCCTTTGAGATTTAAAAGTCATTTTTTTATGGTTTACTCTCTATTAAATTCTGCATCTATTGATGTGCATATCATTGGTATTGTTAAATGTTAAAATATTTACAAATAATTACATATAAATGAAAAAATACTAAAAATTTTGAAATTTCAATAGCACCACTCGACTCCAAATTTAATTCTGCTTCTACTAAGCTATAAAAATAATCAAAAATCAAAAACTCAAAAATCAAAAACTCAATTTTTCGCCTAAAAAAACTGCAAGGGGGGGACCTTACCATTTTGCAATGTTTGAAAATTGGCTGTTTTCTCGAATTAATTACTCAGAAACTATAAGGGATATTTTCGAATTTAAAACACCACAGTAAAACGTGAATTTTCTTCCTTCCTAATGTGAAATTTCGTATCATTACGATGTATAGTTAGGGAGCTACAATCGTTTTAAAAAGGTATTGCAAGTGGCGAAACGTGAAATGTTAAAATCTAGTATTTTTATTGACATATAACTTGATATAACACTTAAACCATTTGAGATGTAGAAATGATTTTTTCAAGGTTTATTCTCCTTTCAATTCTGCATCTTTTGATATCCATATCGTTGGTTTAAAAGGTTTTTTTATCTTTTTTGAAAAAACTTTAAACAGCAATTACTCGCAAACCCTTTGAGATTTAAAAGTCATTTTTTCATGGTTTACTCTCTATTAAATTCTGCATCTATTGATGTGCATATCATTGGTATTGTTAAATGTTAAAATATTTACAAATAATTACATATAAATGAAAAAATACTAAAAATTTTGAAATTTCAATAGCACCACTCGACTCCAAATTTAATTCTGCTTCTACTAAGCTATAAAAATAATCAAAAATCAAAAACTCAAAAATTAAAAACTCAATTTTTCGCCTAAAAAAACTGCAAGGGGGGACCTTACCATTTTGCAATGTTTGAAAATTGGCTGTATTCTCGAATTAATTACTCAGAAACTATAAGGGATATTTTCGAATTTAAAACACCACAGTAAAACGTGAATTTTATTCCTTCCTAATGTAAAATTTCGTATCATTACGATGTACAGTTAGGGAGCTACAATCGTTTTAAAAAGGTATTGCAAGTGGCGAAACGTGAAATGTTAAAATCTAGTATTTTCATTGACATATAAATTGATATAACTCTTAAACCATTTGAGATGTAGAAGTGATTTTTTCAGGGTTTACTCTCTATTAACTTCTGCATCTATTGATGTGCATATCATTGATATTGTTAAATGTTAAAATATTTACAAATAATTACATATAAATGAAAAAATACTAAAAATTTTGAAATTTCAATAGCACCACTCGACTCCAAATTTAATTCTGCTTCTACTAAGCTATAAAAATAATCAAAAATCAAAAACTCAAAAATTAAAAACTCAATTTTTCGCCTAAAAAAACTGCAAGGGGGGACCTTACCATTTTGCAATGTTTGAAAATTGGCTGTATTCTCGAATTAATTACTCAGAAACTATAAGGGATATTTTCGAATTTAAAACACCACAGTAAAACGTGAATTTTATTCCTTCCTAATGTAAAATTTCGTATCATTACGATGTACAGTTAGGGAGCTACAATCGTTTTAAAAAGGTATTGCAAGTGGCGAAACGTGAAATGTTAAAATCTAGTATTTTCATTGACATATAAATTGATATAACTCTTAAACCATTTGAGATGGAGAAGTGATTTTTTCAGGGTTTACTCTCTATTAACTTCTGCATCTATTGATGTGCATATCATTGATATTGTTAAATGTTAAAATATTTACAAATAATTACATATAAATGAAAAAATACTAAAAATTTTGAAATTTCAATAGCACCACTCGACTCCAAATTTAATTCTGCTTCTACTAAGCTATAAAAATAATCAAAAATCAAAAACTCAAAAATTAAAAACTCAATTTTTCGCCTAAAAAAACTGCAAGGGGGGACCTTACCATTTTGCAATGTTTGAAAATTGGCTGTATTCTCGAATTAATTACTCAGAAACTATAAGGGATATTTTCGAATTTAAAACACCACAGTAAAACGTGAATTTTATTCCTTCCTAATGTAAAATTTCGTATCATTACGATGTACAGTTAGGGAGCTACAATCGTTTTAAAAAGGTATTGCAAGTGGCGAAACGTGAAATGTTAAAATCTAGTATTTTCATTGACATATAAATTGATATAACTCTTAAACCATTTGAGATGTAGAAGTGATTTTTTCAGGGTTTACTCTCTATTAACTTCTGCATCTATTGATGTGCATATCATTGATATTGTTAAATGTTAAAATATTTACAAATAATTACATATAAATGAAAAAATACTAAAAATTTTGAAATTTCAATAGCACCACTCGACTCCAAATTTAATTCTGCTTCTACTAAGCTATAAAAATAATCAAAAATCAAAAACTCAAAAATCAAAAACTCAATTTTTCGCCTAAAAAAACTGCAAGGGGGGGACTTACCATTTTGCAATGTTTGAAAATTGGCTGTTTTCTCGAATTAATTACTCAGAAACTATAAGGGATATTTTCTAATTTAAAACACCACAGTAAAACGTGAATTTTCTTCCTCCCTAATGTGAAATTTCGTATCATTACGATGTATAGTTAGGGAGCTACAATCGTTTTAAAAAGGTATTGCAAGTGGCGAAACGTGAAATAATGTTAAAATCTAGTATTTTTATTGACATATAACTTGATATAACTCTTAAACCATTTGAGATGTAGAAATGATTTTTTCAGGGTTTATTCTCCTTTCAATTCTGCATCTTTTGATATCCATATCGTTGGTTTAAAAGGTTTTTTTAAACTATTTTGAAAAAACTTTAAACAGCAATTACTCGCAAACCCTTTGAGATTTAAAAGTCATTTTTTCATGGTTTACTCTCTATTAAATTCTGCATCTATTGATGTGCATATCATTGGTATTGTTAAATGTTAAAATATTTACAAATAATTACATATAAATGAAAAAATACTAAAAATTTTGAAATTTCAATAGCACCACTCGACTCCAAATTTAATTCTGCTTCTACTAAGCTATAAAAATAATCAAAAATCAAAAACTCAAAAATCAAAAACTCAATTTTTCGCCTAAAAAAACTGCAAGGGGTGGACCTTACCATTTTGCAATGTTTGAAAATTGACTGTTTTCTCGAATTAATTACTCAGAAACTATAAGGGATATTTTCTAATTTAAAACACCACAGTAAAACGTGAATTTTCTTCCTTCCTATTGTGAAATTTCGTATCATTACGATGTATAGTTAGGGAGCTACAATCGTTTTAAAAAGGTATTGCAAGTGGCGAAACGTGAAATGTTAAAATCTAGTATTTTTATTGACATATAACTTGATATAACTCTTAAACCATTTGAGATGTAGAAGTGATTTTTTCAGGGTTTATTCTCCTTTTAATTCTGCATCTTTTGATATCCATATCGTTGGTTTAAAAGGTTTTTTTAACTTTTTTGTAAAAACTTTAAACAGCAATTACTCGCAAACCCTTTGAGATTTAAAAGTCATTTTTTCATGGTTTACTCTCTATTAAATTCTGCATCTATTGATGTGCATATCATTGGTATTGTTAAATGTTAAAATATTTACAAATAATTACATATAAATGAAAAAATACTAAAAATTTTGAAATTTCAATAGCACCACTCGACTCCAAATTTAATTCTGCTTCTACTGAGCTATAAAAATAATCAAAAATCAAAAACTCAAAAATCAAAAACTCAATTTTTCGCCTAAAAAAACTGCAAGGGGGGACCTAACCATTTTGCAAAGTTTGAAAATTGGCTGTTTTCTCGAATTAATTACTCAGAAACTATAAGGGATATTTTCGAATTTAAAACACCACAGTAAAACGTGAATTTTCTTCCTTCCTAATGTGAAATTTCGTATCATTACGATGTATAGTTAGGGAGCTACAATCGTTTTAAAAAGGTATTGCAAGTGGCGAAACGTGAAATGTTAAAATCTAGTATTTTTATTGACATATAACTTGATATAACTCTTAAACCATTTGAGATGTAGAAATGATTTTTTCAAGGTTTATTCTCCTTTCAATTCTGCATCTTTTGATATCCATATCGTTGGTTTAAAAGGTTTTTTTATCTTTTTTGAAAAAACTTTAAACAGCAATTACTCGCAAACCCTTTGAGATTTAAAAGTCATTTTTTCATGGTTTACTCTCTATTAAATTCTGCATCTATTGATGTGCATATCATTGGTATTGTTAAATGTTAAAATATTTACAAATAATTACATATAAATGAAAAAATACTAAAAATTTTGAAATTTCAATAGCACCACTCGACTCCAAATTTAATTCTGCTTCTACTAAGCTATAAAAATAATCAAAAATCAAAAACTCAAAAATTAAAAACTCAATTTTTCGCCTAAAAAAACTGCAAGGGGGGACCTTACCATTTTGCAATGTTTGAAAATAGGCTGTATTCTCGAATTAATTACTCAGAAACTATAAGGGATATTTTCGAATTTAAAACACCACAGTAAAACGTGAATTTTATTCCTTCCTAATGTAAAATTTCGTATCATTACGATGTACAGTTAGGGAGCTACAATCGTTTTAAAAAGGTATTGCAAGTGGCGAAACGTAAAATGTTAAAATCTAGTATTTTTATTGACATATAACTTGATATAACTCTTAAACCATTTGAGATGTAGAAGTGATTTTTTCAGGGTTTATTCTCCTTTTAATTCTGCATCTTTTGATATCCATATCGTTGGTTTAAAAGGTTTTTTTAACTTTTTTGTAAAAACTTTAAACAGCAATTACTCGCAAACCCTTTGAGATTTAAAAGTCATTTTTTCATGGTTTACTCTCTATTAAATTCTGCATCTATTGATGTGCATATCATTGGTATTGTTAAATGTTAAAATATTTACAAATAATTACATATAAATGAAAAAATACTAAAAATTTTGAAATTTCAATAGCACCACTCGACTCCAAATTTAATTCTGCTTCTACTAAGCTATAAAAATAATCAAAAATCAAAAACTCAAAAATCAAAAACTCAATTTTTCGCCTAAAAAAACTGCAAGGGGGGACCTTACCATTTTGCAATGTTTGAAAATTGGCTGTTTTCTCGAATTAATTACCCAGAAACTATAAGGGATATTTTCGAATTTAAAACACCACAGTAAAACGTGAATTTTCTTCCTTCCTAATGTGAAATTTCGTATCATTACGATGTATAGTTAGGGAGCTACAATCGTTTTAAAAAGGTATTGCAAGTGGCGAAACGTGAAATGTTAAAATCTAGTATTTTTATTGACATATAACTTGATATAACTCTTAAACCATTTGAGATGTAGAAATGATTTTTTTAGGGTTTATTCTCCTTTCAATTCTGCATCTTTTGATATCCATATCGTTGGTTTAAAAGGTTTTTTTAAACTATTTTGAAAAAACTTTAAACAGCAATTACTCGCAAACCCTTTGAGATTTAAAAGTCATTTTTTCATGGTTTACTCTCTATTAAATTCTGCATCTATTGATGTGCATATCATTGGTATTGTTAAATGTTAAAATATTTACAAATAATTACATATAAATGAAAAAATACTAAAAATTTTGAAATTTCAATAGCACCACTCGACTCCAAATTTAATTCTGCTTCTACTAAGCTATAAAAATAATCAAAAATCAAAAACTCAAAAATCAAAAACTCAATTTTTCGCCTAAAAAAACTGCAAGGGGTGGACCTTACCATTTTGCAATGTTTGAAAATTGACTGTTTTCTCGAATTAATTACTCAGAAACTATAAGGGATATTTTCTAATTTAAAACACCACAGTAAAACGTGAATTTTCTTCCTTCCTATTGTGAAATTTCGTATCATTACGATGTATAGTTAGGGAGCTACAATCGTTTTAAAAAGGTATTGCAAGTGGCGAAACGTGAAATGTTAAAATCTAGTATTTTTATTGACATATAACTTGATATAACTCTTAAACCATTTGAGATGTAGAAGTGATTTTTTCAGGGTTTATTCTCCTTTTAATTCTGCATCTTTTGATATCCATATCGTTGGTTTAAAAGGTTTTTTTAACTTTTTTGTAAAAACTTTAAACAGCAATTACTCGCAAACCCTTTGAGATTTAAAAGTCATTTTTTCATGGTTTACTCTCTATTAAATTCTGCATCTATTGATGTGCATATCATTGGTATTGTTAAATGTTAAAATATTTACAAATAATTACATATAAATGAAAAAATACTAAAAATTTTGAAATTTCAATAGCACCACTCGACTCCAAATTTAATTCTGCTTCTACTAAGCTATAAAAATAATCAAAAATCAAAAACTCAAAAATCAAAAACTCAATTTTTCGCCTAAAAAAACTGCAAGGGGGGGACCTTACCATTTTGCAATGTTTGAAAATTGGCTGTTTTCTCGAATTAATTACTCAGAAACTATAAGGGATATTTTCGAATTTAAAACACCACAGTAAAACGTGAATTTTCTTCCTTCCTAATGTGAAATTTCGTATCATTACGATGTATAGTTAGGGAGCTACAATCGTTTTAAAAAGGTATTGCAAGTGGCGAAACGTGAAATGTTAAAATCTAGTATTTTTATTGACATATAACTTGATATAACTCTTAAACCATTTGAGATGTAGAAATGATTTTTTCAAGGTTTATTCTCCTTTCAATTCTGCATCTTTTGATATCCATATCGTTGGTTTAAAAGGTTTTTTTATCTTTTTTGAAAAAACTTTAAACAGCAATTACTCGCAAACCCTTTGAGATTTAAAAGTCATTTTTTCATGGTTTACTCTCTATTAAATTCTGCATCTATTGATGTGCATATCATTGGTATTGTTAAATGTTAAAATATTTACAAATAATTACATATAAATGAAAAAATACTAAAAATTTTGAAATTTCAATAGCACCACTCGACTCCAAATTTAATTCTGCTTCTACTAAGCTATAAAAATAATCAAAAATCAAAAACTCAAAAATTAAAAACTCAATTTTTCGCCTAAAAAAACTGCAAGGGGGGGACCTTACCATTTTGCAAAGTTTGAATATTGGCTGTTTTCTCGAATTAATTACTCAGAAACTATAAGGGATATTTTCGAATTTAAAACACCACAGTAAAACGTGAATTTTCTTCCTTCCTAATGTGAAATTTCGTATCATTACGATGTATAGTTAGGGAGCTACAATCGTTTTAAAAAGGTATTGCAAGTGGCGAAACGTGAAATGTTAAAATCTAGTATTTTTATTGACATATAACTTGATATAACTCTTAAACCATTTGAGATGTAGAAATGATTTTTTCAGGGTTTATTCTCCTTTCAATTCTGCATCTTTTGATATCCATATCGTTGGTTTAAAAGGTTTTTTTAAACTATTTTGAAAAAACTTTAAACAGCAATTACTCGCAAACCCTTTGAGATTTAAAAGTCATTTTTTCATGGTTTACTCTCTATTAAATTCTGCATCTATTGATGTGCATATCATTGGTATTGTTAAATGTTAAAATATTTACAAATAATTACATATAAATGAAAAAATACTAAAAATTTTGAAATTTCAATAGCACCACTCGACTCCAAATTTAATTCTGCTTCTACTAAGCTATAAAAATAATCAAAAATCAAAAACTCAAAAATCAAAAACTCAATTTTTCGCCTAAAAAAACTGCAAGGGGGGACCTTACCATTTTGCAATGTTTGAAAATTGGCTGTTTTCTCGAATTAATTACTCAGAAACTATAAGGGATATTTTCGAATTTAAAACACCACAGTAAGACGTGAATTTTCTTCCTTCCTAATGTGAAATTTCGTATCATTACGATGTATAGTTAGGGAGCTACAATCGTTTTAAAAAGGTATTGCAAGTGGCGAAACGTGAAATGTTAAAATCTAGTATTTTTATTGACATATAACTTGATATAACTCTTAAACCATTTGAGATGTAGAAATGATTTTTCAGGGTTTATTCTCCTTTCAATTCTGCATCTTTTGATATCCATATCGTTGGTTTAAAAGGTATTTTTAACTTTTTTGAAAAAACTTTAAACAGCAATTACTCGCAAACCCTTTGAGATTTAAAAGTAATTTTTTATGGTTTACTCTCTATTAAATTCTGCATCTATTGATGTGCATATCATTGGTATTGTTAAATGTTAAAATATTTACAAATAATTACATATAAATGAAAAAATACTAAAAATTTTGAAATTTCAATAGCACCACTCGACTCCAAATTTAATTCTGCTTCTACTAAGCTATAAAAATAATCAAAAATCAAAAACTCAAAAATCAAAAACTCAATTTTTCGCCTAAAAAAACTGCAAGGGGGGACCTTACCATTTTGCAATGTTTGAAAATTGGCTGTTTTCTCGAATTAATTACTCAGAAACTATAAGGGATATTTTCGAATTTAAAACACCACAGTAAAACGTGAATTTTCTTCCTCCCTAATGTGAAATTTCGTATCATAACGAAGTATAGTTAGGGAGCTACACTCGTTTTAAAAAATTATTGCAAGTGGCGAAACGTGAAATGTTAAAATCTAGTATTTTTATTGACATATAACTTGATATAACTCTTAAACCATTTGAGATGTAGAAATGATTTTTTCAGGGTTTATTCTCCTTTCAATTCTGCATCTTTTGATATCCATATCGTTGGTTTAAAAGGTTTTTTTAAACTATTTTGAAAAAACTTTAAACAGCAATTACTCGCAAACCCTTTGAGATTTAAAAGTCATTTTTTCATGGTTTACTCTCTATTAAATTCTGCATCTATTGATGTGCATATCATTGGTATTGTTAAATGTTAAAATATTTACAAATAATTACATATAAATGAAAAAATACTAAAAATTTTGAAATTTCAATAGCACCACTCGACTCCAAATTTAATTCTGCTTCTACTAAGCTATAAAAATAATCAAAAATCAAAAACTCAAAAATCAAAAACTCAATTTTTCGCCTAAAAAAACTGCAAGGGGGGACCTAACCATTTTGCAAAGTTTGAAAATTGGCTGTTTTCTCGAATTAATTACTCAGAAACTATAAGGGATATTTTCGAATTTAAAACACCACAGTAAAACGTGAATTTTCTTCCTTCCTAATGTGAAATTTCGTATCATTACGATGTATAGTTAGGGAGCTACAATCGTTTTAAAAAGGTATTGCAAGTGGCGAAACGTGAAATGTTAAAATCTAGTATTTTTATTGACATATAACTTGATATAACTCTTAAACCATTTGAGATGTAGAAATGATTTTTTCAAGGTTTATTCTCCTTTCAATTCTGCATCTTTTGATATCCATATCGTTGGTTTAAAAGGTTTTTTTATCTTTTTTGAAAAAACTTTAAACAGCAATTACTCGCAAACCCTTTGAGATTTAAAAGTCATTTTTTCATGGTTTACTCTCTATTAAATTCTGCATCTATTGATGTGCATATCATTGGTATTGTTAAATGTTAAAATATTTACAAATAATTACATATAAATGAAAAAATACTAAAAATTTTGAAATTTCAATAGCACCACTCGACTCCAAATTTAATTCTGCTTCTACTAAGCTATAAAAATAATCAAAAATCAAAAACTCAAAAATTAAAAACTCAATTTTTCGCCTAAAAAAACTGCAAGGGGGGACCTTACCATTTTGCAATGTTTGAAAATAGGCTGTATTCTCGAATTAATTACTCAGAAACTATAAGGGATATTTTCGAATTTAAAACACCACAGTAAAACGTGAATTTTATTCCTTCCTAATGTAAAATTTCGTATCATTACGATGTACAGTTAGGGAGCTACAATCGTTTTAAAAAGGTATTGCAAGTGGCGAAACGTAAAATGTTAAAATCTAGTATTTTTATTGACATATAACTTGATATAACTCTTAAACCATTTGAGATGTAGAAGTGATTTTTTCAGGGTTTATTCTCCTTTTAATTCTGCATCTTTTGATATCCATATCGTTGGTTTAAAAGGTTTTTTTAACTTTTTTGTAAAAACTTTAAACAGCAATTACTCGCAAACCCTTTGAGATTTAAAAGTCATTTTTTCATGGTTTACTCTCTATTAAATTCTGCATCTATTGATGTGCATATCATTGGTATTGTTAAATGTTAAAATATTTACAAATAATTACATATAAATGAAAAAATACTAAAAATTTTGAAATTTCAATAGCACCACTCGACTCCAAATTTAATTCTGCTTCTACTAAGCTATAAAAATAATCAAAAATCAAAAACTCAAAAATCAAAAACTCAATTTTTCGCCTAAAAAAACTGCAAGGGGGGACCTTACCATTTTGCAATGTTTGAAAATTGGCTGTTTTCTCGAATTAATTACCCAGAAACTATAAGGGATATTTTCGAATTTAAAACACCACAGTAAAACGTGAATTTTCTTCCTTCCTAATGTGAAATTTCGTATCATTACGATGTATAGTTAGGGAGCTACAATCGTTTTAAAAAGGTATTGCAAGTGGCGAAACGTGAAATGTTAAAATCTAGTATTTTTATTGACATATAACTTGATATAACTCTTAAACCATTTGAGATGTAGAAATGATTTTTTTAGGGTTTATTCTCCTTTCAATTCTGCATCTTTTGATATCCATATCGTTGGTTTAAAAGGTTTTTTTAAACTATTTTGAAAAAACTTTAAACAGCAATTACTCGCAAACCCTTTGAGATTTAAAAGTCATTTTTTCATGGTTTACTCTCTATTAAATTCTGCATCTATTGATGTGCATATCATTGGTATTGTTAAATGTTAAAATATTTACAAATAATTACATATAAATGAAAAAATACTAAAAATTTTGAAATTTCAATAGCACCACTCGACTCCAAATTTAATTCTGCTTCTACTAAGCTATAAAAATAATCAAAAATCAAAAACTCAAAAATCAAAAACTCAATTTTTCGCCTAAAAAAACTGCAAGGGGTGGACCTTACCATTTTGCAATGTTTGAAAATTGACTGTTTTCTCGAATTAATTACTCAGAAACTATAAGGGATATTTTCTAATTTAAAACACCACAGTAAAACGTGAATTTTCTTCCTTCCTATTGTGAAATTTCGTATCATTACGATGTATAGTTAGGGAGCTACAATCGTTTTAAAAAGGTATTGCAAGTGGCGAAACGTGAAATGTTAAAATCTAGTATTTTTATTGACATATAACTTGATATAACTCTTAAACCATTTGAGATGTAGAAGTGATTTTTTCAGGGTTTATTCTCCTTTTAATTCTGCATCTTTTGATATCCATATCGTTGGTTTAAAAGGTTTTTTTAACTTTTTTGTAAAAACTTTAAACAGCAATTACTCGCAAACCCTTTGAGATTTAAAAGTCATTTTTTCATGGTTTACTCTCTATTAAATTCTGCATCTATTGATGTGCATATCATTGGTATTGTTAAATGTTAAAATATTTACAAATAATTACATATAAATGAAAAAATACTAAAAATTTTGAAATTTCAATAGCACCACTCGACTCCAAATTTAATTCTGCTTCTACTAAGCTATAAAAATAATCAAAAATCAAAAACTCAAAAATCAAAAACTCAATTTTTCGCCTAAAAAAACTGCAAGGGGGGGACCTTACCATTTTGCAATGTTTGAAAATTGGCTGTTTTCTCGAATTAATTACTCAGAAACTATAAGGGATATTTTCGAATTTAAAACACCACAGTAAAACGTGAATTTTCTTCCTTCCTAATGTGAAATTTCGTATCATTACGATGTATAGTTAGGGAGCTACAATCGTTTTAAAAAGGTATTGCAAGTGGCGAAACGTGAAATGTTAAAATCTAGTATTTTTATTGACATATAACTTGATATAACTCTTAAACCATTTGAGATGTAGAAATGATTTTTTCAAGGTTTATTCTCCTTTCAATTCTGCATCTTTTGATATCCATATCGTTGGTTTAAAAGGTTTTTTTATCTTTTTTGAAAAAACTTTAAACAGCAATTACTCGCAAACCCTTTGAGATTTAAAAGTCATTTTTTCATGGTTTACTCTCTATTAAATTCTGCATCTATTGATGTGCATATCATTGGTATTGTTAAATGTTAAAATATTTACAAATAATTACATATAAATGAAAAAATACTAAAAATTTTGAAATTTCAATAGCACCACTCGACTCCAAATTTAATTCTGCTTCTACTAAGCTATAAAAATAATCAAAAATCAAAAACTCAAAAATTAAAAACTCAATTTTTCGCCTAAAAAAACTGCAAGGGGGGACCTTACCATTTTGCAAAGTTTGAATATTGGCTGTTTTCTCGAATTAATTACTCAGAAACTATAAGGGATATTTTCGAATTTAAAACACCACAGTAAAACGTGAATTTTCTTCCTTCCTAATGTGAAATTTCGTATCATTACGATGTATAGTTAGGGAGCTACAATCGTTTTAAAAAGGTATTGCAAGTGGCGAAACGTGAAATGTTAAAATCTAGTATTTTTATTGACATATAACTTGATATAACTCTTAAACCATTTGAGATGTAGAAATGATTTTTTCAGGGTTTATTCTCCTTTCAATTCTGCATCTTTTGATATCCATATCGTTGGTTTAAAAGGTTTTTTTAAACTATTTTGAAAAAACTTTAAACAGCAATTACTCGCAAACCCTTTGAGATTTAAAAGTCATTTTTTCATGGTTTACTCTCTATTAAATTCTGCATCTATTGATGTGCATATCATTGGTATTGTTAAATGTTAAAATATTTACAAATAATTACATATAAATGAAAAAATACTAAAAATTTTGAAATTTCAATAGCACCACTCGACTCCAAATTTAATTCTGCTTCTACTAAGCTATAAAAATAATCAAAAATCAAAAACTCAAAAATCAAAAACTCAATTTTTCGCCTAAAAAAACTGCAAGGGGGGGACCTTACCATTTTGCAATGTTTGAAAATTGGCTGTTTTCTCGAATTAATTACTCAGAAACTATAAGGGATATTTTCTAATTTAAAACACCACAGTAAAACGTGAATTTTCTTCCTCCCTAATGTGAAATTTCGTATCATTACGATGTATAGTTAGGGAGCTACAATCGTTTTAAAAAGGTATTGCAAGTGGCGAAACGTGAATGTTAAAATCTAGTATTTTTATTGACATATAACTTGATATAACTCTTAAACCATTTGAGATGTAGAAATGATTTTTTCAGGGTTTATTCTCCTTTCAATTCTGCATCTTTTGATATCCATATCGTTGGTTTAAAAGGTATTTTTAACTTTTTTGAAAAAACTTTAAACAGCAATTACTCGCAAACCCTTTGAGATTTAAAAGTCATTTTTTCATGGTTTACTCTCTATTAAATTCTGCATCTATTGATGTGCATATCATTGGTATTGTTAAATGTTAAAATATTTACAAATAATTACATATAAATGAAAAAATACTAAAAATTTTGAAATTTCAATAGCACCACTCGACTCCAAATTTAATTCTGCTTCTACTAAGCTATAAAAATAATCAAAAATCAAAAACTCAAAAATCAAAAACTCAATTTTTCGCCTAAAAAAACTGCAAGGGGGGGACCTTACCATTTTGCAATGTTTGAAAATTGGCTGTTTTCTCGAATTAATTACTCAGAAACTATAAGGGATATTTTCTAATTTAAAACACCACAGTAAAACGTGAATTTTCTTCCTCCCTAATGTGAAATTTCGTATCATTACGATGTATAGTTAGGGAGCTACAATCGTTTTAAAAAGGTATTGCAAGTGGCGAAACGTGAAATGTTAAAATCTAGTATTTTTATTGACATATAACTTGATATAACTCTTAAACCATTTGAGATGTAGAAGTGATTTTTTCAGGGTTTATTCTCCTTTTAATTCTGCATCTTTTGATATCCATATCGTTGGTTTAAAAGGTTTTTTTAACTTTTTTGTAAAAACTTTAAACAGCAATTACTCGCAAACCCTTTGAGATTTAAAAGTCATTTTTTCATGGTTTACTCTCTATTAAATTCTGCATCTATTGATGTGCATATCATTGGTATTGTTAAATGTTAAAATATTTACAAATAATTACATATAAATGAAAAAATACTAAAAATTTTGAAATTTCAATAGCACCACTCGACTCCAAATTTAATTCTGCTTCTACTAAGCTATAAAAATAATCAAAAATCAAAAACTCAAAAATCAAAAACTCAATTTTTCGCCTAAAAAAACTGCAAGGGGGGGACCTTACCATTTTGCAATGTTTGAAAATTGGCTGTTTTCTCGAATTAATTACTCAGAAACTATAAGGGATATTTTCGAATTTAAAACACCACAGTAAAACGTGAATTTTCTTCCTTCCTAATGTGAAATTTCGTATCATTACGATGTATAGTTAGGGAGCTACAATCGTTTTAAAAAGGTATTGCAAGTGGCGAAACGTGAAATGTTAAAATCTAGTATTTTTATTGACATATAACTTGATATAACTCTTAAACCATTTGAGATGTAGAAATGATTTTTTCAAGGTTTATTCTCCTTTCAATTCTGCATCTTTTGATATCCATATCGTTGGTTTAAAAGGTTTTTTTATCTTTTTTGAAAAAACTTTAAACAGCAATTACTCGCAAACCCTTTGAGATTTAAAAGTCATTTTTTCATGGTTTACTCTCTATTAAATTCTGCATCTATTGATGTGCATATCATTGGTATTGTTAAATGTTAAAATATTTACAAATAATTACATATAAATGAAAAAATACTAAAAATTTTGAAATTTCAATAGCACCACTCGACTCCAAATTTAATTCTGCTTCTACTAAGCTATAAAAATAATCAAAAATCAAAAACTCAAAAATTAAAAACTCAATTTTTCGCCTAAAAAAACTGCAAGGGGGGACCTTACCATTTTGCAATGTTTGAAAATTGGCTGTATTCTCGAATTAATTACTCAGAAACTATAAGGGATATTTTCGAATTTAAAACACCACAGTAAAACGTGAATTTTATTCCTTCCTAATGTAAAATTTCGTATCATTACGATGTACAGTTAGGGAGCTACAATCGTTTTAAAAAGGTATTGCAAGTGGCGAAACGTGAAATGTTAAAATCTAGTATTTTCATTGACATATAAATTGATATAACTCTTAAACCATTTGAGATGTAGAAGTGATTTTTTCAGGGTTTACTCTCTATTAACTTCTGCATCTATTGATGTGCATATCATTGATATTGTTAAATGTTAAAATATTTACAAATAATTACATATAAATGAAAAAATACTAAAAATTTTGAAATTTCAATAGCACCACTCGACTCCAAATTTAATTCTGCTTCTACTAAGCTATAAAAATAATCAAAAATCAAAAACTCAAAAATTAAAAACTCAATTTTTCGCCTAAAAAAACTGCAAGGGGGGACCTTACCATTTTGCAATGTTTGAAAATTGGCTGTATTCTCGAATTAATTACTCAGAAACTATAAGGGATATTTTCGAATTTAAAACACCACAGTAAAACGTGAATTTTATTCCTTCCTAATGTAAAATTTCGTATCATTACGATGTACAGTTAGGGAGCTACAATCGTTTTAAAAAGGTATTGCAAGTGGCGAAACGTGAAATGTTAAAATCTAGTATTTTCATTGACATATAAATTGATATAACTCTTAAACCATTTGAGATGTAGAAGTGATTTTTTCAGGGTTTACTCTCTATTAACTTCTGCATCTATTGATGTGCATATCATTGATATTGTTAAATGTTAAAATATTTACAAATAATTACATATAAATGAAAAAATACTAAAAATTTTGAAATTTCAATAGCACCACTCGACTCCAAATTTAATTCTGCTTCTACTAAGCTATAAAAATAATCAAAAATCAAAAACTCAATTTTTCGCCTAAAAAAACTGCAAGGGGGGACCTTACCATTTTGCAATGTTTGAAAATTGGCTGTTTTCTCGAATTAATTACTCAGAAACTATAAGGGATATTTTCTAATTTAAAACACTACAGTAAAACGTGAATTTTCTTCCTCCCTAATGTGAAATTTCGTATCATTACGATGTATAGTTAGGGAGCTACAATCGTTTTAAAAAGGTATTGCAAGTGGCGAAACGTGAAATGTTAAAATCTAGTATTTTTATTGACATATAACTTGATATAACTCTTAACCCTTTGAAGAGTACAGGGAAATACCGATTAACGAGTACGGCCGTTCTTGAACGTTCTCTGTGCTGTTTGCGTAAATGAGTATGGACGTTCCGGAACATTTTAGGTTACGTCTGAGCAATAAAAGTATTTATCATAAAACAAATTAGTCATGGCTTATTGTGTTGTCACAATTCAACAAGAAATAGTACTAAGAACACATGAAATCGGGTTTTTCACAATTGTAAGGCAGGACAACTCCAGGGGGCGTGGTTTCAGGAGAATTCACCATGCGTATTGATTGACGCGTAAATGTAGGCGATGGCATCGTCTTCTCCGCGGTTGTTTCCCCCCTACACACACACACCTGTGCCTATGTTCCTTGTCTAGTATAAGTGATTTGTATCATTATATTATGTTACGTATATTATACATCAAACATGAAAAATTAAACACTACAAAGCTTTTTTACAGATTCCCCTCTGTCTAGTCTTTTGACACATTTAGCCGCGTCTCAAACGAAACCAACACACGCTTCCAAGAAAATTGAAAAGAAATGTTATATTTTCCATAATGTAGGCTATACTAAATTGATTCCTGGAAAAAAAGCGGCCCATCAAACGTTTTTGTCTGTGTATGTCTGCTATACCGACGGGTGACAATGCCACGGTGTTTTTATGCCGCCGACAATGGGATACCGCTATCAGCAAACGAAACCAACACACGCTTCCAAGAAAACTGAAAAGAAATGTTATATTTTCCATTATGTAGGCTATACTAAATTGATTCGTAGAAAAAAAGCGGCCCAGCAAACGTTTTTGTCTGTGTATGTCTGCTATAGGCCTACCGACGGGTGACAATGATTTTTCAGTGCAAATTTTTTTTAAAGTACATTTATCAGTGTAAATTTTTATTCTTACAAGTTTTTAACACAATATTATTATATTATTATACATTTGTAACCAATAAAACAACTATTTAAAATTTTTTTTTTCTTACTCCTTGACAACAATTTTCTTTGTAAATACTTACTAACCAGCTGTTGGCTATTTGGGACGTTCAGGAACGGCCGCACTCGTCAAAGGGTTAAACCATTTGAGATGTAGAAGTGATTTTTTCAGGGTTTATTCTCCTTTCAATTCTGCATCTTTTGATATCCATATCGTTGGTTTAAAAGGTTTTTTTAACTTTTTTGAAAAAAATTTAAACAGCAATTACTCGCAAACCCTTTGAGATTTAAAAGTCATTTTTTCATGGTTTACTCTCTATTAAATTCTGCATCTATTGATGTGCATATCATTGGTATTGTTAAATGTTAAAATATTTACAAATAATTACATATAAATGAAAAAATACTAAAAATTTTGAAATTTCAATAGCACCACTCGACTCCAAATTTAATTCTGCTTCTACTAAGCTATAAAAATAATCAAAAATCAAAAACTCAAAAATCAAAAACTCAATTTTTCGCCTAAAAAAACTGCAAGGGGGGGACCTTACCATTTTGCAATGTTTGAAAATTGGCTGTTTTCTCGAATTAATTACTCAGAAACTATAAGGGATATTTTCGAATTTAAAACACCACAGTAAAACGTGAATTTTATTCCTTCCTAATGTAAAATTTCGTATCATTACGATGTACAGTTAGGGAGCTACAATCGTTTTAAAAAGGTATTGCAAGTGGCGAAACGTGAAATGTTAAAATCTAGTATTTTCATTGACATATAAATTGATATAACTCTTAAACCATTTGAGATGTAGAAGTGATTTTTTCAGGGTTTACTCTCTATTAACTTCTGCATCTATTGATGTGCATATCATTGATATTGTTAAATGTTAAAATATTTACAAATAATTACATATAAATGAAAAAATACTAAAAATTTTGAAATTTCAATAGCACCACTCGACTCCAAATTTAATTCTGCTTCTACTAAGCTATAAAAATAATCAAAAATCAAAAACTCAAAAATCAAAAACTCAATTTTTCGCCTAAAAAAACTGCAAGGGGGGACCTTACCATTTTGCAATGTTTGAAAATTGGCTGTTTTCTCGAATTAATTACTCAGAAACTATAAGGGATATTTTCTAATTTAAAACACCACAGTAAAACGTGAATTTTCTTCCTCCCTAATGTGAAATTTCGTATCATTACGATGTATAGTTAGGGAGCTACAATCGTTTTAAAAAGGTATTGCAAGTGGCGAAACGTGAAATGTTAAAATCTAGTATTTTTATTGACATATAACTTGATATAACTCTTAAACCATTTGAGATGTAGAAGTGATTTTTTCAGGGTTTATTCTCCTTTCAATTCTGCATCTTTTGATATCCATATCGTTGGTTTAAAAGGTTTTTTTAACTTTTTTGAAAAAAATTTAAACAGCAATTACTCGCAAACCCTTTGAGATTTAAAAGTCATTTTTTCATGGTTTACTCTCTATTAAATTCTGCATCTATTGATGTGCATATCATTGGTATTGTTAAATGTTAAAATATTTACAAATAATTACATATAAATGAAAAAATACTAAAAATTTTGAAATTTCAATAGCACCACTCGACTCCAAATTTAATTCTGCTTCTACTAAGCTATAAAAATAATCAAAAATCAAAAACTCAATTTTTCGCCTAAAAAAACTGCAAGGGGGGACCTTACCATTTTGCAATGTTTGAAAATTGGCTGTTTTCTCGAATTAATTACTCAGAAACTATAAGGGATATTTTCTAATTTAAAACACCACAGTAAAACGTGAATTTTCTTCCTCCCTAATGTGAAATTTCGTATCATTACGATGTATAGTTAGGGAGCTACAATCGTTATAAAAAAGCATTGCAAGTGGCGAAACGTGAAATGTTAAAATCTAGTATTTTTATTGACATATAACTTGATATAACTCTTAAACCATTTGAGATGTAGAAATGATTTTTTCAGGGTTTATTCTCCTTTCAATTCTGCATCTTTTGATATCCAAATCGTTGGTTTAAAAGGTTTTTTTAAACTTTTTTGAAAAAACTTTAAACAGCAATTACTCGCAAACCCTTTCAGATTTAAAAGTCATTTTTTCATGGTTTACTCTCTATTAAATTCTGCATCTATTGATGTGCATATCATTGGTATTGTTAAATGTTAAAATATTTACAAATAATTACATATAAATGAAAAAATACTAAAAATTTTGAAATTTCAATAGCACCACTCGACTCCAAATTTAATTCTGCTTCTACTAAGCTATAAAAATAATCAAAAATCAAAAACTCAAAAATCAAAAACTCAATTTTTCGCCTAAAAAAACTGCAAGGGGGGACCTTACCATTTTGCAATGTTTGAAAATTGGCTGTTTTCTCGAATTAATTACTCAGAAACTATAAGGGATATTTTCGAATTTAAAACACCACAGTAAAACGTGAATTTTCTTCCTTCCTAATGTAAAATTTCGTATCATTACGATGTATAGTTAGGGAGCTACAATCGTTTTAAAAAGGTATTGCAAGTGGCGAAACGTGATATGTTAAAATCTAGTATTTTTATTGACATATAAATTGATATAACTCTTAAACCATTTGAGATGTAGAAGTGATTTTTTTAGGGTTTACTCTCTATTAAATTCTGCATCTATTGATGTGCATATCATTGGTATTGTTAAATGTTAAAATATTTACAAATAATTACATATAAATGAAAAAATACTAAAAATTTTGAAATTTCAATAGCACCACTCGACTCCAAATTTAATTCTGCTTCTACTAAGCTATAAAAATAATCAAAAATCAAAAACTCAAAAATCAAAAACTCAATTTTTCGCCTAAAAAAACTGCAAGGGGGGACCTTACCATTTTCCAATGTTTGAAAATTGGCTGTTTTCTCGAATTAATTACTCAGACACTATAAGGGATATTTTCGAATTTAAAACACCACAGTAAAACGTGAATTTTCTTCCTTCCTAATGTGAAATTTCGTATCATTACGATGTATAGTTAGGGAGCTACAATCGTTTTAAAAAGGTATTGCAAGTGGCGAAACGTGAAATGTTAAAATCTAGTATTTTTATTGACATATAACTTGATATAACTCTTAAACCATTTGAGATGTAGAAGTGATTTTTCAGGGTTTACTCTCTATTAAATTCTGCATCTATTGATGTGCATATCATTGGTATTGTTAAATGTTAAAATATTTACAAATAATTACATATAAATGAAAAAATACTAAAAATTTTGAAATTTCAATAGCACCACTCGACTCCAAATTTAATTCTGCTTCTACTAAGCTATAAAAATAATCAAAAATCAAAAACTCAAAAATCAAAAACTCAATTTTTCGCCTAAAAAAACTGCAAGGGGGGACCTTACCATTTTGCAAAGTTTGAATATTGGCTGTTTTCTCGAATTAATTACTCAGAAACTATAAGGGGTATTTTCTAATTTAAAACACCACAGTAAAAGGTGAATTTTCTTCCTTCCTAATGTGAAATTTCGTATCATTACGATGTATAGTTAGGGAGATACAATCGTTTTAAAAGGGTATTGCAAGTGGCGAAACGTGAAATGTTAAAATCTAGTATTTTTATTGACATATAACTTGATATAACTCTTAAACCATTTGAGATGTAGAAATGATTTTTTCAGGGTTTATTCTCCTTTCAATTCTGCATCTTTTGATATCCATATCGTTGGTTTAAAAGGTTTTTTTATCTTTTTTGAAAAAACTTTAAACAGCAATTACTCGCAAACCCTTTGAGATTTAAAAGTCATTTTTTCATGGTTTACTCTCTATTAAATTCTGCATCTATTGATGTGCATATCATTGGTATTGTTAAATGTTAAAATATTTACAAATAATTACATATAAATGAAAAAAAACTAAAAATTTTGAAATTTCAATAGCACCACTCGACTCCAAATTTAATTCTGCTTCTACTAAGCTATAAAAATAATCAAAAATCAAAAACTCAAAAATTAAAAACTCAATTTTTCGCCTAAAAAAACTGCAAGGGGGGGACCTTACCATTTTGCAATGTTTGAAAATTCGCTGTATTCTCGAATTAATTACTCAGAAACTATAAGGGATATTTTCTAATTTAAAACACCACAGTAAAACGTGAATTTTCGTCCTTCCTAATGTGAAATTTCGTATCATTACGATGTATAGTTAGGGAGCTACAATCGTTTTAAAAAGGTATTGCAAGTGGCGAAACGTGAAATGTTAAAATCTAGTATTTTTATTGACATATAAATTGATATAACTCTTAAACCATTTGAGATGTAGAAGTGATTTTTTCAGGGTTTATTCTCCTTTCAATTCTGCATCTTTTGATACCCATATCGGTGGTTTAAAAGGTTTTTTAACGGTTTTGAAAAAAATTTAAACAGCAATTACTCGCAAACCCTTTGAGATTTCAAAATCATTTTTTTATGGTTTACTCTCTATTAAATTCTGCATCTATTGATGTGCATATCATTGGTATTGTTAAATGTTAAAATATTTACAAAAAACTAGATAAAAATGAAAAAATACTAAAAATTTTGAAATTTCAATAGCACCACTCGACTCCAAATTTAATTCTGCTTCTACTAAGCTATAAAAATAAACAAAAATCAAAAACTCAAAAATCAAAAACTCAATTTTTCGCTTAAAAAAACTGCAAGGGGGACCTTACCATTTTGCAATGTTTGAAAAATGGCTGTTTTCTCGAATTAATTACTCAAAAAATATAAGGGATATTTTCGAATTTAAAACACCACAGTAAAACGTGAATTTTCTTCCTTCCTAATGTGAAATTTCGTATCATTACGATGTATAGTTAGGGAGATACAATCGTTTTAAAAAGGTATTGCAAGTGGCGAAACGTGAAATGTTAAAATCTAGTATTTTTATTGACATATAACTTGATATAACTCTTAAACCATTTGAGATGTAGAAATGATTTTTTCAAGGTTTATTCTCCTTTCAATTCTGCATCTTTTGATATCCATATCGTTGGTTTAAAAGGTTTTTTTATCTTTTTTGAAAAAACTTTAAACAGCAATTACTCGCAAACCCTTTGAGATTTAAAAGTCATTTTTTCATGGTTTACTCTCTATTAAATTCTGCATCTATTGATGTGCATATCATTGGTATTGTTAAATGTTAAAATATTTACAAATAATTACATATAAATGAAAAAATACTAAAAATTTTGAAATTTCAATAGCACCACTCGACTCCAAATTTAATTCTGCTTCTACTAAGCTATAAAAATAATCAAAAATCAAAAACTCAAAAATCAAAAACTCAATTTTTCGCCTAAAAAACTGCAAGGGGGAGACCTTACCATTTTGCAAAGTTTAAATATTAGCTGTTTTCTCGAATTAATTACTCAGAAACTATAAGGGATATTTTCGAATTTAAAACACCACAGTAAAACGTGAATTTTCTTCCTTCCTAATGTGAAATTTCGTATCATTACGATGTATAGTTAGGGAGCTACAATCGTTTTAAAAAGGTATTGCAAGTGGCGAAACGTGAAATGTTAAAATCTAGTATTTTTATTGACATATAAATTGATATAACTCTTAAACCATTTGAGATGTAGAAGTGATTTTTTCAGGGTTTATTCTCCTTTCAATTCTGAATCTTTTGATATCCTTATCGTTGGTTTAAAAGGTTTTTTAAACTTTTTTGAAAAAACTTTAAACAGCAATTACTCGCAAACCCTTAGAGATTTAAAAGTCATTTTTTCGAGGTTTACTCTCTATTAAATTCTGCATCTATTGATGTGCATATCATTGGTATTGTTAAATGTTAAAATATTTACAAATAATTACATATAAATGAAAAAATACTAAAAATTTTGAAATTTCAATAGCACTACTCGACTCCAAATTTAATTCTGCTTCTACTAAGCTATAAAAATAATCAAAAATCAAAAACTCAAAAATCAAAAACTCAATTTTTCGCCTAAAAAAACTGCAAGGGGGGACCTTACCATTTTGCAATGTTTGAAAATTGGCTGTTTTCTCGAATTAATTACTCAGAAACTATAAGAGATATTTTCTAATTTAAAACACCACAGTAAAACGTGAATTTTCTTCCTCCCTAATGTGAAATTTCGTATCATTACGATGTATAGTTAGGAAGCTACAATCGTTTTAAAAAGGTATTGCAAGTGGCGAAACGTGAAATGTTAAAATCTAGTATTTTTATTGACATATAACTTGATATAACTCTTAAACCATTTGAGATGTAGAAATGATTTTTTCAGGGTTTATTCTCCTTTCAATTCTGCATCTTTTGATATCCATATCGTTGGTTTAAAAGGTTTTTTTAAACTATTTTGAAAAAACTTTAAACAGCAATTACTCGCAAACCCTTTGAGATTTAAAAGTCATTTTTTCATGGTTTACTCTCTATTAAATTCTGCATCTATTGATGTGCATATCATTGGTATTGTTAAATGTTAAAATATTTACAAATAATTACATATAAATGAAAAAATACTAAAAATTTTGAAATTTCAATAGCACCACTCGACTCCAAATTTAATTCTGCTTCTACTAAGCTATAAAAATAATCAAAAATCAAAAACTCAAAAATCAAAAACTCAATTTTTCGCCTAAAAAAACTGCAAGGGGTGGACCTTACCATTTTGCAATGTTTGAAAATTGACTGTTTTCTCGAATTAATTACTCAGAAACTATAAGGGATATTTTCTAATTTAAAACACCACAGTAAAACGTGAATTTTCTTCCTTCCTATTGTGAAATTTCGTATCATTACGATGTATAGTTAGGGAGCTACAATCGTTTTAAAAAGGTATTGCAAGTGGCGAAACGTGAATGTTAAAATCTAGTATTTTTATTGACATATAACTTGATATAACTCTTAAACCATTTGAGATGTAGAAATGATTTTTTCAGGGTTTATTCTCCTTTCAATTCTGCATCTTTTGATATCCAAATCGTTGGTTTAAAAGGTTTTTTTAAACTTTTTTGAAAAAACTTTAAACAGCAATTACTCGCAAACCCTTTCAGATTTAAAAGTCATTTTTTCATGGTTTACTCTCTATTAAATTCTGCATCTATTGATGTGCATATCATTGGTATTGTTAAATGTTAAAATATTTACAAATAATTACATATAAATGAAAAAATACTAAAAATTTTGAAATTTCAATAGCACCACTCGACTCCAAATTTAATTCTGCTTCTACTAAGCTATAAAAATAATCAAAAATCAAAAACTCAAAAATCAAAAACTCAATTTTTCGCCTAAAAAAACTGCAAGGGGGGGACCTTACCATTTTGCAATGTTTGAAAATTGGCTGTTTTCTCGAATTAATTACTCAGAAACTATAAGGGATATTTTCGAATTTAAAACACCACAGTAAAACGTGAATTTTCTTCCTTCCTAATGTAAAATTTCGTATCATTACGATGTATAGTTAGGGAGCTACAATCGTTTTAAAAAGGTATTGCAAGTGGCGAAACGTGATATGTTAAAATCTAGTATTTTTATTGACATATAAATTGATATAACTCTTAAACCATTTGAGATGTAGAAGTGATTTTTTCAGGGTTTACTCTCTATTAAATTCTGCATCTATTGATGTGCATATCATTGGTATTGTTAAATGTTAAAATATTTACAAATAATTACATATAAATGAAAAAATACTAAAAATTTTGAAATTTCAATAGCACCACTCGACTCCAAATTTAATTCTGCTTCTACTAAGCTATAAAAATAATCAAAAATCAAAAACTCAAAAATCAAAAACTCAATTTTTCGCCTAAAAAAACTGCAAGGGGGGACCTTACCATTTTCCAATGTTTGAAAATTGGCTGTTTTCTCGAATTAATTACTCAGACACTATAAGGGATATTTTCGAATTTAAAACACCACAGTAAAACGTGAATTTTCTTCCTTCCTAATGTGAAATTTCGTATCATTACGATGTATAGTTAGGGAGCTACAATCGTTTTAAAAAGGTATTGCAAGTGGCGAAACGTGAAATGTTAAAATCTAGTATTTTTATTGACATATAACTTGATATAACTCTTAAACCATTTGAGATGTAGAAGTGATTTTTCAGGGTTTACTCTCTATTAAATTCTGCATCTATTGATGTGCATATCATTGGTATTGTTAAATGTTAAAATATTTACAAATAATTACATATAAATGAAAAAATACTAAAAATTTTGAAATTTCAATAGCACCACTCGACTCCAAATTTAATTCTGCTTCTACTAAGCTATAAAAATAATCAAAAATCAAAAACTCAAAAATCAAAAACTCAATTTTTCGCCTAAAAAAACTGCAAGGGGGGACCTTACCATTTTGCAAAGTTTGAATATTGGCTGTTTTCTCGAATTAATTACTCAGAAACTATAAGGGGTATTTTCTAATTTAAAACACCACAGTAAAAGGTGAATTTTCTTCCTTCCTAATGTGAAATTTCGTATCATTACGATGTATAGTTAGGGAGATACAATCGTTTTAAAAAGGTATTGCAAGTGGCGAAACGTGAAATGTTAAAATCTAGTATTTTTATTGACATATAACTTGATATAACTCTTAAACCATTTGAGATGTAGAAATGATTTTTTCAGGGTTTATTCTCCTTTCAATTCTGCATCTTTTGATATCCATATCGTTGGTTTAAAAGGTTTTTTTATCTTTTTTGAAAAAACTTTAAACAGCAATTACTCGCAAACCCTTTGAGATTTAAAAGTCATTTTTTCATGGTTTACTCTCTATTAAATTCTGCATCTATTGATGTGCATATCATTGGTATTGTTAAATGTTAAAATATTTACAAATAATTACATATAAATGAAAAAATACTAAAAATTTTGAAATTTCAATAGCACCACTCGACTCCAAATTTAATTCTGCTTCTACTAAGCTATAAAAATAATCAAAAATCAAAAACTCAAAAATTAAAAACTCAATTTTTCGCCTAAAAAAACTGCAAGGGGGGGACCTTACCATTTTGCAATGTTTGAAAATTCGCTGTATTCTCGAATTAATTACTCAGAAACTATAAGGGATATTTTCTAATTTAAAACACCACAGTAAAACGTGAATTTTCGTCCTTCCTAATGTAAAATTTCGTATCATTACGATGTATAGTTAGGGAGATACAATCGTTTTAAAAAGGTATTGCAAGTGGCGAAACGTGAAATGTTAAAATCAAGTATTTTTATTGACATATAAATTGATATAACTCTTAAACCATTTGAGATGTAGAAGTGATTTTTTCAGGGTTTATTCTCCTTTCAATTCTGCATCTTTTGATACCCATATCGGTGGTTTAAAAGGTTTTTTAACCGTTTTGAAAAAAATTTAAACAGCAATTACTCGCAAACCCTTTGAGATTTCAAAATCATTTTTTTATGGTTTACTCTCTATTAAATTCTGCATCTATTGATGTGCATATCATTGGTATTGTTAAATGTTAAAATATTTACAAAAAACTAGATAAAAATGAAAAAATACTAAAAATTTTGAAATTTCAATAGCACCACTCGACTCCAAATTTAATTCTGCTTCTACTAAGCTATAAAAATAATCAAAAATCAAAAACTCAAAAATCAAAAACTCAATTTTTCGCCTAAAAAAACTGCAAGGGGGACCTTACCATTTTGCAATGTTTGAAAAATGGCTGTTTTCTCGAATTAATTACTCAAAAAATATAAGGGATATTTTCGAATTTAAAACACCACAGTAAAACGTGAATTTTCTTCCTTCCTAATGTGAAATTTCGTATCATTACGATGTATAGTTAGGGAGATACAATCGTTTTAAAAAGGTATTGCAAGTGGCGAAACGTGAAATGTTAAAATCTAGTATTTTTATTGACATATAACTTGATATAACTCTTAAACCATTTGAGATGTAGAAATGATTTTTTCAAGGTTTATTCTCCTTTCAATTCTGCATCTTTTGATATCCATATCGTTGGTTTAAAAGGTTTTTTTATCTTTTTTGAAAAAACTTTAAACAGCAATTACTCGCAAACCCTTTGAGATTTAAAAGTCATTTTTTCATGGTTTACTCTCTATTAAATTCTGCATCTATTGATGTGCATATCATTGGTATTGTTAAATGTTAAAATATTTACAAATAATTACATATAAATGAAAAAATACTAAAAATTTTGAAATTTCAATAGCACCACTCGACTCCAAATTTAATTCTGCTTCTACTAAGCTATAAAAATAATCAAAAATCAAAAACTCAAAAATCAAAAACTCAATTTTTCGCCTAAAAAAACTGCAAGGGGTGGACCTTACCATTTTGCAATGTTTGAAAATTGACTGTTTTCTCGAATTAATTACTCAGAAACTATAAGGGATATTTTCTAATTTAAAACATCACAGTAAAACGTGAATTTTCTTCCTTCCTATTGTGAAATTTCGTATCATTACGATGTATAGTTAGGGAGCTACAATCGTTTTAAAAAGGTATTGCAAGTGGCGAAACGTGAATGTTAAAATCTAGTATTTTTATTGACATATAACTTGATATAACTCTTAAACCATTTGAGATGTAGAAATGATTTTTTCAGGGTTTATTCTCCTTTCAATTCTGCATCTTTTGATATCCATATCGTTGGTTTAAAAGGTATTTTTAACTTTTTTGAAAAAACTTTAAACAGCAATTACTCGCAAACCCTTTGAGATTTAAAAGTCATTTTTTCATGGTTTACTCTCTATTAAATTCTGCATCTATTGATGTGCATATCATTGGTATTGTTAAATGTTAAAATATTTACAAATAATTACATATAAATGAAAAAATACTAAAAATTTTGAAATTTCAATAGCACCACTCGACTCCAAATTTAATTCTGCTTCTACTAAGCTATAAAAATAATCAAAAATCAAAAACTCAAAAATCAAAAACTCAATTTTTCGCCTAAAAAAACTGCAAGGGGGGGACCTTACCATTTTGCAATGTTTGAAAATTGGCTGTTTTCTCGAATTAATTACTCAGAAACTATAAGGGATATTTTCTAATTTAAAACACCACAGTAAAACGTGAATTTTCTTCCTCCCTAATGTGAAATTTCGTATCATTACGATGTATAGTTAGGGAGCTACAATCGTTTTAAAAAGGTATTGCAAGTGGCGAAACGTGAAATGTTAAAATCTAGTATTTTTATTGACATATAACTTGATATAACTCTTAAACCATTTGAGATGTAGAAGTGATTTTTTCAGGGTTTATTCTCCTTTTAATTCTGCATCTTTTGATATCCATATCGTTGGTTTAAAAGGTTTTTTTAACTTTTTTGTAAAAACTTTAAACAGCAATTACTCGCAAACCCTTTGAGATTTAAAAGTCATTTTTTCATGGTTTACTCTCTATTAAATTCTGCATCTATTGATGTGCATATCATTGGTATTGTTAAATGTTAAAATATTTACAAATAATTACATATAAATGAAAAAATACTAAAAATTTTGAAATTTCAATAGCACCACTCGACTCCAAATTTAATTCTGCTTCTACTAAGCTATAAAAATAATCAAAAATCAAAAACTCAAAAATCAAAAACTCAATTTTTCGCCTAAAAAAACTGCAAGGGGGGGACCTTACCATTTTGCAATGTTTGAAAATTGGCTGTTTTCTCGAATTAATTACTCAGAAACTATAAGGGATATTTTCGAATTTAAAACACCACAGTAAAACGTGAATTTTCTTCCTTCCTAATGTGAAATTTCGTATCATTACGATGTATAGTTAGGGAGCTACAATCGTTTTAAAAAGGTATTGCAAGTGGCGAAACGTGAAATGTTAAAATCTAGTATTTTTATTGACATATAACTTGATATAACTCTTAAACCATTTGAGATGTAGAAATGATTTTTTCAAGGTTTATTCTCCTTTCAATTCTGCATCTTTTGATATCCATATCGTTGGTTTAAAAGGTTTTTTTATCTTTTCTGAAAAAACTTTAAACAGCAATTACTCGCAAACCCTTTGAGATTTAAAAGTCATTTTTTCATGGTTTACTCTCTATTAAATTCTGCATCTATTGATGTGCATATCATTGGTATTGTTAAATGTTAAAATATTTACAAATAATTACATATAAATGAAAAAATACTAAAAATTTTGAAATTTCAATAGCACCACTCGACTCCAAATTTAATTCTGCTTCTACTAAGCTATAAAAATAATCAAAAATCAAAAACTCAAAAATCAAAAACTCAATTTTTCGCCTAAAAAAACTGCAAGGGGTGGACCTTACCATTTTGCAATGTTTGAAAATTGACTGTTTTCTCGAATTAATTACTCAGAAACTATAAGGGATATTTTCTAATTTAAAACATCACAGTAAAACGTGAATTTTCTTCCTTCCTATTGTGAAATTTCGTATCATTACGATGTATAGTTAGGGAGCTACAATCGTTTTAAAAAGGTATTGCAAGTGGCGAAACGTGAATGTTAAAATCTAGTATTTTTATTGACATATAACTTGATATAACTCTTAAACCATTTGAGATGTAGAAATGATTTTTTCAAGGTTTATTCTCCTTTCAATTCTGCATCTTTTGATATCCATATCGTTGGTTTAAAAGGTTTTTTTATCTTTTTTGAAAAAACTTTAAACAGCAATTACTCGCAAACCCTTTGAGATTTAAAAGTCATTTTTTCATGGTTTACTCTCTATTAAATTCTGCATCTATTGATGTGCATATCATTGGTATTGTTAAATGTTAAAATATTTACAAATAATTACATATAAATGAAAAAATACTAAAAATTTTGAAATTTCAATAGCACCACTCGACTCCAAATTTAATTCTGCTTCTACTAAGCTATAAAAATAATCAAAAATCAAAAACTCAAAAATCAAAAACTCAATTTTTCGCCTAAAAAAACTGCAAGGGGGGGACCTTACCATTTTGCAATGTTTGAAAATTGGCTGTTTTCTCGAATTAATTACTCAGAAACTATAAGGGATATTTTCGAATTTAAAACACCACAGTAAAACGTGAATTTTCTTCCTTCCTAATGTGAAATTTCGTATCATTACGATGTATAGTTAGGGAGCTACAATCGTTTTAAAAAGGTATTGCAAGTGGCGAAACGTGAAATGTTAAAATCTAGTATTTTTATTGACATATAACTTGATATAACTCTTAAACCATTTGAGATGTAGAAATGATTTTTTCAAGGTTTATTCTCCTTTCAATTCTGCATCTTTTGATATCCATATCGTTGGTTTAAAAGGTTTTTTTATCTTTTTTGAAAAAACTTTAAACAGCAATTACTCGCAAACCCTTTGAGATTTAAAAGTCATTTTTTCATGGTTTACTCTCTATTAAATTCTGCATCTATTGATGTGCATATCATTGGTATTGTTAAATGTTAAAATATTTACAAATAATTACATATAAATGAAAAAATACTAAAAATTTTGAAATTTCAATAGCACCACTCGACTCCAAATTTAATTCTGCTTCTACTAAGCTATAAAAATAATCAAAAATCAAAAACTCAAAAATTAAAAACTCAATTTTTCGCCTAAAAAAACTGCAAGGGGGGACCTTACCATTTTGCAATGTTTGAAAATTGGCTGTATTCTCGAATTAATTACTCAGAAACTATAAGGGATATTTTCGAATTTAAAACACCACAGTAAAACGTGAATTTTATTCCTTCCTAATGTAAAATTTCGTATCATTACGATGTACAGTTAGGGAGCTACAATCGTTTTAAAAAGGTATTGCAAGTGGCGAAACGTGAAATGTTAAAATCTAGTATTTTCATTGACATATAAATTGATATAACTCTTAAACCATTTGAGATGTAGAAGTGATTTTTTCAGGGTTTACTCTCTATTAACTTCTGCATCTATTGATGTGCATATCATTGATATTGTTAAATGTTAAAATATTTACAAATAATTACATATAAATGAAAAAATACTAAAAATTTTGAAATTTCAATAGCACCACTCGACTCCAAATTTAATTCTGCTTCTACTAAGCTATAAAAATAATCAAAAATCAAAAACTCAATTTTTCGCCTAAAAAAACTGCAAGGGGGGACCTTACCATTTTGCAATGTTTGAAAATTGGCTGTTTTCTCGAATTAATTACTCAGAAACTATAAGGGATATTTTCTAATTTAAAACACTACAGTAAAACGTGAATTTTCTTCCTCCCTAATGTGAAATTTCGTATCATTACGATGTATAGTTAGGGAGCTACAATCGTTTTAAAAAGGTATTGCAAGTGGCGAAACGTGAAATGTTAAAATCTAGTATTTTTATTGACATATAACTTGATATAACTCTTAAACCATTTGAGATGTAGAAGTGATTTTTTCAGGGTTTATTCTCCTTTCAATTCTGCATCTTTTGATATCCATATCGTTGGTTTAAAAGGTTTTTTTAACTTTTTTGAAAAAAATTTAAACAGCAATTACTCGCAAACCCTTTGAGATTTAAAAGTCATTTTTTCATGGTTTACTCTCTATTAAATTCTGCATCTATTGATGTGCATATCATTGGTATTGTTAAATGTTAAAATATTTACAAATAATTACATATAAATGAAAAAATACTAAAAATTTTGAAATTTCAATAGCACCACTCGACTCCAAATTTAATTCTGCTTCTACTAAGCTATAAAAATAATCAAAAATCAAAAACTCAAAAATCAAAAACTCAATTTTTCGCCTAAAAAAACTGCAAGGGGGGGACCTTACCATTTTGCAATGTTTGAAAATTGGCTGTTTTCTCGAATTAATTACTCAGAAACTATAAGGGATATTTTCGAATTTAAAACACCACAGTAAAACGTGAATTTTCTTCCTTCCTAATGTGAAATTTCGTATCATTACGATGTATAGTTAGGGAGCTACAATCGTTTTAAAAAGGTATTGCAAGTGGCGAAACGTGAAATGTTAAAATCTAGTATTTTTATTGACATATAACTTGATATAACTCTTAAACCATTTGAGATGTAGAAATGATTTTTTCAAGGTTTATTCTCCTTTCAATTCTGCATCTTTTGATATCCATATCGTTGGTTTAAAAGGTTTTTTTATCTTTTTTGAAAAAACTTTAAACAGCAATTACTCGCAAACCCTTTGAGATTTAAAAGTCATTTTTTCATGGTTTACTCTCTATTAAATTCTGCATCTATTGATGTGCATATCATTGGTATTGTTAAATGTTAAAATATTTACAAATAATTACATATAAATGAAAAAATACTAAAAATTTTGAAATTTCAATAGCACCACTCGACTCCAAATTTAATTCTGCTTCTACTAAGCTATAAAAATAATCAAAAATCAAAAACTCAAAAATTAAAAACTCAATTTTTCGCCTAAAAAAACTGCAAGGGGGGACCTTACCATTTTGCAATGTTTGAAAATTGGCTGTATTCTCGAATTAATTACTCAGAAACTATAAGGGATATTTTCGAATTTAAAACACCACAGTAAAACGTGAATTTTATTCCTTCCTAATGTAAAATTTCGTATCATTACGATGTACAGTTAGGGAGCTACAATCGTTTTAAAAAGGTATTGCAAGTGGCGAAACGTGAAATGTTAAAATCTAGTATTTTCATTGACATATAAATTGATATAACTCTTAAACCATTTGAGATGTAGAAGTGATTTTTTCAGGGTTTACTCTCTATTAACTTCTGCATCTATTGATGTGCATATCATTGATATTGTTAAATGTTAAAATATTTACAAATAATTACATATAAATGAAAAAATACTAAAAATTTTGAAATTTCAATAGCACCACTCGACTCCAAATTTAATTCTGCTTCTACTAAGCTATAAAAATAATCAAAAATCAAAAACTCAAAAATCAAAAACTCAATTTTTCGCCTAAAAAAACTGCAAGGGGGGACCTTACCATTTTGCAATGTTTGAAAATTGGCTGTTTTCTCGAATTAATTACTCAGAAACTATAAGGGATATTTTCTAATTTAAAACACCACAGTAAAACGTGAATTTTCTTCCTCCCTAATGTGAAATTTCGTATCATTACGATGTATAGTTAGGGAGCTACAATCGTTTTAAAAAGGTATTGCAAGTGGCGAAACGTGATATGTTAAAATCTAGTATTTTTATTGACATATAAATTGATATAACTCTTAAACCATTTGAGATGTAGAAGTGATTTTTTCAGGGTTTACTCTCTATTAAATTCTGCATCTATTGATGTGCATATCATTGGTATTGTTAAATGTTAAAATATTTACAAATAATTACATATAAATGAAAAAATACTAAAAATTTTGAAATTTCAATAGCACCACTCGACTCCAAATTTAATTCTGCTTCTACTAAGCTATAAAAATAATCAAAAATCAAAAACTCAAAAATCAAAAACTCAATTTTTCGCCTAAAAAAACTGCAAGGGGGGACCTTACCATTTTCCAATGTTTGAAAATTGGCTGTTTTCTCGAATTAATTACTCAGACACTATAAGGGATATTTTCGAATTTAAAACACCACAGTAAAACGTGAATTTTCTTCCTTCCTAATGTGAAATTTCGTATCATTACGATGTATAGTTAGGGAGCTACAATCGTTTTAAAAAGGTATTGCAAGTGGCGAAACGTGAAATGTTAAAATCTAGTATTTTTATTGACATATAACTTGATATAACTCTTAAACCATTTGAGATGTAGAAGTGATTTTTCAGGGTTTACTCTCTATTAAATTCTGCATCTATTGATGTGCATATCATTGGTATTGTTAAATGTTAAAATATTTACAAATAATTACATATAAATGAAAAAATACTAAAAATTTTGAAATTTCAATAGCACCACTCGACTCCAAATTTAATTCTGCTTCTACTAAGCTATAAAAATAATCAAAAATCAAAAACTCAAAAATCAAAAACTCAATTTTTCGCCTAAAAAAACTGCAAGGGGGGACCTTACCATTTTGCAAAGTTTGAATATTGGCTGTTTTCTCGAATTAATTACTCAGAAACTATAAGGGGTATTTTCTAATTTAAAACACCACAGTAAAAGGTGAATTTTCTTCCTTCCTAATGTGAAATTTCGTATCATTACGATGTATAGTTAGGGAGATACAATCGTTTTAAAAAGGTATTGCAAGTGGCGAAACGTGAAATGTTAAAATCTAGTATTTTTATTGACATATAACTTGATATAACTCTTAAACCATTTGAGATGTAGAAATGATTTTTTCAGGGTTTATTCTCCTTTCAATTCTGCATCTTTTGATATCCATATCGTTGGTTTAAAAGGTTTTTTTATCTTTTTTGAAAAAACTTTAAACAGCAATTACTCGCAAACCCTTTGAGATTTAAAAGTCATTTTTTCATGGTTTACTCTCTATTAAATTCTGCATCTATTGATGTGCATATCATTGGTATTGTTAAATGTTAAAATATTTACAAATAATTACATATAAATGAAAAAAAACTAAAAATTTTGAAATTTCAATAGCACCACTCGACTCCAAATTTAATTCTGCTTCTACTAAGCTATAAAAATAATCAAAAATCAAAAACTCAAAAATTAAAAACTCAATTTTTCGCCTAAAAAAACTGCAAGGGGGGACCTTACCATTTTGCAATGTTTGAAAATTCGCTGTATTCTCGAATTAATTACTCAGAAACTATAAGGGATATTTTCTAATTTAAAACACCACAGTTAAACGTGAATTTTCGTCCTTCCTAATGTGAAATTTCGTATCATTACGATGTATAGTTAGGGAGCTACAATCGTTTTAAAAAGGTATTGCAAGTGGCGAAACGTGAAATGTTAAAATCTAGTATTTTTATTGACATATAAATTGATATAACTCTTAAACCATTTGAGATGTAGAAGTGATTTTTTCAGGGTTTATTCTCCTTTCAATTCTGCATCTTTTGATACCCATATCGGTGGTTTAAAAGGTTTCTTAACGGTTTTGAAAAAAATTTAAACAGCAATTACTCGCAAACCCTTTGAGATTTCAAAATCATTTTTTTATGGTTTACTCTCTATTAAATTCTGCATCTATTGATGTGCATATCATTGGTATTGTTAAATGTTAAAATATTTACAAAAAACTAGATAAAAATGAAAAAATACTAAAAATTTTGAAATTTCAATAGCACCACTCGACTCCAAATTTAATTCTGCTTCTACTAAGCTATAAAAATAAACAAAAATCAAAAACTCAAAAATCAAAAACTCAATTTTTCGCTTAAAAAAACTGCAAGGGGGACCTTACCATTTTGCAATGTTTGAAAAATGGCTGTTTTCTCGAATTAATTACTCAAAAAATATAAGGGATATTTTCGAATTTAAAACACCACAGTAAAACGTGATTTTTCTTCCTTCCTAATGTGAAATTTCGTATCATTACGATGTATAGTTAGGGAGATACAATCGTTTTAAAAAGGTATTGCAAGTGGCGAAACGTGAAATGTTAAAATCTAGTATTTTTATTGACATATAACTTGATATAACTCTTAAACCATTTGAGATGTAGAAATGATTTTTTCAAGGTTTATTCTCCTTTCAATTCTGCATCTTTTGATATCCATATCGTTGGTTTAAAAGGTTTTTTTATCTTTTTTGAAAAAACTTTAAACAGCAATTACTCGCAAACCCTTTGAGATTTAAAAGTCATTTTTTCATGGTTTACTCTCTATTAAATTCTGCATCTATTGATGTGCATATCATTGGTATTGTTAAATGTTAAAATATTTACAAATAATTACATATAAATGAAAAAATACTAAAAATTTTGAAATTTCAATAGCACCACTCGACTCCAAATTTAATTCTGCTTCTACTAAGCTATAAAAATAATCAAAAATCAAAAACTCAAAAATCAAAAACTCAATTTTTCGCCTAAAAAAACTGCAAGGGGGGGACCTTACCATTTTGCAATGTTTGAAAATTGGCTGTTTTCTCGAATTAATTACTCAGAAACTATAAGGGATATTTTCTAATTTAAAACACCACAGTAAAACGTGAATTTTCTTCCTCCCTAATGTGAAATTTCGTATCATTACGATGTATAGTTAGGGAGCTACAATCGTTTTAAAAAGGTATTGCAAGTGGCGAAACGTGAAATGTTAAAATCTAGTATTTTTATTGACATATAACTTGATATAACTCTTAAACCATTTGAGATGTAGAAGTGATTTTTTCAGGGTTTATTCTCCTTTTAATTCTGCATCTTTTGATATCCATATCGTTGGTTTAAAAGGTTTTTTTAACTTTTTTGTAAAAACTTTAAACAGCAATTACTCGCAAACCCTTTGAGATTTAAAAGTCATTTTTTCATGGTTTACTCTCTATTAAATTCTGCATCTATTGATGTGCATATCATTGGTATTGTTAAATGTTAAAATATTTACAAATAATTACATATAAATGAAAAAATACTAAAAATTTTGAAATTTCAATAGCACCACTCGACTCCAAATTTAATTCTGCTTCTACTAAGCTATAAAAATAATCAAAAATCAAAAACTCAAAAATCAAAAACTCAATTTTTCGCCTAAAAAAACTGCAAGGGGGGGACCTTACCATTTTGCAATGTTTGAAAATTGGCTGTTTTCTCGAATTAATTACTCAGAAACTATAAGGGATATTTTCGAATTTAAAACACCACAGTAAAACGTGAATTTTCTTCCTTCCTAATGTGAAATTTCGTATCATTACGATGTATAGTTAGGGAGCTACAATCGTTTTAAAAAGGTATTGCAAGTGGCGAAACGTGAAATGTTAAAATCTAGTATTTTTATTGACATATAACTTGATATAACTCTTAAACCATTTGAGATGTAGAAATGATTTTTTCAAGGTTTATTCTCCTTTCAATTCTGCATCTTTTGATATCCATATCGTTGGTTTAAAAGGTTTTTTTATCTTTTTTGAAAAAAATTTAAACAGCAATTACTCGCAAACCCTTTGAGATTTAAAAGTCATTTTTTCATGGTTTACTCTCTATTAAATTCTGCATCTATTGATGTGCATATCATTGGTATTGTTAAATGTTAAAATATTTACAAATAATTACATATAAATGAAAAAATACTAAAAATTTTGAAATTTCAATAGCACCACTCGACTCCAAATTTAATTCTGCTTCTACTAAGCTATAAAAATAATCAAAAATCAAAAACTCAAAAATTAAAAACTCAATTTTTCGCCTAAAAAAACTGCAAGGGGGGACCTTACCATTTTGCAATGTTTGAAAATTGGCTGTATTCTCGAATTAATTACTCAGAAACTATAAGGGATATTTTCGAATTTAAAACACCACAGTAAAACGTGAATTTTATTCCTTCCTAATGTAAAATTTCGTATCATTACGATGTACAGTTAGGGAGCTACAATCGTTTTAAAAAGGTATTGCAAGTGGCGAAACGTGAAATGTTAAAATCTAGTATTTTCATTGACATATAAATTGATATAACTCTTAAACCATTTGAGATGTAGAAGTGATTTTTTCAGGGTTTACTCTCTATTAACTTCTGCATCTATTGATGTGCATATCATTGATATTGTTAAATGTTAAAATATTTACAAATAATTACATATAAATGAAAAAATACTAAAAATTTTGAAATTTCAATAGCACCACTCGACTCCAAATTTAATTCTGCTTCTACTAAGCTATAAAAATAATCAAAAATCAAAAACTCAATTTTTCGCCTAAAAAAACTGCAAGGGGGGACCTTACCATTTTGCAATGTTTGAAAATTGGCTGTTTTCTCGAATTAATTACTCAGAAACTATAAGGGATATTTTCTAATTTAAAACACTACAGTAAAACGTGAATTTTCTTCCTCCCTAATGTGAAATTTCGTATCATTACGATGTATAGTTAGGGAGCTACAATCGTTTTAAAAAGGTATTGCAAGTGGCGAAACGTGAAATGTTAAAATCTAGTATTTTTATTGACATATAACTTGATATAACTCTTAAACCATTTGAGATGTAGAAGTGATTTTTTCAGGGTTTATTCTCCTTTCAATTCTGCATATTTTGATATCCATATCGTTGGTTTAAAAGGTTTTTTTAACTTTTTTGAAAAAAATTTAAACAGCAATTACTCGCAAACCCTTTGAGATTTAAAAGTCATTTTTTCATGGTTTACTCTCTATTAAATTCTGCATCTATTGATGTGCATATCATTGGTATTGTTAAATGTTAAAATATTTACAAATAATTACATATAAATGAAAAAATACTAAAAATTTTGAAATTTCAATAGCACCACTCGACTCCAAATTTAATTCTGCTTCTACTAAGCTATAAAAATAATCAAAAATCAAAAACTCAAAAATCAAAAACTCAATTTTTCGCCTAAAAAAACTGCAAGGGGGGGACCTTACCATTTTGCAATGTTTGAAAATTGGCTGTTTTCTCGAATTAATTACTCAGAAACTATAAGGGATATTTTCGAATTTAAAACACCACAGTAAAACGTGAATTTTCTTCCTTCCTAATGTGAAATTTCGTATCATTACGATGTATAGTTAGGGAGCTACAATCGTTTTAAAAAGGTATTGCAAGTGGCGAAACGTGAAATGTTAAAATCTAGTATTTTTATTGACATATAACTTGATATAACTCTTAAACCATTTGAGATGTAGAAATGATTTTTTCAAGGTTTATTCTCCTTTCAATTCTGCATCTTTTGATATCCATATCGTTGGTTTAAAAGGTTTTTTTATCTTTTTTGAAAAAACTTTAAACAGCAATTACTCGCAAACCCTTTGAGATTTAAAAGTCATTTTTTCATGGTTTACTCTCTATTAAATTCTGCATCTATTGATGTGCATATCATTGGTATTGTTAAATGTTAAAATATTTACAAATAATTACATATAAATGAAAAAATACTAAAAATTTTGAAATTTCAATAGCACCACTCGACTCCAAATTTAATTCTGCTTCTACTAAGCTATAAAAATAATCAAAAATCAAAAACTCAAAAATTAAAAACTCAATTTTTCGCCTAAAAAAACTGCAAGGGGGGACCTTACCATTTTGCAATGTTTGAAAATTGGCTGTATTCTCGAATTATTTACTCAGAAACTATAAGGGATATTTTCGAATTTAAAACACCACAGTAAAACGTGAATTTTATTCCTTCCTAATGTAAAATTTCGTATCATTACGATGTACAGTTAGGGAGCTACAATCGTTTTAAAAAGGTATTGCAAGTGGCGAAACGTGAAATGTTAAAATCTAGTATTTTCATTGACATATAAATTGATATAACTCTTAAACCATTTGAGATGTAGAAGTGATTTTTTCAGGGTTTACTCTCTATTAACTTCTGCATCTATTGATGTGCATATCATTGATATTGTTAAATGTTAAAATATTTACAAATAATTACATATAAATGAAAAAATACTAAAAATTTTGAAATTTCAATAGCACCACTCGACTCCAAATTTAATTCTGCTTCTACTAAGCTATAAAAATAATCAAAAATCAAAAACTCAAAAATCAAAAACTCAATTTTTCGCCTAAAAAAACTGCAAGGGGGGACCTTACCATTTTGCAATGTTTGAAAATTGGCTGTTTTCTCGAATTAATTACTCAGAAACTATAAGGGATATTTTCTAATTTAAAACACCACAGTAAAACGTGAATTTTCTTCCTCCCTAATGTGAAATTTCGTATCATTACGATGTATAGTTAGGGAGCTACAATCGTTATAAAAAAGCATTGCAAGTGGCGAAACGTGAAATGTTAAAATCTAGTATTTTTATTGACATATAACTTGATATAACTCTTAAACCATTTGAGATGTAGAAATGATTTTTTCAGGGTTTATTCTCCTTTCAATTCTGCATCTTTTGATATCCAAATCGTTGGTTTAAAAGGTTTTTTTAAACTTTTTTGAAAAAACTTTAAACAGCAATTACTCGCAAACCCTTTCAGATTTAAAAGTCATTTTTTCATGGTTTACTCTCTATTAAATTCTGCATCTATTGATGTGCATATCATTGGTATTGTTAAATGTTAAAATATTTACAAATAATTACATATAAATGAAAAAATACTAAAAATTTTGAAATTTCAATAGCACCACTCGACTCCAAATTTAATTCTGCTTCTACTAAGCTATAAAAATAATCAAAAATCAAAAACTCAAAAATCAAAAACTCAATTTTTCGCCTAAAAAAACTGCAAGGGGGGGACCTTACCATTTTGCAATGTTTGAAAATTGGCTGTTTTCTCGAATTAATTACTCAGAAACTATAAGGGATATTTTCGAATTTAAAACACCACAGTAAAACGTGAATTTTCTTCCTTCCTAATGTAAAATTTCGTATCATTACGATGTATAGTTAGGGAGCTACAATCGTTTTAAAAAGGTATTGCAAGTGGCGAAACGTGATATGTTAAAATCTAGTATTTTTATTGACATATAAATTGATATAACTCTTAAACCATTTGAGATGTAGAAGTGATTTTTTCAGGGTTTACTCTCTATTAAATTCTGCATCTATTGATGTGCATATCATTGGTATTGTTAAATGTTAAAATATTTACAAATAATTACATATAAATGAAAAAATACTAAAAATTTTGAAATTTCAATAGCACCACTCGACTCCAAATTTAATTCTGCTTCTACTAAGCTATAAAAATAATCAAAAATCAAAAACTCAAAAATCAAAAACTCAATTTTTCGCCTAAAAAAACTGCAAGGGGGGACCTTACCATTTTCCAATGTTTGAAAATTGGCTGTTTTCTCGAATTAATTACTCAGACACTATAAGGGATATTTTCGAATTTAAAACACCACAGTAAAACGTGAATTTTCTTCCTTCCTAATGTGAAATTTCGTATCATTACGATGTATAGTTAGGGAGCTACAATCGTTTTAAAAAGGTATTGCAAGTGGCGAAACGTGAAATGTTAAAATCTAGTATTTTTATTGACATATAACTTGATATAACTCTTAAACCATTTGAGATGTAGAAGTGATTTTTCAGGGTTTACTCTCTATTAAATTCTGCATCTATTGATGTGCATATCATTGGTATTGTTAAATGTTAAAATATTTACAAATAATTACATATAAATGAAAAAATACTAAAAATTTTGAAATTTCAATAGCACCACTCGACTCCAAATTTAATTCTGCTTCTACTAAGCTATAAAAATAATCAAAAATCAAAAACTCAAAAATTAAAAACTCAATTTTTCGCCTAAAAAAACTGCAAGGGGGGGACCTTACCATTTTGCAATGTTTGAAAATTCGCTGTATTCTCGAATTAATTACTCAGAAACTATAAGGGATATTTTCTAATTTAAAACACCACAGTAAAACGTGAATTTTCGTCCTTCCTAATGTGAAATTTCGTATCATTACGATGTATAGTTAGGGAGCTACAATCGTTTTAAAAAGGTATTGCAAGTGGCGAAACGTGAAATGTTAAAATCTAGTATTTTTATTGACATATAAATTGATATAACTCTTAAACCATTTGAGATGTAGAAGTGATTTTTTCAGGGTTTATTCTCCTTTCAATTCTGCATCTTTTGATACCTATATCGTTGGTTTAAAAGGTTTTTTTATCTTTTTTGAAAAAACTTTAAACAGCAATTACTCGCAAACCCTTTGAGATTTAAAAGTCATTTTTTCATGGTTTACTCTCTATTAAATTCTGCATCTATTGATGTGCATATCATTGGTATTGTTAAATGTTAAAATATTTACAAATAATTACATATAAATGAAAAAATACTAAAAATTTTGAAATTTCAATAGCACCACTCGACTCCAAATTTAATTCTGCTTCTACTAAGCTATAAAAATAATCAAAAATCAAAAACTCAAAAATCAAAAACTCAATTTTTCGCCTAAAAAACTGCAAGGGGGAGACCTTACCATTTTGCAAAGTTTAAATATTAGCTGTTTTCTCGAATTAATTACTCAGAAACTATAAGGGATATTTTCGAATTTAAAACACCACAGTAAAACGTGAATTTTCTTCCTTCCTAATGTGAAATTTCGTATCATTACGATGTATAGTTAGGGAGCTACAATCGTTTTAAAAAGGTATTGCAAGTGGCGAAACGTGAAATGTTAAAATCTAGTATTTTTATTGACATATAAATTGATATAACTCTTAAACCATTTGAGATGTAGAAGTGATTTTTTCAGGGTTTATTCTCCTTTCAATTCTGAATCTTTTGATATCCATATCGTTGGTTTAAAAGGTTTTTTAAACTTTTTTGAAAAAACTTTAAACAGCAATTACTCGCAAACCCTTAGAGATTTAAAAGTCATTTTTTCGAGGTTTACTCTCTATTAAATTCTGCATCTATTGATGTGCATATCATTGGTATTGTTAAATGTTAAAATATTTACAAATAATTACATATAAATGAAAAAATACTAAAAATTTTGAAATTTCAATAGCACCACTCGACTCCAAATTTAATTCTGCTTCTACTAAGCTATAAAAATAATCAAAAATCAAAAACTCAAAAATCAAAAACTCAATTTTTCGCCTAAAAAAACTGCAAGGGGGGACCTTACCATTTTGCAATGTTTGAAAATTGGCTGTTTTCTCGAATTAATTACTCAGAAACTATAAGGGATATTTTCTAATTTAAAACACTACAGTAAAACGTGAATTTTCTTCCTCCCTAATGTGAAATTTCGTATCATTACGATGTATAGTTAGGAAGCTACAATCGTTTTAAAAAGGTATTGCAAGTGGCGAAACGTGAAATGTTAAAATCTAGTATTTTTATTGACATATAACTTGATATAACTCTTAAACCATTTGAGATGTAGAAATGATTTTTTCAGGGTTTATTCTCCTTTCAATTCTGCATCTTTTGATATCCATATCGTTGGTTTAAAAGGTTTTTTTAAACTATTTTGAAAAAACTTTAAACAGCAATTACTCGCAAACCCTTTGAGATTTAAAAGTCATTTTTTCATGGTTTACTCTCTATTAAATTCTGCATCTATTGATGTGCATATCATTGGTATTGTTAAATGTTAAAATATTTACAAATAATTACATATAAATGAAAAAATACTAAAAATTTTGAAATTTCAATAGCACCACTCGACTCCAAATTTAATTCTGCTTCTACTAAGCTATAAAAATAATCAAAAATCAAAAACTCAAAAATCAAAAACTCAATTTTTCGCCTAAAAAAACTGCAAGGGGGGACCTTACCATTTTGCAAAGTTTAAATATTGGCTGTTTTCTCGAATTAATTACTCAGAAACTATAAGGGATATTTTCGAATTTAAAACACCACAGTAAAACGTGAATTTTCTTCCTTCCTAATGTGAAATTTCGTATCATTACGATGTATAGTTAGGGAGCTACAATCGTTTTAAAAAGGTATTGCAAGTGGCGAAACGTGAAATGTTAAAATCTAGTATTTTTATTGACATATAAATTGATATAACTCTTAAACCATTTGAGATGTAGAAGTGATTTTTTCAGGGTTTATTCTCCTTTCAATTCTGCATCTTTTGATATCCATATCGTTGGTTTAAAAGGTTTTTTAAACTTTTTTGAAAAAACTTTAAACAGCAATTACTCGCAAACCCTTAGAGATTTAAAAGTCATTTTTTCGAGGTTTACTCTCTATTAAATTCTGCATCTATTGATGTGCATATCATTGGTATTGTTAAATGTTAAAATATTTACAAATAATTACATATAAATGAAAAAATACTAAAAATTTTGAAATTTCAATAGCACCACTCGACTCCAAATTTAATTCTGCTTCTACTAAGCTATAAAAATAATCAAAAATCAAAAACTCAAAAATCAAAAACTCAATTTTTCGCCTAAAAAAACTGCAAGGGGGGACCTTACCATTTTCCAATGTTTGAAAATTGGCTGTTTTCTCGAATTAATTACTCAGACACTATAAGGGATATTTTCGAATTTAAAACACCACAGTAAAACGTGAATTTTCTTCCTTCCTAATGTGAAATTTCGTATCATTACGATGTATAGTTAGGGAGCTACAATCGTTTTAAAAAGGTATTGCAAGTGGCGAAACGTGAAATGTTAAAATCTAGTATTTTTATTGACATATAACTTGATATAACTCTTAAACCATTTGAGATGTAGAAGTGATTTTTCAGGGTTTACTCTCTATTAAATTCTGCATCTATTGATGTGCATATCATTGGTATTGTTAAATGTTAAAATATTTACAAATAATTACATATAAATGAAAAAATACTAAAAATTTTGAAATTTCAATAGCACCACTCGACTCCAAATTTAATTCTGCTTCTACTAAGCTATAAAAATAATCAAAAATCAAAAACTCAAAAATCAAAAACTCAATTTTTCGCCTAAAAAAACTGCAAGGGGGGACCTTACCATTTTGCAAAGTTTGAATATTGGCTGTTTTCTCGAATTAATTACTCAGAAACTATAAGGGGTATTTTCTAATTTAAAACACCACAGTAAAAGGTGAATTTTCTTCCTTCCTAATGTGAAATTTCGTATCATTACGATGTATAGTTAGGGAGATACAATCGTTTTAAAAAGGTATTGCAAGTGGCGAAACGTGAAATGTTAAAATCTAGTATTTTTATTGACATATAACTTGATATAACTCTTAAACCATTTGAGATGTAGAAATGATTTTTTCAGGGTTTATTCTCCTTTCAATTCTGCATCTTTTGATATCCATATCGTTGGTTTAAAAGGTTTTTTTATCTTTTTTGAAAAAACTTTAAACAGCAATTACTCGCAAACCCTTTGAGATTTAAAAGTCATTTTTTCATGGTTTACTCTCTATTAAATTCTGCATCTATTGATGTGCATATCATTGGTATTGTTAAATGTTAAAATATTTACAAATAATTACATATAAATGAAAAAATACTAAAAATTTTGAAATTTCAATAGCACCACTCGACTCCAAATTTAATTCTGCTTCTACTAAGCTATAAAAATAATCAAAAATCAAAAACTCAAAAATTAAAAACTCAATTTTTCGCCTAAAAAAACTGCAAGGGGGGGACCTTACCATTTTGCAATGTTTGAAAATTCGCTGTATTCTCGAATTAATTACTCAGAAACTATAAGGGATATTTTCTAATTTAAAACACCACAGTAAAACGTGAATTTTCGTCCTTCCTAATGTGAAATTTCGTATCATTACGATGTATAGTTAGGGAGCTACAATCGTTTTAAAAAGGTATTGCAAGTGGCGAAACGTGAAATGTTAAAATCTAGTATTTTTATTGACATATAAATTGATATAACTCTTAAACCATTTGAGATGTAGAAGTGATTTTTTCAGGGTTTATTCTCCTTTCAATTCTGCATCTTTTGATACCCATATCGTTGGTTTAAAAGGTTTTTTTATCTTTTTTGAAAAAACTTTAAACAGCAATTACTCGCAAACCCTTTGAGATTTAAAAGTCATTTTTTCATGGTTTACTCTCTATTAAATTCTGCATCTATTGATGTGCATATCATTGGTATTGTTAAATGTTAAAATATTTACAAATAATTACATATAAATGAAAAAATACTAAAAATTTTGAAATTTCAATAGCACCACTCGACTCCAAATTTAATTCTGCTTCTACTAAGCTATAAAAATAATCAAAAATCAAAAACTCAAAAATCAAAAACTCAATTTTTCGCCTAAAAAACTGCAAGGGGGAGACCTTACCATTTTGCAAAGTTTAAATATTAGCTGATTTCTCGAATTAATTACTCAGAAACTATAAGGGATATTTTCGAATTTAAAACACCACAGTAAAACGTGAATTTTCTTCCTTCCTAATGTGAAATTTCGTATCATTACGATGTATAGTTAGGGAGCTACAATCGTTTTAAAAAGGTATTGCAAGTGGCGAAACGTGAAATGTTAAAATCTAGTATTTTTATTGACATATAAATTGATATAACTCTTAAACCATTTGAGATGTAGAAGTGATTTTTTCAGGGTTTATTCTCCTTTCAATTCTGAATCTTTTGATATCCATATCGTTGGTTTAAAAGGTTTTTTAAACTTTTTTGAAAAAACTTTAAACAGCAATTACTCGCAAACCCTTAGAGATTTAAAAGTCATTTTTTCGAGGTTTACTCTCTATTAAATTCTGCATCTATTGATGTGCATATCATTGGTATTGTTAAATGTTAAAATATTTACAAATAATTACATATAAATGAAAAAATACTAAAAATTTTGAAATTTCAATAGCACCACTCGACTCCAAATTTAATTCTGCTTCTACTAAGCTATAAAAATAATCAAAAATCAAAAACTCAAAAATCAAAAACTCAATTTTTCGCCTAAAAAACTGCAAGGGGGAGACCTTACCATTTTGCAAAGTTTAAATATTAGCTGATTTCTCGAATTAATTACTCAGAAACTATAAGGGATATTTTCGAATTTAAAACACCACAGTAAAACGTGAATTTTCTTCCTTCCTAATGTGAAATTTCGTATCATTACGATGTATAGTTAGGGAGCTACAATCGTTTTAAAAAGGTATTGCAAGTGGCGAAACGTGAAATGTTAAAATCTAGTATTTTTATTGACATATAAATTGATATAACTCTTAAACCATTTGAGATGTAGAAGTGATTTTTTCAGGGTTTATTCTCCTTTCAATTCTGAATCTTTTGATATCCATATCGTTGGTTTAAAAGGTTTTTTAAACTTTTTTGAAAAAACTTTAAACAGCAATTACTCGCAAACCCTTAGAGATTTAAAAGTCATTTTTTCGAGGTTTACTCTCTATTAAATTCTGCATCTATTGATGTGCATATCATTGGTATTGTTAAATGTTAAAATATTTACAAATAATTACATATAAATGAAAAAATACTAAAAATTTTGAAATTTCAATAGCACCACTCGACTCCAAATTTAATTCTGCTTCTACTAAGCTATAAAAATAATCAAAAATCAAAAACTCAAAAATCAAAAACTCAATTTTTCGCCTAAAAAAACTGCAAGGGGGGACCTTACCATTTTGCAATGTTTGAAAATTGGCTGTTTTCTCGAATTAATTACTCAGAAACTATAAGGGATATTTTCTAATTTAAAACACCACAGTAAAACGTGAATTTTCTTCCTCCCTAATGTGAAATTTCGTATCATTACGATGTATAGTTAGGAAGCTACAATCGTTTTAAAAAGGTATTGCAAGTGGCGAAACGTGAAATGTTAAAATCTAGTATTTTTATTGACATATAACTTGATATAACTCTTAAACCATTTGAGATGTAGAAATGATTTTTTCAGGGTTTATTCTCCTTTCAATTCTGCATCTTTTGATATCCATATCGTTGGTTTAAAAGGTTTTTTTAAACTATTTTGAAAAAACTTTAAACAGCAATTACTCGCAAACCCTTTGAGATTTAAAAGTCATTTTTTCATGGTTTACTCTCTATTAAATTCTGCATCTATTGATGTGCATATCATTGGTATTGTTAAATGTTAAAATATTTACAAATAATTACATATAAATGAAAAAATACTAAAAATTTTGAAATTTCAATAGCACCACTCGACTCCAAATTTAATTCTGCTTCTACTAAGCTATAAAAATAATCAAAAATCAAAAACTTCAAAATCAAAAACTCAATTTTTCGCCTAAAAAAACTGCAAGGGGGGACCTTACCATTTTGCAAAGTTTAAATATTGGCTGTTTTCTCGAATTAATTACTCAGAAACTATAAGGGATATTTTCTAATTTAAAACACCACAGTAAAACGTGAATTTTCTTCCTCCCTAATGTGAAATTTCGTATCATTACGATGTATAGTTAGGAAGCTACAATCGTTTTAAAAAGGTATTGCAAGTGGCGAAACGTGAAATGTTAAAATCTAGTATTTTTATTGACATATAACTTGATATAACTCTTAAACCATTTGAGATGTAGAAATGATTTTTTCAGGGTTTATTCTCCTTTCAATTCTGCATCTTTTGATATCCATATCGTTGGTTTAAAAGGTTTTTTTAAACTATTTTGAAAAAACTTTAAACAGCAATTACTCGCAAACCCTTTGAGATTTAAAAGTCATTTTTTCATGGTTTACTCTCTATTAAATTCTGCATCTATTGATGTGCATATCATTGGTATTGTTAAATGTTAAAATATTTACAAATAATTACATATAAATGAAAAAATACTAAAAATTTTGAAATTTCAATAGCACCACTCGACTCCAAATTTAATTCTGCTTCTACTAAGCTATAAAAATAATCAAAAATCAAAAACTCAAAAATCAAAAACTCAATTTTTCGCCTAAAAAAACTGCAAGGGGGGACCTTACCATTTTGCAAAGTTTAAATATTGGCTGTTTTCTCGAATTAATTACTCAGAAACTATAAGGGATATTTTCGAATTTAAAACACCACAGTAAAACGTGAATTTTCTTCCTTCCTAATGTGAAATTTCGTATCATTACGATGTATAGTTAGGGAGCTACAATCGTTTTAAAAAGGTATTGCAAGTGGCGAAACGTGAAATGTTAAAATCTAGTATTTTTATTGACATATAAATTGATATAACTCTTAAACCATTTGAGATGTAGAAGTGATTTTTTCAGGGTTTATTCTCCTTTCAATTCTGCATCTTTTGATATCCATATCGTTGGTTTAAAAGGTTTTTTAAACTTTTTGAAAAAACTTTAAACAGCAATTACTCGCAAACCCTTAGAGATTTAAAAGTCATTTTTTCGAGGTTTACTCTCTATTAAATTCTGCATCTATTGATGTGCATATCATTGGTATTGTTAAATGTTAAAATATTTACAAATAATTACATATAAATGAAAAAATACTAAAAATTTTGAAATTTCAATAGCACCACTCGACTCCAAATTTAATTCTGCTTCTACTAAGCTATAAAAATAATCAAAAATCAAAAACTCAAAAATCAAAAACTCAATTTTTCGCCTAAAAAAACTGCAAGGGGGGACCTTACCATTTTGCAATGTTTGAAAATTGGCTGTTTTCTCGAATTAATTACTCAGAAACTATAAGGGATATTTTCTAATTTAAAACACCACAGTAAAACGTGAATTTTCTTCCTCCCTAATGTGAAATTTCGTATCATTACGATGTATAGTTAGGAAGCTACAATCGTTTTAAAAAGGTATTGCAAGTGGCGAAACGTGAAATGTTAAAATCTAGTATTTTTATTGACATATAACTTGATATAACTCTTAAACCATTTGAGATGTAGAAATGATTTTTTCAGGGTTTATTCTCCTTTCAATTCTGCATCTTTTGATATCCATATCGTTGGTTTAAAAGGTTTTTTTAAACTATTTTGAAAAAACTTTAAACAGCAATTACTCGCAAACCCTTTGAGATTTAAAAGTCATTTTTCCATGGTTTACTCTCTATTAAATTCTGCATCTATTGATGTGCATATCATTGGTATTGTTAAATGTTAAAATATTTACAAATAATTACATATAAATGAAAAAATACTAAAAATTTTGAAATTTCAATAGCACCACTCGACTCCAAATTTAATTCTGCTTCTACTAAGCTATAAAAATAATCAAAAATCAAAAACTCAAAAATCAAAAACTCAATTTTTCGCCTAAAAAAACTGCAAGGGGGGACCTTACCATTTTGCAATGTTTGAAAATTGGCTGTTTTCTCGAATTAATTACTCAGAAACTATAAGGGATATTTTCTAATTTAAAACACCACAGTAAAACGTGAATTTTCTTCCTCCCTAATGTGAAATTTCGTATCATTACGATGTATAGTTAGGGAGCTACAATCGTTTTAAAAAGGTATTGCAAGTGGCGAAACGTGAAATGTTAAAATCTAGTATTTTTATTGACATATAACTTGATATAACTCTTAAACCATTTGAGATGTAGAAGTGATTTTTTCAGGGTTTATTCTCCTTTCAATTCTGCATCTTTTGATATCCATATCGTTGGTTTAAAAGGTTTTTTAACTTTTTTGAAAAAACTTTAAACAGCAATTACTCGCAAACCCTTTGAGATTTAAAAGTCATTTTTTCATGGTTTACTCTCTATTAAATTCTGCATCTATTGATGTGCATATCATTGGTATTGTTAAATGTTAAAATATTTACAAATAATTACATATAAATGAAAAAATACTAAAAATTTTGAAATTTCAATAGCACCACTCGACTCCAAATTTAATTCTGCTTCTACTAAGCTATAAAAATAATCAAAAATCAAAAACTCAAAAATTAAAAACTCAATTTTTCGCCTAAAAAAACTGCAAGGGGGGGACCTTACCATTTTGCAATGTTTGAAAATTGGCTGTATTCTCGAATTAATTACTCAGAAACTATAAGGGATATTTTCGAATTTAAAACACCACAGTAAAACGTGAATTTTCTTCCTTCCTAATGTGAAATTTCGTATCATTACGATGTATAGTTAGGGAGCTACAATCGTTATAAAAAAGCATTGCAAGTGGCGAAACGTGAAATGTTAAAATCTAGTATTTTTATTGACATATAACTTGATATAACTCTTAAACCATTTGAGATGTAGAAATGATTTTTTCAAAGTTTATTCTCCTTTCAATTCTGCATCTTTTGATATCCAAATCGTTGGTTTAAAAGGTTTTTTAAAACTTTTTTGAAAAAACTTTAAACAGCAATTACTCGCAAACCTTTTCAGATTTAAAAGTCATTTTTTCATGGTTTACTCTCTATTAAATTCTGCATCTATTGATGTGCATATCATTGGTATTGTTAAATGTTAAAATATTTACAAATAATTACATATAAATGAAAAAATACTAAAAATTTTGAAATTTCAATAGCACCACTCGACTCCAAATTTAATTCTGCTTCTACTAAGCTATAAAAATAATCAAAAATCAAAAACTCAAAAATCAAAAACTCAATTTTTCGCCTAAAAAAACTGCAAGGGGGGGACCTTACCATTTTGCAATGTTTGAAAATTGGCTGTTTTCTCGAATTAATTACTCAGAAACTATAAGGGATATTTTCGAATTTAAAACACCACAGTAAAACGTGAATTTTCTTCCTTCCTAATGTAAAATTTCGTATCATTACGATGTATAGTTAGGGAGCTACAATCGTTTTAAAAAGGTATTGCAAGTGGCGAAACGTGAAATGTTAAAATCTAGTATTTTTATTGACATATAAATTGATATAACTCTTAAACCATTTGAGATGTAGAAGTGATTTTTTCAGGGTTTACTCTCTATTAAATTCTGCATCTATTGATGTGCATATCATTGGTATTGTTAAATGTTAAAATATTTACAAATAATTACATATAAATGAAAAAATACTAAAAATTTTGAAATTTCAATAGCACCACTCGACTCCAAATTTAATTCTGCTTCTACTAAGCTATAAAAATAATCAAAAATCAAAAACTCAAAAATCAAAAACTCAATTTTTCGCCTAAAAAAACTGCAAGGGGGGACCTTACCATTTTGCAAAGTTTAAATATTGGCTGTTTTCTCGAATTAATTACTCAGAAACTATAAGGGATATTTTCGAATTTAAAACACCACAGTAAAACGTGAATTTTCTTCCTTCCTAATGTGAAATTTCGTATCATTACGATGTATAGTTAGGGAGCTACAATCGTTTAAAAAAGGTATTGCAAGTGGCGAAACGTGAAATGTTAAAATCTAGTATTTTTATTGACATATAACTTGATATAACTCTTAAACCATTTGAGATGTAGAAATGATTTTTTCAGGGTTTATTCTCCTTTCAATTCTGCATCTTTTGATATCCAAATCGTTGGTTTAAAAGGTTTTTTTAAACTTTTTTGAAAAAACTTTAAACAGCAATTACTCGCAAACCCTTTCAGATTTAAAAGTCATTTTTTCATGGTTTACTCTCTATTAAATTCTGCATCTATTGATGTGCATATCATTGGTATTGTTAAATGTTAAAATATTTACAAATAATTACATATAAATGAAAAAATACTAAAAATTTTGAAATTTCAATAGCACCACTCGACTCCAAATTTAATTCTGCTTTTACTAAGCTATAAAAATAATCAAAAATCAAAAACTCAAAAATCAAAAACTCAATTTTTCGCCTAAAAAAACTGCAAGGGGGGACCTTACCATTTTGCAATGTTTGAAAATTGGCTGTTTTCTCGAATTAATTACTCAGAAACTCTAAGGGATATTTTCGAATTTAAAACACCACAGTAAAACGTGAATTTTCTTCCTTCCTAATGTGAAATTTCGTATCATTACGATGTATAGTTAGGGAGCTACAATCGTTTTAAAAAGGTATTGGAAGTGGCGAAACGTGAAATGTTAAAATCTAGTATTTTTATTGACATATAACTTGATATAACTCTTAAACCATTTGAGATGTAGAAATGATTTTTTCAGGGTTTATTCTCCTTTCAATTCTGCATCTTTTGATATCCATATCGTTGGTTTAAAAGGTTTTTTTTAACTATTTTGAAAAAACTTTAAACAGCAATTACTCGCAAACCCTTTGAGATTTAAAAGTCATTTTTTCATGGTTTACTCTCTATTAAATTCTGCATCTATTGATGTGCATATCATTGGTATTGTTAAATGTTAAAATATTTACAAATAATTACATATAAATGAAAAAATACTAAAAATTTTGAAATTTCAATAGCACCACTCGACTCCAAATTTAATTCTGCTTCTACTAAGCTATAAAAATAATCAAAAATCAAAAACTCAAAAATTAAAAACTCAATTTTTCGCCTAAAAAAACTGCAAGGGGGGGACCTTACCATTTTGCAATGTTTGAAAATTGGCTGTATTCTCGAATTAATTACTCAGAAACTATAAGGGATATTTTCTAATTTAAAACACCACAGTAAAACGTGAATTTTCTTCCTTCCTAATGTGAAATTTCGTATCATTACGATGTATAGTTAGGGAGCTACAATCGTTTTAAAAAGGTATTGCAAGTGGCGAAACGTGAAATGTTAAAATCTAGTATTTTTATTGACATATAAATTGATATAACTCTTAAACCATTTGAGATGTAGAAGTGATTTTTTCAGGGTTTATTCTCCTTTCAATTCTGCATCTTTTGATACCCATATCGGTGGTTTAAAAGGTTTTTTAACGGTTTTGAAAAAAATTTAAACAGCAATTACTCGCAAACCCTTTGAGATTTCAAAATCATTTTTTTATGGTTTACTCTCTATTAAATTCTGCATCTATTGATGTGCATATCATTGGTATTGTTAAATGTTAAAATATTTACAAAAAACTAGATAAAAATGAAAAAATACTAAAAATTTTGAAATTTCAATAGCACCACTCGACTCCAAATTTAATTCTGCTTCTACTAAGCTATAAAAATAAACAAAAATCAAAAACTCAAAAGTCAAAAACTCAATTTTTCGCCTAAAAAAACTGCAAGGGGGACCTTACCATTTTGCAATGTTTGAAAAATGGCTGTTTTCTCGAAATAATTACTCAAAAAATATAAGGGATATTTTCGAATTTAAAACACCCCAGTAAAACGTGAATTTTCTTCCTTCCTAATGTGAAATTTCGTATCATTACGATGTATAGTTAGGGAGATACAATCGTTTTAAAAAGGTATTGCAAGTGGCAAAACGTGAAATGTTAAAATCTAGTATTTTTATTGACATATAAATTGATATAACTCTTAAACCATTTGAGATGTAGAAGTGATTTTTCAGGGTTTACTCTCTATTAAATTCTGCATCTATTGATGTGCATATCATTGGTATTGTTAAATGTTAAAATATTTACAAATAATTACATATAAATGAAAAAATACTAAAAATTTTGAAATTTCAATAGCACCACTCGACTCCAAATTTAATTCTGCTTCTACTAAGCTATAAAAATAATCAAAAATCAAAAACTCAAAAATCAAAAACTCAATTTTTCGCCTAAAAAAACTGCAAGGGGGGACCTTACCATTTTGCAAAGTTTGAATATTGGCTGTTTTCTCGAATTAATTACTCAGAAACTATAAGGGGTATTTTCTAATTTAAAACACCACAGTAAAACGTGAATTTTCTTCCTTCCTAATGTGAAATTTCGTATCATTACGATGTATAGTTAGGGAGATACAATCGTTTTAAAAAGGTATTGGAAGTGGCGAAACGTGAAATGTTAAAATCTAGTATTTTTATTGACATATAACTTGATATAACTCTTAAACCATTTGAGATGTAGAAATGATTTTTTCAGGGTTTATTCTCCTTTCAATTCTGCATCTTTTGATATCCATATCGTTGGTTTAAAAGGTTTTTTTTAACTATTTTGAAAAAACTTTAAACAGCAATTACTCGCAAACCCTTTGAGATTTAAAAGTCATTTTTTCATGGTTTACTCTCTATTAAATTCTGCATCTATTGATGTGCATATCATTGGTATTGTTAAATGTTAAAATATTTACAAATAATTACATATAAATGAAAAAATACTAAAAATTTTGAAATTTCAATAGCACCACTCGACTCCAAATTTAATTCTGCTTCTACTAAGCTATAAAAATAATCAAAAATCAAAAACTCAAAAATTAAAAACTCAATTTTTCGCCTAAAAAAACTGCAAGGGGGGGACCTTACCATTTTGCAATGTTTGAAAATTGGCTGTATTCTCGAATTAATTACTCAGAAACTATAAGGGATATTTTCTAATTTAAAACACCACAGTAAAACGTGAATTTTCTTCCTTCCTAATGTGAAATTTCGTATCATTACGATGTATAGTTAGGGAGCTACAATCGTTTTAAAAAGGTATTGCAAGTGGCGAAACGTGAAATGTTAAAATCTAGTATTTTTATTGACATATAAATTGATATAACTCTTAAACCATTTGAGATGTAGAAGTGATTTTTTCAGGGTTTATTCTCCTTTCAATTCTGCATCTTTTGATACCCATATCGGTGGTTTAAAAGGTTTTTTAACGGTTTTGAAAAAAATTTAAACAGCAATTACTCGCAAACCCTTTGAGATTTCAAAATCATTTTTTTATGGTTTACTCTCTATTAAATTCTGCATCTATTGATGTGCATATCATTGGTATTGTTAAATGTTAAAATATTTACAAAAAACTAGATAAAAATGAAAAAATACTAAAAATTTTGAAATTTCAATAGCACCACTCGACTCCAAATTTAATTCTGCTTCTACTAAGCTATAAAAATAAACAAAAATCAAAAACTCAAAAGTCAAAAACTCAATTTTTCGCCTAAAAAAACTGCAAGGGGGACCTTACCATTTTGCAATGTTTGAAAAATGGCTGTTTTCTCGAATTAATTACTCAAAAAATATAAGGGATATTTTCGAATTTAAAACACCCCAGTAAAACGTGAATTTTCTTCCTTCCTAATGTGAAATTTCGTATCATTACGATGTATAGTTAGGGAGATACAATCGTTTTAAAAAGGTATTGCAAGTGGCGAAACGTGAAATGTTAAAATCTAGTATTTTTATTGACATATAAATTGATATAACTCTTAAACCATTTGAGATGTAGAAGTGATTTTTCAGGGTTTACTCTCTATTAAATTCTGCATCTATTGATGTGCATATCATTGGTATTGTTAAATGTTAAAATATTTACAAATAATTACATATAAATGAAAAAATACTAAAAATTTTGAAATTTCAATAGCACCACTCGACTCCAAATTTAATTCTGCTTCTACTAAGCTATAAAAATAATCAAAAATCAAAAACTCAAAAATCAAAAACTCAATTTTTCGCCTAAAAAAACTGCAAGGGGGGACCTTACCATTTTGCAAAGTTTGAATATTGGCTGTTTTCTCGAATTAATTACTCAGAAACTATAAGGGGTATTTTCTAATTTAAAACACCACAGTAAAACGTGAATTTTCTTCCTTCCTAATGTGAAATTTCGTATCATTACGATGTATAGTTAGGGAGATACAATCGTTTTAAAAAGGTATTGCAAGTGGCGAAACGTGAATGTTAAAATCTAGTATTTTTATTGACATATAACTTGATATAACTCTTAAACCATTTTAGATGTAGAAATGATTTTTTCAGGGTTTATTCTCCTTTCAATTCTGCATCTTTTGATACCCATATCGTTGGTTTAAAAGGTTTTTTAACTTTTTTGAAAAAACTTTAAACTGCGATTACTTGCAAACCCTTTGAGATTTAAAAGTCATTTTTTCATGGTTTACTCTCTATTAAATTCTGCATCTATTAATGTGCATATCATTGGTATTGTTAAATGTTAAAATATTTACAAATAATTACATATAAATGAAAAAATACTAAAAATTTTGAAATTTCAATAGCACCACTCGACTCCAAATTTAATTCTGCTTCTACTAAGCTATAAAAATAATCAAAAATCAAAAACTCAAAAATCAAAAACTCAATTTTTCGCCTAAAAAAACTGCAAGGGGGGACCTTACCATTTTGCAATGTTTGAAAATTGGCTGTTTTCTCGAATTAATTACTCAGAAACTCTAAGGGATATTTTCGAATTTAAAACACCACAGTAAAACGTGAATTTTCTTCCTTCCTAATGTGAAATTTCGTATCATTACGATGTATAGTTAGGGAGCTACAATCGTTTTAAAAAGGTATTGGAAGTGGCGAAACGTGAAATGTTAAAATCTAGTATTTTTATTGACATATAACTTGATATAACTCTTAAACCATTTGAGATGTAGAAATGATTTTTTCAGGGTTTATTCTCCTTTCAATTCTGCATCTTTTGATATCCATATCGTTGGTTTAAAAGGTTTTTTTAACTATTTTGAAAAAACTTTAAACAGCAATTACTCGCAAACCCTTTGAGATTTAAAAGTCATTTTTTCATGGTTTACTCTCTATTAAATTCTGCATCTATTGATGTGCATATCATTGGTATTGTTAAATGTTAAAATATTTACAAATAATTACATATAAATGAAAAAATACTAAAAATTTTGAAATTTCAATAGCACCACTCGACTCCAAATATAATTCTGCTTCTACTAAGCTATAAAAATAATCAAAAATCAAAAACTCAAAAATCAAAAACTCAAAAATCAAAAACTCAATTTTTCGCCTAAAAAAACTGCAAGGGGTAAAACCTTACCATTTTGCAATGTTTGAAAATTGGCTGTTTTCTCGAATTAATTACTCAGAAACTATAAGGGATATTTTCTAATTTAAAACACCACAGTAAAACGTGAATTTTCTTCCTTCCTATTGTGAAATTTCGTATCATTACGATGTATAGTTAGGGAGCTACAATCGTTTTAAAAAGGTATTGCAAGTGGCGAAACGTGAAATGTTAAAATCTAGTATTTTTATTGACATATAAATTGATATAACTCTTAAACCATTTGAGATGTAGAAGTGATTTTTACAGGGTTTATTCTCCTTTCAATTCTGCATCTTTTGATATCCATATCGTTGGTTTAAAAGGTTTTTTTAACTTTTTTGAAAAAACTTTAAACAGCAATTACTCGCAAACCCTTTGAGATTTAAAAGTTATTTTTTCATGGTTTACTCTCTATTAAATTCTGCATCTATTGATGTGCATATCATTGGTATTGTTAAATGTTAAAATATTTACAAATAATTACATATAAATGAAAAAATACTAAAAATTTTGAAATTTCAATAGCACCACTCGACTCCAAATTCAATTCTGCTTCTACTAAGCTATAAAAATAATGAAAAATCAAAAACTCAAAAATCAAAAACTCAATTTTTCGCCTAAAAAAACTGCAAGGGGGGACCTTACCATTTTGCAAAGTTTGAATATTCGCTGTTTTCTCGAATTAATTACTCAGAAACTATAAGGGATATTTTCGAATTTAAAACACCACAGTAAAACGTGAATTTTCTTCCTTCCTAATGTGAAATTTCGTATCATTACGATGTATAGTTAGGGAGATACAATCGTTTTAAAAAGGTATTGCAAGTGGCGAAACGTGAAATGTTAAAATCTAGTATTTTTATTGACATATAACTTGATATAACTCTTAAACCATTTTAGATGTAGAAATGATTTTTTCAGGGTTTATTCTCCTTTCAATTCTGCATCTTTTGATACCCATATCGTTGGTTTAAAAGGTTTTTTAACTTTTTTGAAAAAACTTTAAACTGCGATTACTTGCAAACCCTTTGAGATTTAAAAGTCATTTTTTCATGGTTTACTCTCTATTAAATTCTGCATCTATTAATGTGCATATCATTGGTATTGTTAAATGTTAAAATATTTACAAATAATTACATATAAATGAAAAAATACTAAAAATTTTGAAATTTCAATAGCACCACTCGACTCCAAATTTAATTCTGCTTCTACTAAGCTATAAAAATAATCAAAAATCAAAAACTCAAAAATCAAAAACTCAATTTTTCGCCTAAAAAAACTGCAAGGGGGGGACCTTACCATTTTGCAATGTTTGAAAATTGGCTGTTTTCTCGAATTAATTACTCAGAAACTATAAGGGATATTTTCGAATTTAAAACACCACAGTAAAACGTGAATTTTCTTCCTTCCTATTGTGAAATTTCGTATCATTACGATGTATAGTTAGGGAGCTACAATCGTTTTAAAAAGGTATTGCAAGTGGCGAAACGTGAAATGTTAAAATCTAGTATTTTTATTGACATATAAATTGATATAACTCTTAAACCATTTGAGATGTAGAAGTGATTTTTACAGGGTTTATTCTCCTTTCAATTCTGCATCTTTTGATATCCATATCGTTGGTTTAAAAGGTTTTTTTAACTTTTTTGAAAAAACTTTAAACAGCAATTACTCGCAAACCCTTTGAGATTTAAAAGTCATTTTTTCATGGTTTACTCTCTATTAAATTCTGCATCTATTGATGTGCATATCATTGGTATTGTTAAATGTTAAAATATTTACAAATAATTACATATAAATGAAAAAATACTAAAAATTTTGAAATTTCAATAGCACCACTCGACTCCAAATTTAATTCTGCTTCTACTAAGCTATAAAAATAATGAAAAATCAAAAACTCAAAAATCAAAAACTCAATTTTTCGCCTAAAAAAACTGCAAGGGGGGACCTTACCATTTTGCAAAGTTTGAATATTCGCTGTTTTCTCGAATTAATTACTCAGAAACTATAAGGGATATTTTCGAATTTAAAACACCACAGTAAAACGTGAATTTTCTTCCTTCCTAATGTGAAATTTCGTATCATTACGATGTATAGTTAGGGAGATACAATCGTTTTAAAAAGGTATTGCAAGTGGCGAAACGTGAAATGTTAAAATCTAGTATTTTTATTGACATATAACTTGATATAACTCTTAAACCATTTTAGATGTAGAAATGATTTTTTCAGGGTTTATTCTCCTTTCAATTCTGCATCTTTTGATACCCATATCGTTGGTTTAAAAGGTTTTTTAACTTTTTTGAAAAAACTTTAAACTGCGATTACTTGCAAACCCTTTGAGATTTAAAAGTCATTTTTTCATGGTTTACTCTCTATTAAATTCTGCATCTATTGATGTGCATATCATTGGTATTGTTAAATGTTAAAATATTTACAAATAATTACATATAAATGAAAAAATACTAAAAATTTTGAAATTTCAATAGCACCACTCGACTCCAAATTTAATTCTGCTTCTACTAAGCTATAAAAATAATCAAAAATCAAAAACTCAAAAATCAAAAACTCAATTTTTCGCCTAAAAAAACTGCAAGGGGGGACCTTACCATTTTGCAATGTTTGAAAATTGGCTGTTTTCTCGAATTAATTACTCAAAAACTATAAGGGATATTTTCGAATTTAAAACACCACAGTAAAACGTGAATTTTCTTCCTTCCTAATGTGAAATTTCGTATCATTACGATGTATAGTTAGGGAGCTACAATCGTTTTAAAAAGGTATTGCAAGTGGCGAAACGTGAAATGTTAAAATCTAGTATTTTTATTGACATATAACTTGATATAACTCTTAAACCATTTTAGATGTAGAAATGATTTTTTCAGGGTTTATTCTCCTTTCAATTCTGCATCTTTTGATATCCATATCGTTGGTTTAAAAGGTTTTTTAACTTTTTTGAAAAAACTTTAAACTGCGATTACTTGCAAACCCTTTGAGATTTAAAAGTAATTTTTTCATGGTTTACTCTCTATTAAATTCTGCATCTATTGATGTGCATATCATTGGTATTGTTAAATGTTAAAATATTTACAAATAATTACATATAAATGAAAAAATACTAAAAATTTTGAAATTTCAATAGCACCACTCGACTCCAAATTTAATTCTGCTTCTACTAAGCTATAAAAATAATCAAAAATCAAAAACTCAAAAATCAAAAACTCAATTTTTCGCCTAAAAAAACTGCAAGGGGGGACCTTACCATTTTGCAATGTTTGAAAATTGGCTGTTTTCTCGAATTAATTACTCAAAAACTATAAGGGATATTTTCGAATTTAAAACACCACAGTAAAACGTGAATTTTCTTCCTTCCTAATGTGAAATTTCGTATCATTACGATGTATAGTTAGGGAGCTACAATCGTTTTAAAAAGGTATTGGAAGTGGCGAAACGTGAAATGTTAAAATCTAGTATTTTTATTGACATATAACTTGATATAACTCTTAAACCATTTGAGATGTAGAAATGATTTTTTCAGGGTTTATTCTCCTTTCAATTCTGCATCTTTTGATACCCATATCGTTGGTTTAAAAGGTTTTTTAACTTTTTTGAAAAAACTTTAAACAGCAATTACTCGCAAACCCTTTGAGATTTCAAAGTCATTTTTTCATGGTTTACTCTCTATTAAATTCTGCATCTATTGATATGCATATCATTGGTATTGTTAAATGTTAAAATATTTAAAAATAATTACATATAAATGAAAAAATACTAAAAATTTTGAAATTTCAATAGCACCACTCGACTCCAAATTTAATTCTGCTTCTACTAAGCTATAAAAATAATCAAAAATCAAAAACTCAAAAATCAAAAACTCAAAAATTAAAAACTCAATTTTTCGCCTAAAAAAACTGCAAGGGGGGACCTTACCATTTTGCAAAGTTCGAATATTGGCTGTTTTCTCGAATTAATTACTCAGAAACTATAAGGGATATTTTCGAATTTAAAACACCACAGTAAAACGTGAATTTTCTTCCTTCCTAATGTGAAATTTCGTATCCTTACGATGTATAGTTAGGGAGATACAATCGTTTTAAAAAGGTATTGGAAGTGGCGAAACGTGAAATGTTAAAATCTAGTATTTTTATTGACATATAACTTGATATAACTCTTAAACCATTTGAGATGTAGAAATGATTTTTTCAGGGTTTATTCTCCTTTCAATTCTGCATCTTTTGATATCCATATCGTTGGTTTAAAAGGTTTTTTAAACTTTTTTGAAAAAACTTTAAACAGCAATTACTCGCAAACCCTTTGAGATTTAAAAGTCATTTTTTCATGGTTTACTCTCTATTAAATTCTGCATCTATTGATGTGCATATCATTGGTATTGTTAAATGTTAAAATATTTACAAATAATTACATATAAATGAAAAAATACTAAAAATTTTGAAATTTCAATTGCACCACTCGACTCCAAATTTAATTCTGCTTCTACTAAGCTATAAAAATAATCAAAAATCAAAAACTCAAAAATCAAAAACTCAATTTTTCGCCTAAAAAAACTGCAAGGGGTGGACCTTACCATTTTGCAATGTTTGAAAATTGGCTGTTTTCTCGAATTAATTACTCAGAAACTATAAGGGATATTTTCTAATTTAAAACACCACAGTAAAACGTGAATTTTCTTCCTTCCTATTGTGAAATTTCGTATCATTACGATGTATAGTTAGGGAGCTACAATCGTTTTAAAAAGGTATTGCAAGTGGCGAAACGTGAAATGTTAAAATCTAGTATTTTTATTGACATATAAATTGATATAACTCTTAAACCATTTGAGATGTAGAAGTGATTTTTACAGGGTTTATTCTCCTTTCAATTCTGCATCTTTTGATATCCATATCGTTGGTTTAAAAGGTTTTTATAACTTTTTTAAAAAAACTTTAAACAGCAATTACTCGCAAACCCTTTGAGATTTAAAAGTCATTTTTTCATGGTTTACTCTATATTAAATTCTGCATCTATTGATGTGCATATCATTGGTATTGTTAAATGTTAAAATATTTACAAATAATTACATTAAATGAAAAAATACTAAAAATTTTGAAATTTCAATAGCACCACTCGACTCCAAATTTAATTCTGCTTCTACTAAGCTATAAAAATAATCAAAAATCAAAAACTCAAAAATCAAAAACTCAATTTTTCGCCTAAAAAAACTGCAAGGGGGGACCTTACCATTTTGCAATGTTTGAAAATTGGCTGTTTTCTCGAATTAATTACTCAAAAACTATAAGGGATATTTTCGAATTTAAAACACCACAGTAAAACGTGAATTTTCTTCCTTCCTAATGTGAAATTTCGTATCATTACGATGTATAGTTAGGGAGCTACAATCGTTTTAAAAAGGTATTGGAAGTGGCGAAACGTGAAATGTTAAAATCTAGTATTTTTATTGACATATAACTTGATATAACTCTTAAACCATTTGAGATGTAGAAATGATTTTTTCAGGGTTTATTCTCCTTTCAATTCTGCATCTTTTGATATCCATATCGTTGGTTTAAAAGGTTTTTTTAACTTTTTTGAAAAAACTTTAAACAGCAATTACTCGCAAACCCTTTGAGATTTAAAAGTCATTTTTTCATGGTTTACTCTCTATTAAATTCTGCATCTATTGATGTGCATATCATTGGTATTGTTAAATGTTAAAATATTTACAAATAATTACATATAAATGAAAAAATACTAAAAATTTTTAAATTTCAATAGCACCACTCGACTCCAAATTTAATTCTGCTTCTACTAAGCTATAAAAATAATCAAAAATCAAAAACTCAAAAATCAAAAACTCAATTTTTCGCCTAAAAAAACTGCAAGGGGGGACCTTACCATTTTGCAAAGTTCGAATATTGGCTGTTTTCTCGAATTAATTACTCAGAAACTATAAGGGATATTTTCGAATTTAAAACACCACAGTAAAACGTAAATTTTCTTCCTTCCTAATGTGAAATTTCGTATCCTTACGATGTATAGTTAGGGAGATACAATCGTTTTAAAAAGGTATTGGAAGTGGCGAAACGTGAAATGTTAAAATCTAGTATTTTTATTGACATATAACTTGATATAACTCTTAAACCATTTGAGATGTAGAAATGATTTTTTCAGGGTTTATTCTCCTTTCAATTCTGCATCTTTTGATATCCATATCGTTGGTTTAAAAGGTTTTTTTTAACTATTTTGAAAAAACTTTAAACAGCAATTACTCGCAAACCCTTTGAGATTTAAAAGTCATTTTTTCATGGTTTACTCTCTATTAAATTCTGCATCTATTGATGTGCATATCATTGGTATTGTTAAATGTTAAAATATTTACAAATAATTACATATAAATGAAAAAATACTAAAAATTTTGAAATTTCAATAGCACCACTCGACTCCAAATTTAATTCTGCTTCTACTAAGCTATAAAAATAATCAAAAATCAAAAACTCAAAAATCAAAAACTCAATTTTTCGCCTAAAAAAACTGCAAGGGGGGACCTTACCATTTTGCAAAGTTCGAATATTGGCTGTTTTCTCGAATTAATTACTCAGAAACTATAAGGGATATTTTCGAATTTAAAACACCACAGTAAAACGTAAATTTTCTTCCTTCCTAATGTGAAATTTCGTATCCTTACGATGTATAGTTAGGGAGATACAATCGTTTTAAAAAGGTATTGGAAGTGGCGAAACGTGAAATGTTAAAATCTAGTATTTTTATTGACATATAACTTGATATAACTCTTAAACCATTTGAGATGTAGAAATGATTTTTTCAGGGTTTATTCTCCTTTCAATTCTGCATCTTTTGATATCCATATCGTTGGTTTAAAAGGTTTTTTAAACTTTTTTGAAAAAACTTTAAACAGCAATTACTCGCAAACCCTTTGAGATTTAAAAGTCATTTTTTCATGGTTTACTCTCTATTAAATTCTGCATCTATTGATGTGCATATCATTGGTATTGTTAAATGTTAAAATATTTACAAATAATTACATATAAATGAAAAAATACTAAAAATTTTGAAATTTCAATTGCACCACTCGACTCCAAATTTAATTCTGCTTCTACTAAGCTATAAAAATAATCAAAAATCAAAAACTCAAAAATCAAAAACTCAATTTTTCGCCTAAAAAAACTGCAAGGGGTGGACCTTACCATTTTGCAATGTTTGAAAATTGGCTGTTTTCTCGAATTAATTACTCAGAAACTATAAGGGATATTTTCTAATTTAAAACACCACAGTAAAACGTGAATTTTCTTCCTTCCTATTGTGAAATTTCGTATCATTACGATGTATAGTTAGGGAGCTACAATCGTTTTAAAAAGGTATTGCAAGTGGCGAAACGTGAAATGTTAAAATCTAGTATTTTTATTGACATATAAATTGATATAACTCTTAAACCATTTGAGATGTAGAAGTGATTTTTACAGGGTTTATTCTCCTTTCAATTCTGCATCTTTTGATATCCATATCGTAGGTTTAAAAGGTTTTTTTTAACTATTTTGAAAAAACTTTAAACAGCAATTACTCGCAAACCCTTTGAGATTTAAAAGTCATTTTTTCATGGTTTACTCTCTATTAAATTCTGCATCTATTGATGTGCATATCATTGGTATTGTTAAATGTTAAAATATTTACAAATAATTACATATAAATGAAAAAATACTAAAAATTTTGAAATTTCAATAGCACCACTCGACTCCAAATTTAATTCTGCTTCTACTAAGCTATAAAAATAATCAAAAATCAAAAACTCAAAAATCAAAAACTCAATTTTTCGCCTAAAAAAACTGCAAGGGGGGACCTTACCATTTTGCAAAGTTCGAATATTGGCTGTTTTCTCGAATTAATTACTCAGAAACTATAAGGGATATTTTCGAATTTAAAACACCACAGTAAAACGTGAATTTTCTTCCTTCCTATTGTGAAATTTCGTATCATTACGATGTATAGTTAGGGAGCTACAATCGTTTTAAAAAGGTATTGCAAGTGGCGAAACGTGAAATGTTAAAATCTAGTATTTTTATTGACATATAAATTGATATAACTCTTAAACCATTTGAGATGTAGAAGTGATTTTTACAGGGTTTATTCTCCTTTCAATTCTGCATCTTTTGATATCCATATCGTAGGTTTAAAAGGTTTTTTTTAACTATTTTGAAAAAACTTTAAACAGCAATTACTCGCAAACCCTTTGAGATTTAAAAGTCATTTTTTCATGGTTTACTCTCTATTAAATTCTGCATCTATTGATGTGCATATCATTGGTATTGTTAAATGTTAAAATATTTACAAATAATTACATATAAATGAAAAAATACTAAAAATTTTGAAATTTCAATAGCACCACTCGACTCCAAATTTAATTCTGCTTCTACTAAGCTATAAAAATAATCAAAAATCAAAAACTCAAAAATCAAAAACTCAATTTTTCGCCTAAAAAAACTGCAAGGGGGGACCTTACCATTTTGCAAAGTTCGAATATTGGCTGTTTTCTCGAATTAATTACTCAGAAACTATAAGGGATATTTTCGAATTTAAAACACCACAGTAAAACGTAAATTTTCTTCCTTCCTAATGTGAAATTTCGTATCATTACGATGTATAGTTAGGGAGCTACAATCGTTTTAAAAAGGTATTGCAAGTGGCGAAACGTGAAATGTTAAAATCTAGTATTTTTATTGACATATAACTTGATATAACTCTTAAACCATTTTAGATGTAGAAATGATATTTTTAGGGTTTATTCTCCTTTCAATTCTGCATCTTTTGATATCCATATCGTTGGTTTAAAAGGTTTTTTAACTTTTTTGAAAAAACTTTAAACTGCGATTACTTGCAAACCCTTTGAGATTTAAAAGTAATTTTTTCATGGTTTACTCTCTATTAAATTCTGCATCTATTGATGTGCATATCATTGGTATTGTTAAATGTTAAAATATTTACAAATAATTACATATAAATGAAAAAATACTAAAAATTTTGAAATTTCAATAGCACCACTCGACTCCAAATTTAATTCTGCTTCTACTAAGCTATAAAAATAATCAAAAATCAAAAACTCAAAAATCAAAAACTCAATTTTTCGCCTAAAAAAACTGCAAGGGGGGACCTTACCATTTTGCAAAGTTCGAATATTGGCTGTTTTCTCGAATTAATTACTCAGAAACTATAAGGGATATTTTCGAATTTAAAACACCACAGTAAAACGTAAATTTTCTTCCTTCCTAATGTGAAATTTCGTATCATTACGATGTATAGTTAGGGAGCTACAATCGTTTTAAAAAGGTATTGCAAGTGGCGAAACGTGAAATGTTAAAATCTAGTATTTTTATTGACATATAACTTGATATAACTCTTAAACCATTTTAGATGTAGAAATGATTTTTTCAGGGTTTATTCTCCTTTCAATTCTGCATCTTTTGATATCCATATCGTTGGTTTAAAAGGTTTTTTAACTTTTTTGAAAAAACTTTAAACTGCGATTACTTGCAAACCCTTTGAGATTTAAAAGTAATTTTTTCATGGTTTACTCTCTATTAAATTCTGCATCTATTGATGTGCATATCATTGGTATTGTTAAATGTTAAAATATTTACAAATAATTACATATAAATGAAAAAATACTAAAAATTTTGAAATTTCAATAGCACCACTCGACTCCAAATTTAATTCTGCTTCTACTAAGCTATAAAAATAATCAAAAATCAAAAACTCAAAAATCAAAAACTCAATTTTTCGCCTAAAAAAACTGCAAGGGGGGACTTACCATTTTGCAATGTTTGAAAATTGGCTGTTTTCTCGAATTAATTACTCAAAAACTATAAGGGATATTTTCGAATTTAAAACACCACAGTAAAACGTGAATTTTCTTCCTTCCTAATGTGAAATTTCGTATCATTACGATGTATAGTTAGGGAGCTACAATCGTTTTAAAAAGGTATTGGAAGTGGCGAAACGTGAAATGTTAAAATCTAGTATTTTTATTGACATATAACTTGATATAACTCTTAAACCATTTGAGATGTAGAAATGATTTTTTCAGGGTTTATTCTCCTTTCAATTCTGCATCTTTTGATACCCATATCGTTGGTTTAAAAGGTTTTTTAACTTTTTTGAAAAAACTTTAAACAGCAATTACTCGCAAACCCTTTGAGATTTCAAAGTCATTTTTTCATGGTTTACTCTCTATTAAATTCTGCATCTATTGATATGCATATCATTGGTATTGTTAAATGTTAAAATATTTAAAAATAATTACATATAAATGAAAAAATACTAAAAATTTTGAAATTTCAATAGCACCACTCGACTCCAAATTTAATTCTGCTTCTACTAAGCTATAAAAATAATCAAAAATCAAAAACTCAAAAATCAAAAACTCAAAAATTAAAAACTCAATTTTTCGCCTAAAAAAACTGCAAGGGGGGACCTTACCATTTTGCAAAGTTCGAATATTGGCTGTTTTCTCGAATTAATTACTCAGAAACTATAAGGGATATTTTCGAATTTAAAACACCACAGTAAAACGTGAATTTTCTTCCTTCCTAATGTGAAATTTCGTATCCTTACGATGTATAGTTAGGGAGATACAATCGTTTTAAAAAGGTATTGGAAGTGGCGAAACGTGAAATGTTAAAATCTAGTATTTTTATTGACATATAACTTGATATAACTCTTAAACCATTTGAGATGTAGAAATGATTTTTTCAGGGTTTATTCTCCTTTCAATTCTGCATCTTTTGATATCCATATCGTTGGTTTAAAAGGTTTTTTAAACTTTTTTGAAAAAACTTTAAACAGCAATTACTCGCAAACCCTTTGAGATTTAAAAGTCATTTTTTCATGGTTTACTCTCTATTAAATTCTGCATCTATTGATGTGCATATCATTGGTATTGTTAAATGTTAAAATATTTACAAATAATTACATATAAATGAAAAAATACTAAAAATTTTGAAATTTCAATTGCACCACTCGACTCCAAATTTAATTCTGCTTCTACTAAGCTATAAAAATAATCAAAAATCAAAAACTCAAAAATCAAAAACTCAATTTTTCGCCTAAAAAAACTGCAAGGGGTGGACCTTACCATTTTGCAATGTTTGAAAATTGGCTGTTTTCTCGAATTAATTACTCAGAAACTATAAGGGATATTTTCTAATTTAAAACACCACAGTAAAACGTGAATTTTCTTCCTTCCTATTGTGAAATTTCGTATCATTACGATGTATAGTTAGGGAGCTACAATCGTTTTAAAAAGGTATTGCAAGTGGCGAAACGTGAAATGTTAAAATCTAGTATTTTTATTGACATATAAATTGATATAACTCTTAAACCATTTGAGATGTAGAAGTGATTTTTACAGGGTTTATTCTCCTTTCAATTCTGCATCTTTTGATATCCATATCGTTGGTTTAAAAGGTTTTTATAACTTTTTTAAAAAAACTTTAAACAGCAATTACTCGCAAACCCTTTGAGATTTAAAAGTCATTTTTTCATGGTTTACTCTCTATTAAATTCTGCATCTATTGATGTGCATATCATTGGTATTGTTAAATGTTAAAATATTTACAAATAATTACATTAAATGAAAAAATACTAAAAATTTTGAAATTTCAATAGCACCACTCGACTCCAAATTTAATTCTGCTTCTACTAAGCTATAAAAATAATCAAAAATCAAAAACTCAAAAATCAAAAACTCAATTTTTCGCCTAAAAAAACTGCAAGGGGGGACCTTACCATTTTGCAATGTTTGAAAATTGGCTGTTTTCTCGAATTAATTACTCAAAAACTATAAGGGATATTTTCGAATTTAAAACACCACAGTAAAACGTGAATTTTCTTCCTTCCTAATGTGAAATTTCGTATCATTACGATGTATAGTTAGGGAGCTACAATCGTTTTAAAAAGGTATTGGAAGTGGCGAAACGTGAAATGTTAAAATCTAGTATTTTTATTGACATATAACTTGATATAACTCTTAAACCATTTGAGATGTAGAAATGATTTTTTCAGGGTTTATTCTCCTTTCAATTCTGCATCTTTTGATATCCATATCGTTGGTTTAAAAGGTTTTTTTAACTTTTTTGAAAAAACTTTAAACAGCAATTACTCGCAAACCCTTTGAGATTTAAAAGTCATTTTTTCATGGTTTACTCTCTATTAAATTCTGCATCTATTGATGTGCATATCATTGGTATTGTTAAATGTTAAAATATTTACAAATAATTACATATAAATGAAAAAATACTAAAAATTTTTAAATTTCAATAGCACCACTCGACTCCAAATTTAATTCTGCTTCTACTAAGCTATAAAAATAATCAAAAATCAAAAACTCAAAAATCAAAAACTCAATTTTTCGCCTAAAAAAACTGCAAGGGGGGACCTTACCATTTTGCAAAGTTCGAATATTGGCTGTTTTCTCGAATTAATTACTCAGAAACTATAAGGGATATTTTCGAATTTAAAACACCACAGTAAAACGTAAATTTTCTTCCTTCCTAATGTGAAATTTCGTATCCTTACGATGTATAGTTAGGGAGATACAATCGTTTTAAAAAGGTATTGGAAGTGGCGAAACGTGAAATGTTAAAATCTAGTATTTTTATTGACATATAACTTGATATAACTCTTAAACCATTTGAGATGTAGAAATGATTTTTTCAGGGTTTATTCTCCTTTCAATTCTGCATCTTTTGATATCCATATCGTTGGTTTAAAAGGTTTTTTTTAACTATTTTGAAAAAACTTTAAACAGCAATTACTCGCAAACCCTTTGAGATTTAAAAGTCATTTTTTCATGGTTTACTCTCTATTAAATTCTGCATCTATTGATGTGCATATCATTGGTATTGTTAAATGTTAAAATATTTACAAATAATTACATATAAATGAAAAAATACTAAAAATTTTGAAATTTCAATAGCACCACTCGACTCCAAATTTAATTCTGCTTCTACTAAGCTATAAAAATAATCAAAAATCAAAAACTCAAAAATCAAAAACTCAATTTTTCGCCTAAAAAAACTGCAAGGGGGGACCTTACCATTTTGCAAAGTTCGAATATTGGCTGTTTTCTCGAATTAATTACTCAGAAACTATAAGGGATATTTTCGAATTTAAAACACCACAGTAAAACGTAAATTTTCTTCCTTCCTAATGTGAAATTTCGTATCCTTACGATGTATAGTTAGGGAGATACAATCGTTTTAAAAAGGTATTGGAAGTGGCGAAACGTGAAATGTTAAAATCTAGTATTTTTATTGACATATAACTTGATATAACTCTTAAACCATTTGAGATGTAGAAATGATTTTTTCAGGGTTTATTCTCCTTTCAATTCTGCATCTTTTGATATCCATATCGTTGGTTTAAAAGGTTTTTTAAACTTTTTTGAAAAAACTTTAAACAGCAATTACTCGCAAACCCTTTGAGATTTAAAAGTCATTTTTTCATGGTTTACTCTCTATTAAATTCTGCATCTATTGATGTGCATATCATTGGTATTGTTAAATGTTAAAATATTTACAAATAATTACATATAAATGAAAAAATACTAAAAATTTTGAAATTTCAATTGCACCACTCGACTCCAAATTTAATTCTGCTTCTACTAAGCTATAAAAATAATCAAAAATCAAAAACTCAAAAATCAAAAACTCAATTTTTCGCCTAAAAAAACTGCAAGGGGTGGACCTTACCATTTTGCAATGTTTGAAAATTGGCTGTTTTCTCGAATTAATTACTCAGAAACTATAAGGGATATTTTCTAATTTAAAACACCACAGTAAAACGTGAATTTTCTTCCTTCCTATTGTGAAATTTCGTATCATTACGATGTATAGTTAGGGAGCTACAATCGTTTTAAAAAGGTATTGCAAGTGGCGAAACGTGAAATGTTAAAATCTAGTATTTTTATTGACATATAAATTGATATAACTCTTAAACCATTTGAGATGTAGAAGTGATTTTTACAGGGTTTATTCTCCTTTCAATTCTGCATCTTTTGATATCCATATCGTAGGTTTAAAAGGTTTTTTTTAACTATTTTGAAAAAACTTTAAACAGCAATTACTCGCAAACCCTTTGAGATTTAAAAGTCATTTTTTCATGGTTTACTCTCTATTAAATTCTGCATCTATTGATGTGCATATCATTGGTATTGTTAAATGTTAAAATATTTACAAATAATTACATATAAATGAAAAAATACTAAAAATTTTGAAATTTCAATAGCACCACTCGACTCCAAATTTAATTCTGCTTCTACTAAGCTATAAAAATAATCAAAAATCAAAAACTCAAAAATCAAAAACTCAATTTTTCGCCTAAAAAAACTGCAAGGGGGGACCTTACCATTTTGCAAAGTTCGAATATTGGCTGTTTTCTCGAATTAATTACTCAGAAACTATAAGGGATATTTTCGAATTTAAAACACCACAGTAAAACGTGAATTTTCTTCCTTCCTATTGTGAAATTTCGTATCATTACGATGTATAGTTAGGGAGCTACAATCGTTTTAAAAAGGTATTGCAAGTGGCGAAACGTGAAATGTTAAAATCTAGTATTTTTATTGACATATAAATTGATATAACTCTTAAACCATTTGAGATGTAGAAGTGATTTTTACAGGGTTTATTCTCCTTTCAATTCTGCATCTTTTGATATCCATATCGTAGGTTTAAAAGGTTTTTTTTAACTATTTTGAAAAAACTTTAAACAGCAATTACTCGCAAACCCTTTGAGATTTAAAAGTCATTTTTTCATGGTTTACTCTCTATTAAATTCTGCATCTATTGATGTGCATATCATTGGTATTGTTAAATGTTAAAATATTTACAAATAATTACATATAAATGAAAAAATACTAAAAATTTTGAAATTTCAATAGCACCACTCGACTCCAAATTTAATTCTGCTTCTACTAAGCTATAAAAATAATCAAAAATCAAAAACTCAAAAATCAAAAACTCAATTTTTCGCCTAAAAAAACTGCAAGGGGGGACCTTACCATTTTGCAAAGTTCGAATATTGGCTGTTTTCTCGAATTAATTACTCAGAAACTATAAGGGATATTTTCGAATTTAAAACACCACAGTAAAACGTAAATTTTCTTCCTTCCTAATGTGAAATTTCGTATCCTTACGATGTATAGTTAGGGAGATACAATCGTTTTAAAAAGGTATTGGAAGTGGCGAAACGTGAAATGTTAAAATCTAGTATTTTTATTGACATATAACTTGATATAACTCTTAAACCATTTGAGATGTAGAAATGATTTTTTCAGGGTTTATTCTCCTTTCAATTCTGCATCTTTTGATATCCATATCGTTGGTTTAAAAGGTTTTTTAAACTTTTTTGAAAAAACTTTAAACAGCAATTACTCGCAAACCCTTTGAGATTTAAAAGTCATTTTTTCATGGTTTACTCTCTATTAAATTCTGCATCTATTGATGTGCATATCATTGGTATTGTTAAATGTTAAAATATTTACAAATAATTACATATAAATGAAAAAATACTAAAAATTTTGAAATTTCAATTGCACCACTCGACTCCAAATTTAATTCTGCTTCTACTAAGCTATAAAAATAATCAAAAATCAAAAACTCAAAAATCAAAAACTCAATTTTTCGCCTAAAAAAACTGCAAGGGGTGGACCTTACCATTTTGCAATGTTTGAAAATTGGCTGTTTTCTCGAATTAATTACTCAGAAACTATAAGGGATATTTTCTAATTTAAAACACCACAGTAAAACGTGAATTTTCTTCCTTCCTATTGTGAAATTTCGTATCATTACGATGTATAGTTAGGGAGCTACAATCGTTTTAAAAAGGTATTGCAAGTGGCGAAACGTGAAATGTTAAAATCTAGTATTTTTATTGACATATAAATTGATATAACTCTTAAACCATTTGAGATGTAGAAGTGATTTTTACAGGGTTTATTCTCCTTTCAATTCTGCATCTTTTGATATCCATATCGTTGGTTTAAAAGGTTTTTTTAACTTTTTTGAAAAAACTTTAAACAGCAATTACTCGCAAACCCTTTGAGATTTAAAAGTCATTTTTTCATGGTTTACTCTCTATTAAATTCTGCATCTATTGATGTGCATATCATTGGTATTGTTAAATGTTAAAATATTTACAAATAATTACATATAAATGAAAAAATACTAAAAATTTTGAAATTTCAATAGCACCACTCGACTCCAAATTTAATTCTGCTTCTACTAAGCTATAAAAATAATCAAAAATCAAAAACTCAAAAATCAAAAACTCAATTTTTCGCCTAAAAAAACTGCAAGGGGGGACCTTACCATTTTGCAAAGTTTGAATATTCGCTGTTTTCTCGAATTAATTACTCAGAAACTATAAGGGATATTTTCGAATTTAAAACACCACAGTAAAACGTGAATTTTCTTCCTTCCTAATGTGAAATTTCGTATCATTACGATGTATAGTTAGGGAGATACAATCGTTTTAAAAAGGTATTGCAAGTGGCGAAACGTGAAATGTTAAAATCTAGTATTTTTATTGACATATAACTTGATATAACTCTTAAACCATTTTAGATGTAGAAATGATTTTTTCAGGGTTTATTCTCCTTTCAATTCTGCATCTTTTGATACCCATATCGTTGGTTTAAAAGGTTTTTTAACTTTTTTGAAAAAACTCTAAACTGCGATTACTTGCAAACCCTTTGAGATTTAAAAGTCATTTTTTCATGGTTTACTCTCTATTAAATTCTGCATCTATTGATGTGCATATCATTGGTATTGTTAAATGTTAAAATATTTACAAATAATTACATATAAATGAAAAAATACTAAAAATTTTGAAATTTCAATAGCACCACTCGACTCCAAATTTAATTCTGCTTCTACTAAGCTATAAAAATAATCAAAAATCAAAAACTCAAAAATCAAAAACTCAAAAATCAAAAACTCAATTTTTCGCCTAAAAAAACTGCAAGGGGGGACCTTACCATTTTGCAAAGTTTGAATATTCGCTGTTTTCTCGAATTAATTACTCAGAAACTATAAGGGATATTTTCGAATTTAAAACACCACAGTAAAACGTAAATTTTCTTCCTTCCTAATGTGAAATTTCGTATCATTACGATGTATAGTTAGGGAGATACAATCGTTTTAAAAAGGTATTGCAAGTGGCGAAACGTGAAATGTTAAAATCTAGTATTTTTATTGACATATAACTTGATATAACTCTTAAACCATTTTAGATGTAGAAATGATTTTTTCAGGGTTTATTCTCCTTTCAATTCTGCATCTTTTGATACCCATATCGTTGGTTTAAAAGGTTTTTTAACTTTTTTGAAAAAACTCTAAACTGCGATTACTTGCAAACCCTTTGAGATTTAAAAGTCATTTTTTCATGGTTTACTCTCTATTAAATTCTGCATCTATTGATGTGCATATCATTGGTATTGTTAAATGTTAAAATATTTACAAATAATTACATATAAATGAAAAAATACTAAAAATTTTGAAATTTCAATAGCACCACTCGACTCCAAATTTAATTCTGCTTCTACTAAGCTATAAAAATAATCAAAAATCAAAAACTCAAAAATCAAAAACTCAAAAATCAAAAACTCAATTTTTCGCCTAAAAAAACTGCAAGGGGGGACCTTACCATTTTGCAAAGTTTGAATATTGGCTGTTTTCTCGAATTAATTACTCAGAAACTATAAGGGATATTTTCTAATTTAAAACACCACAGTAAAACGTGAATTTTCTTCCTTCCTAATGTGAAATTTCGTATCATTACGATGTATAGTTAGGGAGCTACAATCGTTTTAAAAAGGTATTGCAAGTGGCGAAACGTGAAATGTTAAAATCTAGTATTTTTATTGACATATAACTTGATATAACTCTTAAACCATTTTAGATGTAGAAATGATTTTTTCAGGGTTTATTCTCCTTTCAATTCTGCATCTTTTGATACCCATATCGTTGGTTTAAAAGGTTTTTTAACTTTTTTGAAAAAACTTTAAACTGCGATTACTTGCAAACCCTTTGAGATTTAAAAGTCATTTTTTCATGGTTTACTCTCTATTAAATTCTGCATCTATTGATGTGCATATCATTGGTATTGTTAAATGTTAAAATATTTACAAATAATTACATATAAATGAAAAAATACTAAAAATTTTGAAATTTCAATTGCACCACTCGACTCCAAATTTAATTCTGCTTCTACTAAGCTATAAAAATAATCAAAAATCAAAAACTCAAAAATCAAAAACTCAATTTTTCGCCTAAAAAAACTGCAAGGGGGGACCTTACCATTTTGCAAAGTTTGAATATTGGCTGTTTTCTCGAATTAATTACTCAGAAACTATAAGGGATATTTTCTAATTTAAAACACCACAGTAAAACGTGAATTTTCTTCCTTCCTAATGTGAAATTTCGTATCATTACGATGTATAGTTAGGGAGCTACAATCGTTTTAAAAAGGTATTGCAAGTGGCGAAACGTGAAATGTTAAAATCTAGTATTTTTATTGACATATAACTTGATATAACTCTTAAACCATTTGAGATGTAGAAATGATTTTTCAGGGTTTATTCTCCTTTCAATTCTGCATCTTTTGATATCCATATCGTTGGTTTAAAAGGTATTTTTAACTTTTTTGAAAAAACTTTAAACAGCAATTACTCGCAAACCCTTTCAGATTTAAAAGTCATTTTTTCATGGTTTACTCTCTATTAAATTCTGCATCTATTGATGTGCATATCATTGGTATTGTTAAATGTTAAAATATTTACAAATAATTACATATAAATGAAAAAATACTAAAAATTTTGAAATTTCAATAGCACCACTCGACTCCAAATTTAATTCTGCTTCTACTAAGCTATAAAAATAATCAAAAATCAAAAACTCAAAAATAAAAAATACAATTTTTCGCCTAAAAAAACTGCAAGGGGGGACCTTACCATTTTGCAAAGTTTGAATATTCGCTGTTTTCTCGAATTAATTACTCAGAAACTATAAGGGATATTTTCGAATTTAAAACACCACAGTAAAACGTGAATTTTCTTCCTTCCTAATGTGAAATTTCGTATCATTACGATGTATAGTTAGGGAGATACAATCGTTTTAAAAAGGTATTGCAAGTGGCGAAACGTGAAATGTTAAAATCTAGTATTTTTATTGACATATAACTTGATATAACTCTTAAACCATTTTAGATGTAGAAATGATTTTTTCAGGGTTTATTCTCCTTTCAATTCTGCATCTTTTGATACCCATATCGTTGGTTTAAAAGGTTTTTTAACTTTTTTGAAAAAACTCTAAACTGCGATTACTTGCAAACCCTTTGAGATTTAAAAGTCATTTTTTCATGGTTTACTCTCTATTAAATTCTGCATCTATTGATGTGCATATCATTGGTATTGTTAAATGTTAAAATATTTACAAATAATTACATATAAATGAAAAAATACTAAAAATTTTGAAATTTCAATAGCACCACTCGACTCCAAATTTAATTCTGCTTCTACTAAGCTATAAAAATAATCAAAAATCAAAAACTCAAAAATCAAAAACTCAATTTTTCGCCTAAAAAAACTGCAAGGGGGGACCTTACCATTTTGCAAAGTTTGAATATTGGCTGTTTTCTCGAATTAATTACTCAGAAACTATAAGGGATATTTTCTAATTTAAAACACCACAGTAAAACGTGAATTTTCTTCCTTCCTAATGTGAAATTTCGTATCATTACGATGTATAGTTAGGGAGCTACAATCGTTTTAAAAAGGTATTGCAAGTGGCGAAACGTGAAATGTTAAAATCTAGTATTTTTATTGACATATAACTTGATATAACTCTTAAACCATTTTAGATGTAGAAATGATTTTTTCAGGGTTTATTCTCCTTTCAATTCTGCATCTTTTGATACCCATATCGTTGGTTTAAAAGGTTTTTTAACTTTTTTGAAAAAACTTTAAACTGCGATTACTTGCAAACCCTTTGAGATTTAAAAGTCATTTTTTCATGGTTTACTCTCTATTAAATTCTGCATCTATTGATGTGCATATCATTGGTATTGTTAAATGTTAAAATATTTACAAATAATTACATATAAATGAAAAAATACTAAAAATTTTGAAATTTCAATAGCACCACTCGACTCCAAATTTAATTCTGCTTCTACTAAGCTATAAAAATAATCAAAAATCAAAAACTCAAAAATCAAAAACTCAATTTTTCGCCTAAAAAAACTGCAAGGGGGGACCTTACCATTTTGCAATGTTTGAAAATTGGCTGTTTTCTCGAATTAATTACTCAGAAACTCTAAGGGATATTTTCGAATTTAAAACACCACAGTAAAACGTGAATTTTCTTCCTTCCTAATGTGAAATTTCGTATCATTACGATGTATAGTTAGGGAGCTACAATCGTTATAAAAAAGCATTGCAAGTGGCGAAACGTGAAATGTTAAAATCTAGTATTTTTATTGACATATAACTTGATATAACTCTTAAACCATTTGAGATGTAGAAATGATTTTTTCAGGGTTTATTCTCCTTTCAATTCTGCATCTTTTGATATCCAAATCGTTGGTTTAAAAGGTTTTTTTAAACTTTTTTGAAAAAACTTTAAACAGCAATTACTCGCAAACCCTTTCAGATTTAAAAGTCATTTTTTCATGGTTTACTCTCTATTAAATTCTGCATCTATTGATGTGCATATCATTGGTATTGTTAAATGTTAAAATATTTACAAATAATTACATATAAATGAAAAAATACTAAAAATTTTGAAATTTCAATAGCACCACTCGACTCCAAATTTAATTCTGCTTCTACTAAGCTATAAAAATAATCAAAAATCAAAAACTCAATTTTTCGCCTAAAAAAACTGCAAGGGGGGGACCTTACCATTTTGCAATGTTTGAAAATTGGCTGTTTTCTCGAATTAATTACTCAGAAACTATAAGGGATATTTTCGAATTTAAAACACCACAGTAAAACGTGAATTTTCTTCCTTCCTATTGTAAAACTTCGTATCATTACGATGTATAGTTAGGGAGCTACAATCGTTTTAAAAAGGTATTGCAAGTGGCGAAACGTTAAATGTTAAAATCTAGTATTTTTATTGACATATAAATTGATATAACTCTGAAACCATTTGAGATGTAGAAGTGATTTTTTCAGGGTTTACTCTCTATTAAATTCTGCATCTATTGATGTGCATATCATTGGTATTGTTAAATGTTAAAATATTTACAAATAATTACATATAAATGAAAAAATACTAAAAATTTTGAAATTTCAATAGCACCACTCGACTCCAAATTTAATTCTGCTTCTACTAAGCTATAAAAATAATCAAAAATCAAAAACTCAAAAATCAAAAACTCAATTTTTCGCCTAAAAAAACTGCAAGGGGGGGACCTTACCATTTTCCAATGTTTGAAAATTGGCTGTTTTCTCGAATTAATTACTCAGAAACTATAAGGGATATTTTCGAATTTAAAACACAACAGTAAAACGTGAATTTTCTTCCTTCCTAATGTGAAATTTCGTATCATTACGATGTATAGTTAGGGAGCTACAATCGTTTTAAAAAGGTATTGCAAGTGGCGAAACGTGAAATGTTAAAATCTAGTATTTTTATTGACATATAAATTGATATAACTCTTAAACCATTTGAGATGTAGAAGTGATTTTTTTAGGGTTTATTCTCCTTTCAATTCTGCATCTTTTGATATACATATCGTTGGTTTAAAAGGTTTTTTTAACTTTTTTGAAAAAACTTTAAACAGCAATTACTCGCAAACCCTTTGAGATTTAAAAGTCATTTTTTCATGGTTTACTCTCTATTAAATTCTGCATCTATTGATGTGCATATCATTGGTATTGTTAAATGTTAAAATATTTACAAATAATTACATATAAATGAAAAAATACTAAAAATTTTGAAATTTCAATAGCACCACTCGACTCCAAATTTAATTCTGCTTCTACTAAGCTATAAAAATAAACAAAAATCAAAAACTCAAAAATCAAAAACTCAATTTTTCGCCTAAAAAAACTGCAAGGGGGACCTTACCATTTTGCAATGTTTGAAAAATGGCTGTTTTCTCGAATTAATTACTCAAAAAATATAAGGGATATTTTCGAATTTAAAACACCACAGTAAAACGTGAATTTTCTTCCTTCCTAATGTGAAATTTCGTATCATTACGATGTATAGTTAGGGAGATACAATCGTTTTAAAAAGGTATTGCAAGTGGCGAAACGTGAAATGTTAAAATCTAGTATTTTTATTGACATATAAATTGATATAACTCTTAAACCATTTGAGATGTAGAAGTGATTTTTCAGGGTTTACTCTTTATTAAATTCTGCATCTATTGATGTGCATATCATTGGTATTGTTAAATGTTAAAATATTTACAAATAATTACATATAAATGAAAAAATACTAAAAATTTTGAAATTTCAATAGCACCACTCGACTCCAAATTTAATTCTGCTTCTACTAAGCTATAAAAATAATCAAAAATCAAAAACTCAAAAATCAAAAACTCAATTTTTCGCCTAAAAAAACTGCAAGGGGGGACCTTACCATTTTGCAAAGTTTGAATATTGGCTGTTTTCTCGAATTAATTACTCAGAAACTATAAGGGGTATTTTCTAATTTAAAACACCACAGTAAAACGTGAATTTTCTTCCTTCCTAATGTGAAATTTCGTATCATTACGATGTATAGTTAGGGAGATACAATCGTTTTAAAAAGGTATTGCAAGTGGCGAAACGTGAATGTTAAAATCTAGTATTTTTATTGATATATAACTTGATATAACTCTTAAACCATTTGAGATGTAGAAATGATTTTTTCAGGGTTTATTCTCCTTTCAATTCTGCATCTTTTGATATCCATATCGTTGGTTTAAAAGGTTTTTTTAAACTATTTTGAAAAACTTTAAACAGCAATTCCTCGCAAACCCTTTGAGATTTAAAAGTCATTTTTTCATGGTTTACTCTCTATTAAATTCTGCATCTATTGATGTGCATATCATTGGTATTGTTAAATGTTAAAATATTTACAAATAATTACATATAAATGAAAAAATACTAAAAATTTTGAAATTTCAATAGCACCACTCGACTCCAAATTTAATTCTGCTTCTACTAAGCTATAAAAATAATCAAAAATCAAAAACTCAAAAATCAAAAACTCAATTTTTCGCCTAAAAAAACTGCAAGGGGGGACCTTACCATTTTGCAATGTTTGAAAATTGGCTGTTTTCTCGAATTAATTACTCAGAAACTATAAGGGATATTTTCTAATTTAAAACACCACAGTAAAACGTGAATTTTCTTCCTTCCTAATGTGAAATTTCGTATCATTACGATGTATAGTTAGGGAGCTACAATCGTTTTAAAAAGGTATTGCAAGTGGCGAAACGTGAAATGTTAAAATCTAGTATTTTTATTGACATATAAATTGATATAACTCTTAAACCATTTGAGATGTAGAAGTGATTTTTCAGGGTTTACTCTTTATTAAATTCTGCATCTATTGATGTGCATATCATTGGTATTGTTAAATGTTAAAATATTTACAAATAATTACATATAAATGAAAAAATACTAAAAATTTTGAAATTTCAATAGCACCACTCGACTCCAAATTTAATTCTGCTTCTACTAAGCTATAAAAATAATCAAAAATCAAAAACTCAAAAATCAAAAACTCAATTTTTCGCCTAAAAAAACTGCAAGGGGGGACCTTACCATTTTGCAAAGTTTGAATATTGGCTGTTTTCTCGAATTAATTACTCAGAAACTATAAGGGGTATTTTCTAATTTAAAACACCACAGTAAAACGTGAATTTTCTTCCTTCCTAATGTGAAATTTCGTATCATTACGATGTATAGTTAGGGAGATACAATCGTTTTAAAAAGGTATTGCAAGTGGCGAAACGTGAATGTTAAAATCTAGTATTTTTATTGATATATAACTTGATATAACTCTTAAACCATTTGAGATGTAGAAATGATTTTTTCAGGGTTTATTCTCCTTTCAATTCTGCATCTTTTGATATCCATATCGTTGGTTTAAAAGGTTTTTTTTAACTATTTTGAAAAACTTTAAACAGCAATTCCTCGCAAACCCTTTGAGATTTAAAAGTCATTTTTTCATGGTTTACTCTCTATTAAATTCTGCATCTATTGATGTGCATATCATTGGTATTGTTAAATGTTAAAATATTTACAAATAATTACATATAAATGAAAAAATACTAAAAATTTTGAAATTTCAATAGCACCACTCGACTCCAAATTTAATTCTGCTTCTACTAAGCTATAAAAATAATCAAAAATCAAAAACTCAAAAATCAAAAACTCAATTTTTCGCCTAAAAAAACTGCAAGGGGGGACCTTACCATTTTGCAAAGTTCGAATATTGGCTGTTTTCTCGAATTAATTACTCAGAAACTATAAGGGATATTTTCGAATTTAAAACACCACAGTAAAACGTAAATTTTCTTCCTTCCTAATGTGAAATTTCGTATCCTTACGATGTATAGTTAGGGAGATACAATCGTTTTAAAAAGGTATTGGAAGTGGCGAAACGTGAAATGTTAAAATCTAGTATTTTTATTGACATATAACTTGATATAACTCTTAAACCATTTGAGATGTAGAAATGATTTTTTCAGGGTTTATTCTCCTTTCAATTCTGCATCTTTTGATATCCATATCGTTGGTTTAAAAGGTTTTTTAAACTTTTTTGAAAAAACTTTAAACAGCAATTACTCGCAAACCCTTTGAGATTTAAAAGTCATTTTTTCATGGTTTACTCTCTATTAAATTCTGCATCTATTGATGTGCATATCATTGGTATTGTTAAATGTTAAAATATTTACAAATAATTACATATAAATGAAAAAATACTAAAAATTTTGAAATTTCAATTGCACCACTCGACTCCAAATTTAATTCTGCTTCTACTAAGCTATAAAAATAATCAAAAATCAAAAACTCAAAAATCAAAAACTCAATTTTTCGCCTAAAAAAACTGCAAGGGGTGGACCTTACCATTTTGCAATGTTTGAAAATTGGCTGTTTTCTCGAATTAATTACTCAGAAACTATAAGGGATATTTTCTAATTTAAAACACCACAGTAAAACGTGAATTTTCTTCCTTCCTATTGTGAAATTTCGTATCATTACGATGTATAGTTAGGGAGCTACAATCGTTTTAAAAAGGTATTGCAAGTGGCGAAACGTGAAATGTTAAAATCTAGTATTTTTATTGACATATAAATTGATATAACTCTTAAACCATTTGAGATGTAGAAGTGATTTTTACAGGGTTTATTCTCCTTTCAATTCTGCATCTTTTGATATCCATATCGTTGGTTTAAAAGGTTTTTTTAACTTTTTTGAAAAAACTTTAAACAGCAATTACTCGCAAACCCTTTGAGATTTAAAAGTCATTTTTTCATGGTTTACTCTCTATTAAATTCTGCATCTATTGATGTGCATATCATTGGTATTGTTAAATGTTAAAATATTTACAAATAATTACATATAAATGAAAAAATACTAAAAATTTTGAAATTTCAATAGCACCACTCGACTCCAAATTTAATTCTGCTTCTACTAAGCTATAAAAATAATCAAAAATCAAAAACTCAAAAATCAAAAACTCAATTTTTCGCCTAAAAAAACTGCAAGGGGGGACCTTACCATTTTGCAAAGTTTGAATATTCGCTGTTTTCTCGAATTAATTACTCAGAAACTATAAGGGATATTTTCGAATTTAAAACACCACAGTAAAACGTGAATTTTCTTCCTTCCTAATGTGAAATTTCGTATCATTACGATGTATAGTTAGGGAGATACAATCGTTTTAAAAAGGTATTGCAAGTGGCGAAACGTGAAATGTTAAAATCTAGTATTTTTATTGACATATAACTTGATATAACTCTTAAACCATTTTAGATGTAGAAATGATTTTTTCAGGGTTTATTCTCCTTTCAATTCTGCATCTTTTGATACCCATATCGTTGGTTTAAAAGGTTTTTTAACTTTTTTGAAAAAACTCTAAACTGCGATTACTTGCAAACCCTTTGAGATTTAAAAGTCATTTTTTCATGGTTTACTCTCTATTAAATTCTGCATCTATTGATGTGCATATCATTGGTATTGTTAAATGTTAAAATATTTACAAATAATTACATATAAATGAAAAAATACTAAAAATTTTGAAATTTCAATAGCACCACTCGACTCCAAATTTAATTCTGCTTCTACTAAGCTATAAAAATAATCAAAAATCAAAAACTCAAAAATCAAAAACTCAAAAATCAAAAACTCAATTTTTCGCCTAAAAAAACTGCAAGGGGGGACCTTACCATTTTGCAAAGTTTGAATATTCGCTGTTTTCTCGAATTAATTACTCAGAAACTATAAGGGATATTTTCGAATTTAAAACACCACAGTAAAACGTGAATTTTCTTCCTTCCTAATGTGAAATTTCGTATCATTACGATGTATAGTTAGGGAGATACAATCGTTTTAAAAAGGTATTGCAAGTGGCGAAACGTGAAATGTTAAAATCTAGTATTTTTATTGACATATAACTTGATATAACTCTTAAACCATTTTAGATGTAGAAATGATTTTTTCAGGGTTTATTCTCCTTTCAATTCTGCATCTTTTGATACCCATATCGTTGGTTTAAAAGGTTTTTTAACTTTTTTGAAAAAACTCTAAACTGCGATTACTTGCAAACCCTTTGAGATTTAAAAGTCATTTTTTCATGGTTTACTCTCTATTAAATTCTGCATCTATTGATGTGCATATCATTGGTATTGTTAAATGTTAAAATATTTACAAATAATTACATATAAATGAAAAAATACTAAAAATTTTGAAATTTCAATAGCACCACTCGACTCCAAATTTAATTCTGCTTCTACTAAGCTATAAAAATAATCAAAAATCAAAAACTCAAAAATCAAAAACTCAAAAATCAAAAACTCAATTTTTCGCCTAAAAAAACTGCAAGGGGGGACCTTACCATTTTGCAAAGTTTGAATATTGGCTGTTTTCTCGAATTAATTACTCAGAAACTATAAGGGATATTTTCTAATTTAAAACACCACAGTAAAACGTGAATTTTCTTCCTTCCTAATGTGAAATTTCGTATCATTACGATGTATAGTTAGGGAGCTACAATCGTTTTAAAAAGGTATTGCAAGTGGCGAAACGTGAAATGTTAAAATCTAGTATTTTTATTGACATATAACTTGATATAACTCTTAAACCATTTTAGATGTAGAAATGATTTTTTCAGGGTTTATTCTCCTTTCAATTCTGCATCTTTTGATACCCATATCGTTGGTTTAAAAGGTTTTTTAACTTTTTTGAAAAAACTTTAAACTGCGATTACTTGCAAACCCTTTGAGATTTAAAAGTCATTTTTTCATGGTTTACTCTCTATTAAATTCTGCATCTATTGATGTGCATATCATTGGTATTGTTAAATGTTAAAATATTTACAAATAATTACATATAAATGAAAAAATACTAAAAATTTTGAAATTTCAATTGCACCACTCGACTCCAAATTTAATTCTGCTTCTACTAAGCTATAAAAATAATCAAAAATCAAAAACTCAAAAATCAAAAACTCAATTTTTCGCCTAAAAAAACTGCAAGGGGGGACCTTACCATTTTGCAAAGTTTGAATATTGGCTGTTTTCTCGAATTAATTACTCAGAAACTATAAGGGATATTTTCTAATTTAAAACACCACAGTAAAACGTGAATTTTCTTCCTTCCTAATGTGAAATTTCGTATCATTACGATGTATAGTTAGGGAGCTACAATCGTTTTAAAAAGGTATTGCAAGTGGCGAAACGTGAAATGTTAAAATCTAGTATTTTTATTGACATATAACTTGATATAACTCTTAAACCATTTGAGATGTAGAAATGATTTTTCAGGGTTTATTCTCCTTTCAATTCTGCATCTTTTGATATCCATATCGTTGGTTTAAAAGGTATTTTTAACTTTTTTGAAAAAACTTTAAACAGCAATTACTCGCAAACCCTTTCAGATTTAAAAGTCATTTTTTCATGGTTTACTCTCTATTAAATTCTGCATCTATTGATGTGCATATCATTGGTATTGTTAAATGTTAAAATATTTACAAATAATTACATATAAATGAAAAAATACTAAAAATTTTGAAATTTCAATAGCACCACTCGACTCCAAATTTAATTCTGCTTCTACTAAGCTATAAAAATAATCAAAAATCAAAAACTCAAAAATAAAAAATACAATTTTTCGCCTAAAAAAACTGCAAGGGGGGACCTTACCATTTTGCAAAGTTTGAATATTCGCTGTTTTCTCGAATTAATTACTCAGAAACTATAAGGGATATTTTCGAATTTAAAACACCACAGTAAAACGTGAATTTTCTTCCTTCCTAATGTGAAATTTCGTATCATTACGATGTATAGTTAGGGAGATACAATCGTTTTAAAAAGGTATTGCAAGTGGCGAAACGTGAAATGTTAAAATCTAGTATTTTTATTGACATATAACTTGATATAACTCTTAAACCATTTTAGATGTAGAAATGATTTTTTCAGGGTTTATTCTCCTTTCAATTCTGCATCTTTTGATACCCATATCGTTGGTTTAAAAGGTTTTTTAACTTTTTTGAAAAAACTCTAAACTGCGATTACTTGCAAACCCTTTGAGATTTAAAAGTCATTTTTTCATGGTTTACTCTCTATTAAATTCTGCATCTATTGATGTGCATATCATTGGTATTGTTAAATGTTAAAATATTTACAAATAATTACATATAAATGAAAAAATACTAAAAATTTTGAAATTTCAATAGCACCACTCGACTCCAAATTTAATTCTGCTTCTACTAAGCTATAAAAATAATCAAAAATCAAAAACTCAAAAATCAAAAACTCAAAAATCAAAAACTCAATTTTTCGCCTAAAAAAACTGCAAGGGGGGACCTTACCATTTTGCAAAGTTTGAATATTGGCTGTTTTCTCGAATTAATTACTCAGAAACTATAAGGGATATTTTCTAATTTAAAACACCACAGTAAAACGTGAATTTTCTTCCTTCCTAATGTGAAATTTCGTATCATTACGATGTATAGTTAGGGAGCTACAATCGTTTTAAAAAGGTATTGCAAGTGGCGAAACGTGAAATGTTAAAATCTAGTATTTTTATTGACATATAACTTGATATAACTCTTAAACCATTTGAGATGTAGAAATGATTTTTTCAGGGTTTATTCTCCTTTCAATTCTGCATCTTTTGATATCCATATCGTTGGTTTAAAAGGTTTTTTAAACTTTTTTGAAAAAACTTTAAACAGCAATTACTCGCAAACCCTTTGAGATTTAAAAGTCATTTTTTCATGGTTTACTCTCTATTAAATTCTGCATCTATTGATGTGCATATCATTGGTATTGTTAAATGTTAAAATATTTACAAATAATTACATATAAATGAAAAAATACTAAAAATTTTGAAATTTCAATTGCACCACTCGACTCCAAATTTAATTCTGCTTCTACTAAGCTATAAAAATAATCAAAAATCAAAAACTCAAAAATCAAAAACTCAATTTTTCGCCTAAAAAAACTGCAAGGGGTGGACCTTACCATTTTGCAATGTTTGAAAATTGGCTGTTTTCTCGAATTAATTACTCAGAAACTATAAGGGATATTTTCTAATTTAAAACACCACAGTAAAACGTGAATTTTCTTCCTTCCTATTGTGAAATTTCGTATCATTACGATGTATAGTTAGGGAGCTACAATCGTTTTAAAAAGGTATTGCAAGTGGCGAAACGTGAAATGTTAAAATCTAGTATTTTTATTGACATATAAATTGATATAACTCTTAAACCATTTGAGATGTAGAAGTGATTTTTACAGGGTTTATTCTCCTTTCAATTCTGCATCTTTTGATATCCATATCGTTGGTTTAAAAGGTTTTTATAACTTTTTTAAAAAAACTTTAAACAGCAATTACTCGCAAACCCTTTGAGATTTAAAAGTCATTTTTTCATGGTTTACTCTATATTAAATTCTGCATCTATTGATGTGCATATCATTGGTATTGTTAAATGTTAAAATATTTACAAATAATTACATATAAATGAAAAAATACTAAAAATTTTGAAATTTCAATAGCACCACTCGACTCCAAATTTAATTCTGCTTCTACTAAGCTATAAAAATAAACAAAAATCAAAAACTCAAAAATCAAAAACTCAATTTTTCGCCTAAAAAAACTGCAAGGGGGACCTTACCATTTTGCAATGTTTGAAAAATGGCTGTTTTCTCGAATTAATTACTCAAAAAATATAAGGGATATTTTCGAATTTAAAACACCACAGTAAAACGTGAATTTTCTTCCTTCCTAATGTGAAATTTCGTATCATTACGATGTATAGTTAGGGAGATACAATCGTTTTAAAAAGGTATTGCAAGTGGCGAAACGTGAAATGTTAAAATCTAGTATTTTTATTGACATATAAATTGATATAACTCTTAAACCATTTGAGATGTAGAAGTGATTTTTCAGGGTTTACTCTTTATTAAATTCTGCATCTATTGATGTGCATATCATTGGTATTGTTAAATGTTAAAATATTTACAAATAATTACATATAAATGAAAAAATACTAAAAATTTTGAAATTTCAATAGCACCACTCGACTCCAAATTTAATTCTGCTTCTACTAAGCTATAAAAATAATCAAAAATCAAAAACTCAAAAATCAAAAACTCAATTTTTCGCCTAAAAAAACTGCAAGGGGGGACCTTACCATTTTGCAAAGTTTGAATATTGGCTGTTTTCTCGAATTAATTACTCAGAAACTATAAGGGGTATTTTCTAATTTAAAACACCACAGTAAAACGTGAATTTTCTTCCTTCCTAATGTGAAATTTCGTATCATTACGATGTATAGTTAGGGAGATACAATCGTTTTAAAAAGGTATTGCAAGTGGCGAAACGTGAATGTTAAAATCTAGTATTTTTATTGATATATAACTTGATATAACTCTTAAACCATTTGAGATGTAGAAATGATTTTTTCAGGGTTTATTCTCCTTTCAATTCTGCATCTTTTGATATCCATATCGTTGGTTTAAAAGGTTTTTTTAAACTATTTTGAAAAACTTTAAACAGCAATTCCTCGCAAACCCTTTGAGATTTAAAAGTCATTTTTTCATGGTTTACTCTCTATTAAATTCTGCATCTATTGATGTGCATATCATTGGTATTGTTAAATGTTAAAATATTTACAAATAATTACATATAAATGAAAAAATACTAAAAATTTTGAAATTTCAATAGCACCACTCGACTCCAAATTTAATTCTGCTTCTACTAAGCTATAAAAATAATCAAAAATCAAAAACTCAAAAATCAAAAACTCAATTTTTCGCCTAAAAAAACTGCAAGGGGGGACCTTACCATTTTGCAATGTTTGAAAATTGGCTGTTTTCTCGAATTAATTACTCAGAAACTATAAGGGATATTTTCTAATTTAAAACACCACAGTAAAACGTGAATTTTCTTCCTTCCTAATGTGAAATTTCGTATCATTACGATGTATAGTTAGGGAGCTACAATCGTTTTAAAAAGGTATTGCAAGTGGCGAAACGTGAAATGTTAAAATCTAGTATTTTTATTGACATATAAATTGATATAACTCTTAAACCATTTGAGATGTAGAAGTGATTTTTCAGGGTTTACTCTTTATTAAATTCTGCATCTATTGATGTGCATATCATTGGTATTGTTAAATGTTAAAATATTTACAAATAATTACATATAAATGAAAAAATACTAAAAATTTTGAAATTTCAATAGCACCACTCGACTCCAAATTTAATTCTGCTTCTACTAAGCTATAAAAATAATCAAAAATCAAAAACTCAAAAATCAAAAACTCAATTTTTCGCCTAAAAAAACTGCAAGGGGGGACCTTACCATTTTGCAAAGTTTGAATATTGGCTGTTTTCTCGAATTAATTACTCAGAAACTATAAGGGGTATTTTCTAATTTAAAACACCACAGTAAAACGTGAATTTTCTTCCTTCCTAATGTGAAATTTCGTATCATTACGATGTATAGTTAGGGAGATACAATCGTTTTAAAAAGGTATTGCAAGTGGCGAAACGTGAATGTTAAAATCTAGTATTTTTATTGATATATAACTTGATATAACTCTTAAACCATTTGAGATGTAGAAATGATTTTTTCAGGGTTTATTCTCCTTTCAATTCTGCATCTTTTGATATCCATATCGTTGGTTTAAAAGGTTTTTTTTAACTATTTTGAAAAACTTTAAACAGCAATTCCTCGCAAACCCTTTGAGATTTAAAAGTCATTTTTTCATGGTTTACTCTCTATTAAATTCTGCATCTATTGATGTGCATATCATTGGTATTGTTAAATGTTAAAATATTTACAAATAATTACATATAAATGAAAAAATACTAAAAATTTTGAAATTTCAATAGCACCACTCGACTCCAAATTTAATTCTGCTTCTACTAAGCTATAAAAATAATCAAAAATCAAAAACTCAAAAATCAAAAACTCAATTTTTCGCCTAAAAAAACTGCAAGGGGGGACCTTACCATTTTGCAAAGTTCGAATATTGGCTGTTTTCTCGAATTAATTACTCAGAAACTATAAGGGATATTTTCGAATTTAAAACACCACAGTAAAACGTAAATTTTCTTCCTTCCTAATGTGAAATTTCGTATCCTTACGATGTATAGTTAGGGAGATACAATCGTTTTAAAAAGGTATTGGAAGTGGCGAAACGTGAAATGTTAAAATCTAGTATTTTTATTGACATATAACTTGATATAACTCTTAAACCATTTGAGATGTAGAAATGATTTTTTCAGGGTTTATTCTCCTTTCAATTCTGCATCTTTTGATATCCATATCGTTGGTTTAAAAGGTTTTTTAAACTTTTTTGAAAAAACTTTAAACAGCAATTACTCGCAAACCCTTTGAGATTTAAAAGTCATTTTTTCATGGTTTACTCTCTATTAAATTCTGCATCTATTGATGTGCATATCATTGGTATTGTTAAATGTTAAAATATTTACAAATAATTACATATAAATGAAAAAATACTAAAAATTTTGAAATTTCAATTGCACCACTCGACTCCAAATTTAATTCTGCTTCTACTAAGCTATAAAAATAATCAAAAATCAAAAACTCAAAAATCAAAAACTCAATTTTTCGCCTAAAAAAACTGCAAGGGGTGGACCTTACCATTTTGCAATGTTTGAAAATTGGCTGTTTTCTCGAATTAATTACTCAGAAACTATAAGGGATATTTTCTAATTTAAAACACCACAGTAAAACGTGAATTTTCTTCCTTCCTATTGTGAAATTTCGTATCATTACGATGTATAGTTAGGGAGCTACAATCGTTTTAAAAAGGTATTGCAAGTGGCGAAACGTGAAATGTTAAAATCTAGTATTTTTATTGACATATAAATTGATATAACTCTTAAACCATTTGAGATGTAGAAGTGATTTTTACAGGGTTTATTCTCCTTTCAATTCTGCATCTTTTGATATCCATATCGTTGGTTTAAAAGGTTTTTTTAACTTTTTTGAAAAAACTTTAAACAGCAATTACTCGCAAACCCTTTGAGATTTAAAAGTCATTTTTTCATGGTTTACTCTCTATTAAATTCTGCATCTATTGATGTGCATATCATTGGTATTGTTAAATGTTAAAATATTTACAAATAATTACATATAAATGAAAAAATACTAAAAATTTTGAAATTTCAATAGCACCACTCGACTCCAAATTTAATTCTGCTTCTACTAAGCTATAAAAATAATCAAAAATCAAAAACTCAAAAATCAAAAACTCAATTTTTCGCCTAAAAAAACTGCAAGGGGGGACCTTACCATTTTGCAAAGTTTGAATATTCGCTGTTTTCTCGAATTAATTACTCAGAAACTATAAGGGATATTTTCGAATTTAAAACACCACAGTAAAACGTGAATTTTCTTCCTTCCTAATGTGAAATTTCGTATCATTACGATGTATAGTTAGGGAGATACAATCGTTTTAAAAAGGTATTGCAAGTGGCGAAACGTGAAATGTTAAAATCTAGTATTTTTATTGACATATAACTTGATATAACTCTTAAACCATTTTAGATGTAGAAATGATTTTTTCAGGGTTTATTCTCCTTTCAATTCTGCATCTTTTGATACCCATATCGTTGGTTTAAAAGGTTTTTTAACTTTTTTGAAAAAACTCTAAACTGCGATTACTTGCAAACCCTTTGAGATTTAAAAGTCATTTTTTCATGGTTTACTCTCTATTAAATTCTGCATCTATTGATGTGCATATCATTGGTATTGTTAAATGTTAAAATATTTACAAATAATTACATATAAATGAAAAAATACTAAAAATTTTGAAATTTCAATAGCACCACTCGACTCCAAATTTAATTCTGCTTCTACTAAGCTATAAAAATAATCAAAAATCAAAAACTCAAAAATCAAAAACTCAAAAATCAAAAACTCAATTTTTCGCCTAAAAAAACTGCAAGGGGGGACCTTACCATTTTGCAAAGTTTGAATATTCGCTGTTTTCTCGAATTAATTACTCAGAAACTATAAGGGATATTTTCGAATTTAAAACACCACAGTAAAACGTGAATTTTCTTCCTTCCTAATGTGAAATTTCGTATCATTACGATGTATAGTTAGGGAGATACAATCGTTTTAAAAAGGTATTGCAAGTGGCGAAACGTGAAATGTTAAAATCTAGTATTTTTATTGACATATAACTTGATATAACTCTTAAACCATTTTAGATGTAGAAATGATTTTTTCAGGGTTTATTCTCCTTTCAATTCTGCATCTTTTGATACCCATATCGTTGGTTTAAAAGGTTTTTTAACTTTTTTGAAAAAACTCTAAACTGCGATTACTTGCAAACCCTTTGAGATTTAAAAGTCATTTTTTCATGGTTTACTCTCTATTAAATTCTGCATCTATTGATGTGCATATCATTGGTATTGTTAAATGTTAAAATATTTACAAATAATTACATATAAATGAAAAAATACTAAAAATTTTGAAATTTCAATAGCACCACTCGACTCCAAATTTAATTCTGCTTCTACTAAGCTATAAAAATAATCAAAAATCAAAAACTCAAAAATCAAAAACTCAAAAATCAAAAACTCAATTTTTCGCCTAAAAAAACTGCAAGGGGGGACCTTACCATTTTGCAAAGTTTGAATATTGGCTGTTTTCTCGAATTAATTACTCAGAAACTATAAGGGATATTTTCTAATTTAAAACACCACAGTAAAACGTGAATTTTCTTCCTTCCTAATGTGAAATTTCGTATCATTACGATGTATAGTTAGGGAGCTACAATCGTTTTAAAAAGGTATTGCAAGTGGCGAAACGTGAAATGTTAAAATCTAGTATTTTTATTGACATATAACTTGATATAACTCTTAAACCATTTTAGATGTAGAAATGATTTTTTCAGGGTTTATTCTCCTTTCAATTCTGCATCTTTTGATACCCATATCGTTGGTTTAAAAGGTTTTTTAACTTTTTTGAAAAAACTTTAAACTGCGATTACTTGCAAACCCTTTGAGATTTAAAAGTCATTTTTTCATGGTTTACTCTCTATTAAATTCTGCATCTATTGATGTGCATATCATTGGTATTGTTAAATGTTAAAATATTTACAAATAATTACATATAAATGAAAAAATACTAAAAATTTTGAAATTTCAATTGCACCACTCGACTCCAAATTTAATTCTGCTTCTACTAAGCTATAAAAATAATCAAAAATCAAAAACTCAAAAATCAAAAACTCAATTTTTCGCCTAAAAAAACTGCAAGGGGGGACCTTACCATTTTGCAAAGTTTGAATATTGGCTGTTTTCTCGAATTAATTACTCAGAAACTATAAGGGATATTTTCTAATTTAAAACACCACAGTAAAACGTGAATTTTCTTCCTTCCTAATGTGAAATTTCGTATCATTACGATGTATAGTTAGGGAGCTACAATCGTTTTAAAAAGGTATTGCAAGTGGCGAAACGTGAAATGTTAAAATCTAGTATTTTTATTGACATATAACTTGATATAACTCTTAAACCATTTGAGATGTAGAAATGATTTTTCAGGGTTTATTCTCCTTTCAATTCTGCATCTTTTGATATCCATATCGTTGGTTTAAAAGGTATTTTTAACTTTTTTGAAAAAACTTTAAACAGCAATTACTCGCAAACCCTTTCAGATTTAAAAGTCATTTTTTCATGGTTTACTCTCTATTAAATTCTGCATCTATTGATGTGCATATCATTGGTATTGTTAAATGTTAAAATATTTACAAATAATTACATATAAATGAAAAAATACTAAAAATTTTGAAATTTCAATAGCACCACTCGACTCCAAATTTAATTCTGCTTCTACTAAGCTATAAAAATAATCAAAAATCAAAAACTCAAAAATAAAAAATACAATTTTTCGCCTAAAAAAACTGCAAGGGGGGACCTTACCATTTTGCAAAGTTTGAATATTCGCTGTTTTCTCGAATTAATTACTCAGAAACTATAAGGGATATTTTCGAATTTAAAACACCACAGTAAAACGTGAATTTTCTTCCTTCCTAATGTGAAATTTCGTATCATTACGATGTATAGTTAGGGAGATACAATCGTTTTAAAAAGGTATTGCAAGTGGCGAAACGTGAAATGTTAAAATCTAGTATTTTTATTGACATATAACTTGATATAACTCTTAAACCATTTTAGATGTAGAAATGATTTTTTCAGGGTTTATTCTCCTTTCAATTCTGCATCTTTTGATACCCATATCGTTGGTTTAAAAGGTTTTTTAACTTTTTTGAAAAAACTCTAAACTGCGATTACTTGCAAACCCTTTGAGATTTAAAAGTCATTTTTTCATGGTTTACTCTCTATTAAATTCTGCATCTATTGATGTGCATATCATTGGTATTGTTAAATGTTAAAATATTTACAAATAATTACATATAAATGAAAAAATACTAAAAATTTTGAAATTTCAATAGCACCACTCGACTCCAAATTTAATTCTGCTTCTACTAAGCTATAAAAATAATCAAAAATCAAAAACTCAAAAATCAAAAACTCAATTTTTCGCCTAAAAAAACTGCAAGGGGGGACCTTACCATTTTGCAAAGTTTGAATATTGGCTGTTTTCTCGAATTAATTACTCAGAAACTATAAGGGATATTTTCTAATTTAAAACACCACAGTAAAACGTGAATTTTCTTCCTTCCTAATGTGAAATTTCGTATCATTACGATGTATAGTTAGGGAGCTACAATCGTTTTAAAAAGGTATTGCAAGTGGCGAAACGTGAAATGTTAAAATCTAGTATTTTTATTGACATATAACTTGATATAACTCTTAAACCATTTTAGATGTAGAAATGATTTTTTCAGGGTTTATTCTCCTTTCAATTCTGCATCTTTTGATACCCATATCGTTGGTTTAAAAGGTTTTTTAACTTTTTTGAAAAAACTTTAAACTGCGATTACTTGCAAACCCTTTGAGATTTAAAAGTCATTTTTTCATGGTTTACTCTCTATTAAATTCTGCATCTATTGATGTGCATATCATTGGTATTGTTAAATGTTAAAATATTTACAAATAATTACATATAAATGAAAAAATACTAAAAATTTTGAAATTTCAATAGCACCACTCGACTCCAAATTTAATTCTGCTTCTACTAAGCTATAAAAATAATCAAAAATCAAAAACTCAAAAATCAAAAACTCAATTTTTCGCCTAAAAAAACTGCAAGGGGGGACCTTACCATTTTGCAATGTTTGAAAATTGGCTGTTTTCTCGAATTAATTACTCAGAAACTCTAAGGGATATTTTCGAATTTAAAACACCACAGTAAAACGTGAATTTTCTTCCTTCCTAATGTGAAATTTCGTATCATTACGATGTATAGTTAGGGAGCTACAATCGTTATAAAAAAGCATTGCAAGTGGCGAAACGTGAAATGTTAAAATCTAGTATTTTTATTGACATATAACTTGATATAACTCTTAAACCATTTGAGATGTAGAAATGATTTTTTCAGGGTTTATTCTCCTTTCAATTCTGCATCTTTTGATATCCAAATCGTTGGTTTAAAAGGTTTTTTTAAACTTTTTTGAAAAAACTTTAAACAGCAATTACTCGCAAACCCTTTCAGATTTAAAAGTCATTTTTTCATGGTTTACTCTCTATTAAATTCTGCATCTATTGATGTGCATATCATTGGTATTGTTAAATGTTAAAATATTTACAAATAATTACATATAAATGAAAAAATACTAAAAATTTTGAAATTTCAATAGCACCACTCGACTCCAAATTTAATTCTGCTTCTACTAAGCTATAAAAATAATCAAAAATCAAAAACTCAATTTTTCGCCTAAAAAAACTGCAAGGGGGGGACCTTACCATTTTGCAATGTTTGAAAATTGGCTGTTTTCTCGAATTAATTACTCAGAAACTATAAGGGATATTTTCGAATTTAAAACACCACAGTAAAACGTGAATTTTCTTCCTTCCTATTGTAAAACTTCGTATCATTACGATGTATAGTTAGGGAGCTACAATCGTTTTAAAAAGGTATTGCAAGTGGCGAAACGTTAAATGTTAAAATCTAGTATTTTTATTGACATATAAATTGATATAACTCTGAAACCATTTGAGATGTAGAAGTGATTTTTTCAGGGTTTACTCTCTATTAAATTCTGCATCTATTGATGTGCATATCATTGGTATTGTTAAATGTTAAAATATTTACAAATAATTACATATAAATGAAAAAATACTAAAAATTTTGAAATTTCAATAGCACCACTCGACTCCAAATTTAATTCTGCTTCTACTAAGCTATAAAAATAATCAAAAATCAAAAACTCAAAAATCAAAAACTCAATTTTTCGCCTAAAAAAACTGCAAGGGGGGGACCTTACCATTTTCCAATGTTTGAAAATTGGCTGTTTTCTCGAATTAATTACTCAGAAACTATAAGGGATATTTTCGAATTTAAAACACAACAGTAAAACGTGAATTTTCTTCCTTCCTAATGTGAAATTTCGTATCATTACGATGTATAGTTAGGGAGCTACAATCGTTTTAAAAAGGTATTGCAAGTGGCGAAACGTGAAATGTTAAAATCTAGTATTTTTATTGACATATAAATTGATATAACTCTTAAACCATTTGAGATGTAGAAGTGATTTTTTTAGGGTTTATTCTCCTTTCAATTCTGCATCTTTTGATATACATATCGTTGGTTTAAAAGGTTTTTTTAACTTTTTTGAAAAAACTTTAAACAGCAATTACTCGCAAACCCTTTGAGATTTAAAAGTCATTTTTTCATGGTTTACTCTCTATTAAATTCTGCATCTATTGATGTGCATATCATTGGTATTGTTAAATGTTAAAATATTTACAAATAATTACATATAAATGAAAAAATACTAAAAATTTTGAAATTTCAATAGCACCACTCGACTCCAAATTTAATTCTGCTTCTACTAAGCTATAAAAATAAACAAAAATCAAAAACTCAAAAATCAAAAACTCAATTTTTCGCCTAAAAAAACTGCAAGGGGGACCTTACCATTTTGCAATGTTTGAAAAATGGCTGTTTTCTCGAATTAATTACTCAAAAAATATAAGGGATATTTTCGAATTTAAAACACCACAGTAAAACGTGAATTTTCTTCCTTCCTAATGTGAAATTTCGTATCATTACGATGTATAGTTAGGGAGATACAATCGTTTTAAAAAGGTATTGCAAGTGGCGAAACGTGAAATGTTAAAATCTAGTATTTTTATTGACATATAAATTGATATAACTCTTAAACCATTTGAGATGTAGAAGTGATTTTTCAGGGTTTACTCTTTATTAAATTCTGCATCTATTGATGTGCATATCATTGGTATTGTTAAATGTTAAAATATTTACAAATAATTACATATAAATGAAAAAATACTAAAAATTTTGAAATTTCAATAGCACCACTCGACTCCAAATTTAATTCTGCTTCTACTAAGCTATAAAAATAATCAAAAATCAAAAACTCAAAAATCAAAAACTCAATTTTTCGCCTAAAAAAACTGCAAGGGGGGACCTTACCATTTTGCAAAGTTTGAATATTGGCTGTTTTCTCGAATTAATTACTCAGAAACTATAAGGGGTATTTTCTAATTTAAAACACCACAGTAAAACGTGAATTTTCTTCCTTCCTAATGTGAAATTTCGTATCATTACGATGTATAGTTAGGGAGATACAATCGTTTTAAAAAGGTATTGCAAGTGGCGAAACGTGAATGTTAAAATCTAGTATTTTTATTGATATATAACTTGATATAACTCTTAAACCATTTGAGATGTAGAAATGATTTTTTCAGGGTTTATTCTCCTTTCAATTCTGCATCTTTTGATATCCATATCGTTGGTTTAAAAGGTTTTTTTTAACTATTTTGAAAAACTTTAAACAGCAATTCCTCGCAAACCCTTTGAGATTTAAAAGTCATTTTTTCATGGTTTACTCTCTATTAAATTCTGCATCTATTGATGTGCATATCATTGGTATTGTTAAATGTTAAAATATTTACAAATAATTACATATAAATGAAAAAATACTAAAAATTTTGAAATTTCAATAGCACCACTCGACTCCAAATTTAATTCTGCTTCTACTAAGCTATAAAAATAATCAAAAATCAAAAACTCAAAAATCAAAAACTCAATTTTTCGCCTAAAAAAACTGCAAGGGGGGACCTTACCATTTTGCAATGTTTGAAAATTGGCTGTTTTCTCGAATTAATTACTCAGAAACTATAAGGGATATTTTCTAATTTAAAACACCACAGTAAAACGTGAATTTTCTTCCTTCCTAATGTGAAATTTCGTATCATTACGATGTATAGTTAGGGAGCTACAATCGTTTTAAAAAGGTATTGCAAGTGGCGAAACGTGAAATGTTAAAATCTAGTATTTTTATTGACATATAAATTGATATAACTCTTAAACCATTTGAGATGTAGAAGTGATTTTTCAGGGTTTACTCTTTATTAAATTCTGCATCTATTGATGTGCATATCATTGGTATTGTTAAATGTTAAAATATTTACAAATAATTACATATAAATGAAAAAATACTAAAAATTTTGAAATTTCAATAGCACCACTCGACTCCAAATTTAATTCTGCTTCTACTAAGCTATAAAAATAATCAAAAATCAAAAACTCAAAAATCAAAAACTCAATTTTTCGCCTAAAAAAACTGCAAGGGGGGACCTTACCATTTTGCAAAGTTTGAATATTGGCTGTTTTCTCGAATTAATTACTCAGAAACTATAAGGGGTATTTTCTAATTTAAAACACCACAGTAAAACGTGAATTTTCTTCCTTCCTAATGTGAAATTTCGTATCATTACGATGTATAGTTAGGGAGATACAATCGTTTTAAAAAGGTATTGCAAGTGGCGAAACGTGAATGTTAAAATCTAGTATTTTTATTGATATATAACTTGATATAACTCTTAAACCATTTGAGATGTAGAAATGATTTTTTCAGGGTTTATTCTCCTTTCAATTCTGCATCTTTTGATATCCATATCGTTGGTTTAAAAGGTTTTTTTTAACTATTTTGAAAAACTTTAAACAGCAATTCCTCGCAAACCCTTTGAGATTTAAAAGTCATTTTTTCATGGTTTACTCTCTATTAAATTCTGCATCTATTGATGTGCATATCATTGGTATTGTTAAATGTTAAAATATTTACAAATAATTACATATAAATGAAAAAATACTAAAAATTTTGAAATTTCAATAGCACCACTCGACTCCAAATTTAATTCTGCTTCTACTAAGCTATAAAAATAATCAAAAATCAAAAACTCAAAAATCAAAAACTCAATTTTTCGCCTAAAAAAACTGCAAGGGGGGACCTTACCATTTTGCAATGTTTGAAAATTGGCTGTTTTCTCGAATTAATTACTCAGAAACTCTAAGGGATATTTTCGAATTTAAAACACCACAGTAAAACGTGAATTTTCTTCCTTCCTAATGTGAAATTTCGTATCATTACGATGTATTGTTAGGGAGCTACAATCGTTTTAAAAAGGTATTGGAAGTGGCGAAACGTGAAATGTTAAAATCTAGTATTTTTATTGACATATAACTTGATATAACTCTTAAACCATTTGAGATGTAGAAATGATTTTTTCAGGGTTTATTCTCCTTTCAATTCTGCATCTTTTGATATCCATATCGTTGGTTTAAAAGGTTTTTTTTAACTATTTTGAAAAAACTTTAAACAGCAATTACTCGCAAACCCTTTGAGATTTAAAAGTCATTTTTTCATGGTTTACTCTCTATTAAATTCTGCATCTATTGATGTGCATATCATTGGTATTGTTAAATGTTAAAATATTTACAAATAATTACATATAAATGAAAAAATACTAAAAATTTTGAAATTTCAATAGCACCACTCGACTCCAAATTTAATTCTGCTTCTACTAAGCTATAAAAATAATCAAAAATCAAAACTCAAAAATCAAAAACTCAATTTTTCGCCTAAAAAAACTGCAAGGGGGGACCTTACCATTTTGCAATGTTTGAAAATTGGCTGTTTTCTCGAATTAATTACTCAGAAACTATTAGGGATATTTTCTAATTTAAAACACCACAGTAAAACGTGAATTTTCTTCCTTCCTAATGTGAAATTTCGTATCATTACGATGTATAGTTAGTGAGATACAATCGTTTTAAAAAGGTATTGCAAGTGGCGAAACGTGAAATGTTAAAATCTAGTATTTTTATTGACATATAACTTGATATAACTCTTAAACCATTTGAGATGTAGAAGTGATTTTTTCAGGGTTTATTCTCCTTTCAATTCTGCATCTTTTGATATCCATATCGTTGGTTTATAAGGTTTTTTTAACTTTTTTGAAAAAACTTTAAACAGCAATTACTCGCAAACCCTTTGAGATTTAAAAGTCATTTTTTCATGGTTTACTCTCTATTAAATTCTGCATCTATTGATGTGCATATCATTGGTATTGTTAAATGTTAAAATATTTACAAATAATTACATATAAATGAAAAAATACTAAAAATTTTGAAATTTCAATAGCACCACTCGACTCCAAATTTAATTCTGCTTCTACTAAGCTATAAAAATAATGAAAAATCAAAAACTCAAAATTCAAAAACTCAATTTTTCGCCTAAAAAAACTGCAAGGGGGGACTTACCATTTTGCAAAGTTTGAATATTCGCTGTTTTCTCGAATTAATTACTCAGAAACTATAAGGGATATTTTCGAATTTAAAACACCACAGTAAAACGTGAATTTTCTTCCTTCCTAATGTGAAATTTCGTATCATTACGATGTATAGTTTGGGAGCTACAATCGTTTTAAAAAGGTATTGCAAGTGGCGAAACGTGAAATGTTAAAATCTAGTATTTTTATTGACATATAAATTGATATAACTCTTAAACCATTTGAGATGTAGAAGTGATTTTTACAGGGTTTATTCTCCTTTCAATTCTGCATCTTTTGATATCCATATCGTTGGTTTAAAAGGTTTTTTTAACTTTTTTGAAAAAACTTTAAACAGCAATTACTCGCAAACCCTTTGAGATTTAAAAGTCATTTTTTCATGGTTTACTCTCTATTAAATTCTGCATCTATTGATGTGCATATCATTGGTATTGTTAAATGGTAAAATATTTACAAATAATTACATATAAATGAAAAAATACTAAAAATTTTGAAATTTCAATAGCACCACTCGACTCCAAATTTAATTCTGCTTCTACTAAGCTATAAAAATAATCAAAAATCAAAAACTCAAAAATCAAAAACTCAATTTTTCGCCTAAAAAAACTGCAAGGGGGGACCTTACCATTTTGCAATGTTTGAAAATTGGCTGTTTTCTCGAATTAATTACTCAAAAACTATAAGGGATATTTTCGAATTTAAAACACCACAGTAAAACGTGAATTTTCTTCCTTCCTAATGTGAAATTTCGTATCATTACGATGTATAGTTAGGGAGCTACAATCGTTTTAAAAAGGTATTGGAAGTGGTGAAACGTGAAATGTTAAAATCAAGTATTTTTATTGACATATAACTTGATATAACTCTTAAACCATTTGAGATGTAGAAATGATTTTTTCAGGGTTTATTCTCCTTTCAATTCTGCATCTTTTGATATCCATATCGTTGGTTTAAAAGGTTTTTTTAACTTTTTTGAAAAAACTTTAAACAGCAATTACTCGCAAACCCTTTGAGATTTAAAAGTCATTTTTTCATGGTTTACTCTCTATTAAATTCTGCATCTATTGATGTGCATATCATTGGTATTGTTAAATGTTAAAATATTTACAAATAATTTCATATAAATGAAAAAATACTAAAAATTTTGAAATTTCAATTGCACCACTCGACTCCAAATTTAATTCTGCTTCTACTAAGCTATAAAAATAATCAAAAATCAAAAACTCAAAAATCAAAAACTCAATTTTTCGCCTAAAAAAACTGCAAGGGGGGACCTTACCATTTTGCAATGTTTGAAAATTGGCTGTTTTCTCGAATTAATTACTCAGAAACTATAAGGGATATTTTCGAATTTAAAACACCACAGTAAAACGTGAATTTTCTTCCTTCCTAATGTGAAATTTCGTATCATTACGATGTATAGTTAGGGAGCTACAATCGTTTTAAAAAGGTATTGCAAGTGGCGAAACGTGAAATGTTAAAATCTAGTATTTTTATTGACATATAACTTGATATAACTCTTAAACCATTTGAGATGTAGAAATGATTATTTCAGGGTTTATTTTCCTTTCAATTCTGCATCTTTTGATATCCATATCGTTGGTTTAAAAGGTTTTTTTTAACTTTTTTGAAAAAACTTTAAACAGCAATTACTCGCAAACCCTTTGAGATTTAAAAGTCATTTTTTCATGGTTTACTCTCTATTAAATTCTGCATCTATTGATGTGCATATCATTGGTATTGTTAAATGTTAAAATATTTACAAATAATTACATATAAATGAAAAAATACTAAAAATTTTGAAATTTCAATAGCACCACTCGACTCCAAATTTAATTCTGCTTCTACTAAGCTATAAAAGTAATCAAAAATCAAAAACTCAAAAATCAAAAACTCAATTTTTCGCCTAAAAAAACTGCAAGGGGGGACCTTACCATTTTGCAAAGTTTAAATATTGGCTGTTTTCTCGAATTAACTACTCAGAAACTATAAGGGATATTTTCGAATTTAAAACACCACAGTAAAACGTGAATTTTCTTCCTTCCTAATGTGAAATTTCGTATCATTACGATGTATAGTTAGGGAGCTACAATCGTTTTAAAAAGGTATTGGAAGTGGCGAAACGTGAAATGTTAAAATCTAGTATTTTTATTGACATACAACTTGATATAACTCTTAAACCATTTGAGATGTAGAAATGATTTTTTCAGGGTTTATTCTCCTTTCAATTCTGCATCTTTTGATATCCATATCGTTGGTTTAAAAGGTTTTTTTAAACTATTTTGAAAAAACTTTAAACAGCAATTACTCGCAAACCCTTTGAGATTTAAAAGTCATTTTTTCATGGTTTACTCTCTATTAATTCTGCATCTATTGATGTGCATATCATTGGTATTGTTAAATGTTAAAATATTTACAAATAATTACATATAAATGAAAAAATACTAAAAATTTTGAAATTTCAATAGCACCACTCGACTCCAAATTTAATTCTGCTTCTACTAAGCTATAAAAATAATCAAAAATCAAAAACTCAAAAATCAAAAACTCAATTTTTCGCCTAAAAAAACTGCAAGGGGGGACCTTACCATTTTGCAATGTTTGAAAATTGGCTGTTTTCTCGAATTAATTACTCAGAAACTCTAAGGGATATTTTCGAATTTAAAACACCACAGTAAAACGTGAATTTTCTTACTTCCTAATGTGAAATTTCGTATCATTACGATGTATTGTTAGGGAGCTACAATCGTTTTAAAAAGGTATTGGAAGTGGCGAAACGTGAAATGTTAAAATCTAGTATTTTTATTGACATATAACTTGATATAACTCTTAAACCATTTGAGATGTAGAAATGATTTTTTCAGGGTTTATTCTCCTTTCAATTCTGCATCTTTTGATATCCATATCGTTGGTTTAAAAGGTTTTTTTTAACTATTTTGAAAAAACTTTAAACAGCAATTACTCGCAAACCCTTTGAGATTTAAAAGTGATTTTTTCATGGTTTACTCTCTATTAAATTCTGCATCTATTGATGTGCATATCATTGGTATTGTTAAATGTTAAAATATTTACAAATAATTACATATAAATGAAAAAATACTAAAAATTTTGAAATTTCAATAGCACCACTCGACTCCAAATTTAATTCTGCTTCTACTAAGCTATAAAAATAATCAAAAATCAAAAACTCAAAAATCAAAAACTCAATTTTTCGCCTAAAAAAACTGCAAGGGGGGACCTTACCATTTTGCAATGTTTGAAAATTGGCTGTTTTCTCGAATTAATTACTCAGAAACTATTAGGGATATTTTCTAATTTAAAACACCACAGTAAAACGTGAATTTTCTTCCTTCCTAATGTGAAATTTCGTATCATTACGATGTATAGTTAGTGAGATACAATCGTTTTAAAAAGGTATTGCAAGTGGCGAAACGTGAAATGTTAAAATCTAGTATTTTTATTGACATATAACTTGATATAACTCTTAAACCATTTGAGATGTAGAAGTGATTTTTTCAGGGTTTATTCTCCTTTCAATTCTGCATCTTTTGATATCCATATCGTTGGTTTATAAGGTTTTTTTAACTTTTTTGAAAAAACTTTAAACAGCAATTACTCGCAAACCCTTTGAGATTTAAAAGTCATTTTTTCATGGTTTACTCTCTATTAAATTCTGCATCTATTGATGTGCATATCATTGGTATTGTTAAATGTTAAAATATTTACAAATAATTACATATAAATGAAAAAATACTAAAAATTTTGAAATTTCAATAGCACCACTCGACTCCAAATTTAATTCTGCTTCTACTAAGCTATAAAAATAATCAAAAATCAAAAACTCAAAAATCAAAAACTCAATTTTTCGCCTAAAAAAACTGCAAGGGGGGACCTTACCATTTTGCAATGTTTGAAAATTGGCTGTTTTCTCGAATTAATTACTCAGAAACTATAAGGGATATTTTCTAATTTAAAACACCACAGTAAAACGTGAATTTTCTTCCTTCCTAATGTGAAATTTCGTATCATTACGATGTATAGTTAGGGAGCTACAATCGTTTTAAAAAGGTATTGCAAGTGGCGAAACGTGAAATGTTAAAATCTAGTATTTTTATTGACATATAAATTGATATAACTCTTAAACCATTTGAGATGTAGAAGTGATTTTTACAGGGTTTATTCTCCTTTCAATTCTGCATCTTTTGATATCCATATCGTTGGTTTAAAAGGTTTTTTTAACTTTTTTGAAAAAACTTTAAACAGCAATTACTCGCAAACCCTTTCAGATTTAAAAGTCATTTTTTCATGGTTTACTCTCTATTAAATTCTGCATCTATTGATGTGCATATCATTGGTATTGTTAAATGGTAAAATATTTACAAATAATTACATATAAATGAAAAAATACTAAAAATTTTGAAATTTCAATAGCACCACTCGACTCCAAATTTAAGTCTGCTTCTACTAAGCTATAAAAATAATCAAAAATCAAAAACTCAAAAATCAAAAACTCAATTTTTCGCCTAAAAAAACTGCAAGGGGGGACCTTACCATTTTGCAATGTTTGAAAATTGGCTGTTTTCTCGAATTAATTACTCAAAAACTATAAGGGATATTTTCGAATTTAAAACACCACAGTAAAACGTGAATTTTCTTCCTTCCTAATTTGAAATTTCGTATCATTACGATGTATAGTTAGGGAGCTACAATCGTTTTAAAAAGGTATTGGAAGTGGTGAAACGTGAAATGTTAAAATCAAGTATTTTTATTGACATATAACTTGATATAACTCTTAAACCATTTGAGATGTAGAAATGATTTTTTCAGGGTTTATTCTCCTTTCAATTCTGCATCTTTTGATATCCATATCGTTGGTTTAAAAGGTTTTTTTAACTTTTTTGAAAAAACTTTAAACAGCAATTACTCGCAAACCCTTTGAGATTTAAAAGTCATTTTTTCATGGTTTACTCTCTATTAAATTCTGCATCTATTGATGTGCATATCATTGGTATTGTTAAATGTTAAAATATTTACAAATAATTACATATAAATGAAAAAATACTAAAAATTTTGAAATTTCAATTGCACCACTCGACTCCAAATTTAATTCTGCTTCTACTAAGCTATAAAAATAATCAAAAATCAAAAACTCAAAAATCAAAAACTCAATTTTTCGCCTAAAAAAACTGCAAGGGGGGACCTTACCATTTTGCAATGTTTGAAAATTGGCTGTTTTCTCGAATTAATTACTCAGAAACTATAAGGGATATTTTCGAATTTAAAACACCACAGTAAAACGTGAATTTTCTTCCTTCCTAATTTGAAATTTCGTATCATTACGATGTATAGTTAGGGAGCTACAATCGTTTTAAAAAGGTATTGGAAGTGGTGAAACGTGAAATGTTAAAATCAAGTATTTTTATTGACATATAACTTGATATAACTCTTAAACCATTTGAGATGTAGAAATGATTTTTTCAGGGTTTATTCTCCTTTCAATTCTGCATCTTTTGATATCCATATCGTTGGTTTAAAAGGTTTTTTTAACTTTTTTGAAAAAACTTTAAACAGCAATTACTCGCAAACCCTTTCAGATTTAAAAGTCATTTTTTCATGGTTTACTCTCTATTAAATTCTGCATCTATTGATGTGCATATCATTGGTATTGTTAAATGGTAAAATATTTACAAATAATTACATATAAATGAAAAAATACTAAAAATTTTGAAATTTCAATAGCACCACTCGACTCCAAATTTAATTCTGCTTCTACTAAGCTATAAAAATAATCAAAAATCAAAAACTCAAAAATCAAAAACTCAATTTTTCGCCTAAAAAAACTGCAAGGGGGGACCTTACCATTTTGCAATGTTTGAAAATTGGCTGTTTTCTCGAATTAATTACTCAAAAACTATAAGGGATATTTTCGAATTTAAAACACCACAGTAAAACGTGAATTTTCTTCCTTCCTAATTTGAAATTTCGTATCATTACGATGTATAGTTAGGGAGCTACAATCGTTTTAAAAAGGTATTGGAAGTGGTGAAACGTGAAATGTTAAAATCAAGTATTTTTATTGACATATAACTTGATATAACTCTTAAACCATTTGAGATGTAGAAATGATTTTTTCAGGGTTTATTCTCCTTTCAATTCTGCATCTTTTGATATCCATATCGTTGGTTTAAAAGGTTTTTTTAACTTTTTTGAAAAAACTTTAAACAGCAATTACTCGCAAACCCTTTGAGATTTAAAAGTCATTTTTTCATGGTTTACTCTCTATTAAATTCTGCATCTATTGATGTGCATATCATTGGTATTGTTAAATGTTAAAATATTTACAAATAATTACATATAAATGAAAAAATACTAAAAATTTTGAAATTTCAATTGCACCACTCGACTCCAAATTTAATTCTGCTTCTACTAAGCTATAAAAATAATCAAAAATCAAAAACTCAAAAATCAAAAACTCAATTTTTCGCCTAAAAAAACTGCAAGGGGGGACCTTACCATTTTGCAATGTTTGAAAATTGGCTGTTTTCTCGAATTAATTACTCAGAAACTATAAGGGATATTTTCGAATTTAAAACACCACAGTAAAACGTGAATTTTCTTCCTTCCTAATGTGAAATTTCGTATCATTACGATGTATAGTTAGGGAGCTACAATCGTTTTAAAAAGGTATTGCAAGTGGCGAAACGTGAAATGTTAAAATCTAGTATTTTTATTGACATATAACTTGATATAACTCTTAAACCATTTGAGATGTAGAAATGATTATTTCAGGGTTTATTCTCCTTTCAATTCTGCATCTTTTGATATCCATATCGTTGGTTTAAAAGGTTTTTTTTAACTTTTTTGAAAAAACTTTAAACAGCAATTACTCGCAAACCCTTTGAGATTTAAAAGTCATTTTTTCATGGTTTACTCTCTATTAAATTCTGCATCTATTGATGTGCATATCATTGGTATTGTTAAATGTTAAAATATTTACAAATAATTACATATAAATGAAAAAATACTAAAAATTTTGAAATTTCAATAGCATCACTCGACTCCAAATTTAATTCTGCTTCTACTAAGCTATAAAAGTAATCAAAAATCAAAAACTCAAAAATCAAAAACTCAATTTTTCGCCTAAAAAAACTGCAAGGGGGGACCTTACCATTTTGCAAAGTTTAAATATTGGCTGTTTTCTCGAATTAACTACTCAGAAACTATAAGGGATATTTTCGAATTTAAAACACCACAGTAAAACGTGAATTTTCTTCCTTCCTAATGTGAAATTTCGTATCATTACGATGTATAGTTAGGGAGCTACAATCGTTTTAAAAAGGTATTGGAAGTGGCGAAACGTGAAATGTTAAAATCTAGTATTTTTATTGACATACAACTTGATATAACTCTTAAACCATTTGAGATGTAGAAATGATTTTTTCAGGGTTTATTCTCCTTTCAATTCTGCATCTTTTGATATCCATATCGTTGGTTTAAAAGGTTTTTTTAAACTATTTTGAAAAAACTTTAAACAGCAATTACTCGCAAACCCTTTGAGATTTAAAAGTCATTTTTTCATGGTTTACTCTCTATTAATTCTGCATCTATTGATGTGCATATCATTGGTATTGTTAAATGTTAAAATATTTACAAATAATTACATATAAATGAAAAAATACTAAAAATTTTGAAATTTCAATAGCACCACTCGACTCCAAATTTAATTCTGCTTCTACTAAGCTATAAAAATAATCAAAAATCAAAAACTCAAAAATCAAAAACTCAATTTTTCGCCTAAAAAAACTGCAAGGGGGGACCTTACCATTTTGCAATGTTTGAAAATTGGCTGTTTTCTCGAATTAATTACTCAGAAACTCTAAGGGATATTTTCGAATTTAAAACACCACAGTAAAACGTGAATTTTCTTCCTTCCTAATGTGAAATTTCGTATCATTACGATGTATTGTTAGGGAGCTACAATCGTTTTAAAAAGGTATTGGAAGTGGCGAAACGTGAAATGTTAAAATCTAGTATTTTTATTGACATATAACTTGATATAACTCTTAAACCATTTGAGATGTAGAAATGATTTTTTCAGGGTTTATTCTCCTTTCAATTCTGCATCTTTTGATATCCATATCGTTGGTTTAAAAGGTTTTTTTTAACTATTTTGAAAAAACTTTAAACAGCAATTACTCGCAAACCCTTTGAGATTTAAAAGTGATTTTTTCATGGTTTACTCTCTATTAAATTCTGCATCTATTGATGTGCATATCATTGGTATTGTTAAATGTTAAAATATTTACAAATAATTACATATAAATGAAAAAATACTAAAAATTTTGAAATTTCAATAGCACCACTCGACTCCAAATTTAATTCTGCTTCTACTAAGCTATAAAAATAATCAAAAATCAAAAACTCAAAAATCAAAAACTCAATTTTTCGCCTAAAAAAACTGCAAGGGGGGACCTTACCATTTTGCAATGTTTGAAAATTGGCTGTTTTCTCGAATTAATTACTCAGAAACTATTAGGGATATTTTCTAATTTAAAACACCACAGTAAAACGTGAATTTTCTTCCTTCCTAATGTGAAATTTCGTATCATTACGATGTATAGTTAGTGAGATACAATCGTTTTAAAAAGGTATTGCAAGTGGCGAAACGTGAAATGTTAAAATCTAGTATTTTTATTGACATATAACTTGATATAACTCTTAAACCATTTGAGATGTAGAAGTGATTTTTTCAGGGTTTATTCTCCTTTCAATTCTGCATCTTTTGATATCCATATCGTTGGTTTATAAGGTTTTTTTAACTTTTTTGAAAAAACTTTAAACAGCAATTACTCGCAAACCCTTTGAGATTTAAAAGTCATTTTTTCATGGTTTACTCTCTATTAAATTCTGCATCTATTGATGTGCATATCATTGGTATTGTTAAATGTTAAAATATTTACAAATAATTACATATAAATGAAAAAATACTAAAAATTTTGAAATTTCAATAGCACCACTCGACTCCAAATTTAATTCTGCTTCTACTAAGCTATAAAAATAATCAAAAATCAAAAACTCAAAAATCAAAAACTCAATTTTTCGCCTAAAAAAACTGCAAGGGGGGACCCTTACCATTTTGCAATGTTTGAAAATTGGCTGTTTTCTCGAATTAATTACTCAGAAACTATAAGGGATATTTTCTAATTTAAAACACCACAGTAAAACGTGAATTTTCTTCCTTCCTAATGTGAAATTTCGTATCATTACGATGTATAGTTAGGGAGCTACAATCGTTTTAAAAAGGTATTGCAAGTGGCGAAACGTGAAATGTTAAAATCTAGTATTTTTATTGACATATAAATTGATATAACTCTTAAACCATTTGAGATGTAGAAGTGATTTTTACAGGGTTTATTCTCCTTTCAATTCTGCATCTTTTGATATCCATATCGTTGGTTTAAAAGGTTTTTTTAACTTTTTTGAAAAAACTTTAAACAGCAATTACTCGCAAACCCTTTGAGATTTAAAAGTCATTTTTTCATGGTTTACTCTCTATTAAATTCTGCATCTATTGATGTGCATATCATTGGTATTGTTAAATGTTAAAATATTTACAAATAATTACATATAAATGAAAAAATACTAAAAATTTTGAAATTTCAATAGCACCACTCGACTCCAAATTTAATTCTGCTTCTACTAAGCTATAAAAATAATGAAAAATCAAAAACTCAAAATTCAAAAACTCAATTTTTCGCCTAAAAAAACTGCAAGGGGGGACCTTACCATTTTGCAAAGTTTGAATATTCGCTGTTTTCTCGAATTAATTACTCAAAAACTATAAGGGATATTTTCGAATTTAAAACACCACAGTAAAACGTGAATTTTCTTCCTTCCTAATGTGAAATTTCGTATCATTACGATGTATAGTTAGGGAGCTACAATCGTTTTAAAAAGGTATTGCAAGTGGCGAAACGTGAAATGTTAAAATCTAGTATTTTTATTGACATATAAATTGATATAACTCTTAAACCATTTGAGATGTAGAAGTGATTTTTACAGGGTTTATTCTCCTTTCAATTCTGCATCTTTTGATATCCATATCGTTGGTTTAAAAGGTTTTTTTAACTTTTTTGAAAAAACTTTAAACAGCAATTACTCGCAAACCCTTTGAGATTTAAAAGTCATTTTTTCATGGTTTACTCTCTATTAAATTCTGCATCTATTGATGTGCATATCATTGGTATTGTTAAATGTTAAAATATTTACAAATAATTACATATAAATGAAAAAATACTAAAAATTTTGAAATTTCAATAGCACCACTCGACTCCAAATTTAATTCTGCTTCTACTAAGCTATAAAAATAATCAAAAATCAAAAACTCAAAAATCAAAAACTCAATTTTTCGCCTAAAAAAACTGCAAGGGGGGACCTTACCATTTTGCAATGTTTGAAAATTGGCTGTTTTCTCGAATTAATTACTCAGAAACTATTAGGGATATTTTCTAATTTAAAACACCACAGTAAAACGTGAATTTTCTTCCTTCCTAATGTGAAATTTCGTATCATTACGATGTATAGTTAGTGAGATACAATCGTTTTAAAAAGGTATTGCAAGTGGCGAAACGTGAAATGTTAAAATCTAGTATTTTTATTGACATATAACTTGATATAACTCTTAAACCATTTGAGATGTAGAAGTGATTTTTTCAGGGTTTATTCTCCTTTCAATTCTGCATCTTTTGATATCCATATCGTTGGTTTATAAGGTTTTTTTAACTTTTTTGAAAAAACTTTAAACAGCAATTACTCGCAAACCCTTTGAGATTTAAAAGTCATTTTTTCATGGTTTACTCTCTATTAAATTCTGCATCTATTGATGTGCATATCATTGGTATTGTTAAATGTTAAAATATTTACAAATAATTACATATAAATGAAAAAATACTAAAAATTTTGAAATTTCAATTGCACCACTCGACTCCAAATTTAATTCTGCTTCTACTAAGCTATAAAAATAATCAAAAATCAAAAACTCAAAAATCAAAAACTCAATTTTTCGCCTAAAAAAACTGCAAGGGGGGACCCTTACCATTTTGCAATGTTTGAAAATTGGCTGTTTTCTCGAATTAATTACTCAGAAACTATAAGGGATATTTTCTAATTTAAAACACCACAGTAAAACGTGAATTTTCTTCCTTCCTAATGTGAAATTTCGTATCATTACGATGTATAGTTAGGGAGCTACAATCGTTTTAAAAAGGTATTGCAAGTGGCGAAACGTGAAATGTTAAAATCTAGTATTTTTATTGACATATAAATTGATATAACTCTTAAACCATTTGAGATGTAGAAGTGATTTTTACAGGGTTTATTCTCCTTTCAATTCTGCATCTTTTGATATCCATATCGTTGGTTTAAAAGGTTTTTTTAACTTTTTTGAAAAAACTTTAAACAGCAATTACTCGCAAACCCTTTGAGATTTAAAAGTCATTTTTTCATGGTTTACTCTCTATTAAATTCTGCATCTATTGATGTGCATATCATTGGTATTGTTAAATGTTAAAATATTTACAAATAATTACATATAAATGAAAAAATACTAAAAATTTTGAAATTTCAATAGCACCACTCGACTCCAAATTTAATTCTGCTTCTACTAAGCTATAAAAATAATGAAAAATCAAAAACTCAAAATTCAAAAACTCAATTTTTCGCCTAAAAAAACTGCAAGGGGGGACCTTACCATTTTGCAAAGTTTGAATATTCGCTGTTTTCTCGAATTAATTACTCAAAAACTATAAGGGATATTTTCGAATTTAAAACACCACAGTAAAACGTGAATTTTCTTCCTTCCTAATGTGAAATTTAGTATCATTACGATGTATAGTTAGGGAGCTACAATCGTTTTAAAAAGGTATTGCAAGTGGCGAAACGTGAAATGTTAAAATCTAGTATTTTTATTGACATATAAATTGATATAACTCTTAAACCATTTGAGATGTAGAAATGATTATTTCAGGGTTTATTCTCCTTTCAATTCTGCATCTTTTGATATCCATATCGTTGGTTTAAAAGGTTTTTTTAACTTTTTTGAAAAAACTTTAAACAGCAATTACTCGCAAACCCTTTGAGATTTAAAAGTCATTTTTTCATGGTTTACTCTCTATTAAATTCTGCATCTATTGATGTGCATATCATTGGTATTGTTAAATGTTAAAATATTTACAAATAATTACATATAAATGAAAAAATACTAAAAATTTTGAAATTTCAATAGCACCACTCGACTCCAAATTTAATTCTGCTTCTACTAAGCTATAAAAATAATGAAAAATCAAAAACTCAAAATTCAAAAACTCAATTTTTCGCCTAAAAAAACTGCAAGGGGGGACCTTACCATTTTGCAAAGTTTGAATATTCGCTGTTTTCTCGAATTAATTACTCAAAAACTATAAGGGATATTTTCGAATTTAAAACACCACAGTAAAACGTGAATTTTCTTCCTTCCTAATGTGAAATTTCGTATCATTACGATGTATAGTTAGGGAGCTACAATCGTTTTAAAAAGGTATTGGAAGTGGTGAAACGTGAAATGTTAAAATCAAGTATTTTTATTGACATATAACTTGATATAACTCTTAAACCATTTGAGATGTAGAAATGATTTTTTCAGGGTTTATTCTCCTTTCAATTCTGCATCTTTTGATATCCATATCGTTGGTTTAAAAGGTTTTTTTAACTTTTTTGAAAAAACTTTAAACAGCAATTACTCGCAAACCCTTTGAGATTTAAAAGTCATTTTTTCATGGTTTACTCTCTATTAAATTCTGCATCTATTGATGTGCATATCATTGGTATTGTTAAATGTTAAAATATTTACAAATAATTACATATAAATGAAAAAATACTAAAAATTTTGAAATTTCAATTGCACCACTCGACTCCAAATTTAATTCTGCTTCTACTAAGCTATAAAAATAATCAAAAATCAAAAACTCAAAAATCAAAAACTCAATTTTTCGCCTAAAAAAACTGCAAGGGGGGACCTTACCATTTTGCAAAGTTTGAATATTGGCTGTGTTCTCGAATTAATTACTCAGAAACTATAAGGGATATTTTCTAATTTAAAACACCACAGTAAAACGTGAATTTTCTTCCTTCCTAATGAGAAATTTCGTATCATTACGATGTATAGTTAGGGAGATACAATCGTTTAAAAAAGGTATTGCAAGTGGCGAAACGTGAAATGTTAAAATCTAGTATTTTTATTGACATATAACTTGATATAACTCTTAAACCATTTGAGATGTAGAAATGATTTTTTCAGGGTTTATTCTCCTTTCAATTCTGCATCTTTTGATACCCATATCGTTGGTTTAAAAGGTTTTTTAACTTTTTTGAAAAAACTTTAAACAGCAATTACTCGCAAACCCTTTGAGATTTCAAAGTCATTTTTTCATGGTTTACTCTCTATTAAATTCTGCATCTATTGATATGCATATCATTGGTATTGTTAAATGTTAAAATATTTAAAAATAATTACATATAAATGAAAAAATACTAAAAATTTTGAAATTTCAATAGCACCACTCGACTCCAAATTTAATTCTGCTTCTACTAAGCTATAAAAATAATCAAAAATCAAAAACTCAAAAATCAAAAACTCAAAAATCAAAAACTCAATTTTTCGCCTAAAAAAACTGCAAGGGGGGACCTTACCATTTTGCAAAGTTTGAATATTGGCTGTTTTCTCGAATTAATTACTCAGAAACTATAAGGGATATTTTCTAATTTAAAACACCACAGTAAAACGTGAATTTTCTTCCTTCCTAATGTGAAATTTCGTATCATTACGATGTATAGTTAGGGAGCTACAATCGTTTTAAAATGGTATTGCAAGTGGCGAAAAGTGAAATGTTAAAATCTAGTATTTTTATTGACATATAACTTGATATAACTCTTAAACCATTTGAGATGTAGAAATGATTTTTTCAGGGTTTATTCTCCTTTCAATTCTGCATCTTTTGATATCCATATCGTTGGTTTAAAAGGTATTTTTAACTTTTTGAAAAAACTTTAAACAGCAATTACTCGCAAACCCTTTGAGATTTCAAAGTCATTTTTTCATGGTTTACTCTCTATTAAATTCTGCATCTATTGATATGCATATCATTGGTATTGTTAAATGTTAAAATATTTAAAAATAATTACATATAAATGAAAAAATACTAAAAATTTTGAAATTTCAATAGCACCACTCGACTCCAAATTTAATTCTGCTTCTACTAAGCTATAAAAATAATCAAAAATCAAAAACTCAAAAATCAAAAATTCAAAAATCAAAAACTCAATTTTTCGCCTAAAAAAACTGCAAGGGGTGGACCTTACCATTTTGCAATGTTTGAAAATTGGCTGTTTTCTTGAATTAATTACTCAGAAACTATAAGGGATATTTTCTAATTTAAAACACCACAGTAAAACGTGAATTTTCTTCCTTCCTAATGTGAAATTTCGTATCATTACGATGTATAGTTAGGGAGATACAATCGTTTTAAAAAGGTATTGCAAGTGGCGAAACGTGAAATGTTAAAATCTAGTATTTTTATTGACATATAACTTGATATAACTCTTAAACCATTTTAGATGTAGAAATGATTTTTTCAGGGTTTATTCTCCTTTCAATTCTGCATCTTTTGATATCCATATCGTTGGTTTAAAAGGTTTTTTAACTTTTTTGAAAAAACTTTAAACAGCAATTACTCGCAAACCCTTTGAGATTTCAAAATCATTTTTTCATGGTTTACTCTCTAATAAATTCTGCATCTATTGATGTGCATATCATTGGTTTTGTTAAATGTTAAAATATTTACAAATAATTACATAAAAATGAAAAAATACTAAAAATTTAGAAATTTCAATAGCACCACTCGAATCCAAATTTAATTCTGCTTCTACTAAGCTATAAAAATAATCAAAAATCAAAAACTCAAAAATCAAAAACTCAATTTTTCGCATAAAAAAACTGCAAGGGGGACCTTACCATTTTGCAATGTTTGAAAATTGGCTGTTTTCTCGAATTAATTACTCAGAAACGATTAGGGATATTTTCGAATTTAAAACACCACAGTAAAACGTGAATTTTCTTCCTTCCTAATGTGAAATTTCGTATCATTACGATGTATAGTTAGGGAGCTACAATAGTTTTAAAAAGGTATTGCAAGAGGCGAAACGTGAAATGTTAAAATCTAGTATTTTTATTGACATATAACTTGATATAACTCTTAAACCATTATTTGAGATGTAGAAATGATTTTTTCAGGGTTTATTCTCCTTTCAATTCTGCATCTTTTGATACCCATATCGTTGGTTTAAAAGGTTTTTTAACTTTTTTGAAAAAACTTTAAACAGCAATTACTCGCAAACCCTTTGAGATTTCAAAGTCATTTTTTCATGGTTTACTCTCTATTAAATTCTGCATCTATTGATGTGCATATCATTGGTTTTGTTAAATGTTAAAATATTTACAAATAATTACATAAAAATGAAAAAATACTAAAAATTTTGAAATTTCAATAGCACCACTCGAATCCAAATTTAATTCTGCTTCTACTAAGCTATAAAAATAATCAAAAATCAAAAACTCAAAAATCAAAAACTCAATTTTTCGCATAAAAAAACTGCAAGGGGGACCTTACCATTTTGCAATGTTTGAAAATTGGCTGTTTTCTCGAATTAATTACTCAGAAACGATTAGGGATATTTTCGAATTTAAAACACCACAGTAAAACGTGAATTTTCTTCCTTCCTAATGTGAAATTTCGTATCATTACGATGTATAGTTAGTGAGATACAATCGTTTTAAAAAGGTATTGCAAGTGGCGAAACGTGAAATGTTAAAATCTAGTATTTTTATTGACATATAACTTGATATAACTCTTAAACCATTTGAGATGTAGAAGTGATTTTTTCAGGGTTTATTCTCCTTTCAATTCTGCATCTTTTGATATCCATATCGTTGGTTTAAAAGGTTTTTTTAACTTTTTTGAAAAAACTTTAAACAGCAATTACTCGCAAACCCTTTGAGATTTAAAAGTCATTTTTTCATGGTTTACTCTCTATTAAATTCTGCATCTATTGATGTGCATATCATTGGTATTGTTAAATGTTAAAATATTTACAAATAATTACATATAAATGAAAAAATACTAAAAATTTTGAAATTTCAATTGCACCACTCGACTCCAAATTTAATTCTGCTTCTACTAAGCTATAAAAATAATCAAAAATCAAAAACTCAAAAATCAAAAACTCAATTTTTCGCCTAAAAAAACTGCAAGGGGGGACCTTACCATTTTGCAAAGTTTGAATATTGGCTGTGTTCTCGAATTAATTACTCAGAAACTATAAGGGATATTTTCTAATTTAAAACACCACAGTAAAACGTGAATTTTCTTCCTTCCTAATGAGAAATTTCGTATCATTACGATGTATAGTTAGGGAGATACAATCGTTTAAAAAAGGTATTGCAAGTGGCGAAACGTGAAATGTTAAAATCTAGTAATTTTATTGACATATAACTTGATATAACTCTTAAACCATTTGAGATGTAGAAATGATTTTTTCAGGGTTTATTCTCCTTTCAATTCTGCATCTTTTGATACCCATATCGTTGGTTTAAAAGGTTTTTTAACTTTTTTGAAAAAACTTTAAACAGCAATTACTCGCAAACCCTTTGAGATTTCAAAGTCATTTTTTCATGGTTTACTCTCTATTAAATTCTGCATCTATTGATATGCATATCATTGGTATTGTTAAATGTTAAAATATTTAAAAATAATTACATATAAATGAAAAAATACTAAAAATTTTGAAATTTCAATAGCACCACTCGACTCCAAATTTAATTCTGCTTCTACTAAGCTATAAAAATAATCAAAAATCAAAAACTCAAAAATCAAAAACTCAAAAATCAAAAACTCAATTTTTCGCCTAAAAAAACTGCAAGGGGGGACCTTACCATTTTGCAAAGTTTGAATATTGGCTGTTTTCTCGAATTAATTACTCAGAAACTATAAGGGATATTTTCTAATTTAAAACACCACAGTAAAACGTGAATTTTCTTCCTTCCTAATGTGAAATTTCGTATCATTACGATGTATAGTTAGGGAGCTACAATCGTTTTAAAATGGTATTGCAAGTGGCGAAAAGTGAAATGTTAAAATCTAGTATTTTTATTGACATATAACTTGATATAACTCTTAAACCATTTGAGATGTAGAAATGATTTTTTCAGGGTTTATTCTCCTTTCAATTCTGCATCTTTTGATATCCATATCGTTGGTTTAAAAGGTATTTTTAACTTTTTGAAAAAACTTTAAACAGCAATTACTCGCAAACCCTTTGAGATTTCAAAGTCATTTTTTCATGGTTTACTCTCTATTAAATTCTGCATCTATTGATATGCATATCATTGGTATTGTTAAATGTTAAAATATTTAAAAATAATTACATATAAATGAAAAAATACTAAAAATTTTGAAATTTCAATAGCACCACTCGACTCCAAATTTAATTCTGCTTCTACTAAGCTATAAAAATAATCAAAAATCAAAAACTCAAAAATCAAAAATTCAAAAATCAAAAACTCAATTTTTCGCCTAAAAAAACTGCAAGGGGTGGACCTTACCATTTTGCAATGTTTGAAAATTGGCTGTTTTCTTGAATTAATTACTCAGAAACTATAAGGGATATTTTCTAATTTAAAACACCACAGTAAAACGTGAATTTTCTTCCTTCCTAATGTGAAATTTCGTATCATTACGATGTATAGTTAGGGAGATACAATCGTTTTAAAAAGGTATTGCAAGTGGCGAAACGTGAAATGTTAAAATCTAGTATTTTTATTGACATATAACTTGATATAACTCTTAAACCATTTTAGATGTAGAAATGATTTTTTCAGGGTTTATTCTCCTTTCAATTCTGCATCTTTTGATATCCATATCGTTGGTTTAAAAGGTTTTTTAACTTTTTTGAAAAAACTTTAAACAGCAATTACTCGCAAACCCTTTGAGATTTCAAAATCATTTTTTCATGGTTTACTCTCTAATAAATTCTGCATCTATTGATGTGCATATCATTGGTTTTGTTAAATGTTAAAATATTTACAAATAATTACATAAAAATGAAAAAATACTAAAAATTTAGAAATTTCAATAGCACCACTCGAATCCAAATTTAATTCTGCTTCTACTAAGCTATAAAAATAATCAAAAATCAAAAACTCAAAAATCAAAAACTCAATTTTTCGCATAAAAAAACTGCAAGGGGGACCTTACCATTTTGCAATGTTTGAAAATTGGCTGTTTTCTCGAATTAATTACTCAGAAACGATTAGGGATATTTTCGAATTTAAAACACCACAGTAAAACGTGAATTTTCTTCCTTCCTAATGTGAAATTTCGTATCATTACGATGTATAGTTAGGGAGCTACAATAGTTTTAAAAAGGTATTGCAAGAGGCGAAACGTGAAATGTTAAAATCTAGTATTTTTATTGACATATAACTTGATATAACTCTTAAACCATTTGAGATGTAGAAATGATTTTTTCAGGGTTTATTCTCCTTTCAATTCTGCATCTTTTGATACCCATATCGTTGGTTTAAAAGGTTTTTTAACTTTTTTGAAAAAACTTTAAACAGCAATTACTCGCAAACCCTTTGAGATTTCAAAGTCATTTTTTCATGGTTTACTCTCTATTAAATTCTGCATCTATTGATGTGCATATCATTGGTTTTGTTAAATGTTAAAATATTTACAAATAATTACATAAAAATGAAAAAATACTAAAAATTTTGAAATTTCAATAGCACCACTCGAATCCAAATTTAATTCTGCTTCTACTAAGCTATAAAAATAATCAAAAATCAAAAACTCAAAAATCAAAAACTCAATTTTTCGCATAAAAAAACTGCAAGGGGGACCTTACCATTTTGCAATGTTTGAAAATTGGCTGTTTTCTCGAATTAATTACTCAGAAACGATTAGGGATATTTTCGAATTTAAAACACCACAGTAAAACGTGAATTTTCTTCCTTCCTAATGTGAAATTTCGTATCATTACGATGTATAGTTAGTGAGATACAATCGTTTTAAAAAGGTATTGCAAGTGGCGAAACGTGAAATGTTAAAATCTAGTATTTTTATTGACATATAACTTGATATAACTCTTAAACCATTTGAGATGTAGAAGTGATTTTTTCAGGGTTTATTCTCCTTTCAATTCTGCATCTTTTGATATCCATATCGTTGGTTTATAAGGTTTTTTTAACTTTTTTGAAAAAACTTTAAACAGCAATTACTCGCAAACCCTTTGAGATTTAAAAGTCATTTTTTCATGGTTTACTCTCTATTAAATTCTGCATCTATTGATGTGCATATCATTGGTATTGTTAAATGTTAAAATATTTACAAATAATTACATATAAATGAAAAAATACTAAAAATTTTGAAATTTCAATTGCACCACTCGACTCTAAATTTAATTCTGCTTCTACTAAGCTATAAAAAACTCAAAAATCAAAAATTCAAAAATCAAAAACTCAATTTTTCGCCTAAAAAAACTGCAAGGGGTGGACCTTACCATTTTGCAATGTTTGAAAATTGGCTGTTTTCTTGAATTAATTACTCAGAAACTATAAGGGATATTTTCTAATTTAAAACACCACAGTAAAACGTGAATTTTCTTCCTTCCTAATGTGAAATTTCGTATCATTACGATGTATAGTTAGGGAGATACAATCGTTTTAAAAAGGTATTGCAAGTGGCGAAACGTGAAATGTTAAAATCTAGTATTTTTATTGACATATAACTTGATATAACTCTTAAACCATTTTAGATGTAGAAATGATTTTTTCAGGGTTTATTCTCCTTTCAATTCTGCATCTTTTGATATCCATATCGTTGGTTTAAAAGGTTTTTTAACTTTTTTGAAAAAACTTTAAACAGCAATTACTCGCAAACCCTTTGAGATTTCAAAATCATTTTTTCATGGTTTACTCTCTAATAAATTCTGCATCTATTGATGTGCATATCATTGGTTTTGTTAAATGTTAAAATATTTACAAATAATTACATAAAAATGAAAAAATACTAAAAATTTAGAAATTTCAATAGCACCACTCGAATCCAAATTTAATTCTGCTTCTACTAAGCTATAAAAATAATCAAAAATCAAAAACTCAAAAATCAAAAACTCAATTTTTCGCATAAAAAAACTGCAAGGGGGACCTTACCATTTTGCAATGTTTGAAAATTGGCTGTTTTCTCGAATTAATTACTCAGAAACTATTAGGGATATTTTCGAATTTAAAACACCACAGTAAAACGTGAATTTTCTTCCTTCCTAATGTGAAATTTCGTATCATTACGATGTATAGTTAGGGAGCTACAATAGTTTTAAAAAGGTATTGCAAGAGGCGAAACGTGAAATGTTAAAATCTAGTATTTTTATTGACATATAACTTGATATAACTCTTAAACCATTTGAGATGTAGAAATGATTTTTTCAGGGTTTATTCTCCTTTCAATTCTGCATCTTTTGATACCCATATCGTTGGTTTAAAAGGTTTTTAACTTTTTTGAAAAAACTTTAAACAGCAATTACTCGCAAACCCTTTGAGATTTCAAAGTCATTTTTTCATGGTTTACTCTCTATTAAATTCTGCATCTATTGATGTGCATATCATTGGTTTTGTTAAATGTTAAAATATTTACAAATAATTACATAAAAATGAAAAAATACTAAAAATTTAGAAATTTCAATAGCACCACTCGAATCCAAATTTAATTCTGCTTCTACTAAGCTATAAAAATAATCAAAAATCAAAAACTCAAAAATCAAAAACTCAATTTTTCGCATAAAAAAACTGCAAGGGGGACCTTACCATTTTGCAATGTTTGAAAATTGGCTGTTTTCTCGAATTAATTACTCAGAAACGATTAGGGATATTTTCGAATTTAAAACACCACAGTAAAACGTGAATTTTCTTCCTTCCTAATGTGAAATTTCGTATCATTACGATGTATAGTTAGGGAGCTACAATAGTTTTAAAAAGGTATTGCAAGAGGCGAAACGTGAAATGTTAAAATCTAGTATTTTTATTGACATATAACTTGATATAACTCTTAAACCATTTGAGATGTAGAAATGATTTTTTCAGGGTTTATTCTCCTTTCAATTCTGCATCTTTTGATACCCATATCGTTGGTTTAAAAGGTTTTTTAACTTTTTTGAAAAAACTTTAAACAGCAATTACTCGCAAACCCTTTGAGATTTCAAAGTCATTTTTTCATGGTTTACTCTCTATTAAATTCTGCATCTATTGATGTGCATATCATTGGTTTTGTTAAATGTTAAAATATTTACAAATAATTACATAAAAATGAAAAAATACTAAAAATTTTGAAATTTCAATAGCACCACTCGAATCCAAATTTAATTCTGCTTCTACTAAGCTATAAAAATAATCAAAAATCAAAAACTCAAAAATCAAAAACTCAATTTTTCGCATAAAAAAACTGCAAGGGGGACCTTACCATTTTGCAATGTTTGAAAATTGGCTGTTTTCTCGAATTAATTACTCAGAAACGATTAGGGATATTTTCGAATTTAAAACACCACAGTAAAACGTGAATTTTCTTCCTTCCTAATGTGAAATTTCGTATCATTACGATGTATAGTTAGTGAGATACAATCGTTTTAAAAAGGTATTGCAAGTGGCGAAACGTGAAATGTTAAAATCTAGTATTTTTATTGACATATAACTTGATATAACTCTTAAACCATTTGAGATGTAGAAGTGATTTTTTCAGGGTTTATTCTCCTTTCAATTCTGCATCTTTTGATATCCATATCGTTGGTTTATAAGGTTTTTTTAATTTTTTTGAAAAAACTTTAAACAGCAATTACTCGCAAACCCTTTGAGATTTAAAAGTCATTTTTTCATGGTTTACTCTCTATTAAATTCTGCATCTATTGATGTGCATATCATTGGTATTGTTAAATGTTAAAATATTTACAAATAATTACATATAAATGAAAAAATACTAAAAATTTTGAAATTTCAATTGCACCACTCGACTCTAAATTTAATTCTGCTTCTACTAAGCTATAAAAATAATCAAAAATCAAAAACTCAAAAATCAAAAACTCAATTTTTCGCCTAAAAAAACTGCAAGGGGGGGACCTAACCATTTTGCAAAGTTTGAAAATTGGCTGTTTTCTCGAAATAATTACTCAGAAACTATAGGGATATTTTCGAATTTAAAACACCACAGTAAAACGTGAATTTTCTTCCTTCCTAATGTGAAATTTCGTATCATTACGATGTATAGTTAGTGAGATACAATCGTTTTAAAAAGGTATTGCATGTGGCGAAACGTGAAATGTTAAAATCTAGTATTTTTATTGACATATAACTTGATATAACTCTTAAACCATTTGAGATGTAGAAGTGATTTTTTCAGGGTTTATTCTCCTTTCAATTCTGCATCTTTTGATATCCATATCGTTGGTTTATAAGGTTTTTTTTAACTTTTTTGAAAAAACTTTAAACAGCAATTACTCGCAAACCCTTTGAGATTTAAAAGTCATTTTTTCATGGTTTACTCTCTATTAAATTCTGCATCTATTGATGTGCATATCATTGGTATTGGTAAATGTTAAAATATTTACAAATATTTACATATAAATGAAAAAATACTAAATATTTTGAAATTTCAATACCACCACTCGACTCCAAATTTAATTCTGCTTCTACTAAGCTATAAAAATAATCAAAAATCAAAAACTCAAAAATCAAAAACTCAAAAATCAAAAACTCAATTTTTCGCCTAAAAAAACTGCAAGGGGGGACCTTACCATTTTGCAAAGTTTGAATATTGGCTGTTTTCTCGAATTAATTACTCAGAAACTATAAGGGATATTTTCTAATTTAAAACACCACAGTAAAACGTGAATTTTCTTCCTTCCTAATGTGAAATTTCGTATCATTACGATGTATAGTTAGGGAGCTACAATCGTTTTAAAATGGTATTGCAAGTGGCGAAAAGTGAAATGTTAAAATCTAGTATTTTTATTGACATATAACTTGATATAACTCTTAAACCATTAGAGATGTAGAAATGATTTTTTCAGGGTTTATTCTCCTTTCAATTCTGCATCTTTTGATATCCATATCGTTGGTTTAAAAGGTATTTTTAACTTTTTGAAAAAACTTTAAACAGCAATTACTCGCAAACCCTTTGAGATTTCAAAGTCATTTTTTCATGGTTTACTCTCTATTAAATTCTGCATCTATTGATATGCATATCATTGGTATTGTTAAATGTTAAAATATTTAAAAATAATTACATATAAATGAAAAAATACTAAAAATTTTGAAATTTCAATAGCACCACTCGACTCCAAATTTAATTCTGCTTCTACTAAGCTATAAAAATAATCAAAAATCAAAAACTCAAAAATCAAAAATTCAAAAATCAAAAACTCAATTTTTCGCCTAAAAAAACTGCAAGGGGTGGACCTTACCATTTTGCAATGTTTGAAAATTGGCTGTTTTCTTGAATTAATTACTCAGAAACTATAAGGGATATTTTCTAATTTAAAACACCACAGTAAAACGTGAATTTTCTTCCTTCCTAATGTGAAATTTCGTATCATTACGATGTATAGTTAGGGAGATACAATCGTTTTAAAAAGGTATTGCAAGTGGCGAAACGTGAAATGTTAAAATCTAGTATTTTTATTGACATATAACTTGATATAACTCTTAAACCATTTTAGATGTAGAAATGATTTTTTCAGGGTTTATTCTCCTTTCAATTCTGCATCTTTTGATATCCATATCGTTGGTTTAAAAGGTTTTTTAACTTTTTTGAAAAAACTTTAAACAGCAATTACTCGCAAACCCTTTGAGATTTCAAAATCATTTTTTCATGGTTTACTCTCTAATAAATTCTGCATCTATTGATGTACATATCATTGGTTTTGTTAAATGTTAAAATATTTACAAATAATTACATAAAAATGAAAAAATACTAAAAATTTAGAAATTTCAATAGCACCACTCGAATCCAAATTTAATTCTGCTTCTACTAAGCTATAAAAATAATCAAAAATCAAAAACTCAAAAATCAAAAACTCAATTTTTCGCATAAAAAAACTGCAAGGGGGACCTTACCATTTTGCAATGTTTGAAAATTGGCTGTTTTCTCGAATTAATTACTCAGAAACTATTTGGGATATTTTCGAATTTAAAACACCACAGTAAAACGTGAATTTTCTTCCTTCCTAATGTGAAATTTCGTATCATTACGATGTATAGTTAGGGAGCTACAATAGTTTTAAAAAGGTATTGCAAGAGGCGAAACGTGAAATGTTAAAATCTAGTATTTTTATTGACATATAACTTGATATAACTCTTAAACCATTTGAGATGTAGAAATGATTTTTTCAGGGTTTATTCTCCTTTCAATTCTGCATCTTTTGATACCCATATCGTTGGTTTAAAAGGTTTTTTAACTTTTTTGAAAAAACTTTAAACAGCAATTACTCGCAAACCCTTTGAGATTTCAAAGTCATTTTTTCATGGTTTACTCTCTATTAAATTCTGCATCTATTGATGTGCATATCATTGGTTTTGTTAAATGTTAAAATATTTACAAATAATTACATAAAAATGAAAAAATACTAAAAATTTTGAAATTTCAATAGCACCACTCGAATCCAAATTTAATTCTGCTTCTACTAAGCTATAAAAATAATCAAAAATCAAAAACTCAAAAATCAAAAACTCAAAAATCAAAAACTCAATTTTTCGCCTAAAAAAACTGCAAGGGGGGACCTTACCATTTTGCAAAGTTTGAATATTGGCTGTTTTCTCGAATTAATTACTCAGAAACTATAAGGGATATTTTCTAATTTAAAACACCACAGTAAAACGTGAATTTTCTTCCTTCCTAATGTGAAATTTCGTATCATTACGATGTATAGTTAGGGAGCTACAATCGTTTTAAAATGGTATTGCAAGTGGCGAAAAGTGAAATGTTAAAATCTAGTATTTTTATTGACATATAACTTGATATAACTCTTAAACCATTAGAGATGTAGAAATGATTTTTTCAGGGTTTATTCTCCTTTCAATTCTGCATCTTTTGATATCCATATCGTTGGTTTAAAAGGTATTTTTAACTTTTTGAAAAAACTTTAAACAGCAATTACTCGCAAACCCTTTGAGATTTCAAAGTCATTTTTTCATGGTTTACTCTCTATTAAATTCTGCATCTATTGATATGCATATCATTGGTATTGTTAAATGTTAAAATATTTAAAAATAATTACATATAAATGAAAAAATACTAAAAATTTTGAAATTTCAATAGCACCACTCGACTCCAAATTTAATTCTGCTTCTACTAAGCTATAAAAATAATCAAAAATCAAAAACTCAAAAATCAAAAATTCAAAAATCAAAAACTCAATTTTTCGCCTAAAAAAACTGCAAGGGGTGGACCTTACCATTTTGCAATGTTTGAAAATTGGCTGTTTTCTTGAATTAATTACTCAGAAACTATAAGGGATATTTTCTAATTTAAAACACCACAGTAAAACGTGAATTTTCTTCCTTCCTAATGTGAAATTTCGTATCATTACGATGTATAGTTAGGGAGATACAATCGTTTTAAAAAGGTATTGCAAGTGGCGAAACGTGAAATGTTAAAATCTAGTATTTTTATTGACATATAACTTGATATAACTCTTAAACCATTTTAGATGTAGAAATGATTTTTTCAGGGTTTATTCTCCTTTCAATTCTGCATCTTTTGATATCCATATCGTTGGTTTAAAAGGTTTTTTAACTTTTTTGAAAAAACTTTAAACAGCAATTACTCGCAAACCCTTTGAGATTTCAAAATCATTTTTTCATGGTTTACTCTCTAATAAATTCTGCATCTATTGATGTGCATATCATTGGTTTTGTTAAATGTTAAAATATTTACAAATAATTACATAAAAATGAAAAAATACTAAAAATTTAGAAATTTCAATAGCACCACTCGAATCCAAATTTAATTCTGCTTCTACTAAGCTATAAAAATAATCAAAAATCAAAAACTCAAAAATCAAAAACTCAATTTTTCGCATAAAAAAACTGCAAGGGGGACCTTACCATTTTGCAATGTTTGAAAATTGGCTGTTTTCTCGAATTAATTACTCAGAAACTATTTGGGATATTTTCGAATTTAAAACACCACAGTAAAACGTGAATTTTCTTCCTTCCTAATGTGAAATTTCGTATCATTACGATGTATAGTTAGGGAGCTACAATAGTTTTAAAAAGGTATTGCAAGAGGCGAAACGTGAAATGTTAAAATCTAGTATTTTTATTGACATATAACTTGATATAACTCTTAAACCATTTGAGATGTAGAAATGATTTTTTCAGGGTTTATTCTCCTTTCAATTCTGCATCTTTTGATACCCATATCGTTGGTTTAAAAGGTTTTTTAACTTTTTTGAAAAAACTTTAAACAGCAATTACTCGCAAACCCTTTGAGATTTCAAAGTCATTTTTTCATGGTTTACTCTCTATTAAATTCTGCATCTATTGATGTGCATATCATTGGTTTTGTTAAATGTTAAAATATTTACAAATAATTACATAAAAATGAAAAAATACTAAAAATTTTGAAATTTCAATAGCACCACTCGAATCCAAATTTAATTCTGCTTCTACTAAGCTATAAAAATAATCAAAAATCAAAAACTCAAAAATCAAAAACTCAAAAATCAAAAACTCAATTTTTCGCCTAAAAAAACTGCAAGGGGGGACCTTACCATTTTGCAAAGTTTGAATATTGGCTGTTTTCTCGAATTAATTACTCAGAAACTATAAGGGATATTTTCTAATTTAAAACACCACAGTAAAACGTGAATTTTCTTCCTTCCTAATGTGAAATTTCGTATCATTACGATGTATAGTTAGGGAGCTACAATCGTTTTAAAATGGTATTGCAAGTGGCGAAAAGTGAAATGTTAAAATCTAGTATTTTTATTGACATATAACTTGATATAACTCTTAAACCATTAGAGATGTAGAAATGATTTTTTCAGGGTTTATTCTCCTTTCAATTCTGCATCTTTTGATATCCATATCGTTGGTTTAAAAGGTATTTTTAACTTTTTGAAAAAACTTTAAACAGCAATTACTCGCAAACCCTTTGAGATTTCAAAGTCATTTTTTCATGGTTTACTCTCTATTAAATTCTGCATCTATTGATATGCATATCATTGGTATTGTTAAATGTTAAAATATTTAAAAATAATTACATATAAATGAAAAAATACTAAAAATTTTGAAATTTCAATAGCACCACTCGACTCCAAATTTAATTCTGCTTCTACTAAGCTATAAAAATAATCAAAAATCAAAAACTCAAAAATCAAAAATTCAAAAATCAAAAACTCAATTTTTCGCCTAAAAAAACTGCAAGGGGTGGACCTTACCATTTTGCAATGTTTGAAAATTGGCTGTTTTCTTGAATTAATTACTCAGAAACTATAAGGGATATTTTCTAATTTAAAACACCACAGTAAAACGTGAATTTTCTTCCTTCCTAATGTGAAATTTCGTATCATTACGATGTATAGTTAGGGAGATACAATCGTTTTAAAAAGGTATTGCAAGTGGCGAAACGTGAAATGTTAAAATCTAGTATTTTTATTGACATATAACTTGATATAACTCTTAAACCATTTTAGATGTAGAAATGATTTTTTCAGGGTTTATTCTCCTTTCAATTCTGCATCTTTTGATATCCATATCGTTGGTTTAAAAGGTTTTTTAACTTTTTTGAAAAAACTTTAAACAGCAATTACTCGCAAACCCTTTGAGATTTCAAAATCATTTTTTCATGGTTTACTCTCTAATAAATTCTGCATCTATTGATGTGCATATCATTGGTTTTGTTAAATGTTAAAATATTTACAAATAATTACATAAAAATGAAAAAATACTAAAAATATAGAAATTTCAATAGCACCACTCGAATCCAAATTTAATTCTGCTTCTACTAAGCTATAAAAATAATCAAAAATCAAAAACTCAAAAATCAAAAACTCAATTTTTCGCATAAAAAAACTGCAAGGGGGACCTTACCATTTTGCAATGTTTGAAAATTGGCTGTTTTCTCGAATTAATTACTCAGAAACTATTAGGGATATTTTCGAATTTAAAACACCACAGTAAAACGTGAATTTTCTTCCTTCCTAATGTGAAATTTCGTATCATTACGATGTATAGTTAGGGAGCTACAATAGTTTTAAAAAGGTATTGCAAGAGGCGAAACGTGAAATGTTAAAATCTAGTATTTTTATTGACATATAACTTGATATAACTCTTAAACCGTTAGAGATGTAGAAATGATTTTTTCAGGGTTTATTCTCCTTTCAATTCTGCATCTTTTGATATCCATATCGTTGGTTTAAAAGGTTTTTTAAACTTTTTTGAAAAAAACTTTAAACAGCAATTACTCGCAAACCCTTTGAGATTTAAAAGTTATTTTTTCATGGTTTACTCTCTATTAAATTCTGCATCTATTGATGTGCATATCATTGGTATTGTTAAATGTTAAAATATTTACAAATAATTACATATAAATGAAAAAATACTAAAAATTTTGAAATTTCAATAGCACCACTCGACTCCAAATTTAATTCTGCTTCTACTAAGCTATAAAAATAATCAAAAATCAAAAACTCAAAATTCAAAAACTCAATTTTTCGCCTAAAAAAACTGCAAGGGGGGACCTTACCATTTTGCAAAGTTTGAATATTCGCTGTTTTCTCGAATTAATTACTCAAAAACTATAAGGGATATTTTCGAATTTAAAACACCACAGTAAAACGTGAATTTTCTTCCTTCCTAATGTGAAATTTCGTATCATTACGATGTATAGTTAGTGAGATACAATCGTTTTAAAAAGGTATTGCATGTGGCGAAACGTGAAATGTTAAAATCTAGTATTTTTATTGACATATAACTTGATATAACTCTTAAACCATTTTAGATGTAGAAATGATTTTTTCAGGGTTTATTCTCCTTTCAATTCTGCATCTTTTGATATCCATATCGTTGGTTTAAAAGGTTTTTTAACTTTTTTGAAAAAACTTTAAACTGCGATTACTTGCAAACCCTTTGAGATTTAAAAGTAATTTTTTCATGGTTTACTCTCTATTAAATTCTGCATCTATTGATGTGCATATCATTGGTATTGTTAAATGTTAAAATATTTACAAATAATTACATATAAATGAAAAAATACTAAAAATTTTGAAATTTCAATAGCACCACTCGACTCCAAATTTAATTCTGCTTCTACTAAGCTATAAAAATAATGAAAAATCAAAAACTCAAAATTCAAAAACTCAATTTTTCGCCTAAAAAAACTGCAAGGGGGGGACCTTACCATTTTGCAATGTTTGAAAATTGGCTGTTTTCTCGAATTAATTACTCAGAAACTATAGGGATATTTTCGAATTTAAAACACCACAGTAAAACGTGAATTTTCTTCCTTCCTAATGTGAAATTTTGTATCATTACGATGTATAGTTAGGGAGATACAATCGTTTTAAAAAGGTATTGCAAGTGGCGAAACGTGAAATGTTAAAATCTAGTATTTTTATTGGCATATAACTTGATATAACTCTTAAACCATTTGAGATGTAGAAATGATTTTTTCAGGGTTTATTCTCCTTTCAATTCTGCATCTTTTGATATCCATATCGTTGGTTTAAAAGGTTTTTTAAACTTTTTTGAAAAAAACTTTAAACAGCAATTACTCGCAAACCCTTTGAGATTTAAAAGTTATTTTTTCATGGTTTACTCTCTATTAAATTCTGCATCTATTGATGTGCATATCATTGGTATTGTTAAATGTTAAAATATTTACAAATAATTACATATAAATGAAAAAATACTAAAAATTTTGAAATTTCAATAGCACCACTCGACTCCAAATTTAATTCTGCTTCTACTAAGCTATAAAAATAATCAAAAATCAAAAACTCAATTTTTCGCCTAAAAAAACTGCAAGGGGGGGACCTTACCATTTTGCAATGTTTGAAAATTGGCTGTTTTCTCGAATTAATTACTCAGAAACTATAGGGATATTTTCGAATTTAAAACACCACAGTAAAACGTGAATTTTCTTCCTTCCTAATGTGAAATTTTTTATCATTACGATGTATAGTTAGGGAGATACAATCGTTTTAAAAAGGTATTGCAAGTGGCGAAACGTGAAATGTTAAAATCTAGTATTTTTATTGGCATATAACTTGATATAACTCTTAAACCATTTGAGATGTAGAAATGATTTTTTCAGGGTTTATTCTCCTTTCAATTCTGCATCTTTTGATATCCATATCGTTGGTTTATAAGGTTTTTTTAACTTTTTTGAAAAAACTTTAAACAGCAATTACTCGCAAACCCTTTGAGATTTAAAAGTCATTTTTTCATGGTTTACTCTCTATTAAATTCTGCATCTATTGATGTGCATATCATTGGTATTGTTAAATGTTAAAATATTTACAAATAATTACATATAAATGAAAAAATACTAAAAATTTTGAAATTTCAATAGCACCACTCGACTCCAAATTTAATTCTGCTTCTACTAAGCTATAAAAATAATCAAAAATCAAAAACTCAAAAATCAAAAACTCAATTTTTCGCCTAAAAAAACTGCAAGGGGGGACCCTTACCATTTTGCAATGTTTGAAAATTGGCTGTTTTCTCGAATTAATTACTCAGAAACTATAAGGGATATTTTCTAATTTAAAACACCACAGTAAAACGTGAATTTTCTTCCTTCCTAATGTGAAATTTCGTATCATTACGATGTATAGTTAGGGAGCTACAATCGTTTTAAAAAGGTATTGCAAGTGGCGAAACGTGAAATGTTAAAATCTAGTATTTTTATTGACATATAACTTGATATAACTCTTAAACCATTTGAGATGTAGAAATGATTTTTTCAGGGTTTATTCTCCTTTCAATTCTGCATCTTTTGATATCCATATCGTTGGTTTAAAAGGTTTTTTAAACTTTTTTGAAAAAAACTTTAAACAGCAATTACTCGCAAACCCTTTGAGATTTAAAAGTTATTTTTTCATGGTTTACTCTCTATTAAATTCTGCATCTATTGATGTGCATATCATTGGTATTGTTAAATGTTAAAATATTTACAAATAATTACATATAAATGAAAAAATACTAAAAATTTTGAAATTTCAATAGCACCACTCGACTCCAAATTTAATTCTGCTTCTACTAAGCTATAAAAATAATCAAAAATCAAAAACTCAATTTTTCGCCTAAAAAAAACTGCAAGGGGGGGACCTTACCATTTTGCAATGTTTGAAAATTGGCTGTTTTCTCGAATTAATTACTCAGAAACTATAGGGATATTTTCGAATTTAAAACACCACAGTAAAACGTGAATTTTCTTCCTTCCTAATGTGAAATTTTGTATCATTACGATGTATAGTTAGGGAGATACAATCGTTTTAAAAAGGTATTGCAAGTGGCGAAACGTGAAATGTTAAAATCTAGTATTTTTATTGGCATATAACTTGATATAACTCTTAAACCATTTGAGATGTAGAAATGATTTTTTCAGGGTTTATTCTCCTTTCAATTCTGCATCTTTTGATACCCATATCGGTGGTTTAAAAGGTTTTTTAAAGGTTTCATCAAGCGATATAATGAATACAAAAGGGAAGTAGAATTTCAAGTAGGGGAAATGGTCCTAGTGAAAGCAGAGAAAAAGGACAACAAGCTTGCCCAACAGTATACAGACCCTTACAAAATTTTAAAAAGACTGTCGCTATTAAATTATGAGATAGAGGTTAACCGATATGGTAGATGGATAGGGGACATAGTCCATGTCTCAAGATTAAAACCGTATAATACAACGGATTTGAATGAATAAATCAAATGTATAAGTAATAAATATATGTATGTATGTGTAGGAATATATATAAGTTAAATAATTTAATTAAAACAATTAACATAAATCTAAAAAGTAGTACTATATTTTAAAAAAAGAAAAAAATATAATTCGACATCATAAGAATAAAAAAGTAAAGATAAACAGACATTTATAGCAAAGTCTCAAAAGTTTTTCTCAAAATCAATTTTTTTTTCTTTTCAAAAATCATATAAAAACAATAACAGGTGAATTTATATAAAAATGCTTGCTCAGTTACAGAGCATCATACAGCAAGAAGTATACACCAGCAAAGAAGAGAAAATGTTAACACTAACATGGATTATCTTGTTAACCATAACCTACACCATACAATCCCATCAAAATGTACCCATAATAATCTCTAATGGAGCACATTTCCAACCACTCAAAGCAGAACATACATACCAATCCTCTATTCCCCTAACCTACATCCTTCCTTTACCTCCAGTACAACACTTCCCAAGCATCAACACACAATCCCACACATGTACGGATACTAAAGGTACGGCACAATGTCAAACAGCTAAGGCACTACAAGAACTCTTCACAATCACAGACGAAATACATCAAAAGGCAGTTGCAAACAATGAACGTAAAACTGAAGGACCCACACGTTCACCCAGGGCAATAAGCAGCATTGGTGACCTATTTCATTGGTGCTGTGGCACGGCCACAGACGAGGAGCTACACGTGTTAGCAGTCAACGAAGAAACAGTCAACAAACACATCAACAGTGTACAGAACCTCATCAGGGACGTTCATGCGGACCTCGTCAACACAGCAGCAACTTCACAAGGCTACTCGGCAAATGTGTAACAACAGCAGGTTCACACCGCAATGGAGGAGCTCAAGAATGTTGTGTTTCAAATGGAGAACGTCACGGCCACGGAAGTGTACGACAGACTCATACTCAATCTCATAAGACAACAAAAGCAAATACATCGAAATACTATAAACCTAATGTTTAGCAATAAACATAATAGTTGTAAGGAACGAGTGTCCACACACATGACCATTCCCCCTACACAATTATACAGAGACTTAAAACAATTAGAAGCAAGGTTGCATGCCAAACATTGGTCATTGGCAATACCAAAAGAAGACATGCACCTTTATTACCACTATATGTACATTTCACTGCAGGCCCATCGACAAGGATATTATGATTACAGAGATCACAGGAGACACCTTCACGATAACAAATCCTACTCCCAACACAATACTAAAATCATACCATAACCATACCACAGAATCTCCCAGGAACAATAGAGATTAAATTACCATGTCATTGTTCCTTACACGACGGCGAACATATCCTGATAGACAGACAAAAGAAGACCTGTCCACCACAGTGGGTGTTTGAGAATTTCGGAGGGAGAAGTCGTTCGCGTGGCACAATCGGCAGAATTGTGACAGGTGGGTACCTGGAACCAAACCTCCGGCGGAGTTCATTCTTGGATTTGAGAGACTCGGTTTGCGACGTAGACCTTTAATTTATCAGATGGTGTTTTTATCCATGATGGAGTCACCGTGGAGTCAGACCAACATCGTATTGCGTTAATTTGGTAAAGGGGTTGAATTAGATTAGTAGAATAGTCTATTAATATTGCCAGAAGATGAGCGCCACATAGTTCCAAACGAGGAAGTTATATACATTTTAGAGGTGGGGCCTTGGATTTTGCTATTATTATGTGAGTTTTGATGACATTGTTACCGTCAACAATACGTAGGTAAACTACTGCATCGTAGCCTTGCTCAGAGAGAAACCGTGTAGTTGGATATATTTCGCGTCATCGAGTTGAAGGTTGCGCAGAATTCTTAATTGTTTCAATGCTGTTAATTCGTTGGTAAATGTTTTCCAATCCTTTCAAATGGTTTCAGGAAGTGGCTCATAAAATGAAACTCCCAAGGTCCAGAGGAATGACTGGTGTTAACCAGCCACATGGATCGTAAATCCTAGCGATTAGTGATAATAGCGAGCGTTTTGTGAGCAAGTGGTCTAAAATTTCTATCGTGTGAGAAAAACTATCGTTTGTAGGTAGCCATTTGAGACTCAAGATACAAAAGAGAGGTTGATCCAGGAATCTAAAATAAAGTGGCGTTTCCCGATATAATTAACGAAGTGGACGAACAACAACAAGAACATTCCAGAAGAATTAAGTGCATATTAATTTTTCTCGGGACAACAGACACTCAAGGAAGTTAGTGAATATAACATCCGTCGGTTTCGATCGTTAATTGGGAGTCTACAACCGCAGAGCGAATATCTGCAAAGAAAAACGAAGAAAGAAGAACGAATAAAGAAGAACGAAGAAAGAAAAACGAAGAAAGAAGAACGAAGATAGAAAAACGAAGAAAGAAAAAGAAAAGGATCACGCCTAAGCTGTTCCACAAGTATTTGCAATGACCAAGTTATTCACGACACTAACTGTGAGTCAAACTAGGATTCTATTGTCTTATTATTTTGTTCTGTGAATAAGAACAAAAAGAATAAAATAAATTTCAATATGATATTGTAAATAATTTGCAAGTAATATTTTAAATATCTTATTAATTAATTTCAAGTAATTGAATTGTATAAAATATTTAAATTTTGAAAATATCGTCTTTAAGAATTGTATACAACAGTTGTTTGAAAACTGTAACTTGTTTCTATCATATCATACTTAAAAAATTAATTTTCATTTAATTATCTTGTATAGAATAAGTAGTAAGTTAAGTGATTATTAATAATGGCTATTCCAATTTTTAAAAAAGAGTACTCGGACATGATCCCCGAGTACAGTGACGAACCCTCCATGCTCAATGGGTTTATTTCAATTTGTGAGAAGATAGTACAGAAATTTTACGTAGCTGATAACCCTAAAGATTTCCAGAACGAATATTTGTTTTCATCTATTCTTGCCAAATTGAAGGGTCAAGCTCTAGAAATTGTAGTTAATTCAAATACTTATGCTTGGGATGAGGTCAAAAATATTCTTTTAACGAGTTATTCCGATAATAGAGATTGCTTTACCTTAAACCTAGAAATGGCGGAGTTAAAACAGGAAAACAGTGAATCACCATTACATTTTTATGAACGAGTTCAAAAATTACTAAATTTACAAGTAGCTTTTTTCCTAAACAAAGAAAAGACCGTTGCTAAAGACATTTTAATTGCTTATGTACAAAGATTAGCATTAAGAGTGTTATTAAGGGGATTTCAAGAACCATTAGGATCCTTGATGCGAACAAAAAATCCCAGCTCTTTAAATGAAGCATTAAATATGTTGACCAACGACTTCCAATTTAAAAATAATAAGCTATTTCAATCTAATAGGCAAATGCTACTACAAAAACCTAAAAACCTGCCAATTCGTAAACCTATGAATAAATATTATCCATCCTCTCAAAATCTCCATAAACAATATCCACAAAACAATTCAGGCCAGTTTAATAGACAAAATTATGTAAATCATAGCCAACAACTTAAACCTTTTGTAAATCACACACAAAAAACAAATCAAATGTATCAACCCACGCCGATGAGCATATCAACTCGCCAAACAGGAAACCCAATTAAACAAAATAGGTTGTATCAAATAACAGGAAAACCGGTTGAGGAGGAAGTTCATAGTAATTCAGTTGATAAGATAACGGACCAGGTGCAGAGTATTTCATTGACAGAACAGACTGATGAAGCTTGTAACTTCACGGAAGACTATCCCTATATCCCGGAAATGCAAAATGAATATGACGTAGATGACTTTACGAGGGAAGACAATGCCTATGGATTTTCACAAGAAAACGAAAATGTTCAGAATCATTTTTTATGGCCTTACCACATTAAAAGAAAATTTTCCATAATGAACATTGAAAATGAGACAAATCACTTACCATATATAATTGATCCGAAAACTAATTTTAAAATATTAATAGATACAGGTAGAACCAGATCATTTATAAAAAAGTCTATTGCTTTCACTATGTCCAAAAATACAATAAAAACAGAACCGTTTGAAGTAAGTACCGCACACGGAACATCAAAAGAGAAATTTAGCTGTAAACTACCAATATTAGGAAAGAAAATGTCTAAATTCTATTTATTTGATTTCCATAAAGATTTTGACATACTACTTGGACTTGACAATATAAGGGAACTAAAAATCACTTTGGATTTTGTGAATAATAAATTAATATTTTATGAAAAGAAAATATCAATGCATTTTTTTAATACAGAGGATATAAATTCAGAAAATAAGGATAAGAATCCTAAAGAAAATAAGAGCGCGTGTTACGTAAACAGGGCACGTTCTAGACAGACAGTAAAAATTAAAATTCGTAATATGTACAATGGAGAGGGAATAATATCTTATAGACAACAAGACGGACTGGAAATACCACAATGCATTTTAAAAGTCGAAAATGGAGTAAGTTATTGTCCTGTAATTAACAACACAACAGCAGATAGGCGATTAATTGTCGAATTCATGTACATAGAACCATTAGATAATTACAAAATTTGTGAATTAAATACTAACCAAACAAAAACGGTAAATTTTAATATGGTAAAACACGAAAAGTCGAAATTTGATGAGCACCAAATTAGAACAGAACATATGAATTCTGAAGAGAAACGAGAGATGTTAAAATTATTTTCGAATACTCAAAGATATATTTCATCAGGAAAACAGTAACTCAACCTTTACTAACAAGATCAAGCATGTGATAAGAACAACAGATGAGATACCTGTTTATACGAAAAGCTACCGATATCCTGAAATTTATCGAAAGGAGGTAAACAGGCAAATCCAGGAAATGATCGATCAAAAGATAATTCAACCATCACACTCGCCGTGGAACTCACCTGTGTGGATTGTTCCAAAGAAAACGGACGCTTCAAATAAAGAAAAATTTAGACTAGTAATTGACTTTTGAGGTCTTAATGCAAAAACTATAGATGACAAATTTCCACTCCCCAATATTACTGACATATTAGACAAATTAGGCAGATCACAATATTTCACGACCTTGGATCTCGCCTCGGGTTTTCATCAGGTTGAAATGCATCCAGGTAGCGTTGACAAGACCGCATTTTCCACAGAGACAGGTCATTATGAATTTCTCAGACTGCCCTTTGGTTTAAAGAACAGCCCACCAACGTTCCAGAGAATAATGAATAACATCCGACGCGGAATTCAGAACGAAACTTGTTTAGTATATCTTGATGACATTATAATATACTCCACTAGTTTACAAGAACATATAAATAGGTTAAAAGAAGTGTTTAATAGGTTAAGAGAAGCCAATTTTAAAATACAGTTAGACAAAACGGAATTTTTAAGGAAAGAGGTTGCATATTTGGGCCATGTAGTGACGCCAGATGGAGTCAAACCTAATCCAGAAAAAATAAAAGCAATAAAAAATTACCCAATCCCGAAAAAACCAAAGCAAATAAAAGGATTTCTAGGACTATTAGGCTATTATCGGAAATTTATAAAAAATTTCGCAAAAATTACAAAACCACTTAACACTTGTTTAAAAAAAGAATGCCAAAATTGAGTCAGGAGAATAATGGACAAGATCTTCCCATAGCTTACGCCAGCCGCACTTTAAATGATAGTGAGGTCAATTATTCAGCAATTGAAAAAGATCTACTCGCGGTTGTATGGGCGACCAAACATTTTAGACCATATTTATTTGGGAGAAAATTCAAAATTTTCACCTATCACAAACCGTTACGGTGGCTATTTTCTGTCAAAGAACCTAGCTCTAAGCTCTTAAGATGGCGACTCAAGCTAAAAGAATATGATTATGTGATACGATATAAGAAAAGGGAAACTAATAAAAATGCTGACGCACTATCCAGGATTCAGCTGAATATTACTGAAAAAAGCTCAACAAAACCTCGTGATAACACAAGAAAAGAGTTAGAGAGGACAGCAGCGGAATCAACCTTACTCTATTTTCCAGAATTAGATGATGACCAATCAATGATCGTGAACTTTGTCTTAGAAGAAGACAACACTGTTAATCAAGAGGAAATTAATGAAACAAGTGACCAAACGATCCATTCGAACTTTGAAGGTAACACATCGATAGTAATTCCAATTTCGGACGAGCCGGTAAATTTTGGTAGAAATCAAATTTTTGTATCAACTGTAAAATACCAACCCAAAGGAGTAAAAATAGTGAAATTGTTTGGAACATCGAAATTAAGATTAATAGTTGAATTGTCTGAAAATAATTTTGAAAACTATATTAATTAATTTATAAAAGAATACCTAGTGTCAAAAATTAAGTATAATGCCAATTAAATTAAGTTTAGCTAAGTTACAAGCATCTTATCATACTTTTATACACTATTATAATTTAAAACCTATATATATAATCAGTTAAATAATTTAGAATTGTACTATAATGATGTCTTGACATATATCAGAAAAAAAATGTGTAAACTGTGAACTAGAAGTTGAGGCAAATATGAAATTCGAAATTAAAGAAACAATTAACTATTTTCGGTTCATAAATCACACCAAAAAAGTAATTAAAGAAAAACTAGAAATAATAACTGTACAAAAAGATAGCAACATAAAGGTAAAAAGAGGAATTGTTAATGGTTTAGGCTCAATAATTAAATTTGTAACAGGTAACCTAGATGCATACGATGAACAGAAATATAACAGTTTTATGGAAGAAATTAGAAAGAACCAATTTAACGTAATAAACCAAATGTCCTATCAGTATACAATTAATAACAATATTATGGATGAGTTTAATAAAACAATAAATGTTGTGGAAAGTAATTTTAATGAATTGAAGAGTAAGCTATTGTTTATGAATTCAGAATAAGAAAAAACTATAGAATTAGGAAATTTTAGAGATATACTTAATCAATTAAATATACTATATAATATTGTACTGAGCATAATCGTAGATTTAGAAAATTCATTAACCTTTTGTAAGTTAGGAGTATTGCACCCCAGTATAATATCCACAAGAGAAAATTGTTTGATGAAATTGTAAAAATTCATAAATTTTATGGTGATCAGTTGCCATTAACGGCAAGCATATAAAATGTGTGGGAGTTTGAAAACATAATAGAAATAAGCTGAAGAATAAATAATGACGAAATAGTTTATTTTTTAAGGTTACCAATTGTAGAAGAAGAAGAGTTTAAGTTGTATAAACTATATCCTATTCCAACTAAATATGAATCTAACTATGTTACTATAATTCCTAAAGTTAAAAACATTTTAATATTAGACACTAAACTAATAGGTTTAGACAATGTATGTAAAAATAAAATTAGAACGAAATTTTTGTGTTCACACGAACTAGTGAATCACAATAATTTAGATTGTGAAAAATCTATTTTGCATTCTGTTAAAACTAATGATTGTCAATACACAGCACTGGAAATTAATGATAGTATTGTTAAATGGGTACCTGAATTAGGTCAATATTTAATAATATTTCAAAAAAAATAAGTTTTAAAAATTGTGAGCAAAGATGATACTACAACAAGAGTTTTACAAGGGACTTATTTACTGAAGGTAAACGATGATGCAGTTTTCTATCATAAAAAGCAGCTGCAACATTCGTCGCAAACCGAAGGCGGACATCCAGAGTTGGTAGACATTTCTGAACTGCAATGATCAACAGATCAGAAACCAGAATTTTCTATTGATTTAAAGAAAATAGAATTAGATAAAGCTAGCTTGTATAATGTTGTACCTATGCCACAGAAAACATTTATTAATTATAACTTAAATTTATGGACAATGTTAATCTATGTAATAATAATTATAATTATAATATGTTTCACTTATAAAAAAAGTCAAAATATTAGAAATCCAGTAGTAGACAATCAACATCCACCTCCAGATGTTTTATTTAGGGATGGAGGAGTTATATAATTAAATTAAGTAAATATTACATGAGTAACACATGACCAAACCTTTGTTATTTATGTTGCTGTTAGAATTATGATTACTAATCAACAAAACTGCAGTTGCAGTTCTTAGGAATAGGCTTGACCATAGTTTACTTTTATAGTTATTCTCGAATTTTAGGGATTTATTGTTTATTTTAGGCCTTTAGTGGTTATTAGTTATCATTAAATAGTAAGATTAAGAATTTAGCTGGATCAAAACCGAATATATCAGCCAGGAATAACTTACTACTATGGATACTCCCCCAAAGGCTTCACAACAGTTGTTTGTTCTACAACGGAAATTCGTTGTATGGGATTATATTTTGGTCAAAAATGAAAGAATCAAAATCTAATTCTAATACAAGGTTTGGCTGAATTGTAAGCGACTTTGTTGTTCACCGCGAGTCAGTGAAACTGACCTATGACTCGGTCTAAACTCAACTTTCGCCTACCCGTTATGACAGTAAAATCGTATGTCGGTAGATTTTGAATAAAAAATCTGTATTTGTTGAATTATGAAAATATGAACTAATACTGTTATAAGATGTATAATTGTAGTACAAGTTGTAAGCAATACAGATCAGTTACGGTCTGTAACTATTTAATTTTAAATGAAAAAGTTATAGTTTTCACACCTTTGTGGGGTCAGGGATACAGTCAAAGATCTAAAAATTGGAAAACCTGTTTAGATTTAAGTATGTAACAAGATATGTAAGTCTCAGGGTAATCAGTATATACTAACCCCCCCCCCCCCAAATGAAGAAGTGTGAAAACACCAGGATCCGAAAGTCAAAGAGAATCATCGCAGCGGCCAGTGAGTTTGTTACACAAGATGAACAAATTAGTGAATTTTCGGAACTATAATCGGAAATCAAAATCGAAAATCACACTAAAAATTGGATTACAGGTGAACGGGCGGGCCGATAATCACCAAGCGAACTTCTCGCGAAAGCTAAGATCAAGACCTACAAGATGCTGGCGATTAAAACACTAAAAAGTAATAAATAAAACCATTAAAATAAAATTTAGAAGAAACAATAGAGAATTTTACAGTTGCAAGTCGAAATATGCAGAGGCTGAAACGTCATAGCTTCGTGACGTCGAACTGGGCGGAGCCAAGGATACCAACTGAATTACATTTAAATAGAAAAGGCTAATTAATAGAAATTAGAAAAATAATGGATTTAGGGACTTGGACTGTAGCAAACCAACCATAAATAAACAGGTTTAACAATAGAAGAAGAAATTTACCAATAAACTACGTATAAAATTATCCCTGTGAGGGAAATAAATTGGTACGAGAATACGGTAGTTTTTGGCTATAAATATAGCTGCACGCGACTTGGTTGCTCTCTCGTAAAAAAGTCAAGTTCAATTACTACAGGGTTACTATGCCCGATCTCTCTTAAAAAAGTTCTTCGTAATTACTACAGGGTTACTATGCCCGCTCTCTCTTAAAAATGTTCTTCGTAATTACTACAGGGTTACTATGCCCGCTCTCTCTTAAAAAAGTTCTCTTCAATTACTACAGGGTTACTATGCCTGATCTCTCTTTAAAAAGTTCTTCGTAATTACTACAGGGTTACTATGCCTGATCTCTCTTAAAAAAGTTCTCTTCAATTACTACAGGGTTACTATGCCCGCTCTCTCTTAAAAAAGTTCTTCGTAATTACTACAGGGTTACTATGCCCGAGCTATCGTAAAAAAGTTCTTCGTAATTACTACAGGGTTACTATGCATGCTCTCTCTTAAAAAAGTTCTTCGTAATTACTACAGGGTTACTATGCCAGCTCTCTCTTAAAAAAGTTCTCTTTAATTACTACAGGGTTACTATGCCTGATCTCTCTTAAAAAAGTTCTTCGTAATTACTACAGGGTTACTATGCCTGATCTCTCTTAAAAAAGTTCTCTTCAATTACTACAGGGTTACTATGCCCGCTCTCTCTTAAAAAAATTCTTCGTAATTACTACAGGGTTATTATGCCTGATCTCTCTTAAAAAGTTCTCTTCAATTACTAGAGGGTTACTATGCCTGATCTCTCTTAAAAAAAGTTCTTCGTAATTACTACAGGGTTACTATGCCTGATCTCTCATAAAAAAGTTCTTCGTAATTACTACAGGGTTACTATGCCTGATCTCTCTTAAAAAAGTTCTTCGTAATTACTACAGGGTTACTATGCCCGATCTCTCTTAAAAAATTTAGTTTCAAATACTAGAGGGTGGCTATGCCCGAGTGCTGTCTCATCTTAAAAATTATTTAAAGGTATAAGGTGTTACTATGCCCGAAGTTAAGTTTATAAAGTTGTAAAAAAATTTTAAAATGTTTCAAAATTAATTTTAAAAAAGAAAAGTCGCCTAGAAAAAGAAGTGATAAGTGAAATGGCAAATTAACCCGTTTTCAGCGAGTTCGTAAATAGTGAATAAATCCTACATCCAGTGTCAGTCCAGATCAACACGTCACTAGAACTTCGCTAAACTACGTGGACCATTAATCAATTATCTTCTACAACTAACGGACACCAGGACAACAACATATTCCCTTATCAAGGATCATCAAGGAACCATGATCTTCCAGACGGCGATCAAAGTTTCATATTACCAGTCAAGGTATCCCTTTGTATTAGTAAGGCAAAGTTGGCCGAAATAAAAGTAAATTCCACTGATTTTCCTGGGATATAGATTTAAGATGTTTAATAAGATTTTGTAACTTTATATAAATTTATGTGCAGATATTTTTTTTGTAATAGATAAAAATTTGATAAATTAATCCTGAACGGCTAATTAATCTTCAAAACTTGGTAATTAGTGTTCAGGAATTAAATAGAGGAAGTTTGTTAATAATAGAATCTTGAGAATCTAACTTTCCTCTAAATAAGAATTTGCCAATCTGCAACCTAATTTAAATAAATCATAAAATAGTAATTTGTAAGATGAATTGTTTTCTTTTTTATCTAATATAAGATTATAAAATGTCATAAATAATTTAATTTTGTTTTAAATTTTTGAAAGATTGATTTTTATTTTTGAAAAAGAGCAGTTAAATAAATTATTTTCTACTTGTCAAAATCAACTATCATGTGTTTATAATTTTAGTTATCCACACCACTTGTTTTATTTAGAAAACTATATAGGGAATAAAGGTAAAATATAGTGTGTGACAGAGGTATTTTTCAGAACACGCTCCCTAGGGAATAGTAAAAATAAAATAAAAGTCATGCTTTCCCTGAGCAATAATAAAAAGTAAATTTAGAACGGGAAGTATTTGAATAAAATAGGGGGTACCAGCAGTTTAGGGAAACTTAAACTGTTGAAGGAGTTAGTCAATCCAGGCCAGATTACAAAAAGAAGCCAAAACTTCCAGTGGATTGATTAATTCATTCTCTATCTCGCCGGAACGAATCCTGGATAAAAAACTCCAGGATTTGAGACTTGTGCGTTTGGTAAATAAATCAGGGGAAACGTACAGTTTAACTCAAAAACAACAAGTTGAGTTTTTTCGTTGTAGTTCATTGGGATAAATGCCAAGCCAGCTTATTGTCATCGTTTGAAAAATTATTCAATTCTGCAAAGTTCGTGGATGTTACATTATCAGTCGAATCACAAATGATCAAGTGTCACAAGGTTGTGTTAAGTGCGAGCAGTCCATATTTTGAGAAAATCCTGGCCGAGAATCCATGTCCACATCCGGTGATTATAATCCGTGGAATGAAGTATTGGGAAGTTTTGGCTTTGGTGCATTTTATGTATCGGGGTGAAATGAACACTGAAGAAGAGAATCTAGAATTTTTGTTAAAATCAGCTGAGGCTTTACGTGGATTAGCTACAGACGCAAGTACGTATGCAGCTGTCGAGTTGGGCGCCATTGAATTGTAGCCGTCAGTCACTCAGCGGGAAGTTAGGGGTCTGAACACTAAACAAATATTTTGGAAATAAATTCCGCGCCTGTATTTTAAAAGTTCATGGCTGAATAGGAGAGATATATGTATATATTTGTGGGCACCACCTTGTTATTAACGTCCGTAAGAAGAAACAAAAAACCCAAATTAGGAAACCGGTTTCAATTGGACGAGGGTGTCGCTTTCAAATCAATCTGACGAGAAGAAAACTCGGCCATTATAGTTAAAACTTCAATATAATAATAGTTTTTCATCAGAACAAATCTAATTAAATTGAATTAACAAGTCGCTATTTCATAGTCTATCGATACATAACAAAGTCCAAAACGAGAGTTAAACTATGGCCACGGAGGGAATAAATTGTGTGAAGAGTTAATAATAGATTAAAAAAGGTGTGGAGAGAGGGGCCACATCGCTAAATTTTGACAAACAAAATACTAGGAAGGCCGGGATTGAACAACATTCACTCTGGACGGCCTAAAATATCTCGGAAAAATAACGGCGGAAAACGCATACGAAAAATGGTTACACAACTAAGTTGGACATAAATTGGCACAGCAGAGGCATGTACAGTTTATTAAGTGGTATTTCGACACGTGTGGAGACATGGTAAAAGATTATTCGCATAATAAATTGCATAACAAACAACACATAATGGAATTTGATGACACTGAAGATACAATGTACAAGGAACCTTGGAACGTTGGGCGGAGAATGCTGACCAATCCAAACAATGATAGTGCGCACTCGGAACACACAATCAAATTACAAACACCAATTTGTAACATAAACACAAATTTGACTTCAACAATAAGAGGAAACATAGGGGACAAACAAATAGATAATTTATTAGACACAGGTGGTAGTGTTTCATGTCTAAATGATACATACAAACATTTAACAAAAAAATAGAGCCAGACAACACTTGGTTAACATCTGCAAATGCTACGAGGCTGAATGTCACAGGCAAAGCAATTTTAGAGTTTCAGGTAAAAAAACAGAAATACAAGCAAACAGTATATTTTGTGGAAGATTTGACTAGCGATTTGTTGGTGAGGAATGATTTCATGGCAGCAAAATCACATCGCAGCAGACACAACAGAAGACGTGGTGCCCATTTACACACCACACGACATAACCATATCACCAGGTGAGACCAAACATATCGGAGGGCGAACAGAAAAATTATTAACAGAAGAAAAAAGATATGAATTTCAGTGTAGGGATGACCTACTAATGAAGAAAGGGGTTCATGTATGTGCTAGTACAAATGACACACTCACACGCTTAACGATTGTAAACCCAACATCGCGAACAAAAACTTTGTTAACAAACACCAAGTTAGGGAAAGTAACCGTGACTGAAAAACAAAAACAAAAAACCCGCAAATTAATAAAATTCTCAAATGCAGACTTCGAAGACCACAACCCTAAAAATGAACATCACATTAATTACCTGACACAAAATGCGGAAATGAAAAACAGCAAGGAGCTAACCGACCAAAAGGGAGACCGTATAGACATCTATAAGGAATTGGCTACCACAGAATACGAGGCAGCTAGGGCATTAATAAATAGGCATATACATTTGTTTGCGCGAGGGCCATACGATTTGCAAGAAGCCAATATGCCGCCATATTCAATATACATGAAGACAGACAAACCAGTAGCTGTACGTCCATAGAGGTTAAGCAATGTGGAAAGGATGGAATTAGACCGTTAGGTAGAGGAAGCATAGACCGTATACGGCGTTTGTGATTCACCGAGGCCTATATCAATACACGAGACTGCCTATGGGATTGAGAAATTCGTCCAACTCATTTCAACGGAGTATGAACCGCTAATTTTCAGGGTTGTTATATCAAGGGGTGATAATTTATATAGGCGACTTAGTAGCGTATGGAGGCACATTTAAAGAACAATTAGATAATCTAGAAAAAGTTTTTAAGCGTCTGGAAGCAGCTAAATAAAACTCAAAACACCTAAGTGTCATTTTTTTTACAAAAACATCGATGTACTTGGCCACAACATATCCAAACAGGGGATAAAACCATTGGAGAAAAACTTAAAGGCTATAACCGAATTTCCCACTCCTACGCGAACGAAGGATGTGCGGAGCTTCTTAGGAGCGGCATCTTTTTTTTTTCTTTTCAAAAATCATATAAAAACAATAACAGGTGAATTTATATAAAAATGCTTACTCAGTTACAGAGCATCATACAGCAAGAAGTATACACCAGCAAAGAAGAGAAAATGTTAACACTAACATGGATTATCTTGTTAACCATAACCTACACCATACAATCCCATCAAAATGTACCCATAATAATCTCTAATGGAGCACATTTCCAACCACTCAAAGCAGAACATACATACTAATCCTCTATTCCCCTAACCTACATCCTTCCTTTACCTCCAGTACAACACTTCCCAAGCATCAACACACAATCCCACACATGTACGGATACTAAAGGTACGGCACAATGTCAAACAGCTAAGGCACTACAAGAACTCTTCACAATCACAGACGAAATACATCAAAAGGCAGTTGCAAACAATGAACGTAAAACTGTAGGACATACACGCTCACCCTGGGCAATAAGCAGCATTGGTGACCTATTTCATTGGTGCTGTGGCACGGCCACAGACGAGGAGCTACACGTGTTAGCAGTCAACGAAGAAACAGTCAACAAACACATCAACAGTGTACAGAACCTCATCAGGGGCGTTCATGCGGACCTCGTCAACACAGCAGCAACTTTACAAGGCTACTCGGCAAATGTGTCAACGGTGTTACAGCAGGTTCACACCGCAATGGAGGAGCTCAAGAATGTTGTGTTTCAAATGGAGAACGTCACTGCCACGGAAGTGTACGACAGACTCATACTCAATCTCATAAGACAACAAAAGCAAATATATCGAAATACTATAAACCTAATGTTTAGCAATAAACATAATAGTTGTAAGGAACGAGTGTCCACACACATGACCATTCCCCCTACACAATTATACAGAGACTTAAAACAATTAATTAGAAGCAAGGTTGCATGCCAAACATTGGTCATTGGCAATACCAAAAGAGGACATGCACCTTTATTACCACTATATGTACATTTCACTGCAGGCCCATCGACAAGGATATTCTGATTACAGAGATCACAGGAGACACCTTCACGATAACAAATCCTACTCCCAACACAATACTAAAATCATACCATAACCATACCACAGAATCTCCCAGGAACAATAGAGATTAAATTACCATGTCATTGTTCCTTACACGACGGCGAACATATCCTGATAGACAGACAATTCCCATGTGACAGCAGGGCATCCTTGGATCCAACCCTACGCCATGTGGTACCTGTTTCATGGACTACACTCACCACTCTAATCCTCATGCCCCTCACACAACAAGATTCCCAGAATTTCTTAAACATATCCCATATCCTAAACACAAATTGGTCTCTTTCCACCCCAGTAATGTTCATAAACAACAACATAATGGGGGAAGACCTAGATTCGATATACCTGCCCAAAAACTGGTCAGATGTGTTGGACACTACGGCATTAATACATATCACACTGACGATTTGGATGGCTTTAATTAGACTTATATTATTTTTCCTAGGTATAAAAATGTATTTCATAACCAAAATTAGACGCATTAAAATTCCAGACAAGGATTATCCTTCTTTCTAGACATCGGGTCGATGTCTCGTAGGTGCCAGTGATGTTAGGAATAAGTTAATATTAGGTTATATTAGGAAGAACTCATATTATTCACAAAGCTCACAATGATCCAACTATTGTGAAACAGTTTAAAAAATGTTGAAATGCTTGTCTTGCAACTGAACTAGGACAACAGAGAGAACCAAAGGTATATAAGCGGTCAGCATGATTTGGAGGGGGTCTTTTCCATCTTCTGGAGCTCCTGATGATACCGGCAGGTCGATTGCCGCGGTGCAGGCATTTGGCGCAGGAATTCTGCTCAACAGACAGTAAGCAAGCATTTCTATATATGTATGTAAAGTCACCAGTTAGAAGATTTATAATTTCTTTCATTTAAAGTATAATGATAGTTGGAATACTTTTGAGCTTTGAGTAATTAATTTGAGTAATTATTTTGAGTAATTAATTTGTATAATAAATACTTCGTTTGAATATTATTTTGTCTTAATGTTTCAATTAGATTCTTATTATTGTGTTGCATTAAAATATCGTATTGATGTATTAGGGAAGTAGACGTAAGCTTAATGTCAATGATAAAGAGTTAATAAAATATTGAACCACTGATCTTGTAATCAATTACTAAAAGAAACCCAGGCATATTTTGAGGGCAGTTCATAACAGGTGGCAGATACAAACAACAAATTGTCATTTTGTAAGGCAAATGACTAAAGGGGATGTGATCACGTAGAAGAACTTTAAGATGTTCAACGTGACTTCTCACGCCGTTAATGTTCCATTGTGTTAACACTATACAAGTTTAAGTTCATGGCCATATTTTAGGATTGAGATATAAATTAATAATATAAATGGATTCGTTAAAAATAAAAAGGGTTTGAACCTCTGTATCATTCATTCCACCTGCCTGGATAGAAAGACCGTCAGGTGGTTTACGTTTATTTTTAGATATTTCAGGTTCAATCTCCATAGAAACCTCAACAACTGGAATTTTGGCTGTTGAAGGAACAATCGGTGTTCAGTACTCATGCGAAACATTCAGTTTACATGAACTTTCTCTTTATCCCACAACACGCCACATCGGAATAGTCCTTGCCATAATTCCAGGGGTGTTTTGCCTTGTATTACAAGTCCAAGGTCTAATGACATCATTTATAATATTTTTGATAGGTGGACGGATATAACGGATTATGGATGCGAAGCGTTACCTAGCCCAGTCGTCTCTGGTTAGTTTTCTTCCACAACTGCGTGCGTACAATTCACGTGTCCACGTTACGCTTATTACACTTAACTTCACATCAGTCGAAGCTAAGCTTTCTCAACACTTCTCGTGCTATTCAGCACATGTCATTAATTATACGTTCGCATCAATCGACGTATAATTCGCTATATATGTTAGTTCGTATCGCGAGACGCATACATTGCCCGACTTCTTATGACCTTTCAACTCATAACGCTCTCACAACGCCTTTAACGCTAACACGATATCGCGGTATATTTCTACCATTGCTGTGCCAAACCATAACTTTAAATGTGTTAAGTGATCTGTGTAATTAAGAATAACATTAAACTGTAACATTAAAAGTAAGACCCAGTGCACTGAGGAATCTGAATTACCAGGAAGACACGTGGACATCGCTTCAGACAAGGTAAAGAACAATTTATATTACTCAATATCTTTATTACACAGATTGCATATTATATGTTATATCTTTGTTTCATAGATAATTCTCTTTTTAATCGCACGTATAAACAATTAAAGGTTTATTGGTCCTCCGGAATAATAATAATTCTTACAAAAATTTTGGCAGAAATTAGGTATTTCTACCAAAACACAAATAAAAACACTTTTACCCCATCTAGGTTCAACAGAAACGGAGTCGAATGCCTTCAAGTGCATCCCAACACTCAGACCAAAACAAAATAAATATCAAACTTCCTAAACTTAATTTACAAATTTTCACTGGTGATTTAAGTGAATGGACTAACTATTCTGTGTTTGAAACCACAATAAATCAAAATCATGCCTTAACACCCGTCGAAAAATTCACTTATCTATTGTTTTGCCTGAAGGGTGAACCACTAAACTTAATAAAAGGGTTGCCCGTATCACCTCTAAATTATCGCATAGCATTTGACACCTTGGAAGAAAGATATCAAAACATCCGACGTTTAGTAAACTTTCATATTACCAAAATCATTGACTTACCAAACATTAATGCAAATTCGTTACGAACAATACGCAATTTCATAGACATTTACTCAGAAAACTCTAGAGCTTTAAAGAATTTAAACCACGATGTAACTAAAGAGTTAACTCTAACAACATTGCTTTTAAGAAAACTGGATGAACAAACACGCAAACGCACACTAGAACACAAAGTACCTACTGTGACTGATATATTTAGGTTTTTAAATGAAGAATGTGCACAACAGATTAATATGACGCAACGCCAATCTGTAAACTATCCGCCTACAATGAAAAAACCGCATTTTGAATAGCAATATAACAAACCAACAAAACATGATTACAAGGTCTCTACCAACATGCAACTATCTTGCATATTTTGTAACTCTAATGCACACATCATTTATAAATGTTCTGAATTTCAGAATAATAGCCTTCATGAACGATTGAAATTTGTACGAGACAACAAATATTGTATTAACTGTCTGAGTAGTGTTCATTCAATCAACGATTGTAAATCTAACAACACCTGTAGATTATGTAACAAAACACATCACACATTCCTGCATCTGGACAAGGTCGCTCAGCCGGTCGTGAACAAAAGGGCTTGACTATACCGGAAGCATACAGGAAGTCTATTATCTGCATCTAACCGCATTCCAATACAACTGCCTGCCCTAAACAATAATATTCCTGTCCAATCAACTCACGTGCAGAATATTTCCAGTTTCACTAATACTAAAACAAAATTAAAATCCAATTCTATTGTAATGCTAGGGACACTCAAATCTCAATGCACAAATTTCAAAAGGTCAAAACAAACCGATATCCGTTACTGCTGTCTTAAACTCTGGAATTCAAAGCATAATACTAACAATGAAATCTGCACAAACGCTAGGCATCAATCTCAGGGACCATCTTTGGTTATGTCCTGATAGGCTACTGCGAATCTAAAATTATTTTCTCCAAATCTATTTCCATGCTCACAATAAAGGATATTGATTTAAATCAAGTTAGGCAACAAATTTGGATTAATGAAGAACCCCCCAATACAAACAAAATCAACCATCAAGGAAACTGAATGCGAAACGTATTACGTATCCAATATCTATCGCGAACATGATGGTAGATATGTAACAAGTTTACCATTTAAACTTAAACCGACGTCTCTTGGAAATTCAGCTGGTAGTGCAAAGAAACGCTTTTTTTCATTTGTAATAGAAATTAAATACTAACCCACAATTAAAAACTGCTTACGAGAAATTCATAAACGACTACAATTATTCTGACCACATACATTTGGCTAAAGATTCTATACTATCGACAAAGCACTACAACTTCCCACACCATGCAGTCTTTAAGGAAAGCAGTTCCACTACAAAACTTAGAGTTGTATTCGACGGAAGCGCTAAAACTTCTATTGGTTTATCTCTAAATGACACACTTCATTGTGGCCCAAAACTACTAAACAATATTTGCGATATTATTTTTCAATTTAGGAGACATAATATAGTTTTTTCTTGTGATATTAGACAGATGTATAGGCAAATAAAAATCGCTACAGCAGATCAGCCTTATCAGCTAATATTTTGGCGTTCCGACGAATCTCAACAGCTTTCTATTTATAAGCTAACCACAGTCACTTATGGACTTAAATCTTCATCTTATCTAACTATTCGCACTCTAAAGCAATTAGCTATGACGAGGGCATTGCTTATCCAGACGTTTCCAATGTTATCATCAATAACATTTATGTAGATGACATCGTCACTGGTGCAAGTGATGTATCTTCCGCACTTAAGCTTAAAAACCCAGTGATCAATCTTTTAGACAAAGGCCAATTTCAACTGCCCAAATGGTCATCTAACGCTCCTGAACTTCTACAAGCAGTTCCCGAAGATAATCTGGAAACAACCACTTTATTTTAGATTCCTGGATCAACCTCTCTTTTGTATCTTGGGTCTCAAATGGCTACCTACAAACGATAGTTTTTCTTACACAATAGAAATTTTAGACCACTTGCTCACAAAACGCTCGCTATTATCACTAATCGCTAGGATTTACGATCCATGTGGCTGGTTAACACCAGTCATTCCTCTGGACCTTGGGAGTTTCATTTTATGAGCCACTTCCTGAAACCATTTCAAAGGATTGGAAAACATTTACCAACGAATTAACAGCATTGGAACAATTAAGAATTCTGCGCAACCTTCAACCCGATGACGCGAAATATATCCAACTACACGGTTTCTCTCTGAGCAAGGCTACGCTGCAGTAGTTTACCTACGTATTGTTGACGGTAACAATGTCATCAAAACTCACATAATAATAGCAAAATCCAAGGTCCCACCTCTAAAACGTATATAACTTCCTCGTTTGGAACTATGTGGCGCTCATCTTCTGGCAATATTAATAGACTATTCTACTAATCTAATTCAACCCCTTTACCAAATTAACGCAATACGATGTTGGTCTGACTCCACGGTGACTCTATCATGGATAAAAACACCATCTGATAATTTAAAGGTCTACGTCGCAAACCGAGTCTCTCAAATCCAAGAATGGACTCCGCCGGAGGTTTGGTCGAACGTACCCACCTGTCACAATCATGCCGATTGTGCCACGCGAACGACTTCTCCCGCCGCAATTCTCAAACACCCACTGTGGTGGACAGGTCCTCTTTGGTTTCAGCGCTCTGTCCAGGTATGGCCAAATGCAACACATCCGGTGTTAGACATTATCCCAGAACTTCACGTGAAACCTATATATCTAGAGAAATTTGTTAACATGAAATTCAAAAGGACAAAATTAATTGAATCAGCCTGTCAATTTTCCAATTAAAATTTATAGTTTAAAAATTAGGAAAACTGTTAATTTATTTTTAATGAACAACGATTTATCCTTTTACAGAAAAAAAGATTTTACCTAAATCATACATACATATACATGGTGTTATTATTTTAAGAATGAAATGGAAAGATTTATTGTCATCACTTATTTAAATATTGAGATATTCATTATTTTTAACATATATTTTAACTCATTTCAACATACATTATTAATATAAAATTTATAATATGTTAATAGTAGAACACATTAACTGGAAAATGCTTTTTTTTATGTTGGATTTCATCAGCTGTTTCTTCCATAAACAGTATTTCACCAGGAATCCTGATGATATTTTCATCGCATGACATCTTTAAAAACAAATTAACGGTTACTGTTTTATGAATTGATGGCCCCGTATAATGGGTTAATAGTTTAAAGTTATAAATTGTAATAATAATATTTAAAGTTATAAGTCAATTATTCAAATAATATCATTGAATTTATATCTATAAGAAGAAATCCTATTACTTACTGCAATGTCTGAGGGATAATGTGAGACTTCAATATGAGGGTTGAAAAGTTGAAGTTTAAGGAGTTCACACAACTGCTGTGAAGCCTTTGGGGGAGTATCCATAGTAGTAAGTTATACCTGGCTGATTGATTCGGTTTTGATCCAGCTAAATTCTTCATCTTACTATTTAATGAAAACTAATAAACACTAAAAGCCTAAAATAAACAATAAATCCCTAATATTCGAGAATAACTGTTTCATACAGTAATAAATATACATAAACAAGAAATAAAGAAGTGAAAACTATTCACAACGAACACCACACCAACTACAACATTTACCCATCCATATAAAACTTATATACTACGGAAACTCCCGCAAAGGCTTCACAAAAGTTGTTTGTTCATTGGGATAAATGCCAAGCCAACTTATGGTCATCGTTTGAAAAATTATTTATTTCTGCAAAGTTCGTGGATGTACATTATCAGTCGAATCACAAGTTGTGCTGTGAGTTGAAATTAAAAGTTTTTGCTGATTTCGATGCTTGACACTTTAATACGTAGTTGCGTCTGTAGCTAATCCACGAATCTGTAAAGCCTCAGCTGATTTTAACAACAATTCTATATTCTCCTCTTCAATGTTCATTTCACCCCGATACACAAAATGCACAAAAGCCAAAACTTCCCAATACTTCATTACACGGATTATTATCACCGGATGTGGACATGGATTCTCGGCCAGGATTTTCTCAAAATATGGACTGCTCGCATTTAACACAACCTTGTGACACTTTATCATTTGTGATTCGACTGATAATGTTACATCCACGAACTTTGCAGAAGTAAATAATTTTTGAAACGATGACAATAAGTTGGCTTGGCATTTATCCCAATGAACAAACAACTTTTGTGAAGCCTTTGCGGGAGTTTCCGTAGTATATAAGTTTTATATGGACGGGTAAATGTTGTAGTTGGTGTGGTGTTCGTTGTGAATAGTTTTCACTTATTCACAGATTGAATTATATCTTGATTATGTACATTTATTACTGTATGAATATGTTATTCTCGAATATTAGGGATTTATTGTTTATTTTAGGCTTTTAGTGTTTATTAGTTTTGTTTAAATAGTAAGATTAAGAATTTAACTGGATCAAAACCGAAAAAATCAGCCAGGTATAACATACTACTATGGATAATCCCCCAAAGGCTTCACAGTAGTTGTGTGAACTCCTAAAACTTCAACTTTTCAACCCATATATTGAAGCCTCACATTATCCCTTAGACATTGAAGTATGCTATAGGATTTCTTCTTATAGATATAAATTCAATGATATTATTTGAATAATTGACTTATAATTTTAAATATTATTATTACAATTTATAACTTTAAACTATTAACCCATTATCAAGGGCCATCAATTCATAAAACAGTAACCGTTAATTTGTTCTTAAAGATGGCATGCGATGAAAATATCATCAGGATTCCTGGTGAAACACTGTTTATGGAAGAAACAGCTG